>CM074198.1:13414986-14614986 GCA_037179385.1 Holothuria scabra
CTATTTTTTCTGGTCATATTTTTAAGGTCATATCAGGTTTTGATATGTTGGAGGGCCCCTTTTCTGAGCATTTGCGTGAAATTTGCATTGAAATCCGATGTGTGGTTCTCAACATATGAGCAAGTAAAGTTGTCACATTTTCAGCAAACGGTGAACTTGAAGCAAGCACATATGACATCATATCCCCACATTAACGGGCAGTCTTTTGTTTTTCTTTTCTCTTCTTTTCTCTTCTCCTCTGCAGTCTCATATTATCAAATGTGACTGCCTACGTGGCATGAAACTTCTTTTCATACTTTGCAATCCCCATGGGGAGGCCCTATTCCTATTAACGTCAAGGTCAACACAACAGTCTGAAAAACAAAGAGGAACAAAGCATCCCGTGTCAATGTGAGGAAGTGATTAACTACTGCTGCCCTCAATATCACTTTGGAAATCTAATAACTTCTTTTTCTGATATCTCGAGAAATTAATACATGTCCGATTTGAATGGAAGTTTCACCAATCCAAGTAGATTTAGTTCTTCTTCCACATGTGAAAGTTAATTTTTTGCTTTAACTTCCCTTTAATAATGATGAGCTAAATATGCAAATATTGTGATGTCACGAAAGGGACATGCTATATGTGGCTAATGTTATCCTATGTTTTTGCAATCTTCATTTCAAGGACAGCTGTATCATTAGCTGGTCCTGAGGATTTTGTTTTGGAGCTTTAAATTGTTTCCTTGAAAATCATTTGTATCAATTTGTAGCAATTATCAAACCATAAACTATCTGATGAGTAACTGAGGAGATGATTTATATAGGGTTAACAAAAGAAATGTCAAAACTATGCAACACTCCACATCATTATTTTTGCATAAGCAACAACTTTCTTCAGAGACATTCGAACTTTGAAGAGGTGTATCTGGAGAACCATGAAAGATATTGAAATAACTTCAACGGATTTTTCCTATGAAAAGTTTACTCAATGACTGCCAAGTGCAGTCAGGTCATTTTGCTGACATGTCACACTACCTTTAAAGCCCACTTATCGAATCGGCGGGATTTTCAAATTCGATTTCCCGATCTCAATTACCACCCTCCATGATACAGCTTCACAAGATGAACATTGAACATTTACCACACGGTTATACCAGGGAGCTGCCAGGTCACACACTGTCGGTGAGGTCAAATGACAATTATATCGAGCGACAAGAACATGCTCCACCGTGTACGTGGTAATACAAAACTGATTTCCACCTGATATAGATCATAAACGCCGGGTATATGGGTGATTCTTTTTATTTGGGTATCGGGGCCAATGGTGATTATGGGCATTAATTGGGTGTCATTATTCAGGTCTGACTGCCCTGGTCACCTTTATGTTTTTATTCAATCAATATTATTAATTTGGATGAATCAATTACAAATTTATTCAAAATATTCGTAAACGATGGTATTATGAGGGAAAATGACAGAAAGTTAGCGCATTTTTTGGCAAAAAGTGTGACATTTTAAACGTGCCATTTCATAAACTGTTTTTGTCTTATTTCTATGTTTAATTCAGTAATATCTTTGAGATATGCTACCGGCAATGAATCCATTTTCACTGTAAAACTACTTTCTGCTTGAAAGGTTTACACTATCTCTTCCTTAAAGAACCCGACGAAACTTTGTTCCCCGTGTAAGTTTTCATGTCCCCATTTACACGGGGAGCATTGGCACTATACTTAGGGAATATTGCCCATACAGATCGTAAGATTCTCTCAGTTCTGGTATATAATTGAAGTTTACGGATGGTCTTATATATCAAGAAGTTTGGTGAGAGGAATTCACACAAACATATGAAATATACCATTTGCAAATTTGAGAGACCGTATATATGTCCCCTGGAAAATTTACACTGTGAAACTTTACATTGAAGAAAAAAGTACATCCTTTTCCAGAGTTTTTTACCGTTTTGAGCTGGAATTTATTTCTGTATTAGACTTTGAGAATACAGTACTTCTTCAAATTTCAGAATACTGCACAATTCCATTTTCATGTCCCCTGTCCATATATTTACACGAGGAACAGAGAGCACACCACCATTAGCAGAACGGCCTTGCCGGGAAAAGTAGTTCCAAAGTACACCAATTTTAGGTCCTCTTTAAGTGTGAATTGCTCAAGTTAAGCTAATCAGATGTTGTTGTTTTGTTTTGGATATGAAAGAGGACGTGTTAACGTGTGAGTGTTGCCAAATTGGGAAGAATTGAAGGTGATTTCCGTCACCTTGCGGATTAATAGGGTAGGGTGTACAGACCCAAAACTTCATCCCCTTGTATCTTAAAATCTAAACGGTCATGCTGTGGTGAATTTGTGATGCCATGATTGGTCAACTCACTGGCTTTCATGTGAGGGGTAGCTCTAGTGGGGTGTGAACTTTGACTGGGCTGTGGGCCGGGGCATTTAATGAAGGCAAAATAGTGTGTAAGTCCATGGAGAAATTAATGGTGGTGTGCTCCCAGATGTCAGGACTGGTGATTACACTCCTGGATTTTAACATGATGGTCTTAACTGGGAAATTATTAACGTTTTAGCTTCACATTGTCAAAAATTCTAAAGGATGTATAAACATGTCATGTACAATATTCAGATGCATTATTTATTTGGGTCTTTATTTTAATTAGGGTACCAATGGTAAAATACGCTGTTAAGGGCAACTGTCTTGCTATTTTAATCCACATTGTCTTTGCTATGCTTTCATTTTGTCCTCACTATTCATGTAAGTGCATACTCTTCAAAAAATAAAAATCATTGAAGTTAATCCTCCCAGTTTTGATGAAAAAGTGCCTAAAGTCAGCAATTTGGGGGGCAAAAAAGTGAAGATTTGGGCAAAAGACCATTGTACAGAAAGAAAAACATTCATGTAGCCATATTTTTCATTTTGACAGGCCACTTTGGTGTTCCTGAAATATGTTACAGTGTGAACATTCGAAGTTAAAATACCACTACTTCCTACATTTGATATGTTAATTGTCATTTTTAGCTGAAATATACTTTTTAACATGGCTTTTAACTTACAGGCCAAAAAGCTGTGCCAACTTGTTTATGGTTTGAAATATCATAAAATATTATTTTGGTGTTCCCCCCAATCTCAGTTACACGTGGAACGCATTGTTTGTACCACAGAATTGAGATGAAACCCTTGACTAAGTAATCATAAGAGGTTTCAGCTTCAAATTGCTAAGATTAACTAAATAAAACATATTTATGATATTAAGCAAATCAATATGTAGTCTAAGTGGGGTAAACCTATTTTTCAGTTTTTGGTGTTCATGTTACACGTGGAACTTAAAAATTTCCAATGGATGTGGCTATTTTGAGGTCAAACGTAACCTGAGCATTCATAAAAAACAACTTGTACAACATCATTTAGGCCTAAGTCTACAATGAACTTAGTAAATATAACAATTCCACCAATGGTTTGATATCATAAATGATGGAACATGAATTTAGGACTTTTAAATGTCATGTCACAGTCTGGTACCCTAATTTAAATAAAGACCCATTTCCCCTTTACAGGGGGAACAAGTGGTTTTCGCTAAAGGTGACAATCCAGATGATGTATGAAACTCAGAAGTCCATAAAAATGACTCACACAACCCCTTTTGCAATAAATAAATTGAGAACCAAACAAGAGCCCAATAGGCACTGTGGTTCCTTGCTGGATATTATAAGAATGTACAGCCAGTCTCCGAAATAGAGCTAAAGCAAAAGCTCATACTCAATGTTTGGAACATCTTCACAAGGGACATTTTATTACTTATATTACATGATATCAATGATTAAATTTTTGTGGCCTTACTAACATTCAACTTTTATAATGCTTGGTGATCCTTCAAAAACATTTCCTCATTTCCATATGTATTTATGCTTGAAATCAAACTGATATTATTACCAATAAACAATACACAATGTGGTCAGAGAGAGAAAAACACCCCTTGTATTTTTACCTGCTCTCAAATAAAACTTGCTATTACTTTAAAACAATCTACCATTTCTTCTGTTTGCTACCTCTACACAGAAAACAGTGTTTATTCAGCAGTTAAGCAGAAAGCAAGTGATTAATGGGGTGTGATAATAGAATGAGGATTAGGTTACCCCCACAGAGCACAGCAGTATTAAAGAGACACTGTATAATCCATGCATTGCTTCCACTGGCAGATAGACCAGTTTAATGCAGGGTGACCTGTGCTCAGTGAAATCTACAGATTTCAGTTATTGCCCTCTTAAAACTTTGAATGACCCAAAATATGTGCACAACCCGAAGGAATCATTACTGAACGAAAGTAAAGGCCAAATTTCTAAGGTGTTTGGGTGTATAAGCATGCAAAACCAGGTGAGATAAAAAATCTATTGAACCTATCTTTATCTAGCTTACAAGATTTTCTAAATAACATTTTCAGCAGTTGACCTCCAGTGACCTTGATGACCTTTGACCTTAACCAAACACAGATCGATTTGAAATCTATACTTTCTATTTTAAAATACTGTGTTAAAATGTTTTTCAGTGTTTGACCCCTGGTGACCCCAGATGACCTTTGACCTTAACCAAACACAGATCGATTTGAAATCTATACTTTCTATTTTAAAATACTGTGTTAAAATGTTTTTCAGTGTTTGACCCCTGGTGACCCCAGATGACCCCTTGACCTTCACCAAACATATCCAATTTCATCCTTACACCATAACACATCCGCACACCATGTATGACATCTATCCAAGTTTCCTACCTTGAAATATCGTGTTGAGAAGGTTTTTAGTTTTTGACCTCTGGTGACCTCAAATGACCTTTGACCTCCACCCAAAAAAATAGGGCACATCTTCTCCCAAATACGAATCTATGTACCAAATCCACGTTCCATCCAACCTTCCCTTGTTGGGTTAGAGCGAACAGAAGCAAGTGTCACACACACACACACACACACACACACACACGTCAACCTGACTACATACCTGTAGGTTCCTTTGCTACCGCAAGGAACCAAAAATGAAAATGCTTTCACTTCTCAAATTCTTATTCCTAAATTTGCCATATCACAAGTTGGTACCGTTATTTACAGAATCGCCCATGTGCGTTCAGGGTAGAGTTGTGCGCGCACTACGGTAAAGAGTGTAAATGGATTCCCGGTAGCCCGGGGTCAGTGTTTTAGATCAATGAAGTTTGCTGAATCATTCAAACTTTGTGCAAACAATGAATCACCGTAATTTAGAGAAACATAGCGATATAGCTTTTATTTGGAACAACATGCGTGAAAAAACAGAGTTTGCGCAGTCACGAAGAACCGATCCAAATGCGTGAAGACTAAGGCGAATCGAGGGAGACTTGGCATGAGGTCTGCCTCTGGTTCCCTTGAATCACATATGTTTAAGGTTTACTAGTCCCTTCCCGGGGCCTGAGAGACAATTGAAAAAAGGAGGGCTGATATCTGGGCCATGTGGAATGATTTAGAAATCCAACTTATATATTTATGTTTCCGGGCTTTTCTTTGAGGCGTTTTTTTTTTTTTCAATTAATGGTTCTCGAGGGTATTTAACAAAAGGGGCCATCTAAGTGGAAGGCGACAAACAAAGAAACTTTCAGAAAAGAGCCTGCCGATATTGCCAAAATTAGGGTATATCCCCATCATGAGCGTCCGCAGAAATTTTTACAAGGGGGGGGGGGGCAAGTTCATTCATGGATGATTGAATTGCGTGAACTTTTTAAGCGGAGCGCCACCCTCTGTTGGCGCGGATCGTACAAGAAAATTGTTTGGGTTTTACAAACCCTCCAGATGGCCGGAAACGACCCTTGGCGAGTGTTATAAGCTGCGTGTACCCAGCCCTGAAACAAGAATTTCATGTCTGTAATTTTACGATTTTTAGAATTTTCAATGCGGTAAGAAATTAATGAAGGGAAATCTGCCTCTCGGTCACGGCCTCGCACGCCTATGCACGATAAAACATACAACTGTCAAACAGCCTATATCCGTTACCCAATTATGAATCATATCCCAATTACATCAGCGCGTCGCCACTTGAGATCAGCACGGGACCAAACCAACTGAGACCAACGCATTCATCAATAGTCGGGTGCCATACGCACACTACATACCTGACAACTAGTACAATTTTGGCATAGTTTCTACAATTACAAATTTCCAATAGATATCACGAATGATGGTCCCCAATTACGATTTCACTATTCAGCATACCATCTTCTCTTTTGCTATTCATGGTCAAATGTCCGCATATTTCAGTAGAAAACTGACGCTGTGAGTGAAGATATTTTGATGATTTGATTTTAATTTTTTTATTTTCCTTTTTTATTTTTTCACAAGTTTGATTTTCCCGCCCATGATTCCCATGACCTAATTGTAATTGTAATATTAAAGGCAGTGTTTTTGGTTTCGATGAAAGAGAAACCTATGCATTCATGATGGTGTGTGTGTATGTGTGTGCGCGCGTGTGCATGTGAATGTGTTCGTGTGTGAGAGAGACGCTTTGCTCATTAAAACGATATCTCAAGATAGGAATGTCTGAGTTTTTAAACTTGGTACATAGATTTCTCATATTGAGAGGAATGTCTTATTGTTGATGTCTTATGGTCAGATAATGGTCCCTATTGTTTTTGGTGGAGGTCAAAGGTCATCTGGTGTTACAGTTTGAAAATATCGTTAACGTGATATCAGCAGATAGGAAACTTGGATACATGTCATATTTGGCATGTGGATGCGTTATGGTCAGAATATGGTCCCAATTGTTTTTGGCAGCGGTCAAAGGCATTCTGGGTCATCAGGTGTCAAAGTCTGAAAATCTTTGTAACACGTTGTATCCAGATAGGAAACTTGGGTATACGTCATATTTGGCATGTGGATGCATTGCGGTCAGAAAATGGGCCCCTGTCGTTTTTAGCGAAGATCAAAGGTCAAACTAGGCAACCTGGGGTCAAAGTCTCCAATTCTCGGTAACATGATATCTCCAGATAGGAAACTAGGATACATGTTATACATGTAATGTGGATGCATTATGGTCAGAAGACGGTTGCTATCATTTTTGGCCGAGGTCGAGGTTTATCTGTGTTCGCCAGGGACCCAAAGTCTGAAAATCTAGTTAATGCGATATTGCCACAGAGAAAACGTGGAAAGATTTCATACTTGGTATGTGGATGCGTTATGGTCAGGAGATGGACCTTACTGTTTTTGGTAAGAGGTCAAAGGACACCCAGGGTCATCATGGGTCAGAGTCTGATAATCTCGGTAACACAATATCTCCAAATACGAATCTTGGATAGATGTCATATTTGGGTATGTGGATGCATTATGGTCAGAAGATGGTCCCTATCGATTTTGGGGGAGGTCAAAGGTCATCCAGGGTCAAAGTCTGAAAGTCTCATCAAAATGACATCTCAAGATCGGAAACTTTGATAGATTTTATACTAGGAATGTGGATGCGTTATGGTCCGTTTTGTTTTTGGTGGTCAAAGGTCATATGGGGTCAAAGTCAGCAAGCATTTTCAATTCATTATGTCAAGATATATCTATCTCTGTCTGTCTGTTTACCTTTCTCTCTATAGATTTTATGGATATCAAAGGTCATGTGGGGTCACTCGAGGTCAAAATGTGAATTAAAACCTTGTTAGTTGTTTACACATCTCAAGGTGGGTAACTGAATGGATGCACATTATGATGAAAAAGATGATCCCATTTTTAGTTGGTGGAGATCAGAGGTCATCTGGGATAACAAAATTATTTTTGAACATGCTAATATAACATTTGAGTGAGAAGATATGGTACATGATGCCATTATTTGAAATGGAACATTTATGTATCATCGAAACCTCAATGCATTTTTGCATTCAGGTTATTATCATTGGCACTCCTACCCTTCTAAACTCGGTGACGGAGAATTGTGAAGACTATCGTAGCAAAGCGCCACCACCTGTCGACGCAACTGGAAGCGTCATACCCCCAGAACACTGACAATTGCCCTTCACGGGACCATTAAGGAAGTTCCAGGTCCAAGCATACTAGGTAGGCTGTAAACTTTCCCAAAATTTGGGCAGGAGTTTTGAAAAAAATTGGACAGACACTTGAAATTAACCAGAATGCACAAATGCATATCGAAGTTTTCTACCTTGAGATATTGTGTTAGCAAGGTTTTCAGACTTTGACCACTGGTGACCCAACCTGACTTTTATCCTTCACCAAAAACGATACGGTTCTGCCTCTACATATGGGGAATCCATGTACCAAGTTTGAGAACTGTAAGATGTTCCTGTCTTGAGATATCGTGTTAACGAGCATAGTGTCACAGACACATACATACACACGCAATCATGAATGCATAGGTTTCTCTTATCATCGAAACAAAAAAGTTGGCCCGGTTTTTCAGAAATACGGAAGCGTATTGTTGTCACATGAAAAAAAAAAACTTTTCGAACGTTCGAAAATCTTTTCGTATGTACGAAAGAACTTTTGGAACGTTCGAAAATCTTTTCGAACGTTCCAAAAGTTTTTTCGTACGTACGAAAAGATTTTCGAACGTTCCTAAAGTTTTTTTTTTTTCATGTGACAACAATACGCTTCCGTACAGAAAACTCCTAAGCGTGCCTGGAATCTCATGTCCGAAAAAATACATCTTAATCCTGGTAAAATATTCTTGATAGTGCTTCATAAGGTATGCACAATGTAAACAAGATTCAGACCCTGCGATACCCGAGATGACCTTAGACCACCTAGAGCTAGGGTTCTGCTCACTACATTTCATCCTGGTGTCCCGGCCTTGTTCACACACCTCGACTTCAGGAGACCGCATGTTTGGTCTAACGGTAAAGCATCCCCTCCCACATGGAAGGTCATGGTTCACTTCCCAGGTATGGTCATATCAAAGACTCTAAAAAAAGGAACCTACTGCCGTTGTGCATGATGCTCCGCATGAGCAATGGAGTGGGGAAAACAAGCCAGTGAGCTACAACTAGGAACAAGAGCCCAAGGGCACTATGGTTCCTTGTATTTAAGATGATATTGTATTAAGGTAGTTGCAAAGTAAGGCATAATTTGCACCTTTAACCCCAATGACTTTTGGCCATCACCCCAAAACATAGGGGCACATTAAATTTCAAAATCATACAAACACTTTTAGTTTGAGAGCAATGGAACACTGAACTTTTCAAATTATCACACTGCACACAACCCACTTCCATGCGACAAACACACTCATCACCTTTCACTATAATGTCATTAACTTTCGGGTAGTATAGGCGGGTAGTTAATTGCCCTTTTGGTCTATCTCAACAATTCAAGTCCAGACCTTGAAAAGAAGTCACAAAGGTCAAATACAGTTAAAGTAGGTCAAAAAGCCCCTTCTGCACCAAAGAAATTTAACAGTCATCTGGTCATTCCTGACCCCCAAAATTTATGATGAAGGACTAGAAATTATGTAATGGTTGTCCTTTAGACTACCCAAATGTGCTTGCCTCAAAAGTAAAAATAAGGAAAAAGCCCACAATTCTGCTACTAAAGGCAGCCAGAGAGAGTGATTTATTCCCACCAATTCCTTCTTCACAATTTGGCTAGAAGACCAAGAAACAAACATAGCTCTCTAAAATCTAATAAATGACTTTCAACTTGACCTTTTAACCTAAAGAGGGTGTTAGAAACACTATTGTAGTCCCTAGGGTAAAGGCAGAGGTGAAGAAGAGAAACTGCTTTTATATTTTACTATTGAAATTGGAATCTTAGCCTGCATTGCAAATAACTTTATTCAATACTGTATGTGAGGAAAATTTTTTTTTTTAATAATAATTGCATTATTGTCCTGATTGTTAACTAAACTGCTTTTAGACTGAGAGGGGGGGGGGGGGTAATAATTCTTTTCTTTTATACATTGCATTTGTCTAAAGGCATTAAACTTCAGCTGGACTTCTAGACCAATTGAACAAAGACATATCACCCAAATAGTCTTCACGTGCACTTTACTTAGACAAGCACAACTTTCCATTACGTCATCCCCCTACGTTACTTGGTTAGAGTTATTGCCCTGCATACCTGGCATTGCAATAGGCCTACATATGACCTACATGTTCACACTAGCCTGTCACTAAAACGTCAGTGTCTCAAGTAACCAACATCGTAGGAGGGTATAGTGTAATTTAGCCTTTTTGGTTTGTCTGATCAAGACAAATTAAGACATAACAAAAAAGTCACAAAGGTCAAATGAGGTCAAGGGGGGTCATCACATGCATTTCACTTAGACGAACACAAATCTCCATTACACCACCCCTCTAAAATGTTTCAGTGGCAAGATATCAATAAAAACATTACTTTTGACCTTTTGACCCTTTCCAATTATTTTGGTTAAATGTACCAACATTTTCACCTCCTACCAATCTAACTTATCTTAAAATTATTCCACTGCTTGAACAACACATACTGAGTTACAGCTACTAACAGAAATTCAGTTTTTGGCCTCTGAGGATCACCAGTGACCTTTGACCTCCACCGAAAATGATAGGGCACATCTACTCCACAACATCTACATACATACCAAGTTTGAAAAAAAATTGATCACTCGGTTATTGAGTTATCGCACCACATACCTTGCATTCCAATCCGTCACATACACACACACATACATATGCCAAGGTGACTGCATAGGTTCCTTTGTTACACAAGGAACCAAAAAGGCTGTGGCCGGCTCGACTTGGGCGGTTAAACTCCATCTAACCAACTAGCTCGACATGAAGAACCAGAAAGCGAATAACGTGGCTTTATGAACCAAGAGTTTGACACACCAATCAAGGACAAAGGAGGAGAATGCTCATTTTATATGAATATTCATATTATTGTGAATTCTAGGCCAATCGGGAGCACTAATGGAATAAAACTTCGTTTTTGATGAAAACAACACAATTTTTTTCGTTGAATTTGATTTTAAACGAGATGTTTAGCATATAAAATAATGAGTGCATATGCTCAAAACCTGTTTAAATGCCTTGTGTTAGCATCACTGTGGATAACTTTTGGAAAATATTGGGGCAGGGCTAGATCTGTTCAGAATAGCCATCGGGTATTTTGGTATGTGTGGAAATTCTTCTTATGTCGGCACTTTCCAACAGGTATCTTTAACAAGTGTGACGGAACACCCTGAAATTTAAATATCACTAATCTTATAATGATGAATGACCTCAGAACTGTGTTCATTAGATGTGTAGCGGCTGGATGCTTACGCCATCATTTGAAGTAAACCAGAATGCAAAAATGCATTGAGGTTTCGATGATACAGAAATATTCCGTTTCAAAGAATACCATCATGCACCATTTTCTTCTCATTCAAATGTTATACTAGCATATTCAAAAAATAATTGTCATTCCTGATGACCTTTTGACCTCAGTAAAAGCCATACATATCTAGACAGGCAAACAACAGACAGACAGACAGATGAATAAACAACTATCTCGAAAGATCGTATTTAAAAAGGTTCCTAGACTTTGACCCCTGGGGACCCCAGATGACCTTTCATTTCTGCCAAACACAATGGGGCTAAATCGAGGGTAGAAAATCGCATTTATTCCGCCTAAATAGGGATACTTGGCATATCTGCCTTTGACCTCCACCAAAAACAACATGGACCATTTCCTGACCATAACCTATCCACATACCAAATATGAATTCTATTCAAGTTTCCTACCTTGAGATATCGCATTAAAAAATTTCAAACCTTGACCCAGAGATGACCTTTGACCTCTGCCACAAAAAAACAGGAGCATCTCCTGATCATAACGTATCTACAAATTAAATATGAAATCTATCCAAGCTTCCCATCTTGAGATTTCATGTTAACAAGATTTTTAGACTTTGACCCCTGGTGAGCCCAGGAGACCTTCGCCAAAATTAAATAGGACCGTCTATTGTTTTAAATGCATCCACATACCAAATGAATTCTATTCAAAGTTTTCTACCTTGAGATATCGCGTTAACAAGGTTTTCAGACTTTGACCCCTGGTGGCCCCAGGTGACCTTTCACCTCCCCTAAAAATATTACAGACCACCTCCTGACCATAACGCATCTACATACCAAATATGAAATCTATCCAAGCTTTCTATCTTGACTCGGAGATATCATATGTTAAGAAGATTTTTAGACTTTGACCCCTGTTGACCCAGGAGACCTTCGATCTCCGCCAAAATTAAATAGGATCATCTATTGACTAAAACGCATTAAGGCTGTGTTTTTTCGGTTAATTCACTATCCGTTTAACCGATTTTATTAACCGGCGGTTAACCGTTTAACCGAAAATGACGTAATGTTCACACAACAACAAAAAATCAACATTTCCACAGAGCGCCATCACTTTTGTACAGGAAAGTACAAGTCTTAAAATGGCGTCGTAAGTCATGTTCGCCGATGAAAGCATGTGGCAAAAATATTGTTATTTTGTACTGGGTTTGTATCATCTTTTCTCAGTAAAAGCCCATCCCGCATTTACTGAAGCTTTCTTCAGACCATGTGCACTTTTTAACTTTACACCAACTGTTGTATTTTCCTGCCTAGTCCTATGTAATATCGCCAGTTACTTCATGAAACACTCCAACACCGCTGCTTTGATGCAGCTTGCTTGCGATGCAGTGTTCAATATATGTACAGCGCTCACATATTTGTCGTAGTAGCGACCTGTACAACTGCACTTTAAACGGCACACCAGCCGCAAACATCACAACCAAGCTCTATTACCCTGCATCATAGTCTATAGAGGGCGGATGGTCTGGCAAGCTATTGACAGTATCGAAGTGATGTTATTGTTCTCGAAAAACGAAGGTCACGTGGTATTCAGAGTGCACAGCTTTCGTTCAGTATACACACGTCTACGCAGTCCTGTACACTTTCAATGAAAGAAACTGATGTAAATAGTGTTCTTGCAATATTTAATGACAGAATTTTAGTTTTGCCTTTCCCTTAAAACGTACAAAATCCATGCTAAGCGATGATTTTGCAATAAACTAATGTGAAAATAGAAGACATCTCCATATAAGCTACGAAGTAACTATAACTATACCCACGTATGCACGTATGTAGTGTATCTTGAGTCGGTCAGTGCATTGGGTCGGTCATTGCATAAAAATGTATGGCACGTGCACAGAGTACAACGCTTATTGATTGACCGATTCATGGTATCACAATGCTATACGCTCGCATAGCCTGGGTAAGTGTACCAGGCGAACGGTGGCCAGTTAGCTTCAAGTTCAACGGCGCCGATACTGCAAGTTAGCCGAGAACTACAACCACAGTGAAAAATATATATCTACCGTGACCCTCAACAACAAACCGTTTTCGAATATTTAAGTCCATTAGAGGCATTTTTTCTGTATAAAATAACTGACAGACGATTGGCGAACATTCAGAATTGGGTCGTTCAACAGCGCAGGCTTGCATGCTGCACAGTGATCACCGACCGACCATGGTAAGTCAGTCCAACCGGAGCTTTACGCCTTGATCCACGTTGCTCTATCGCGCCTAAATTGTGAACTTTTACACAAGTTTCTCGCACGACGCAGCTTCGATCTCGTCATTTTTCACAATTCCGTCACTCGACCATTTCAGTGGACATCTTTTGGGCCTATTAGCAATGGGAATATACCTCTAATCATAATTTCTCTTGATCTTCGTCAGGCCTCAACAATTTATGAAGTCTGTTAAGCTTTTTCGAGTGATGAACTTCAAACACGAGCAGTATGCCTACATGTTTGTTTAGCCAGCTTTAGATGTCATGCATGCACAGTACACAGAGCGAATGAAAGTTCACAACAACATGGGCTACATTTAGGCTATAGACCTAGAAATGTAAAAATAAACATAATTTCACAACCAAATTCAGAGTGAAGAAGATTACATAAAAAATTGCCCTTCCTTCAAGGATCGTCGAAGGGACGATCGAGGCAGGGCTTTGTAGGCTCAGTATTATACGTTTATGTACACAGGCTACTCTAGAACTACGGGGTGTTTTTGTCAGTTCTCACCAGATTCAAGCAGAATTATAAGTGATACGAGGCGGCATGTAGACTTAAAACTCTTGTGAAACTTAAAATTATTGATCTGGTCTCTTACAAGCTCATATTTTAGTTGCATTTTTGGAAAAAGTCCCCTTTCAACACGTCAAGCCCTGAGGTTATCGTGCAGTCGTAGTCACTTCGCAGCACAAGCTGTGCACCCTGAATACCACGTGACCACGGAAAACGTACTGCCTCAACATAGAACCGTTAGCTTTTGTTACAGTACAATAGCTTGCCAGACCATCCGCCTATATTGGCTATGCCTGCATAAATTAAGGAATTCCCAGCAATTCCTACCGTGCAGTTGTTTACAGTAGGACTTAAGGAATGTTATCATATGACGTCATTACGAACGAAAACAATGATGCATGTGGTCCCATGCATGCAGTAGATTTGCGTGCGTATCCGTTTTTACCACTAAACAAGGGACCATGTTTTGCTCGGTGACATCATATGCATACAATCTATTGCAAAATTTGAATTGCCTCTGCATCGTGATTGGATCAAATTCGTTGATTCTGAGCCAGCCAATCACAACTCGCGCCATTGTGTATGGGATTTAGTGTGTGAAAATACCAGACCTCCGAACGAATTTCCCCATTGAGTTTGCATTATGAAGATCGCACTTCCGAGGCTTACATAGCTGGCCTGTGCAGCCGGCCAAGTCTCGTGCTAAATTCACGGTGAAACGGCATCACGAATCTCTGCATGCGTGAATTTTTCGGGGATGCGACTAAAGTGCATTTCAGTTGCTGATTATTTTTAAACAAGACGTAAGGTTTGGACAAGAAGTGCCAAAAATACGGGGGTATTTATATCAGAAAGGAACCATAACATACGTTAATCGAGTCCATTTTTTGCTGTCCAGAACCGCTAAAAATTAGATAGTTGCGTATTTTTACATGCATCGTAGGGTGGACTTCTACAGTACAGTTCATTATCGCAACTATACAACCCAGGCGGTTCAACGAACTGCGTATGCTTATTCATAAATATCAACATGGAATGTTCCATTTTATATGATATTGGGCAAACAAAAAAATGGCAGGAATTATCTGGTGCTAACGATCGTATTTCACAGGTTAAATTTTTCTAAATACTGCTACTAACAATGAAAAATAATGAAATTTACAGAGGTGCAGCATGATAAAATATTTCGATTAGCTACAAGTGGGGAGATTTATTCAAATATACTTGTGCCCTAATCATGGTCTTAACTAGAAATGAAAACTCTACAAGCAAGCAAAGTTGGCTAGTTAACTGGTCCACCCGAAGGCGCTCTAGTCTGGCGCGCAAACGACTTCGTCGGCCGGGCGACCGATTTTAGTGAATTTTTGGACTTTGACCCCTAGTGACCCCAGGTGACCTTTGACCTCCCCTTAAAATATTGCAGACCATCTTCTGACCATAACGCATGTACATACCAAATATGAAATCTATCCAAGCTTCCTATCTTGAGATATCATGTTAAGAAGATTTTTTGACTTGGACCCCTGGTGACCCCAGGGGACCCTCTACCTCCGCCAAAATTACATGTAACCATCTATTGACTAAAACGCATCCACATACCAAATATGTATTCTAATCAAAGTTTCCTACCTTGAGATACCACGTTAACAAGGTTTTCAGACTTTGACCCCCGGTGACCCCAGATGTTTGACCTCCGACAAAAACAAAAGGTACCATCTTCTGACCATAACGCATCTACATACCAAATATGAAATCTATCCAAGTTTCCTACCTTGAGATATCACGTTTACAAGGTTTTTAAACTTTGACCCCTGGTGACCCCAGATGACCTTTGACCTCCACCAAATTCAAGAGGGACTATCTCCTGACCATAACGCATCCACATACCAAATATGAAATATATCTAAGCTTCCTTCCTTGAGATATTGTGTGAATGAGATTTTCAGACTTTGACCCCCGGTGACCCAAGATGACCTTTGACCTCTGCCAAAAACAATAGAGACCCATCTCCTGACCATAACGCATCCACATACCAAATATGAAATATATCTAAGCTTCCTTCCTTGAGATATTGTGTGAATGAGATTTTCAGACTTTGACCCCCGGTGACCCAAGATGACCTTTGACCTCTGCCAAAAACAATAGAGACCCATCTCCTGACTATAACACATCCACATACCAAATATGAAATCTATCCAAGTTTCCTACCTCAAGATATCGTGTTAACAAGGTTTTTAGACTTTGACCCCTGGTGACCCCACATCACCTTTGACCTCCACCAAAAACAACAAGGTTCTTCCTCTCAATATGGCGCATCTATGTACCAAGTTTGAAAACCGTCGGACATTCCTATCTTGAGATATCGTGTTAACGAGGTTTTGACTTTGACCCCTGGTAGCCCCACATGACCTTTGACCTCCACCAAAAACAACAGGGTTCTTCCTCTCAATATGGCGCATCTATGAACCAAGTTTGAAAACTGTCGGACATTCCTATCTTGAGATATCGTCTTAACGAGGTTTTTAGACTTTGACCCCTGGTGACCCCACATGACCTTTGACCTCCACCAAAAACAATAGGGTTCTTCCTCTCAATATGGCACATCTATGTACCAAGTTTGAAAACTGTCGGACATTCCTATCTTGAGATATCGTGTTAACAAGCAAAGTGTCACACACACATACACACACACACGCACATACATACACACACACGCCATCATGAATGCATTGGTTTCTCTTATCATCGAAACCAAAAATAGTGCTATATGCTCCCTGACGTCCAGGGGTCTGAAGAAGTCAGGATTAAAACCACCTCTCCCTCGAAGAAAGGGTAACCCTGACTAATTTTTCCCTTGAGAAGTGAGCACTTGCTTCTGTTATATGACTGAGAATTTAATTCATGAGGTGAGTGGCTTAGATGCTTGTACGTTACTTTAGAATTCAAATTTTCTTGGGGGAGGACTCCATCTCCCACCCATACTGCAGCTTCCATTTGCAGCCTGCTCTTCGGCCAATAGTGTGTGCATCACCCTTTCTCAAGATCCTACATCCTGGCCTGCCTTGCTTAGCTTGGGGTCCCCTGATCAAATCCTGAGGGAACCACTTTCTTTGGATTAAATTTCACTTGCTCAGCATAGCTGTTCACATTGATACTGACTGACTGAGGGGGCTCAAATTGATGAATTGTAACGTATTTGGGAATTTCACTGTATGTTTCCAGAAGTTTCTTGGTTCAGAAGTGGTCCACTCTGCTCGGTTCAGGTGTCAAGAAGCAGTGCAGAGTGAGGTATGCTCAACCCCACGGCGTCTTTGGAAAAGTGGCTTGAGCTGGAAATACACTCACTTCTTCAAGATGGGGACGTTAAAAGGTTAAATTTTACCCCGACTTTACCTTTAGTGCCACCCCCACTCTCCACATGATGTAGGACCATCTATGTATGGTTGTGGCTGGGTTCTTGATGATAGGAGAACAATACCCTTAAAAATGACCATTCCCTCCTAAAAAACATTCATGGTTGTTTTTTAATGTAGCCATCAGGTGGTAGTGCATTCCAAAATTGTGTTGAAGACGTTATTTGAGTTTCTTCTAGATTCTTATCTGGCATGTTTGGGTCTTATTTTAAAAGAAATTTCCTCATGTTGTTCCCTTCCCAACAATTTCTATTATTCCATCAAGATTGACATCTATGTTCTTATGGATTATATACAAAAAGTAAGCAAGTCACGTCTGATGTATTTTTAGCAACATTAAATTCAGTTCTTTCAATCTTTTCTCATAAGTGTTTTCCTTCGTTTCTGGTATTAATCTTGTCATTCTCCTTTGAACACTTCCCGTTTAATTGATGTCTTTCCTTTAACATGGTTTTCATACTTATACTGCTCAGTCCAAGCATGGTCTAACTAGAGAGTTGTACAACTTCAGAAAAACATTTCTATGACAGTTTTCAAAACTTCTCCTCACAGTTCCAATGTGCTAACTTTAATTTTTTTGTTGTATTCACATATACACCTTCAATCTTGGACAAAACTCCTTGGGACACCCACCCTCCCCTTCGCAATGTTAGCCTATTCACGGCATAGTCATTCTTTTAGCACAACATTGAAAGGGGGGGGGGGGGACGGAGATTCACGTAAGCCTTTGAACTGAAATTCAAGAATGTTATGGTTAAGTGTCCCAACAGTTTTGTCCAAGATTGTCTGAGTATTTCGAGAAGTTAAAACTACTCGCGTCACACAGTAGAAAGTGTCACTTTGTCTTGATGGGTTGATTTGCAAAAGGGAATAAGTTTAAGGGCCCGATCGTTCAGGTAGCTGTTCTCAACTGTGACCTGTTTTTGGTTTACACTATTTTAGCAGGTAAAAATAAAAAGAATATTGAAAAGTTGTTCGTGTTGTTACGAGACGACATCAACCAGATTGAATCCTCGGACGAGCGAGTGAAAAGTTCTAGAAAGTGCTAGCATCGGTGTTGTCTCTCGAGCATATTCAACGGGTAACCCCAGAGAACATTCGCACAGTTACGAGAATGTACGATCACCTACTGGAAACTACTGTATGATGTAATGGCCTAATAATAGCCAACTTGTGGTTATGGGTTACTGAGCCCAGAACGTTCGCTGTTTGTTTTGTACGAGATCAAACGAGACGTTTCCATAAGAGTAAGTTTCAGACTTTTCTGGAAGAACTACCAGGCGTATAAAAGGTCATGCAAGAACTGTGACAAGATAGAGAAGAAAACAGAAGATACACAGATAATACAGCGACCAGACACCTGCTTCGCCGCTTAACGCTGTAATTGTGTCGCCATTTACCGAACACTAAAGTCTTCATCTTGCCTTCGCGGAACCGAGTCCTACGCTGAGCTGCTGTACAATCGACACTAACAACACTACCCCTTGGACAAAGAGTGATACCTTAAGCTGTAAAAGATTGTAAGTAGATTTAAGATTAATTGTTGTAAATTTAAGGAAGTAAGAGGTGAATAATAATTAAGTTGTTGATTTTAATCTCGCTCTTCTGTGGTCTTTCGCTGTTATTGGTTTGAATTGCGACCAAGCCGTAACAGAATTGGTGGCCTAACATCCAGGAAAGAATTATACTACCAGGTAGAAAATTCGAGAAATTTCGTTGACATTTGCAACTGTATTGTCCAGACTTCTTAGTTGTTTGTGAGTG
Source organism: Holothuria scabra (assembly GCA_037179385.1). Taxonomy (NCBI): domain Eukaryota; kingdom Metazoa; phylum Echinodermata; class Holothuroidea; order Aspidochirotida; family Holothuriidae; genus Holothuria; species Holothuria scabra. The sequence continues at coordinate 13,434,188 of CM074198.1, forward strand.
CTTGACACAGCCTCAAAATGCCATTTGATTTAGATAAATTCGTGGCTAGCCCCTCAATTGAGGAGCTTAACTCACTAAAAAAGTCTGAGATTGTAAAAGTCGCAAAACACTATGGGGTTGAATTTCAGCCATTAATGCGGAAGGACGAGATTAAGAGATACATTGTAGAGTATCTGGTAGATGAAAGTATTCTGCCAATTACAGTGCTTGAGACAATCATGACCGTGCCAACTGACAATGCATTTGAATTGAAAAAGCTCGAATTGGAAATGAATAAGGAGGTTAGATTGAAAGAACTAGAAAGGGAAGAAAAGGAAAGAGAAGTTAGATTGAAAGAATTGGAAAAAGAGAGGGAAGAGAACAGAAGATACACAGATAATACAGAGACCAGACGCCTGCTTTGCCGCTTAACGCTGTAATTGTGTCGCCATTTACCAATCAATAGTCTTCATCCTGCCTTCGCGGAATAGAGTCCTACGCTGTGCTGCTGTACAATCGACGCTGACAACACTACCCCTTGGACAAAGAGTGATACCTTAAGCTATAAAAGATTGTAAGTAGATTTAAGATTAATTGTTGTAAATTTAAGGAAGTAAGAGGTGAATAATAATTAAGTAGTTGATTTTAATCTCGCTCTTCTGTGGTCTTTCGCTGTTATTGGTTTGAATTGCGACCAAGCCGTAACAGTGTTTATGTATTTAAATTTGTTCAAAATAGTGAAGTGTTACCTGATAAGTGCATTTTGGAGAACACAGGCACTGTGTTGTATCCTGCCTATGACTTCATTTTAAAGTAATTTACCGTGCAAGGAAAAATATGCCATACATGCGAACTTGACGAGACCAACAGTGAAAGATAAGTTTAATCAAACGGTCTACCATTTATTTTGAGAGCAAATTTAGAAGCAAAACGCAATGAAATTGCTTCGGTTTAAAGAGGGAAAAAAGCATGCGTAACCAGTTTCATGTAACGTGAAAAATGGAGTCACAGGGGTGCAATTTGCTTCAGAATATGCCAAAAACACGCCTTATCTAACGATCTACCATCACTATAATTAAAAGCTTGGCTCTCAGATGTGTTTTTAACATTTCATGGTAGATCATTGCACTCTTTTAGTAAATATCCTGTCTCCTTATTACCAGTTTGTAATAGGAGTCAGACTTTTCTATCCATGGAAGAAATTGTCTTCCCTATATGTATATATATATATATATGTAGTATCCATTGGAACAGAATGTATCCTGGTGATTACCTGGGTCTGAAAAATATTCAAAAGTCTCCTTCAGTATTTCAAATGTTAAATCTTTGGCTCTAAAATTGCCTCCTCCAAGTTTAAAAATGTTTTTTAATTAAGTTTGCATCTGGATTACGAGGTGGAATTGCTAGGGGTTCTGCCGGTACCTCCACCCATGGCTTACGTGCTGCAAATTCCCCGCGAATACCTGCAACAGTCTTTACGATCTTTATTATCGCCCCAAATCTAAATAAATGTAAACAAATGAATCAAACAACACATTAAAAAAACTCTTTATGCTACTTTCATTACCCTAAAAACCTCAGACCTATAAGCCTCCAAAAAAACTTTTCCGAAAAAGTCGGCCCGAAAAATTAACCATTATCTACTGAATTTGTTCTCGTAAATAATACGCGTGGAGCTCAATCTTGGACAAACTCCTTGGGACACACCCCTCCCCTTCGTAATGTTGTTAGCCTATTCACGGCATAGTCATTCTTTAAGCACAACATTGAAAGGGGGGGAGGGGGATTCATGTAAGCCTTTGAACTGAAATTCAAGAATATTATGGTAAAGTGTCCCAACAGTTTTGTCCAAGATTGTAGACCTTTCAAATATGAAAACCAGTGGTGTAAACCAGGGGTATTGGGGTAAAGGGGCAGCTCAGACCGACCCCTGATGGCGTGCAGAGTTTTTTTATATAGATGCCTGAACCAGTTTATCAGAATTTAAAAGGCCTAAGGGCATTACCCTTTCTCCTACAAAAAAACACTACCATTTTTATTAGACTTTTGCATAGTGAGGCAGACATCACCATATCTTGATAATATCAGCATTAAGGAGAAGGGGTTTCCAACCAAGAAAATACACCAGTAACGCTTTCTTGCTGAACCCTGGAAGGGTAATTTCCTACCCACATAGGCCAATTTGGTCTCTACAGGTTTTTCTGGAATGCTTTGCACCAACTAATGGTGGTTCTCCACTCAGATGATCTTCCCCATAATTCTAGGCTCTCTGGTCCCCGAAATCCTGGGTAAGTATACTCCAAATGGGCTTAAATAAACAAGCAGACCACATTCTTCATTTTTCCTTAACACCGTAACAAGTTAAAACAAACACATGATTCGGGTCACTACCTATGTTATCTGGGGAGCTTGACCAGTGTAAAAACTTTCAATCAAAAGGTGAATAACATCAATATATTTCATGCCAAATTTGCATAATTTACTGCTACTGTACAACTGCTAACTTGGCTCTCTTGAAGGAAACTGGTACCTTCTCAAATGGAAAGCCTTTATTACAAGTTCTGTGTAGAAAATATTGCAACAAAAATAACCAAAGATGAGGTCCAACTAATGCATTCAGGAATATCTCCAAAATCAATCTATTTCCATACTTTCCTCCTAAGGTCAGTACATCATTTTCCAACAAAGAACCACAAAAAAAAAAATGCCAGACAGAGTACAAATTTTAAGAGAAACAATAACAATTTGCTACTTTAATATTCATGAATTATTACAACGACACCTGATTCTTAGGCTAGGAAAGAAAAAAATATGTCATCCATATTGTAGGACTCTCCCATCTTTTTTTTTCATCTGGATTTAAAACTGCCCAGATTTGGCAACTGTGATGACAGCACTTGTTGAACCACTTTCAGAACCATAGGATTCAACCGCTTTGACAACATCCATTCCCTCAACGACTGATCCAAACACTACATGTTTACCATCCAGCCTGAAAATAAAATGGAGAAAATAGTTTTGAAGTTGATTTAATATTGGGCAATGAAAAGAAAAGGCTTTCACAAGTCCCCCCCCCCAGTCCATAAGTAACCAGAATGCAAAAATGCATTGAGGTTTCGATGATACATTAATGTCCCACTTCAAATAATCCCATCATGTACCATTATCTTCTCACTCAAATGTTGTACTAGCATGCTCGAAAAATAATTTTGTTATTCCACACCACCTGTGACCTCCACAAACAAAAATAGAGATCATCTTCTTACTGTAATGTGCATCCACATACCACATGTGAAATCTATTTTAGTTATCCACCTTAAGATGCTTTAACACCTAATAAAGTTTACATTCACATTTTAACCTCCAGTGACCTAAGATGACCTTTGACCTCCATAAAAGCCATAGATAGACAATTAGACAGCTATCTTAAAATATTGCATTTGAAAAGGTTTTCAAACTATGACCCCAGTGAACTTTGACCTCCACCAAATGTACTAGGCACTGTTTTCTGACCATAACGCATCCACATGCCAAATATGGAACTTATCCCAGTTTCCTACTTTGAGATATCGCATTAACCGGATCTGCAGACTTTGACCCATGGTGACCCCAGATGATCTTTGACCTCTGCCAAAAACAATAGGGACCATCTCCTGACCATAACGTTTTGACATACCACATATGGAATCCATCCAAGTTTCCTATCTTGAGATATCATGTTAACAAGGTTTTCAGACTTTGACCCATGGTGAACCCAGATGGCACATCTATGTACTAAGTTTGAAAACTGTCAGACATTCCAATCTTGAGATATCATGTTAACAAGCAAAGTGTCAAAAAAACACACCCCCTAACACACATACATAGACACGCCATCATGAATTCATAGGTTTCTCTTATCATGGAAACCAAAAATTACATTTCCAATTGCACTGGTCATTATCCTAACTACAAGACAAGTATTAAGCCAAGGTGTTCATATGCATACTGAGGACAAGAGAAGATAACAAGATGTTGATGAAACACTGATGAAGAGAGCACTAGTCTGGTGTTAAAGGAATGTTGTGCCAGATCATGAAAGACTTTGAAAGCGAGTTCGGGAATTTCATATGTAAAAAGAAATTAATCGGGAGCGAGACACTACAACTAGTGCAGGAATTGCTGCAGTTGTGCAACCCTTCTGATGTAATGATCTCCCTGGTATGGCCTACACTTTATGCATACCTTTAACTCAATCCATGTTGTAACACTGCACCTACTAGCACTTGGACAGAGGTGCACTGTACATGCAGGTAGTGCATCTTGGTACAGGGCAAGAGCAGTCACCCCTGACTTATTTTGAAGAAACATCAAAATCTCGTAATTTTTCTCATTTCTCTTCAAGTACTGTATCTGTCATAATATTTTGGGACTTACATTGTGCATATACAAGGTAAACCAGGCAGTAATTCAGGACTAGTAAATTTTATTTCACAAATTAAGAAAAATATTGTCACATGCTTCATAAGAGAATCACAGAATAGGACAGACTACTGTACTAATTCAAACAGAAGTGACTGAAATTTCCCCTTTCAATAGAAATTATTCCAAGAAATTGCTTCCGGAGTTGCCACTAGGCATTGAGGGAGAAAAGCAAAAATCTTCAACATTCTTCAAGCCTACAGCTTCAATTACACCACGAAAACACTCTCTGGATAAGCAATGACCCATCTGTATACAATGTCCTCACACAGCAAAGAGCAGTGTAACAGATACTAGCACTGCTGTGGGGTCAGTTCGCTTTAAGCATGAAGTCCCAGATAGATGCAAGGCTTGGCTTTGTTCATTTGAGTTGGTAAATGGTAATCATGTCCATCCAGAAAAAATTAATTTAAGCTGAGTACCACGTAATAACCACATCATACAAGGAGTGAGACTGCAAAAAGAATAACAAATAAACAACCAGAAAGTTAAAAGGCTTAATGATTCCTTGCCAGTGAAATTTAAGCCGATCTTTTTTCTTCAAATTGACAATGCTCTGTAATGTTTTTCAAAGTGACACAGCTCCGTAATGTACCCACAAAGTATACATGCAAGGCATCAAAGCTTCCTACAAGAACTGGGGTTCTGCTCATGATATCACATCCACATGTGTGAAATTTTGCAGTATTCAAGACTCCAACCAAGGGAAATTTGTGTAAATATGATACTGAGACTTTGACCTCTTGTGAACCAAAGTGAAGGTTGACATCCACCAAAAACTATGGGGATCATTTATTCACCATGCATCTACATGTCAAGTATGAGGACCCTACAAGTTACCCTTCTTGTAATACTATACAAGCAAGTTTGTCAGACTTTGACACTGCTGACCCCAAATGACCTTTGACCTTCACGAAAATCAACTGGGATCACCTCAAATATAACATTAGTCACATGTAGCATTCTTGAGATATCGTGTTTACAAGGTTTTGACCTTTTGACCTCCACTACAACAATAGGGATCATTTACTCAATATGGCCAACCCACACACTGAATATGACATCAGTCACACTTACCCTTCTTGAGATATTGTGTTTACAAGCAAAAGCATCACATACACACACACACCCCACACACACACTCTACATCACCATCGCATAGATTCCTTTTGCTGATGCAAGGTATCAAAAATACCAAATATGGCTAAACATGAACCACAGTTTGTCCAATCATATAGCCAATAATACCATGTATTGCCACCCTAATGTGGTACCTTCAATGCAAATTTCACAAAAGTTGACCAGCAACTGCAGATGATGAAAGCTTTGGTAGAGAGAGACATGGACATTTCAGCCCACAGTACCACATAAGCTCTAACCACCTTGTAAGTTGAGCTAACAATGTGAAACTTGCAAACAGTTGTACAACATTAAACATGCAGGACAGATCATTTAAAATTAAAATGTTTGCTCTTCCAGGAACCAAAGAAGTCGGCCTGTGCTTCACTCTTTGGGTTTTTAAAGAGCAACTTTTATGTTCCCCTCATTACTACACCAAAACAGATACAGCAAAACCTGACTGGCCGTTGGGAGGGAGTATAACAGAATATTAACACAACAAAATGGATGAAGCCAGGCGATCAGGATTATTTCCTTGAAGTTTCATCCACACTTACACCCTAAAGTGCTCCAACCCAACCAATCTCAATCTGAGAAGCAAAGGGATTGCCCTGCCAACTTAACATACATGGGGAGTATTAACCCATGGTATGACTGCATTGTTTTTGGTCTTAAAGTGTACCTCAAGTTAAACCAGAAAGCCAAAGGCTTAGTGATTCCTTCACCTAAGATGTTAAGTATGACACACCAAAAGGCTCACCAAATATGATGATGTTCTAAAAATACACGTTCATGTACTAAAATTACACATTCATGTACCAAAAATATACGATGATGTACTAACTTCATACGATCATGATGTAAATTTACACCATCATGTACTAAAATGTTGCGATGTACATGAAAAATCACACATTGTACATCTAAAAACACATGTACATGTAAAAACGTAAGATCATCATGTTATTATTGTACCTTCCGCATGCCATACAGAGTGAGCCTTTCGGAGAACCAGAAGTCCGCCAAAAGGCTCACCGACATGCGATGTAGTAAAAGTACACCTTCATGTACTAACTGCTTACGATCATGTACTGATTTCATACATTCATGTACTGTTTGCTTATGTACATGTACTGATTTAATACGATCATGTACTAAATGTCAGAACATGATCGTAAGAAATCAGTACATTCAAATATTATGCTAGCATGTTCAAAAAATAATTGTCATTCCTGATGACCTTTTGACCTCAGTAAAAGCCATACATAGCTAGACAGGCAAACAACAGACAGACAGACAGATGAATAAACAACTATCTCGAAAGATCGTATTTAAAAAGGTTCCTAGACTTTGACTCCTGGAGACCCCAGATGACCTTTCATTTCTGCCAAAAAACAATGGGGATCATCTTCTGACCATAATGCATCCACTTTCCCAAATATGAAATCTATCCAAGTTTCCTATCATAAGATATTGCATAAGCAGGATTTTCAGACTTTGACCAGCAGTGACCCCAGATGACCTTTGACCTCCATCAAAAACATTAGGTACCATCTCCTGACCATAATGCATCCACATACAACATATGAAATCTATCCAAGCTTCCTACCTTGAGATATTGTGTTATCGAGGTTTTCAGGCATTGACCCCCAGTGACCCCAGATGACCTTTGACCTCCGACAAAAACAGTAGGGACCATTTACTGACTATAATGCATCCACATACCAAATATGAAATCTATCCAAGTTTCCTATCTTCAGATATTGCATTAACAAGGTTTTCAGACTTTGACCCCCCGTGACCCCAGATGACCTTTGACCTCCGACAAAAACAGTAGGGACCATCTACTGACTATAATGCATCCACATACCAAATATGAAATCCATCCAAGTTTCCTACCTTCAGATATTGCATTAACAAGGTTTTCAGACTTTGACCGCGGATGACCCCAGATGACCTTTGACCTCAGATGACCTTTGACCTCCGCCAAAAACAATAGGGACCATCTCCTGACCATCACACATCCACATACCATATATGACATCTATCCAAGTTTTCTACCTTGAGATATTGCATTAACAAGTTTTTCGGACTTTAGACCCCTGGTGACCCCAGACGACCTTTGACCTCCACCAAAAACAATAGGGACCATTTCCTGACCATAACGCATCCGCATAATACATATGAAATCTATCCAATCTTCCTACCTTGAGATATTGTGTTAACGAGATTTTCAGAAATTGACCCCCGGTGACCTCAGATGACCTTTGATCTCCACCAAAAACAATAGGGTTCTTCTTCTCAATACAGCGCATCTATGTACCAACTTTGAAAACTGTCAGGCATTCCTATAACAAGCAAAGTGTCACAAACACACATGCACACACACATACATACATACATACACACGTATGCCATCATGAATGCATTGGTTTCTCTTATCATCGAAACCAAAAATGGAGTTCATCTACTCGATACAGGCAATCCACATGGTAAGTAAAAGATCCCTTACAGTTAACCTCCTTAAGATACAGTGTTTACAAGGTTTTGATGTTTTGACCTCTGGTGACCCCAAATGTCCTTTGACCTCCACCAAAAACAATAGGGATCATCTACTTAATATGGACAATGCACATGCTATGTATGAGATCCCTCATGGTTACCCTTCTTGAGATACAGTGTTTACAAGATTTTGACCTTTTCACCTCTAATGACCTCAAATGTCCTTTGATCTCCACAAAAAGCTATAGGGGATCATCTACTCAATATGGGCAATCCACATGGTAAGTACGAGATCACTCACATTTTTCCTGCTGGAGATGTCGTGTTTACAAGCAATTTCCAAGGTATTTACGACTTGACCTCTGGTGACCCCAAATGACCTTCGACCTCCACCAAAAACAATAGAGATCATCTACTTAATGTAGGCAATCTACATGCCAAGTATGAGATCTCTCGGAAATACCCTTCTTGCGAAGTTGGGCTAAAGAGGGTTAAGAGGATCAGTTGGGTTGGACTTTTTCCAAATTCTGGCTAATGGGCATTTCCTGTAATGCTTATTTTTTAAGTGGTCAGACAAATTCGAAATGTAGTTTTTGTAGGCTATTTTTGAAACAATATAGGCTCCCAAAATGAAATATAGGTTTTTTATAGGTTTAAATGTTACACTGGAACCTGCATTATGCTACATCATCATGTTGGGATGGTAATCAATCTCACTGACAAAACTTACTTGTACCACACTGAAAACTCTCTGCCCCTCACATATAAATTTATGCAGAAATACAATACTGAAACAAGCATCCTGCCGACTCCACTCTGACTCATCCATTTTGAACAATCCTAAGCCCTACTGTATGCATGTGAAGACGAGACCAAAATCACAGCAGTATTAATCCAGTTACACTGCCCTTACTTCTATAATAACAAGCACACCATACGGTACATACACTGTTAATAATACTGAACTGTTAATATCTGATATGCGTGGCAATCCAGCACAAGTAGCCTGCAATATTTACAGTCTTCTGAGAACAGAGTACATGAAAAGCTTCGCACATTAGTGTACATACAGTGCATTTTAAAGTACTGGTGCACTGGTTGATCTGCATCCCATGGAGATTTAGCCTTTATGTACTAGCCATCAACATTATTTAAATGTCTTACCATGTGGTTTTTGCAGTACAAATAAAAAACTGAGAGCCATTGGTATTTGGCCCAGCATTGGCCATGGAGAGAATTCCTGTTGAGAAAAGAGAGAAAAAAACTTCTACTGGTTATGTATTTAAAACCTAATGAAGTGTCAATTAGCTCCATTACAATTTGCAAAACACATGTTTAGTACACAGCTGCTCTCAATAAATGTAAAAAAAATTCCCTGGTTTATCAATTTTGCCGGCCATTTTCTATCCTTTATTTCCATGGATATTAAAACCAAAAGCTCACTGGTAACTTGGCAAGCACTGTAGTCATGGAGTTTAACTACATTATCAAAAGTTTTTGCCATTTGGACTGCTAAAAATACTTTTAGTGATGGGCTTCAAGCAATGTCACTCACAGTAGCTACAACCCTGGTCTGATTAATATCTACCAATAAACTTCACATTACTGCAATAATCAATGCTGGTTAGACCTGTGATCCTCTATTGATTAATCACTAAATGATGACATACACAAACCAGAAAACCAAAAGGCTTAGTGATTCCTTGCCACTGAAATGTAACCCGTTTTTTTTTTTTTTTTTTTTTTTTTTTTTTTAAAGACTTAGTTATTCCTTGCCACTGAAATGTAAGCTTGTTTTTTTTTTTTTTTTCAAATTGACAGTGCTCCATAATGTACTCACAAAGTATACATGCAAGGCATCCAAGCTTCCTACATTGAGATCCTGCATGACCCTTGACCACCTATAACTAGGGTTCTGCTCACTATATCACATCACGATTCTATGAGTGAAATTTTGCACTATCCAAGACTTTGACCACTTGTAAACCAAAATGACATTTGACCCCCACTTATACTATAGGGACCATCTACGTGCCAAGTATGAGGCCCCTACAAGTTACCTTTCTCGTAATACTGTGCAAACAAGCTTGTCAAACTGACACTGCTGGCCCCAACTGACTTTTGACCTTCACAAAATTCAATAGAGATCATCTACTCAATATGGCCAACCCACACACCCAAATATGAGATTAGTCTCTTTCCCTTCTTGATAAGTCGTGTTTACAAGGTTTTATCCTTATGACTTCTTGTACCCCAAATGAACTTTGACCTCCACCCAAAAACAATGGGCATCATCTACTTACAATATGACCAGCATAGTCACACATACGGTTTGTGAGATATTGTGTTTACAAGATTTTGACCTTTTGTGATTAAAAAATGAACTTTGACCTCCCCCCAAAACCAATGGGATCATCTACCCAATTAGCCAACCAACACACCAAATATGAAAAAATAGATTGGTCACACTTACCTTTGGATTGTGTTTATAAGCAACTTCTAAGGAATTTACCGTTTGACCCCTTGTGACCCCAAATGACCTTTGACCTCCATGATAATTGATTGGAACCATCTACTCAATATGACCAACTGACACACAAAAAATGAGCATAGTCACACTTACTGTTCGTGAGATATCGTGTTTACAATGTTTTGACATTTTGACTATTTGTGACCACAAATGACCTTTGACCTCCACCAAAATTATTAGGGATCATCTACTACTCAATATGGCCCACCCACACATCAAATATGAGATTGGTCACACTTAAACTTCTTGAGATAACATGTTTACAAGCAATTTCTAGAAAATTTATCATTTGACCTCTTGTCAGGGCTCGAGGGCATCTTGTCTAATGGCATGGGCAACAAAAATTAATGAATTTCACAGCAGAACATGCCTGACTGGGATGAATTGCACAGCAGAACATGCCTGACTGGGCACCTCAGGTCACTGTTCAGACAGATCATCACTGTGTTGGAAGTTTCCCATTAACTATTGTAATAACACTACTCAATGTACTGTACCTCTTAATGCTTGCTACAGTTATTGTTACTGGCCAACTTTATCTTTTGATATTTTCTTTATTTAGGCAACAAACAAGCTATGTTGGGCAACCAAAAACTACTTATTTAAAAAAAAGGGTTGCCCAATAAGGCAAGCCCTGTCTTGTGACCCGAAATGATCTTTGACCTCCACAAAAATCAATAGGGTTCATCTAGTTAATATGACCAACCCACACACCCAAATAGGAGCATAGTCACACATACTGTTCATGAGATATTGTGTTTACAAGGTTTTGACCTTTTGACCTCTTGTGACCCCAAATGACCAAATGACCCTTCTTGAGATACCATGTTTACAAGCAAAAGCATCACATACACACACACACACACACCCACCCACACTTGTTTTTATCTCAAACCGAGGACCTGTGTTTGGTGGTGTTGTATTAATATTCACCTCCGGACTGCAAGTCTGATGCTCTAACCCATTGGCCATGTAGTAGGTTTGTAGAGGGTTTGTTGGTGGAGGTCAAAGGTCATTTGGTGTCAGTAGAGGTCAAATGGTAATTTGGTAAATACCTTGGGAATTGCTTGTAAACACAGTATCTTAAGATGGATAACTGCGAGGGATCTCATACTTAGGGTGGGCATTGCCCATATGTAGAAGATAAAACCAATTAATTTTGGTGGAGGTATAAAGGTCATTTGGTGTAACCAGAGGTCAGATGGTCAAACTCTTTTAGACACAATATCATTTTAGTAGATTTTAGTAGATTTGTCATGCTTGTCATGAGGTTACTTTAATTTGGGGTAGAAGTCAGCATTTGAGGGCACTGGAGGAAAACCTCAAAAATTGCTTGTAAACACCATATGTCAAGATAGGAATGACAGACACTTGTCATAGTTGGTATATAGATTTGTGATATTGAGAAGAAAAACCCTATTGTTTTTGGTGGATGTCAAAGTTTATTTGAGGTCACCGGAGATTACACTACAAAAATCAAGAATTGGCTTCAATTTTAAAAAGTTCACCCCCTAGAGAGTTTGAAGGTTGGTGCAAACACATTTTTCCCTCTATAAAGATTCCCCCTGTCCCCTACCCCTCTTAGGCACCATGTCAAAAGTTGGCCGCCAGCAAGGCGGCCGGAGCGGCCGGACGTTGCTATGATAAGCATCGGCACAATGGATGTGTGGCTGCAGCCACACTACACTAATGAGCAACTGTAGTGGACAATAGCTATTGTGCAAAATCTTTCAAGCTTGAGCTCATTTCCATTGCAGCGGCCGCCGTAGCGCCAAACATTATAGAAAAAATATTTGTTGCCCCTTCAGTTTTAGCTCCGTTGGAATTAATAGTTTTGCCGGTCAGTACTTTTTACATGCACTTGCACAGAATTCGAAAGACGGCTTACTCACAACGTACAACATGCTCGGGCTGCAGCCAACGAAAGGATAATTTTTTCTCCCGGGCTGTGCTCATACTTCCTACGTAAATAAGCATGCCGAGCAGCAAGTGTAAAGACAAATTACGAATGCTGATACCATCATGCTCCTCCGAGATGCGAGACCATGTTGCTAAACCTCACCGCTCGATTAAGGTTAAAAAAAATTATGAAGACAAAAACAACTTCACTAACACGTGAAAATTTGTTCAAACGTATTTGACTTAAATTACCGAACATCGAAGGTAAAATTCTGTACTCAGAAAGCCCGTGGGGTGGACAAACTTTTTTCTTCAAGCTTTATCGCTTTGGGAAAAAAATTAACGCCACAGCACCTGACAGGGGGTCTTCAGAGAGCCGCTACGAGGTTACTATATACTGTAAATGTACTGTTTTAGATCACAACAAGGAAAACTTCGCAGATATTTGTCCCGAGACTGTGCTTCCATTGCACTTTTTAACTACTGCTTTCGGTACGTAGCAGATATCTAGCATACAGCAGGGCCTATCGCAACAGAGAATTGCCGCGATCCCAAGAGGGAAGACTCTTCGTCGTAACTTTTGAAAAGAAAGCCTTTTTTGACAAAAAACACCAAAAACATTCATTTCGCAAGTGTAAAAGAGTCTCAAATCAAAATCTAAAACCAACCCAAAAGATTTTTATCTCCGAGTTTTCCGAACGAGTCATTTTTCTCCAGTAGCATTGTCACTGCCTAACGTGCTTTTTGTATGTAAAGGCTATTGGTCGTAACTTTTCAAACGAAAGCCCCTTTTGACAAAAATACTAAAAACATTCCTTTCGCAAGTGTAAAAGACTCTCAAAAGAAAATCTGAAACATACCCAAAAGATTTTTATCTCCGAGTTTTCCGAACGGGTCATTTTTCTCCAGCAGCATTGTAACTGCCTAACGTGCTTTTTGTACGTATAGGACTACTGTAGAAACCTAACCTTTACCTGTATCTGACGTTCAGAAAGACTATAGTACCAACCAACGATACTGGTCAGTAACGGTGCCAGAATGTCAAAATTATGGGGGAAGGGGAGAGCACTAAGAGTTAAGGGTAGTGTTGCATGGGGGAAAAAATATTTGGGTGCTGCATGAAACTAAGCACAAAGCATGCACACCTGTGGGTGGGGGTCCAGGGACAAATCCCCCAGAAGCTCTGCGGAAGTTTACCCACCTCTGCCTGAATGAGTGGATGAAAAATTAAAGGTTCAGGGAGTGGTATATTATTTTTGGTTAACGTGACTTGAACTTGGAGAGGAGGCAGGGACAGTTCTGAGGGAATGCCCCCCCCCTCCCCCCGGGCTGCAGCGCTGCCATGATAATGGGCCCTGTTTCTGTTTTTTTTTTTTTTTTGGTGCAATGGTCATCATGTAACACAGCTGTGTGTAAGGGGATGTAAAGTGCATTATTCCCCCCCCCCCCTACACACACACAAATGCACCTATTGTTTTCATGTAGTGGAAAATAAACTGAGACTATGCTTGGACAGCATCTTAGAGGACTGAGTTATCATGACCATGAGATGGGATTATGTCAGGGTTACCAAGGTATGCTTTTCCCCAAGGTTCAATGTTCCTTAATCTAACTGGGAAAATCAGCACCTCTGGGAACAATGAACTCTGAGAATACCGAACTTTGTAATTATTGCCAAATAACTTTGCAGACATTAAACTCTGGGGAACACAAGGTAGATTCATAGACATTCAAACCTCCGGACTGTTCAAACCGGAACAATTCCAAAACTAAGTTGATTGCTTTACTCCCGGGTACATTTTTTAACAACCCCAGGATTTTTACAACAATGAAAAGATGTCCTTATTGTCATAGGTTTTAAGGCCAATTCATATTTAAATTTGAAGGGAAGGGGAAAGTATGAGACAGACAGTAACACAGTTTTTAGACCCCACTGCATGATCAACAGATGTACTGAGTCCGTTTTGACTGGAGCTTGAGATTTGTTCATCAGCACGTAACAGTAATATATATGGGAAGAAACTTTTTCATTAATCCATAATTTTTTTTTACAAGGAAAACAACATTCTGTCATAATTGTTTAGTCTTGATACAAACATGTGTGCAGGTGGTTCATGATGAAGAGAAAGGTGATGGAAGCAAGTCATAATCCCCTGACCCCCACCCAAATTAAATACATTGATTATAGTGTACATTATGACCTGCCGCTGCACTGAAACCTCCTTAAAGTTTGTGATTATCTCAACATCTGCAGCTTGAAGATGTCTTCATCATCACGTACGTAATGGTAATCAGGTACTGTATATGGGAAGAAACAAGCATTCTGCAACTATAGGTGACTGCCCTATATTCCGACACCCCTGTATTCCATCACCCTTATGGTCCAACAATTTCTATATGCATCTACGACTTAGTTGTTGAAATATAGGGGTGTGGGAACAAAGCCTGTTTTGGAACGTAATGGATTTGTCAGAACATATGGCCGGGTGTTGGAATTGAGGGGTGTCAGAAAGTAGGGCTGATGCATTGAACTATGGGTCAGAATGTGAGCTTAAATGAAAGAAGGCAAATGCCAGATGAAAAGTGTGTGCACAACAAATCTGCCACAAGGTATCTTTAATTTCATGATGAAGCATATGCTATTTTAGAGATCTTCAGAATTGACCACAAATCCTTCACTGGTACCAGCTAAAAAATATTTCTGATTTTGGCTGGCCTATCCCTGCATTGCATTATTGCTTTGGGAAATCAACAAACAATAATTGCTCTGTACATGGGGCATAATTAATTCAGCACAAGGTCTAGGCTGCATACATGTTCCATATGTTTTTTTTTTTTTTTTTTTTTTTTTTGGGGGGGGGGGGGGGGTTCACATGTAGAACTAGTTTTCATTTAGTCACACAGCAGACAATATTATTCCAAAAATAAAGGTGATGGGATATGCTGACTATTTCAATTCTTTTGAAATTTTGTGCTTGGCCTGGGTTAATTTGGAATTGACCTAGATTGCACAACCAGGGAGCAGATCCCATCCTGGTCTTTCGGTAATTATGTTCGATGGAGTTTTACGGCCCTTTTCCCAAGCAACTGGTTCAAGTCGATGTGGCCACCTGACACCCAGTCACAGATTTTTTTCCAGTTGTGGCTCACTGGATTGTTTTTCCCTACTTCATTGCTTACGCTGTGCACCAAGCACATTAGCAGTAGGCCTAGTGTCATTTCTAAGTCTTCAGTTTGTTTGGTAGTTAAATAGGTTTATTGACATACCAACACTGATGTGTTATATTGTGTCACAAACATGCAACTCGTCCAGGGCTCATACAGATGCGCCAAGAATGAATGTAAAAAACCGACCGGAGCGCTAGATACCAACCGCCGAATACCCACAGTATACTGCGCTTTGACCGACGAGATTCCCTAAAATTTGCGACCTAGTGGTTTTCGGCGGTTTCAAAAGAAATAATCCCATAATCTAATGAATAGCTTTCACAAAGGGTTTCTACCCACGGAACCTCTTGACGCGAGGAGTGGGACTGAACAAGTTTATTTACACGCTTGACTGAACTTCCTGTGTGATCGATTTAATGTGTTAATCACTGGCAGAGCTCATTTATATGTGGGCTAAATTGTCCGTGTACGTAGTATATATATCCACGGAGATATTCTTTACAATAATATTTCTGATTTAGACGTCTACCGCTGGCTGGGAATTAACGCAAATACTGATCAGTTCCAATCCTTGATTTCCCCACATGTCGTGCCGAATATGAACTGGACGAGCGAGTATCTTATCAGTGCTGCAGCTCTAATTTAAGCAAAAGAGTACTGCCTTGGTTGGCCTAGAACACACGTACTGTAACGATGGTATAAATTGTACACAAATATTTGAGGTCTAACGTTACACGTTATAAATTTTGGGTTATTAAACAGCAATGCCATTGTTCCAAAATACAACACGACCTGTGTACAAAACTAAAACGAAGGTTCTTTCGTATTGTAGGCCTAGCCTAGGCTAGTTTTTTTTTTTTCCAATTTATGCAATTGCATGTTGTTTACAAATTACAAAAATTAAATATCGACAACGTTTATTAAGACGAATTTCCGGTTTTGCCGTTGCCAGATTTAGCCTATTATTGCACAATTTCTGCTTGTGGTTTACAGAAGCAAAATACCGGTAACGTTCAGTAAGACAATTTCCGATTTTGCCGTTGCCAGTTTTAGCCTATGATCGCACAAGCAGTAGCCTAGCAAGATTAAAATTTAAAGGTGTTCCATGATACATAGTAACTTTTATACTTTTGTGAATTCCGGGGGGTATTTCCCCATCAGTTTAGAAGCCAATGGAAACTTACAACTAAATGAGTAGCCCCGACCTACACCTGAAATCCGGGATGGACGAGATAACCTAACTAAATGTCTAAATACATGAAGTTCTGCCCCGGTTCAACAGCTCCATATATCGGCACCTCCATATCCCGACAACCCAATGGTCCTTCACCCCTGCAGGCTTACTGTATTCTGACACCCCTTCATTACAACAAAATAGAATCCATTCTGTTTCAACACCCCATGTTCCGACAACGCGATCGATTGATACTTTCTTTTTTAAAACGTACTTAGAAACGGGCACGTTGTAACAAATAGACAACCCAAACCGGCTGGACAAAAACACAAACTCTAACCATTAACCATCTAGACACAAAACAGGTAACCAAAAGGTCTGTAACAAACGAAAACGACGCTCCAACCCCGCCCCAACTCATTCACAACCACCTACAACATCAACACCACACCAACCCCCAAGACAACCAAAAACAAAATCATCAAACCCCACCCCTTATGGCCACCCCACCGCCCAAAAGGCAACAGCACGCCCGAAGGCAACAACACGCCCGAAGGCAACAGCACTGAAAAAGCACAGGGCAAATATACAGGTACTCCTTGCCCAAGGGTGCCCCGGAGGCCAATCGATTGATAGTGTAAATACATAGGGGTGTCGGATTTCTGGAGTGTCGTAAAATAGGGCAGTCAAATCAGTTAGCACGGGTAGGCTACTGCTAAAAATTTTAATCTTACCCGTTAGCGTCGTGTGGAAAAGGGCGTCTAGTCCAAAGAAAATAGTAGTAATATTCCATTTAATTCCATGCGAATTGAGTACATGTTTCAGAAGTACGAACTGGAGAGGAAAGCATCAATGTACACCGCTTACTGAGTCCGCCAATTACTGAGTCCGCCAATCACTGTCAAAACTTTCGCGCCCCCTCCCCCACCCCTCCAATCTTATCTGCTATAGTGGGACTGGAGCAACGTTTATTTTCCGGCAAGAAAGTCTTTATCTACACCCTTCCCCAGCTTGATGCAGGGAGACGCACTGCCACCCCACCCTAATTGCTCACGCGGCCCTCGAGCATTCTTTATGAAAACAACTACCCGTAGGCTTTGTTAACACGTTGACACAGCGTGTCACTAAAGAAGCGAATTAACTTCAAATTCAGCTAGTCCCAGTTTGTGCCTAAAAGGGAAGAGAGACAGACCATTGAAACTCGCGCCTGTTACGTTTAGCCCTGTACCTATCTAGCCCACACTGTACTGTACAGTGATGTTTGCATGTTTCAACATGTGGTGGGTCGAACACTCACGGGCCTGTGCACTGTGTACAGCTCAAGAAAAGTAGAGCATTCCCTTCACCTTAATCCCTCCAATGACCGTGGTCCCCAATGTCATGTGCTAATCGTGATGCTCCTACAGCGAATCAAAATAGCGGATTTGGGGGTGTGGTAGGACGATACAGTAGATCTTGATCATACTACAGTTTGCACGTACAGTATGCAATACTGCTTGCAGGGATATTTTAGCGAAGTCGCTCACACTTACTTGCAATGCACAATTGTACTTCATCCCATGACACTTATAAACCAATCAGTGAGCACGATTCATCATTGCTGGGGGTATCGGCACGGCAGCTGTATCTTGCAAATATATTGAACGTTGTGCCATGCACAGTAAAACTTGCTATGTACGGTACGTTTTCGGTTGTGATTGAATGTTGCATTCAAAACTTTTTCTAAACACTTTTCAATTTACGATTAACAGCTATCCATACAAGACACAAAGACCTAAATATCATGGTTGGAAAGATTAATGTGTCATCTCCTGAAAAATATTTGTTTTGCGTACGATGTAGTCTCTGTACTGCTTTTGTCCCGATTTTAAAATCAGGGCAAAAATAGTTTCAGTTTAAATTTGTCAAGACCGTAAAACAGGCGATGTGCAATTGACTCCTTTTTCTGCAATCCGTTAAGTCGGACATTTTGTGGTTGATCAACATGCGTGATTGTGCGTGTGTTGGTGGAGGAGGGCGAGGGAGGGGGTTCACTGTGATGTCTTCCGAGTCCCGACCGTGTACCGTATCGAATGCAGCCTCTAACCCAGGGTTCGCGCCAGGATTTCCCCAACGGGGAGGGGGGGGAGGCAGCACTTGAAGGCTTCGACCCGCGGAAAATTTTTGGCTTCACATATATACTGTATGAAGTTTTATACTTTATATATTTACAAGACGTATGGGAGCGTTTCAGTTTGGGAGGGGACAGAATTTTCTTTTCTGTCCGAAAAATGTAATTCTGCCCGAAAGACTATGAAAATGCAGAGCACAGGTTTTGAAAAATGTCACCCGGGGAATGAAGTGTACTCAGACCCGGCATCTCTTTTCATTTTTTTGTGGGCATGTAGTTGAAGACTCTCCGACATTAAAATAGCGTTACAAAAAAAAAAAAAAAAAGTTCATAAAAAGGGTGTTGGGGCGATGGGCACTGCTTTACAAGAATTTCCTAACTGGCTAACGATAGCCGTAATTCCACCCGGGGTTAATCATATTTGAGAAAAGTCACTCTCCAGTCAAGGGGAATCGCGGAGAGCGGCTTGTCCGGCCCGTGGTCACAGTTCATACATGCCACACAAAAATTGAAGTTCTATTGGGACAAGGGGCAAAAGCTATGGTACCGATTGAGGAAAAAGCTTGAAAATGTAGGACTTGTTCTAGTCAGGTCACAAGACGCCGAAGTGGCGGGAAGATTCTAGACTTTGCTGCACAATGCGACAACGGGTCTGAGAGCGGTAAACATGAATGGTACGCAGCGCGTGTGAAAGAAGAGTCAGTGACCAGCTGTGTGAAGTGTACGTATGATTGACAGACAAATTCTAGGGCATTTCTGAACCCTGGGAGATCGGTCCTGCTTTCATGTTTTGTTGTAAACAGATGACAACATTTTCACCACAGACGCACTACATATTTTGTGTTTGCATTAAATCAGAGCAAGTTTGTGGCATTACCTGCAACTCTCCTGACCAGTGCACGGCGCTGCTTGCCGTGAGATCGTCCAAGTACCACAATGTAGACTTGGCCCTAGCCTTTTAGAATTATGTGTCCGCCCTTGTTGACGAGATTAACTCCCAACCTCTGAAAGCCTGATGCTCGAACCATTCGACAATGCAGGAGCTTCTAGTGGTTTTTCTTTTCACAACTTAAGACTTTAATGTCAAGCTTCCAGTGCTCCAACTTCCAAGGACTGGGAGGGGATAGCTTGGAAGAAGGCATTAATAACCTGCTAAGCCTAGCCTAGGCCCTCGGCCTAAATGAAACCGTAAGTTAAGGAACATGCGGTCAAGCCTGTATAGGGTATGTCTTAGTTGGTTCTTAAACTCACAGGGTGCCGACGATCCATAAATTAATCTTGAAAACAGCAATACAGAAAACCTACAACGAGAAAAATAACGTTAGGCCTAGGCTGTAGCCTAAGCACTAACGTAACGTTAGACAGCCTATACAATGGCATCGTTAGTTAGAGATGAAGTTCGTAGGCAAACCGATGTGAAAGTCAGTTGCAAACTAAGGTGAAAATCAGTCGCAGTGGTGCATACTACTGCGGTCCGACTTGCGTATTTTATTATTGCAAGCCCAAGTAAAATTTCTCCGCGCAATTTTCACCTCAGTACGTTTGCAACGAACTTAGAGAAACTCAAATGATTATGTTTTCAAAGTAACGATAATCACAGAGCCCTGCCATTTTTAAGTAACGTATGAAAATGTGGAATCATGAGTCGTTCACTTGTAAGGAAGGGATAAGTATTCAAGTGTGCATATGTGCTGACGGTTGATATTGGCCTAGACGAGACACCGATCGACTCATGGGACCGTCAGTTTCATCCACGATCTTACGCACATGTATACATGTACGTATGTACTGGGGTATTTGGGACCGTTTAGTTATGTTATAAATAAGCCCACGAACGATTGAAAAATTGTTACGAGAACGCATGCGAAAAAAGTGCGCTAATTTTGTAGTGATTTGTGTAGACTTTTTTTTTCAAACCTGTGGATATTGATGTTTGCCTTTTGAGGGTTTTAACTCTCATTTCTATTAAGCAAATGGTTACTACAGTACACAATTTTCTATGATGTTACACGGCAGCCAACAGAGGCGGCGGCGGCCTCCCGGCCACATCTCTGTATTTGAAATCAACGATGCATATCGTGACCGCATATAACGGTACCCAGCCGGCTGCACAAGCTAGCGAGGTGTTGCTAAGGTTTGTCTATTGTTGTGACTGCTTCCCAGCGGCTGCGGTGACCTTGCCGGCGGCGGGGAGGCCAAGTTTTGACAAGGTGCCTTAAAACATTTGCTTCCCCCAGGGCCTTGCCTGGCCATAGGCCTGGAGTGCTTGTTATCACAATATCTCAAGACATCAATGAAGGACAATTTTAATATATGGTTCATAGATAAATAGATTTCCTGTTGTTCTTGGGATGGAGGTCAAAGGTCATTTGACCTCACAGGCACTAACTGTGCAAAAATCTCCTTAATTGCTTTTAAGGCCACCAAAGGTCAAATGCAATGCCACAGAGGTCATATGCCAGGTCACCAGAGGTTAAATGCCAGGTTATCAAAGGTCAAATGCAATGTCACCAGAGGACAACTGCCAGAACATCAGAGGTCAAATGCCAGGTTACCAGAGGTCAAATTGCCAGGTCATCCAAGGTCAAATGCAGGTCACCAGAGGTGAAATGCCAGGTCACTAGAGGTCATATGCCAGATCACCTGAGGTCAAATGTCATATGAGATCATAAGGGGTTACAAACTTCTTTAACATGGTACCTTCAAGTAGGAAAGTTGGAAGAATTTCATAATTGGTATGTGAATGCAGTACAGTTGACAAAAGATCCCTAATTGTTTTGGAGGAGGTCAGATTTAGGTCAGCCATCAAAAGGTAGAATTTCCCAAGAATATCCAAGGTTGTCATCTGTAGTCCCTAGAGGTCCAAAAGCAAAATTGTCCTTTAGGGATGGACTCACTAAGCCTTTTGGCTTTAAGGTTCAGTCAAGTTTTGAAGTGAATTAGTTTTGTCTCTTGAAATTCACTCTAATCTTTCCTACCAATGCTATAGCTGATGTTTTATGATTACTACAATTTGTCACAATATATGGGCATTGAAAGGGAGTTCATTTGGATTTAACATAGACAAAAGAAGAATTTTTTTAGCAATGTTTCTGTGGCAGAAAACAGGATAGAGAGCGTGGTGGCCTATTGGTTAAGGTATTGGACTTGTGATCTAAGGATTGCTGGTTCGATTCCCACCTGGGTCATTATGTTGTGTCCTTGAGCAAGATGCTTTATCTCGATTGCTTCTCTTCACCCAGGTGTTTAAATGGGTACCTGTGAGGTAGCTTGTATAGTGATGCGCTGTTATGTGGCTGCTCCTTTGGGAAGTCCCCCAGGGGACACGACGAAGTGGCATTGTGCCGGGCACGAACTGGGATGTGCATTTTTATAGTGTGGGTTTGATGAGTTACCAATGACCAGGGGTAGCGCTATGAGATGTTGAACATACATATAAGGCACTATATAAATCCAATCATTATAGCAGGGATGGTGGGCTACCTTTGGAGAGGCCAGTGTTTTGGAGAAACTAGAAAGCCAAAAGGCTTAGTGATTCCTTGCCATATGACATATTGTAATAATGAACATGGATGCCCACATGACAAGCATGAGATCCCTCACAAATACTGAGGTATACTAGTAAGGTCAAAACCAATTTAAGATCATGTGACCCAAAATGATCTTTCACCCTCACGAAAAACAGTAGGGAGCAACTACCTAAAAAAGACCATCAACATGCTAAATATGAGCAATTCACAAACTGAGTATGAGATCCCTCCACAGTTCAATAACCATATAAAAATGTCATGTCTTCAAGGTTTTGCCCTTTTGTGACCCCAACCATTGACCTCCACAAACGAGAAATCTCCCACGCAGTTGTAATGCTGGTTAACTATGTTGTCTATTAACTTGATAAAGAGATATTTTTGAAACATGCTCCTTTAAATCAAAATTTGGGGTTTTGAGGATAGCTCTCTATATAATGATGTCTCTATGATCCAAAAAGTTGACTGCATTGAGGTTAGTATTACAACAAGCCCTAATCCTGACAGTCATCCATAAATTGGAACATACAGTAGAGACATCTCAACAGAAAGGTGTAACCTTGGCTATTAGTGGTGGTCCTTTTGTATTTGTTTTTTGGTGTAATACCCTTCCCAATGACTATGATATCCTTCAAAATTAACAAAAAATGGGAAACCTATTAATCCAGAAATTAACAAGATTTGTAATTTGCTTTAAATTGTCTGCTTGTAGGAACACCACATAACAAGAGTACAAGTCAAGTGTCCTCTGTTTGATACACAGTAGATACTATTATGCTTGTTTTGACTACCTGAAAAACAGTACTTTCTGAAAAACAAGCCTTACTGAGAGGGCTAAATAAGTGTCAAACACTATCTCTAGACAGGTACTGTGGGAAATGGTTAAATCCATTGAACTGTATGATTCAATGAGAAAACCCCTCAGAACACTGTGGCAGTCAGATGTGATGAATTAGGTAAGATAACAACGGTGACCAGCAATTTTCACAGACTCTGGTGGGTCAGTTACAATTTGATTCATTCAATTAGACAATCTCAGTTCAAGCATGCTCAAGGGTATTTGATCCAAATGATCAGTTATTTAGTTCTTTTTATAAAACTAATTACCCGTGGTGTATTTAATTATCTAGTTCCCACTTACATGTCCTTATGAGGACAGTGGCACAAGGTTTGTCTGTAACTTTTAACAATCTTTGATACTAAATTTAATGTTATCTGCATTTTTTCTTTACGATTATGGAAGAAACAATGTTTGTTTGTTCTAAAAGAAATTTTGGGCATCATACAGAGCACTTAATCTGTTCAAAGTTTACACTTATGAAGTTCCCCACTGAACAATTCCTCTGCTTTGTGGGCATGGAAGCTTTCTCCAATATGTTCACATTATGCCCCAAATAACCCTCATACAGCCTTTGTTTAACTCACATATTTCATGAAAATCTATAGGCCGAGATACTTATGGCAAAATTAGCATGCCTATGACAAAGATAAATTAACTAACATGTCAGCCTGATGAACAGTTTTTCCTTTTTAACTTTTCAGATTATGTTCTACCCACGAACTCTTATACATATTAATACTGGCACTAAATGTCATAGGGCAAAACTTCAAACCAAAATCAACATAAATACTGTACCAAATGCACTTTTATGCACTTAAGACATTCTTAATACAGTGAGATTGCTTCAGTACATATTTTGAAATTACCCAACTTGATCATTTACATAATGAAGTGGATTCCAAAAGCTTACCAGATGCATCTTACATTACCCATGCCATTCAAAACTCTTAACCCTATGCACTAATGAATATTAACCCTAACAGTTACCCTTTTGAGATATAGTAGGTGCAAGGTTTAACCTCTGACCTGCCCCTTTCTGACAAAAAGAAGTAACCCACATTTTCAATATTTTGAGTTATTTACCAAAACGCGTTACCTTAAAGCCAACAGAAATGCCTCTACATGACACAAGAACACCTGCTATAAGTAACTGAACAATTTCTAACTTAAACATTGGAAAATATTTTTTTCCCCAAATTCATTGCAAAAGCAGACTAATGTGGTCTACTTCCTTTTGTGAGAAAACAATATCCATGTGAACATGTACACTTTTCTGACAAATAGAGGTATGATCTATAATGTTTAATTTCAATATTCTGTCATATTTTTTAACAGAAAATGTTTTGTTTTGTTTTATACAGGAGATATTGTAAAAGTTGATTACTAAGATTTTCAATGTGGATTACTTCTTTTTGTATGGAAAAATCAATTAAAATATTCCTTACAATTTCTGACAGAAAGAAGTACAACCCACTGCTTCTTTTTGTCAGAAACAGTTCGGTCAAAATAATACTTGTATTTTCTGACAGAAAGAAGTAAAAGCCACTGCTTCTCTTTGTCAGAAAGAGTGTAGTGAAAACAATAGTTGTACTTTCTGACAGAAAGAAGTACAAGCCATTGCTTCTTTTTGTCTGAAAAGAATGCAGTTTTCCATGTGGGTTACTTCTTTTCTTGGCTGATTATCTCAGGAAGTAGACTACATGTTAGAATATTAAATACCTGAAAATTCAAGTTTCAGTGAAAGAAAAAAGAATATGAAATAAAATCAATTTTGAAAAAATGTGGCTTACTTCTTTTTGTCAGAATGGGGCAGTGATGACCCTAAATGACCTTTGACCCCCAGTAAAAAGAATAGGGATCATCTACTTAATATGGACAATCCACATGCTAAGTATGAGATCCCTCACAGTTACCCTTCTTGAGATTGACTGTTTACAAAGTTTTGATGTTTTGATCTCTGGTGACCCCAGATGACCTTTGACCTCCACCAAAAACAATAGGGATCATCTACCTAACACGGACAATACACATGCTATGTATAAGAGCCCCTCACAGTTACCCTTCTTGAGACAGTGTTTACAAGGTTTTGACCTTTTTACCTCTAGTGACCCCAAATGACCTTTGACCTCCACCAAAAACAATAGGGATCATCTACTCAATATGGCAATCCGCATGGTAAGTATGAGATCACTCACATTTTTCCTTCTGGAGATATCGTGTTTACAAGCAATTTCCAAGGTATTTACCATTTGACCCCTGGTGACCCCAAAGGACCTTTGACCTCCACCAAAAACAAAAGGGATCTTCTACTCAATGTGGGCAACCTACATGCCAAGTTTGAGATCTCTCAGAGTTACCCTTCTTGAGATATCGTGTTTACATGGGGGCATCACACACACACACACACACAGGGCATACCCGTATTCAATGCCTTACAGGGTACACAGAACTGTTCCCCGTAAGGAAATGGTAGGAATTCCCCTTAAGCCGTTTATGTCACGCGGCACATGAATGCCGCGAGCGAGGGCAGGCTCTTGTATATCACGTGACAAAGCTCATTACAGTGTCCGAATTTTCGGGTAGCTACGCCAGTTACGAACTCCGCGTGAGCGAGGAAAGACGTGCGAGGCTTCAGCTCTCGTGAGCGGCCGGTACCCGGCAAGGTATCGTTTACAAGCTCATGTACGCATATGAATTGGCGTGTACACACTACGAGTACAGGGCATACCCGTATTTAATGCCTTACGGGGTACACAGAACTGTTCCGCGGAAGGAAATGGTAGGAATTCCCCTTTAGCCGTTTATGTCACGCGGCATGTGAATGCCGCGAGCGAGGGCAGGCTCTTGCATATCACGTGACAGAGCTCATTGCAGTGTCCGAATTTTCGGGTAGCTACGCCAGTTACGAGCTCCGCGTGAGCGAGGAAAGACGTGCGAGGCTTCAGCTATCGTGAGCGGCCGGTACCCGGCAAGGTATCGTTTACAAGCTCACCCACCCAAACACACACACACAGGACATCACCATCGCATAGATTCCCTGCTTGCTTTCGGCAAGGAATCAACAACCAGCTCCCGCTAATTTTTAGTAGCATTTTGCCAAATGTTTATTGATTCCTTGCCGAATTCCTTTCCTATGTGATGGTGATGTCGTGTGTATTGGTGTGTGTGTGTGTGTGTGTGTGTGGGTTCACTTCTACTGAACAGCAGCCGAGGACTCTGTCCTGGATAAACACCTATTACTGAGGACATTTTTCCAGCTGAGGACCAAAAGCTGCATTGTACTTAAAACAGCACTTCCGTTATGTAGGTGCAGTATGGGCTAGGGTCCTCTACTAACCAGGAAGTTATGAACTGGTGTGTGAAAATTTCAGTGGTCCTCAGGTGGGTAGGATAAAAATTGTGGACTTTAAGTATTGTGCAAACAAAGGGTACTTAGGACACACATGTAACTCAGACTTGGGGCGATTACATCTAAATGTAATCGATTATGATTGCGATTACTTCATATTTTACGATTGCGATTATGATTACCATTACAGCTGAAATTGAAAGTAATTGATTACGATTGCGATTACATTGCAATGTAATCATGATTGCAATCGTGATTACATTTTCTTTCCACATAAACAAAAGTATTAGGCAAAACAATCCAGTGCCCACAACTGGAAAAAAGGCCATGGACATTGCTCTAGATAAGCCCGGACAAAACCAAGTCCTCCCAAAGTAGAGATTATTGAACCCATGCACTTCTCACTCACTTTAAGCTGGAACATCCAAGAAAGAAGGACAATTAAATTTTGTCATTCCAACAGAAGAACCAAGCACTGAAAAAATTGTTTAGTATCTTTACTTCTTTGTTCAACTTCAGTGTAATCAGAAATAAAACCACAATTGCGATTACTTTGCCATTGTAATCGATTACGATTGCAATTACTTTGAGATTTTCACAAAAGTAATTGATTGCAATTACAACTACTTCAAAATGTGTAATCGATTGCAATCGATTACGATTACCGATTACGATTACCCCAAGCCTGATGTAACTTCCCAATGGGTGTGTATAGTTCCCTCTAGTGGATAGCAAAACAATGCATGCACTCATTTTCCATTCTCATGGTCATAAGTGCAGATCTGCAGCCTGTTTAACAGGCATTAAAGCAACAGATTAAGAGATCAGACTTCTCAAGAATAACCATACTATACCTGGGCCAGTATGTTTTAACTGGAAGTTCTCATCTGGAAACTTGTTTCCATAGATACTCTTGCCTCCTGTACCATTACCCCTTGTGAAGTCTCCTCCTTGACACATAAAACCAGGTATAACACGGTGGAATTTGCTGCCTTCATAACCAAAGCCTTTCTCACCAGTGCAAAGTGCACGGAAATTTTCTAATAATGATGAAACAAAGTCATATCGGATGTGAAGGATGTAGAGTCAAGATACACACTGTAAAATTCATCCAAATATTTTTCTCATCAAAACGGCTTTATCTACATTGTACTTTTTAAAATCTTTGTGAAGCACTTAAAAACTATACAATAGTAATTACATGCATGGTAGCATGTAACTTTTTGCTTATTCAAACACCTAACACACAGTTCCAGCACTTTTGCCAGCGCCAGCTAAGTCCAGCTGGCATGGATATATGTGGCCATAATTCAACTTTACATTTACTCTGTAAACTGAAGAAAAAGGAGTGACAGCAAATTGATTGTTAAATCATGAAACACACATTGCTGAACTTACCTGCTGTTTTGGGAACAACATCTGCACGAAGCTGAAAAGAAATAAGTTGAAAGACAAGAAAGACAGTAAACATTCCATTGAAAAATACTGATGACTGTTTACATAGGATTTTTAAACATCAGAATGAGACTGAAAGAGTTAGGGCAAAGGATACTCATGAATCATATAGAGAACTGACATGTATGGGACTCAAGGTGTACTATTACTATTGGTTAATTTGAACAGGTACGTCCTTACCTGTGTAAAGGAACCAGAAGACCAAAAGGCTTGGATTCCTTGCTGAAGGGAAATCATTGGAAAATTTGCTTTATGACCACTAGTGACCTCAGATATAATCTTGGAAATTCTTATGAAATTCTACCTTTTGATGGCTGGCGACCCATAATGACTTAATTCTGACCACCCCAAAACAATTAGGGATCAATAGGGATCAAAGGGATCAATATTGCATCCACACTTTCACATCTGATGACATCGGATCCACTGAGCCACTCCCACGTAGACAAGTTGGACTTGGAATATTTTTGCCCCAAAACCCAGTCCGGGTTGTACGCACATTGTTGTTCTTAAATAAAATAGAGGGTTCTCCCCACTTCAACATCTGATCTGCAGAGCTACTCCGAGGTAGACAAGTTGGACTTAGAATATTTTTACATTTTAAAGGGGTATACTGTTGCTTGGAAGTTACGGAGTATTCTGCAATTACTCCGCTTAGGGCTGTGAACGAGTAGCAATTAATCACTTAAAGACCGCATGTGGAATAAATGTTTAGTACAAAGCTATAAGGGATCAGGGTTGGGTGGTATCGTGAAAATATTGGAACCGGTATTGGAAGACTTATAGAACCGGTATTGAGGCAGTACTGGTTCTCAATCCTAGGGTAGGGAAGTCTGGTGGGAAGGAACCTAAGCCACGCATGGCCCCCGTGTTGTCCTGCACATAATTGCATCTAGGTGTTTGATTGGATTAATAACCATGAAGGATTCTCTGCTCTTATGTTTGTGTAAATACTTTAATCATCCACACAGCCTAACAGTTCTTTTTTTTTCTGCGAATATAATGAGTACCAGTAATTTTTTTCAAGTACTGGTAGTACTGGTGCTTTCTCAATTTGTATCATGCAAAATATCTTCGGTATTTTCATTTCCTGTACCTCTAGTACTGGTATTGATGTCAGTACTGGCGAACCCCCAACCCTACAAGGGATTAATCCCAAAACCTGTTTCGACATTTTTTTATCCTTTTGTATACACTGATGATCCCTGTTTTTTGTTAAATGGAACATTCTGGGCATATATGAACTTTATAGGCTTCAAAGTTTCAGAATAACTAGATTTTACTATGCAAGATAACACTAGCCTATTATTATTTCTGCTTTCATTCAGTATCAATCACTAAATACATACTGAAATTATTTTTTTTTGTGATAAGGTAATTACCATCAATTGCTAAACCATCGCAAATTTTTGAGGTGAAATGTTTAGCTATTTTGCTAAATGTTCACAGCCCTGCTGTTGCTACAAGTATAGTAAATACACCGGATTCCTTTCCTTTCACTGTAGCAAAGCACCAGCCTAAACTGCTGAACAGCTTTTAAACAAACCAAATGCATTGTTTTTGTTCACACTGAAGCCAAAACAGGTCGGTACATTTTTATCTTTACCCAAATTAGTTGCATTTAATCCTCACTGCAGCCAACAGTTGATGCTTGAATTCAGGTCAGGGAAAATCACACCTTTTGACCCATTTATCATGGATGTTGGTTAGCAGGAGAGTGCCATCTTACTCAGTGGTCGATTACGGGAATCACTACGATATCGGAAGTCATAATATATTTTGTAATATCCCTTTGGTTGCTTGCTATCTTCACCTAATGCGCCAAATTTGGCAGATTTACAACTAATAACAACAGTTGTTCCACTCCAATCAATATTAGGCCCTAGGCCTAGGCAGTTACCGTTAATCTGCCCTCGTGACTTTCGGCCCCTCAAAAACGGTGTTTTCCGCCCCTTTTATGTTTAGCAGAAAACATATTTTTGGGGGGTGGAAAGTAATGGAATGGAATGTCTTAATTTTAGCACAAGTTTTGAACAAAAGTATGTAAGAACACGAAAAAAACAATTGTGTATATCCACCTCAGGAGTTAAACTATGGAATTCACTGGATGACAGTATTAAACAATGTAAAACTCTTTCCCTTTTTAAAACAAGGTATAAACAGAAGCTATTGTCATCATAAAATTATTAAGATCAAATTATGTCACTCTCCTTTCACTGATTATGTATAAAACGTTTCACAGAGTGTAGTAGCCTTTTATTGTCTTCGCCTGGAGTCTAGCTTTCTCCTTTAATCTCCTTTTGTAGATTTTTTTGTTGTTCCTTCTTTCTTTCTTTTCTCTATAGTGTCTTCTGGTCTTGGAATCTATTGATGTGCAAACTTTGTTAACGTTATCTCTTTCCAATTTATCGTGTAAATTATTTATATAGGGGAAAACAATTCATAAGTACTATACTTCAGTTTTCTCCTTTTCCATCACATCCCGATTATGTTTAGATTAGGCTTGGATTATGTATAATGTAAATATCTAAATTATTTTTACCATTGTCTTTTCGTTACATGTCAAGTGTTTCAAGTAGATGGAAATAAATTGTGTCAATCAATCAATCAATCTAACGTTAGTTTCCGCCCTCGCTACTTCCCGCCTCTCAAAAACGATGTTTTTGGCACTTTTTCTTTTTAGCAGAAAACATCTTTTTGGGAGGTGGAAAGTAATGGAATGGAATGTGATATCAGTGGTACTTTTGTCAAATGAAGATTCCATCAACCTTTCCTTAAAAGTTTCAAACTTCATCAATGGCTTTTACTATTCAATGCAACACCTGTAACTGCCATGTTGATGTCTTTCCAAGCAACATTCTCACTGTAGACTTTAGTATACTAATATTATTACTAATACGTACTTACGTACAGGTATACCGTATTCAGTGCTGTGAACAATTGTTCACACATTCAACATACGCCTACCTCTACTATAGACACATGAAAATCCGTAAAAAAATACAAGTCCGTGACTATACTTGAGTCTACAAAAAAGGTCATTCAATTCATTCTTTTCGATGAGGATGCTGAAATATGTTGTAGGCCTAGCCTATCCACAAATTTCATCAATTGCTGTCTACTCTTGTACTTGGGTTTGAAATTTGAAGTTGACAGTTATTTTTAACACATGTGAGTTCAAACATTACTTTCCACCCCAAGATTTTACGGGGGGAAAGAAACGGGCAGAAACTACTGAGGGCGGAAACTAACGGACCCCCATTAGGCCTAGCCTATATCCACTGACTTGTATACATGAACAGAGCACGTAATGTGTACTTCCTATCCTTCGATGGTCACCACTGACTGGTACAAAAAAGGCGCACCAAGATGGCCGCCATGAAGCTATAAATTGTCTGATTTGATGACGACTCTGTAATATTTTAAACAAAAGTTCAACTTGAATGGGAAATGATTTCATATTCCTGAAATAGGTGAAGTGATTTTGACCTTACCTTGTCATATTTCAAAAATATTTCAACTTTCTTGCAAAATATGGGGATATACTTGAGCAAGTTCAAACTTTCACACAAAACCAAAGCAGACAGCCATCTTGGTGTGCTTTTTCTCACACGTACAGTAGCGAAAATCTACCGTGTGGTATGCTCTGTCCTAGCCCTCAAACAGGGCTGTGTGTTCGTTACATAGCCTAGGCTCATTCCTCTCACAACACAGCCCTTGAGCGGATACATAGCATAACCATAGTCACCAGCCAGGACGGCCGCAGAACGTCACCTCTTGCATCCCAAAATAAAAAAATATTCTCACTAAACTGCACACATATGATCTCTATCTGGCACCGCATTTACCTTTCCACAAAAGATCAAAGTTTCATCAAAGAATGTCCGAATTTTCACTGCCAATTTTGACCGTAACAGTAAGTCAATTTGTCGTGTTTCCAAGCTCTCATCAACTGTTTCTCAGTAGTGAATGGTAAACTTGGCGAAACGGGATGCTCCACCTGCGAAGCTGTCTTCATAATACAATCTTTGATTTCATTTCAGTAACAATACCATACCTCCCAAGTGACCTGCGTTTCGCTGGTTTAACCCGCATTTGGACACCCAAACCTGCTGACCCGCCCAGCCCTCTGAAAAACCTGCATTTCAAATCCCCGCAGTATTCTTCGTAAGAGAACCACACAAATTAGCAAGTAATTCAGCTTACTGGTAACTACAAATTTAGTAAATCATATCTCACAGCACATTCAACTGCTCGCACTGCTATGCAATGCCTAGGCCTAATGTTTGGTACCTGTTTGCTGTGGCAACATCGTTATCAGCCAACCATCGCAGCAGGTATGGAATATATTCCTGTCACTGCGTAAATAGTGTAACAGTGTAATTACTGAAAAGTGTGGCACTGCTGAATTGTAACTCTCAGCAGCTTTCATCAACCAGCAACGGTAACTTGTTACGGAACTAAAAAATGTGCAGATTTTTCAGCAATTTGTGCAGAAATTCGGGTAAGAGGACTACCTTGAGGTACCTAATGACGGAGAGTTTTACCGGATAAACATTTGGTCATAAAAGTGGGAGTAATTATGTCAAAAATTTCTTTTTCATTTTTGGAGCCTGGTGTTGCGTAGCCCTTGAACAGGGCTGTGTGATACGTTACATGGCCTAAGCTCATTACACTCCACATCACAGCCCTTGCCCCGCTAACGCAAAAAACCCGTCATTAGGCTTTCAGAACAAAATACGTTTTAAACTGGTAAATATTACACACATCGAACTTATATTACCACAAAATGATGTGCAAGTGACTTTCAATCGAAAAGTTACCAATAAATCGGCTTTCATGGACAGTCTGAGTCTGAGCCCTCGTACAATAAGTGTTTCTACATGAACTTGCAAATAGTCAAAAATCATTCCTAGAACGTTGTAACCATTTCACCAAATCGATAACTTTGACAATCATTCCACCTAATGAATGCAAATTAGGGTTTCACGGTACCACTGATAATTGGTACCGTCGGTACCGCCACAAATGGTACCGGTATTACTGTAGTACCGGTACCAGAAGAGTAAAAAAGTAGGATTTTTATCACATGCAAAATATCCGTAAAAATACCATGCATTGACATAAGTGAAGTCTTCTGATATTCCCTGCCTCCCGTTTCAGTATTTTTTATAACATTTAGTCACCCCACACTAAACAAATCGGTAAACAAAAAAAGAAATAACCTCTCTGCAAATTTAGCATCCGATAATTTCGGGACACACAATAAATCAGCGCCGCACGTCTGCACCGGAGCTTACCCCACAAGATGACAAGAGCACTCAGGATTGTAATGAAGATTGCAAAAATAATTTCTGCAAATAATAACAACCCCCCTCCTAAAGTATAACCAAAAGTTATTACGTAGAACTTTACAATAATATTTCCATAAAAGACTGATTCATCAAGCTTTCTTCCCGCCGAGTTATCGCTATCAAAACTAAATCAAAGTGCTTCAAGATTGAATTTACGAATGCATCGCGCAGCAATCCGTTGTACAATAACACTATACTGTTCTTCAGTACGTAGAGCAATACAACAAAGCAAGTGAGTTGATCAGTTGAACTGAACACGCGGGCCAATGATTTAAGCGGGATTTACTGTGTGTTCCGTCCCATTGCTTCACCGTGATACAGTAATTTCTGAAAGAACGTTCGTTGCGTTCGTACGAAAGTTTTTTCTCCCACAGACATAGACAGTGGACGTTATGGAACGGTCCCACTGAATCACGGTGTTAAAATCAGAAATCGTCGATGCAACGTTCATGTCAGAGCTTGCAATGCTATGATTCTTTGTCTGCTTACAACGAATTTCGCACTCGTACAATGTTGTGTGCTATCGTTATCAAAGTGAATTTTATCAATCAACGCATGGTATCTATTCGCAATACACCATGTGAAAGCATTTGCTGATGAGCAGCGATCGTTCGGGGGTTGCGCAGAATGTCAAAAGAAAGCAAGGGCCCTGTTAGTGTGGAAGGTACTAGTTCTGCGAAAGTAACGTTAAACAGAACTTTCCGAAATTCGTAGGGGGATGTGTGACTAAAATAGCGCAAAAAGATTATCAAGTGAATGTTCGCTGTTTGTATTGCAATCCTTAGAGACACGGCGCATTTATCAAATGGGTTTTTGTTTCATTCAAGTATCATTCAAATTCAATGCTTTATTTTCGAGAAAAGATTTTCACCGCAAAGTTGACTAATCGTGTCCATCTAAATACACAATGTGAAGGCGCGGGCGAAGCTAGCGCTGGCAGGGATCGTTCTGAGATTGCGCAGAATGTCGATAGAAAGCAAGTTCCTTTTTAGTGTGGATGGTGCTAGTTCTGCGAAAGTAACGTTAAACGGCAATTTCCGAAATTCTTAGGGGGGATTTGTGACTGAAATGGTGCGAAATGATTATCAAGTGACTATCCCCTGTTTATATTATAATGTTTAGAGACACGGGGCATTTATCAAATGGACGTTTGTTACATTTTAGTATCATTCTTATTTAAATGCTATAATTTTGAGAAAAGATTTTCACCTTACAGTTGAGTACCGAGTCTCCACGATACTTCGGTACATTTAGGTTGGTGGTACCGTACCGTACCGGTACCGGTACGTACCGGTACTTACGGAAATACCGGTATACCGTGAAACCTTAATGCAAATTGCATATGAAAAATTGTTGTTTGTTCGTATTTGAAGCTTCTAAGTGTTTCTGAAATTGTTGAAACGTTGTCAAAATTTCTCCAAGTGTGAAAACTTTTTGAATAAGTGGAAACTCCTGGTATGACCCCAAAGTGGATGTCACGAAGACGACGGGTCCTACTATTCCGCACGCTGGCACCTACTGACACCCGCTGGTACGCCCTGTCTCAAGTTCCACACGCTGCCGTACAATTTGTACTGCACCGTGTGGAACTCAGTTGTACAACAGCGCATGGCGTTTTGCGGAACTAGTGGAAAACTCAGGGATCCATTCTAACATGTGTAATGAATAGCAACATTTTGCGAACAAAAGTAAAAAATTGGCTCAATGGTCCTTTGTATTTTACTTCCTAATTAGTAATGATAACATGATTAATGATAGCATTTAATGAAATTAATATCAGCGTTAACTAAATTAACATCCAGTGTGTCAGCGCATGCCCGGGTACACAAGGCATAGCCAGGCGTGTCAGTGCGTGGTTTAGTAGGATCGAAGACCGACTACTTAGTCGTTTGAAAGCTTGCAAACATGGCGCATTGAGTTAGTGTTACGTTCAATTTTTCGAAGCAAAATACACCATTATAACATCGAATCTGGGTGGACAGCTATTGCAGAAAGGTGGATGCGGTGCCAGAGGTCATCTGTGTAAAGATTGGTGAGAAAACAGGCATTTGTGAACGTGAGAGATGACGACCCTGGCCAAGGTCTGCTAGTGATGGGATTTCTTGTGTTAGCGGGGCAAGGGCTGTGATGTGGAGTGTAATGAGCTAAGGCCATGTAACGTAACACACAGCCCTGTTCAAGGGCTAGGTGTGGCGTGACTTACCTTTCTGTGTTATAGCCTATACATACTAAAGACCCCGAAGTTGGCCAGACCCCGAAGTTGGCTCACTGTCACAAATCTCTGGCTATCACCGTAATAACGTTACTTTAACAAACCTAACTGTTTTGAGCACTTCCAGCATTTTGTTTTCCACGATAATGAATCCATTTCAGGTAGGTGCATACAATAATATGATCAGTCTTAAAGATTTTCGTACCTACATCCTACCGTTACGTGTATATCCACCAAAACAATGAAAATTACCTTGCTATGGTGTACACTGCCCTGAAGTACTACTCCATACAATGTAGTAAGTTGCGTATTGTGTGCTGTGTGCACAACCTATGTTTTTTGGTTATTTTGCTTTGTTAGTAGCTTGACCAAACTTTCCGTCTTTCTTAGGCAGGTTAAGCCTAAGTCAACAAGTGAAACAAGTATTGCACTGTACTGTATGGCAGACCTGCAGAGCAGGTTCAGTTGCTTAACTATGTCCGTAGTTCCCAATAAATAGGCGGCAAGGACTAGCTTGCTAGGTAGGTATCTGTACGTAACTGTACAAAGTCAGTGAAAATAGCCACACAATGAGCATATATGGCAAACACGCCAGTATCGGGGGCTATATATGAGTTATGACTGCCATCAATAAAAATTTCGAGTCAAGTTAAGCTTTCTCTCAGTCTCACTAATTTCTGGATCGGGGTATAGGAACTAGCGGTAGCAATATATCCATCAGTTACATCACATTTTGAAAATGGAAACAGGAAAGGATTTGGATTTATCTCATTGTGTATATTATTAGCTTTGCAAAAATTACGACGGCCATTCATAGGCCCACCAACATAGTGTGTGGTATATACGAACCAATGTTAAGGGCGCATGTGGCCTAGGCCACACAGCCTATCGTGTATACACTGTAAATCGTATGGTGAAGGGATGCATGCGCGTGTCTTTGTCGGTGTGAATACGAAGGTGCTTCCTTACCTCCATAACAATCCTGCCGAGTGGCTTATTGCCTGCTTTCATATCAAAGAAAACTTGTGGTTTGGCCATGGTGGATAGCAGTCGGTGAAATGTCCGAAATGGAGCAATTTTGACAAAGGGGTGGATGTCTCCACTCAAGTTTTCGCAGCAACCTTCCGCTAAAAGCTAGAGCAACGGATCGGAGCACATGGATCAAAGGTATAGACCAAAGAGATGGCATAGCGCCGATGGCGCAAGACGGCCCACTCAAGCCCAAACACGTACTAACTTGTGTAGTACGTCCAAAGATATAAACGTAGATACCAAACTCCTATCCCTACACTGTAAGACGCGGTAACTCCTCACGAAGGCTCGATCGGAGGGGCGGAAGTGTTCATTTGACATGCGCACAGTTCTATTCGGTGACCTGTACATAACTTGTATGGATACATGATAGAAAATTCCATTGTGACGAGATGTCAGCATGCGTGCATTTTCAAAACGAGTTAAATACGCGCAAACTACTTTTCTCTGTGTATAGTTCGGAGTAAAAGTGACGCGCACTTCTGCGCACTGGGAAAATGAACGCAGTGGTTGGTTTTTTCGTTGTAAGCGCGTAAGAATGTAAACGCTTGTAAAGATACTATGGAAACTGACCAATCAGTAAGCCAATGAACTTCAAACCAGTCGTTGTTGTTCTTAAGTAGAAAGCCGACGAAGAAGCCTAAAACTGTTTCATATAAGTGTAATTTATTGAAGAACTGTGTTTGCAGGAGTTGCAATGTTTTAAAATCACACGTATCTATACTACCTATCTATACTACCGGAAGATATCAATTAACTGTTAGCTTTCAAAACGACTGATCAGTGATCAGCACTTCCGCCCCTCGGATTCGGCCTCCGTGAGGAGTCGCCGCGCCATTTTAAGTTTGGTATCTATGTTTATAATATCTTTGAGTACGTCAAGGAGCGGTATGTCTGGCATTTTTGTAAGTAAACCCCACTATATCGAGTCCAGTACAACATACGCCTGTTTCAGCATAGTCTTGTTTCAAGACTTGTTAGTTTGCGTCCATTACACATACTTGATAAGCTGTGTTTCCACGAGGCGGACGCGGGCGAGTGGTGCGGGTCACCTGTTTCCACGAGGCAGCGCGACGCGGACGCGGAGGCGGGCACAGGTGTTGAGCTTGTAAAATTGCTTCCGAAGCTTTTCCTTTCATGCCACATCGTCAAAATGGTTGTCCTCTCAACATTACGGCATCATATTTATTTACTTGACGAGGAATTCCTGATTCTCGCGTTGTACTATCGTCGACGGCAGCGCCGAACAAGAAGGCATCGATGGTGATAGTGATTAGGACTGCTGAAGAGTTGAACTACTGACCTCGATGTGTAAACAGTAGCCTACATAATCGGCTATATACAACTCTGTGCGATTCAACAAATGGGCACATGCGACTAGCGTATTCTTCAGTGTACTTTGCAGTTACTACAAGCTCGTGTGATAATGGAGAAATTCCCGGAAATGATTGCGAAATAACCACGCGAGCACTCGCGAGCGCGGGTGAAATTGCTACATGAGCGATTTGAAAAACCGCGTCCGCCGCCCAGCCCGCGTTCGTGCCTATCCGCCCGCGCCCCCGTCCGCCTCGTGGAAACACAGCTTAAGCGTTGTGCTTATCTTTTGAGCAATCCAAAACCAGATTCGTGTACATTACGATAGAGATCACGTGACCTTGTACATTTAAAGGGCCAAACCCTCTCAACCCAAACTACAATTTTGGCAGGGGGGTACCAAAATTTTCAATTTGCTCAGCTCTTTGATTGACAGTTCATTCAAACAATGCAGAATACCAAAGCCTACATTACACAGCATGAACGGTACTGAGATTGTTTGGCTTATATAAATTGAGTTTTTCTATAATCACCTTGAAGCAATAAACTCAGATTGTATCTGGATGAGGATGAATTTCAGACAATTGTGGAGTTAGGAGAATTGGTACTGTTTGGAGTGAGAAAACTGGGCCTTTTTAAACGATTTCGTTACTAATTGCACTATATGCGTACGGGTGTCAGTTCTCGCCCCTCTCAAGTTAAGCTAGAAAGATTGCATTACTTAACCGTGACATGTACCGTTCAAGCTTGGTGCCTTTTAGGAACGCATCATATTTGACGCTACTAAGCTTAAAAGAATGCATTTCCTATCCTACGAATCGGGTGACTAATTGACCTTCACCAATTTCTATATTATTGGATTGATGGCTCGGTGGTTTGAGCCTACTGCCTTGCATGCTGAAGGTCCCCGGATCAAATTCCGGTGGAACCACCAGGAAATTTTCCGGCTCAGTGACGCTGAGGGGGTTAAAAAATTGGTGGTTCGTTTCAGGAAGTTGTCCGACTCAGGACTTGTCCGCTTGCTCAATTCAGCTTTTGTGGTGCAGAGCAAATTATCTCCGCCCCACCCAGCCTTTGGGAAAGTGGCTAAAGACTGAGGATACGCTCACGTCCGACGGATGGGGACGTTAAAGTGGGCATTACATGGCCACAAAAACTTTTGTGTGTTGCAAGATTCGATACAGTATTTTACAAATATCACCTCAAACCCCATTAAAAACCTGTACAATTCGGCATAAATGATATCTGAAGGAAAACGATCAAAATCCAATTTCGAAAAATGTCGCAACAGGTCACCTGACTTTTATGACGCAATTGGCGGCACAAACCCCGCCCTATTTAAGAACGCGCATCTAGATGTGGAACTAATGTAACGCTCGGTAAAGTTATCTTATCTTAGCAACTTCATAAAAACGATTGCATCACAATACTCGTCCAACATGCAGAGCGAAAGGCGCGGAACATGGTGGGGATTCGGAGCAAATCATTGGCCAATATGTTCGCTTGCATATGCGCGCGTGTAAAAACAGTTCTGTTTTTGTGGAAGAAAGACGCGGTTCGGGCGCTATACAATTCACAATGTGCCATAATGGCCACGCTCACTGATATCGTAGCCAGTGGCGTAGCCACGGGGGTACAGGTGGCACGTGCTCCCCCCCCCAAGCAAAGCTGTGCCCCCAGGTGCCCCCACCATGTTGTGAGCATGCGCACGTACATTTTATCTGCTGAAATGATAAAAGGTGAGTGGCCAATTTCTTCGAACTACGGGCAGCCTTTCACTTGCCCTCCCTGGTCTCGCTTCGTGGCACTGTATGTATACACCGGTAACTAAGAACGCGTTAATCACCCACGTGTGTATCCTTTGTAGAAACCTATGTTGCGGTCTCACAAAATCACGGTGTGTCAGGTCAAAATGCTTTACAGCAGCTTGGGTGTACATGTGCACTCAATCGTGCTCGGGGCCCTTCGTGTGTTAAGTCTCATCTAGCTCCCCAAACCCTCTCAATGTGAGACATGAATGCAACATGAATACTGTCAAAAGTTTACAAACTTGTTCATTTTCAAAGAGGAGTCTTGAGGAAAAATTGGAAATCAAACGATTAGGACCACAAAGGCCGCAAATACTGTCTGTATCGTCTTCACGTAGGTTTTCACCCAGCTGATACACTAAGTACGAATGATGATAGGTTAAACGCTTTAGCTATATGGTATCAATTGAAAAGAAGTTCATAAGAGAAAATTCAAATTTTAATCAACGTGTAATTGAAATGTTTGCTCATCTGAAAGAAAGACGAATGCATTGTCATAGCCACGGAAACCTTGAGCCGGTTGTAAGACTAAATTCAATGAAATAATGGTGAAGTTTGCAGTCAGTTTAACGCTCATCAAATGCCATGGGAAGGCAGAGAAATGCTTCGTTCTATAACCCCAATTTTGTAAATATCGCGGAGCTTCCGGGGGCTTCGCCCCCTGGACCCCAACCGGGGCGTTGCCTGGACCCCACCAGGGGCCCTAAGGCGGTCCCCTGGACCCCACGCCGTAGGTGGGAGAGCTTCGCGCTCCCAAGGCGCCTCGGGCGCCGTTGGATTATTCCCACCAATACCAATTTGCCCCTCCATTTAGACCACGAGCCACCACTGGCTCTCGTCAGACTCAACAAAATGTAGTTCTAATAGTCTCACCATAGTAATCCCTGAATTTTATGTTGTGCCCCCTATAAAAAGTCTGTGCCCCCCCAGTGCCCCTCCCCCAATGCCCCCCTGGCGAAAAAATCCTGGCTACGCCACTGATCGTAGTAGCAGTGTTTGCAATGATGTAATCGCTAAC
Organism: Holothuria scabra; assembly: GCA_037179385.1. Classification (NCBI taxonomy): domain Eukaryota; kingdom Metazoa; phylum Echinodermata; class Holothuroidea; order Aspidochirotida; family Holothuriidae; genus Holothuria; species Holothuria scabra. Next base: position 13,475,040 of record CM074198.1, read on the forward strand.
ACGCGTTACCATGCACATGATTCGATGATTGTGAGCTTCCTGGTACAGTGTTGCTAACCGTGCCCAGTGACCGTGCCTCCAATGACGTCACCATCTTGAGACGCGCTCACATACGTTTTTTCGCTTTCGGATTTCAAATGTGCTGAGCCTTGCCTGTAATTGGAAATTCACAACGTCGTATTTCGGTATTTATGGACATAATTTAGTATGGAAAACTTTCACTTTGTGTAAAGGTGTACCCAAAGAACATTTACCGAGAAACTTACTTTGGCCGTGACATGCCCACGGCGGTCCCGGAGCTAGTCTTGGTCAAGACGTTATTACAACTTTCCTACCAGAACTCAAATAGAGGGCGGGCTTTAAATTGACTGTTTTTACAGAGAAGTTACCTTCAGAAATAACTACAGAGCTGAGAATTTCTGAAGCACAATAGAGGGCGTACTCAAAAAAGTAGCAGATGTTGTAGTATAACTAGAACTGCATTTGCTTGCAAATACGCAGAATTGTAGTGCGTGTTAGAGATGTCTTTTCAGTTAGTACAGTAGCCCAGTTTTTATTTGAACTTAAGGATTTGTTCATGGCGGGAAGAGGGGCTGTTGTTTCTTTTTGGCCACTCCTCTCAACCCTATTTCTTGATAGTACAAAGATGGACCACTTGTCTCCCAGCTCCTTGGCTGGACGCATAAAGAAATCATAGAAGAGTAACCAATGATGGAGTAAATCCGGACCTTCTATGCTAATAGTCAGTCACTAGCTTTATTTTGAAGCATACTTGCCAACAATGAAGCAAGTGCTGAGTAGTCCTTGAACAAGACCGTGTACTGCGCTTAACGGTAGGACCTACTCCGTATACAGTCTAGTGTGGAGTAAAATGAAGTGGACGAAGCATAGCCCCGTTCAAGGACTCGTGCTGAGTAGCCTACTTAGCCATACGTTATGCTCTGTTGTGTTGTTTACTCCTGCCTGAAATGGTTTTATCGGTTCTCGACTCCTCTTTCACCGTTCTTTATGTTAAATAATGACGCCCTCCCAAGCTCTCTGACTGCACCGCTGCATGCATATGACAACTGTCTCGTGGAAGGCCGAATAACTGTTGACGCTGTGTGTTTTAACGTCCGTGTTTCGTTAATTCGCAATGCATGCTATATGAATGCTGTCAAAACGTTTCGGTCAGACTGCTGTCAAAATAGCTTCTGCTTTTACCACTGAAATAAAGCATGATAATAGAACTACAGCACAAGTCGCTTAATCCAACGCAGTAAAGCCAATTCGTTCCGTACAGGGAATTGGCAATACCCTGCTCCGTAGTAGCTAGATGAAGATAGTGTACAATAACGTCTTGATACTGTTCAATGATAGTGGACGCAATGGCGCCGTGTTACGTATACCAGTTTGGAAGCAGCGATTGATTCTCCAGGCTTATCACTTCAGTGTTAAAAGGCCGAACCACATTACATCGCGTTTTCTGGAAATTTATCCGCAATGCTCTTTCATGAAGCTAACTCCTTAAATCAGCCTTGTAAGTGTAGTATTTGCTTTTCTGAAGTTGATTTTTGTTTAAAGACGGCCACAGATTGCACTTACTGCTATTGTTAAAGGGTAGAGCATGGATATTTGTACGAACTAAGTTACGGTACGCGCAGGGAAATGAGTTGTGGGCCATAACAGGCTTCACAAAAGAAATTGTCAGTCGGCCAGTAAATGCCAATATTGTAGTGCGGCGCACTACAATAACTAGTATTAGGGTCTTGACCAAGACTATCCCGGAGCAGGATTGGGAGCGAATAGTACACGCCTGCTTCGTTACCTATGAGCACTAGTCGAAAAGAGAAGGCGAAGTTCTCCGGTACTCATCCACGGTTACTCCTCGATGAGCCAAATAGACCCTCAAAACGTTAAATTACGAGACGTTCATCTTTCGTAATCTCTCTCTTGCAAGCCGAAAAACGAAACCCAAAAGCAAAAATTTAGCCTACGCCTGAGCTAGAGTACCGGCAGGTTGGGCTATACATCTGGTTCGCCTTATTCAGTTGTTAACACAGTTGGTTACTGAGTGCCCTCTTCTTAGTCTAACTAATCTTATTCTGACAAATTTCTTCGGCTCAGCGGTCATGTTATGAGACTGTGGCCCTCCTAGACTGGGTCATCATAATTAGTAGCTATAAAAAGAGCAACGTTAACGACATTGGTCACAAACCAGCTTTAACGTTAGGATAGTAAACACTATTATGCATACACTATTGGGCGTACAGTCTTAGTATTGCACTGAGGCTACTATACTGACAGTACAGCGTAAACTGTGTACGAACGGACACGTCGTTCACTGCTCACTCAGTGGTACATACGACATAATGAATATGTAGGTACGTAGGCCCCCTACGTAGGGGAAAGCCGTGTAATTTGGACCGGTGTGAAAATTAAACCACCGCCATTATTCCACCATTGAAGGAGTGGGTATCTTACTTTTATGTGTCATTGATACCTAATTCATAGCACTCACGTTTGACTTCACAATCCATGAGATCAAGATGATCTCCGTGGCACAAATCTGTGTGAATTTCATTAAAAAGTGGTGAACTGATCTTATTTTCGAGTTAACCCTTTGCTGGGTTTTTACTCGGAAATGATTTGTTCATCCCCAAGGCATGATAATTATGACAAAATATAATCATTCCTCTCAGTGGCGTAGCCAATGGAGGGGGAAGGGGCAACTTGCCCCCCCCCCCCCGAAAATATTTTGGGGAAATTTGTGGAATTTGGGGAAATTTCAAGTTGACGAAATAATACTTCCTTTTTCTCACTATAAGTAATCGTGAAACATTTCTCATGCATAACTCGAATTTCCATTCAACGTATTTCCCCAGATCTCATCTGTGTCACTCCAGCATGAAGCGCGCTTGACCTTCGTTCCGCAGAAATGCCCTCTCTGCAGGGGCGTGAATGTTCTCTGGTATACATGCAGGGTATTTTGATCAGTTCAGCGTATACTGCGCAACACTGACAGGCTATAGGACCGGAGCATAGGATACGTTCATCGAGCTAGTTCCTATACGTATTGATGAGCTAATGCTATGTTCATCAACTTGATGCACTATTGGATAATACGTTGCTAGTAAATAGTAACATAAACATAGCCTCGTGAACGAAGTATAACCCTCATTTAATTATCACAATTTCCGTTTTTTTTTCGTTCCACAACCGTTATATTTATATTCGATTTAAGGCTGTCAGCAATACATACCGATAGGCCTTAGAGTTTCCAATTTTTCCTTTTTATATATATTGTGAACAAATCGTCTCCTTAAAAGTTTTCAGGACAAGAAAAATATGGCAATCTAAGCATGCAGTAATGAGGCACAGGCAGTGTCATTTTCTGCAATCTGTTTTTTTTTTTTTTTAGCGAAATTTCCCCTGGCGGGACGCTCCGCGCGAACCCGTCGCTCTCCGCGTATCATACTCACCAGTCACTTAAGTTGACAACGCCCTGGCTAAGGTTGGGTTAGGCGGAAGTTTAGCAGCCCAGTTTCCAACCTATTGGTTGACAGCGCCCTGGGTTAAGTTTAAGCATTTAAAAGAAGGGTTTAAGGTCACAACAGGATTTGGTATGTTAGAGGAGTACTTATTCTGAGCATTTTGGTCAAATTTGCATTGAAATCCGATGTGTGGTTCTCAAGATATGAGCACGTAAAGTTATCACATTTTCAACAAAAAGTGAACTTGAAGCAAGCACATATGACATCACATCCCCACATTAATGGGCAGTCTTTTGTTTTTCCTTAAATTTTAGACTGGATTTTCTCCTCAACTATCCCATATTATCAAAATGTGATTGCATAAGTGGCATGAGAATTTTACAAACTTTGCATTGCTCACAGGGAGGTAATAGTCTACTCCTATTAACTTCAAGGTCAACACAACAGTCTGATAAAACAAAAGGTAACAAAGCATTCCTTGTCAATGCGAAGAAGTGATATAAGCTCTGCTGCCCTCAAACTCACTTTTCAACACAAATCTACTCGTTTCATTTACTGGTATCTCGAGAAATACATGTCCGATTTGAAAGGATCTTTCACCACACTGTGTAGATTTGGTTCCTCTTTCACATATGAACATTAAGTTTTTGCTTAAACTTCCCCTTTAATGGCCTCTCATCCTGCAAGCTAGTACCGGGCAGGTTATACACTGATCTTACTCTGTGTTTAACCATGGATGGAGCTAAAAACAATAGCTTACCGTTGTCTAGACATAATAACCGCGCAAACCTGGAAAAACGTATGATGTTTACCTTATTTTTAAAGGACTGGTTCGGAAAATTAATCTATTTAATCTGTTCGGAAAATTAATTTAATTAATCACTGGGGATGGGGGTGACAACGGGTCTGTGATGACATTGTCTTAACCCTATGTATATATTAAGCAGCTTCAGGATCTTGTAGGCCATGTATTAACTTTGGTAACATTACATGACCTCATGATCTTCTTATTATCATAAATTTACGTATTTTGTATGTAATACATGCACCTTGACCTTGAAAATATACTGAACCTGAAAATATACTGAAACTGAAACTAAAAAGTTTTGGGGAAATTTTCGAGCTTTGCCCCCTGGAAAATATCCTAGCTACACCACTGATTCCTCTTGCGTATTAGGCTGTGACATTTCGGTAAAAACTACACTTGACTAGGCTAGAGAAGTTTCGGCGAAATTAGTAATCTCGTGTAATTTGAGCCACCACATGGTGTGTAATACGGAGTGCCAAATGGTTCAAAATATCCAAACTTAACATCGAGGTGTCGAAACTTAACATCGAACTATCCAAACTAAACACCGAAGTATCCAAACTAACATCGAACCATTGGAACTTAACATGGAACTATCGAGACTAACATCGAACAATCCAAACTTAACATCGAAGTATCCAAACTAACTTCGAAGTATCCAAACTAACATCGTGGTGTCCAAACTTAACATCGAAGTACCCAAACTAACATCGAAGTAGCCAGACTTAACATGGAACTATCCAAACTAACATCGACACGTCCAAACTTAACAAAGAAGTATCCAAAGTTTACATCAAGACGATTGAAATTAGCGTGCTAACTTCAAGTCCTTTTGATTACTCCGAACTGTATAGCCTGGCGCCAAATGATTCATATCGAACTCTAACATCGCTGGTTGGCTATGGTGCTTTGCACTCATTACGTTTATGTTGCCCCAAAATTTGCACACGGAGTGTATTATGTGTATAGCCTAGCCAGTACGACTCTATGAGACTTACGATAGGATAGCCTAGGCTAACTGTTAGACAGGGGTGGCGCCTCCCCCCCCCCCCCCGGGGCAAGGACGGATATAAGGAAATTTGTTTTGGGGGCAAACTCAACTTGAGACCAATACGTCTCAAATAGTATCAGGGGATGTCGTGCAAAAATTTTTTGTGGGGGGGGGGGGGCATGAGAACTGGTGACCGACTGCTCGAAAGACTATCTAAGCGGAGCGCCACCATTAGTTGGCGCGGAGCGTACAGAAAATTTTGAAAAATCGTGACCTCTCAGATAGCCGGAAATTGCATTTGCCAGCTGGCTTGTAAGTAGAATTTAAGCAGTCGTTATTTTGAGCTTTCCTTTGCAATAAAATCTTCATTTTAATAAAAAGAAAATTAAATTGCAAAATGATCAGATAATTACCAGATAAAATGTACTGTCTCCTTTAAAGGACGATGTGACATTTTATCATTTTCTTTGTCGCAAAGTAAAATCTCCATTAAAAAGAATAGACCAGAATCAAATTTTTGTTTAATATGTTTAAAGACGAACATACTCTAAGCACTCTGGTGAAGTTTTCATTCATTTGTCACGTTCGGTTCTCGAGATATTAGCAACTGAAGTTGACACATTTTCTACAAAAGGTAAACTTGAACCAAGCAGGTGCTATGTCATTTATTCATATTGATGGTCAATGTTTTGTTCGTTTTTTTTATTTATTTTTGGTCCTGCTGTTTGATCTTGAATTGATTAGGGATGCTATCTTGCCCTTAAGGCAAATTAAATTTTTAAACTTCCATTGCTCGGGATGCACTTATGGTTACAACATATCACAGTTAAATTGTATAAATATGGTGTTAAATTTTAAAGAAAAACAACTAAACATTTCTATCAATGTGAATACATGACATCACGTCTACTTGTTGCAAGTTCACTCTTTGTAGAAAATATTTCAACTTCAATTCTAATATCTCGAGAACCAAACGGGAAATGAGTAAATATTTCCCCAGTAAGCTATGCCTGGAATGTGTTCCTCTTCAAAATATCAAACAAATTTGTTCTGGACTTTTTTGTTTCAAGGAGCTGCATACCGTTGGAAATAATTTGAAATCATAACTTTTCGAATCATATTAACTCATATTACCAGTGGTCGAATGAGCCTGTACCGCGGCTAGCGCCAATAACAGTACTGATTCAGTTCTGCTATTGGTGCTGGTAGTGCTATCAACGCTTCTGCACGGCCGGTACTGAGCTAAAATTTTGATACAATTACCTGATTACGAACTTCATACTTGACAATTACGCATTAGTTTATACTTTATAAATAATATATGACATTTGTATGAGAGAGAAGGCTGGGATACTTTGCCCAGATTAAGAAAAAGGCTACTAAATATTCATGACATATCAAACAACGTTATTTTTGGAAAACTGAAGACCATGCTTTGGAAATGTTTGCGGGGGGGGGGGGCAAGAGCCCCCCCCCCCCGTGCCCCTATGGCGAGCCGCTAATGCCGTCGAGGAAGGTTTTTTTTTTGCGGGAGTATGCTCAAAGAAATGCCAGGACTGCTCTGTTTTTAGTTACGAGCCCGGGAAATGCCATTTCCTGCTGTCTGGAGGTTCTCAATTTTTCAAAAATTTCCGTGCTCTGCACTTTGATAGTCTTTCGGGTAGAATTACATTTTTCCGACAAAAAATACAATTCGGTCCATTTCCCAAACTAAAACGCTCCCGTACGTAGCCTATGTCAATATATAAAATATAAAACTTCAAATATATCAGAAGCCAAACTTTTTCGGCCGGAAAACTTTTCAATATGGTCCGAAGGCCTTAATCTGCAAGATATGATGTTAGGTAACCCCAACAAAACTACAGATCATCCCCTATTGAATTTTCTTATGAGAAGATTAGATCCTTTCATAACACCCCCACATCTGTCCTAAAATTACAAATTTTCTCCAATATAAGCTTCAAATTGTTAAAAGTGGCATAATTTTCTAATTTCGATGAATACTGCATAAAATAAACCGCCAAAGCCAACCCTGTTTAACACCCCAACATTCTACCTAATTTGGCTCTTCAAGTTGAAAGCCATGTCATGATAAAATCCCCAAATGTTTCGTTATAACCGTACAAAAATACCAGATTTTCTTTAAATCCCAAAATTTCTAGTACAATAAAATAAGCTCTTAATTTTCCAACCTTCGTTCAAAAAAGGAAAAAACTTTTGAAAGAACTTTGGCTTTTCTAGATAGATGAGATTTTCTCCCACATACATGAATGATATGAAATGAAATTTGCAGACACTGGTTCCTGACAAGATTTAAAAGAAAACGAGGCCCTTCAGTTATATTTTGTCCCCGGCCTGTTGAGAATAAATCCTGCTAACTTCGCAGAACGGTCAATTTTCAGTTCTAAATCGCCCCACAAAAACATCTTTTGACATGATATCGACCAATATTTTGAACAGGTTTTAGAAGAGGACATCCAAGTATGCAAACCTTCGGGCACGAATATCAAAATCCATAGACATGCTGGGTTTTTATGGCCAAATATTGGAAAACAAGCTCTAACGTACGACTCCATACAACCATCGATCGACACAAAAATTAAGTGGTTCAAATTTCGCTACTTTTTCCACGTCCTCTGCAAATTCCATGTCCGTAGCTGCTACAGCGGCCGAGAAATCGCAATCGAAAAGCAAAAATCTGGGAAGGCCCCTCCGAAAATAGCTGTAGCAGATAGCATTACTTGTTGAGAAAGTTGAGAAACTCCTCGATCTGAATCTGACCATTGCCATTGAAAGTTGAAACGACTTTTCCCAAGTCTCAATGGGAAACCATATGATAGAGTAAGATAACATCTGACATGCTACTCTATGGGAAACCATGATCGTCCCAAATGTGTATGCTCTGCGTAGCATGTATACAAGTAAGGTTATGAGAGCTTGTTTTAAAGAATAGGATATAATGTGGAATCAGTATTCGTGGAACTATACAGGCAGGGCATTACGTACATGGTGTAACAATGTTGTGCATTGCTAGGTCAAAGGTTTCCTCGTACCTTTACCTTACGTGGCACACTAGAGCACGAAACTGTCACTGTTATTAAGCCAGCTTTTGTTGCTTCCTGATAAAAATAAATACAGACAATTAAAAAGGAGTCATCAAAAACAATACATGTGTTCAGTCGAACGACACCCGTTACAATGAGTGTGAATTAACGGTTTGGAGAGCTCAAGTTATGCTAGGTAAATTTTGCCGACTCAACACCACTAACGTATAGTAACAGGCTACTGTCTAGCTAACTCAACGCGGTTATACTAGGCCTAACGTTAGGCCTAACGTTAGCCTTAGCCTTAACGTTAGTAACTTAGGCCTAGCCTAAAACTAACGTGAATGGTAATATTAATGATATCCGTAGTCCTTACAAACTTATCCTAGTCTAGGCTAACTGCTAGATCTAACTGCTAGGCCTAACTGTTAGGCCTAGCCTAGACCAAAGCAAGTAGTTAAGTTACTGTATTTCTTCCATTTATTGTGGATTTCAAGGCCTAATTATCAATTACAGCCTAGCATAACCATGTTTATTTTTGTAGGCCTAATGTTCATTGCAATTAATTGCTAAGCGACCACGAATGTGGGAAAAGCCGTTTCGTGCTTCACACAAAAAATGTCAGACATTTAAATGGTTTCTAGAAAAATTCTTGCAAATTTTCATTACCAAGTAGAATGTTTACCTTTTTAAATCAATGTTACTTCGATCAAAATGATGTATGTTCATAACATTTTAGCAATTAATTATTTAATTGATTGGCTCTAATTTAGTTTCTGTACACGGAACTTGTGTCATAGCTGTAAGTAGGCTTGTCGCACTAAAAATACGACTACACGAAAAATATCAAACTTGAAGAATTTGACTGATTTACATTGTTAGATACCCTTTTCTAAGCAACCATGCCAAATTTTATCAAAATCCGACCAGTACTTTTCAAAATATAGCCGATTTTATGTCTCCATAATCCTTACGATTTCTCCAAATCGCTGTATGCTTCAGTGTTACGATCTGCCTGCAAAAGTTGGTCAAAAACAACATCGTAACTGCTCACTCAGACGCTTTGATTATTCATCACTGTGTTACGTACACCAGATGTGCCAGCGTGAATATGCAACGTTACTGGGCAAGACACTCAGTGATCACGCGTCCGTGTCATGATAGCTTGCGTTCTGTGTACGCAACATGCATTAACAAGTCGCACATAGCCTGCTTACACACAGTCTATGCTATAGCAATCCGTACACGTGCTTACGCACACGTACACAAGTACGTAATTTACTAACCGTACTTCGGTATTGCACGTACAGGTATATACAATGCAGTACTGTATGTAAGCATATTGGCGGGAAATCCCTTGTTGCTAAGTTGAACAATGGGTTCATACATAAACATACCAATGTCGGCTCAGTACAAAAGATGTAGGCGGGGATCAATGGGCTGTTTCATTTAAATCGAGCGTGCATCGGGGCTGAGCAAAAATTCATTTTTTTTTCTTCGGAAATGGAAAGATCATAAAAAACGCTACAAAATGATACCTGGAAGCAATTGCGGATTTTTCTGGAACCCATTGTAACCATGTCACCAATGTTTTAAGCCAAAAAATGGTAAAGAAATATTATTTTTGGCGATCGCTTCCCTCCATTAAAATGTAGAGTTCCTTTTCTTCTTTCTAATGATATATGGGTTGTAGGGGTCAAAGGTTCAGCCCCAATGCACGATCAAGTCAAAGATGGCTGTATGTGGCATTTTACGTGTGACCAAAACACACTTTTGACTGTCACCGTTGCAACGATGCTTCAAAGGGATCGTTAGAAACTGTAACATATTTTTTCTTCTTTTTGTTTTTAAGCTTATTTGGTGAAATATTATAGTAGAAATATGTCTTTAGTGTACTAATTTTACAGTGCAGGCAAAATTTTGACAATTTTGAGTGTCGTAAATTCAGTTTTTAAACACACTGTTGTAGCGACTTCGTGTTTGGGTGTGAGTAGTTCCGCGAGAATTTTGGAGAAAAATTCTGTGTGCGTGCGACAACCCTACTGTAAGGTTAAGGGTTACATATGCATAGTCAGGGAGCAATTTGTTTTTGAAATTTTGATTAGCAGTTTTGCTACTCATTATTCAAAATTGATCAGCAATTCACAAAAAATGATTAACAACTTTTTATATTGACATTTCCTAGTTGTACAGAAGCTTGTACAAAACTACAAAAATCAAAGACTTAAGGGTAGGTCTGATATATCAGGTAATGAAACATCATGGATTATGAGTCCATATGACCCGTATCATGTATGCCGTATAACTACACTCAGGCAGAAAATTACCATAGATGTCACCATGGTAATTTCTGTAAGAAAAAATGCTGTGGAGACAGCAGCTCTCGACGACATTTTATGGGTTCTCCTCAGCATTTGCTTTGCTACCTTTCATATGAATATGTTTGTTTGTCAATTCAATGACCGAATAAGACCATGCAAATAAATTGTCTATGACACTTCATTAATAGCAATGTAATTCTCTCACTGGATTGGTTTGTACCAAATCTTAGAAAGGCTAACAAAATGCATCCTCTTTATGGCATTCATTTCCCTGTCAAGTGCCATTTTAGTTCAGGAGCAGTAGTGTGACATGTGAAAGTAACCAATTGGAGAACAGTGCCATATTTTATTGACATTCATCAGATGCAACCATCTTTAATCCTCATCATCACTGTCCAGATTGTCACTAGGTGGTTCTCCCTTTTCGCTGATTTCCCTCACCTAAAATAAGGCCACCGCTTACTTGTGACGACATACTTACTACCACTTAGTTGACCCACACCCATTATATTTTATGAATCCAAGCTCCATCCCCTTATTGTACTGTACAACCAAGCAGAGTACTGCCAATATGCAGAATCAAGCTCATTCTATGCCTTTAGAACAGAGATCCACCTTAAAATTTTACAAAACATTTCACCCCCTTTTAATAGCCTACTTTAATACAGCTATGTGAAAAAGAGGCCATCAGCTTCATTAATTTAGTGGCTTTTAAAACTTATGATAATCTGAGCAAGTTTTGAGGCTTCTTAAATCCTTTCATAAGTTGTCGAAAACGTGAACCTAAGATCTCCTAAGTTTCCCTTAAAATTTGACTTCAAGATAGTGCACTAGTACATTCTACTGTACAGGTATTTTCTTCTCAGGGCAGCCAGTCACCCAAAACGTAAAGCTGATAGGCATACAAAATTATCTAGATGACATTCACTTCATTAAATAGTTTCACGGCATGTGTAAGATACTCAAACTAAGCCTGTGTAATATTTTAGAAAACTTTACTTCAGCAATTTCCTTGTAAGATATGTTTTCCTTCAGAGTTGCTTGCTTTGGCTCCTGTGCTATCCTGAGCAAGGTTTTACATTAAGATTTCTGAGCCTAGCCTAGTCTCAAGGGCAAACTTGCCTAGATCGGCAGATTAAGGTTTCGAATGCACTGTGGCTTGGCGCTAAGTTTCTTTGCATTCAGTAGAACTGTACAGCACGGAATCGTGAGTTTTTGCAACATGAACAAAAGCATGAAATAGTTATGGAGTGATCTATAATTTCAAACAATTACGGCCATAAATATTCACCCTTTTAGGAGTTTAAAACAGTGATTTGGGAATGTAGAGCATGTTTACTGAGAATAATGTAAAGATTGATCAACAGCAAAAATCTTCTGTTGCTACCAGTATAATCAAGGGCAAAACCAGGTGCTTTCCGCGGCTTTTGCGTCGATGCCATGAGTTATTATTCCCCTGTACACTGTTACAGCCTTTAGGCTGTGTATTTTGTAGTAGTAAACAATGCATCTCCTGCAGAGCGAGTTCATGTGTTAGAACTCTTGAAAGCAGAAAATTTCTGGTGATTTTATTTAGAAACAGACATAGTTTGCAGAGCAAGTACATGGCCGAATTTTTTTTTTGTTTTGCTTGATCAGTTTTCATGATTATCTATTTCCGTTTTTATTTTCCCCAAATATTTCATTCTGTGAACATTCAAAATGATGCAAGACCACCTGAAATTTTGTGTCGCAAGCCTGCTATCCAAGATCAAATGATGTATCGCAATTATCAAATTTTCCTTGTTTTTGCATCGCAAATTGCCATGCCAGCCCGAACAAATTGCTCCCTGATAGTAGGGTTAGGGTTATGTACGCATAGTAATAGGTTAGTGTTATGTACGCATAATATTAGGGTTACGTACGCATAGGTATAGGGTTAGGGTGAGCCATATGCAGGTGTTCGCATGCATAGGAACTGTTTATGTAGGGGTATATAAACCTATACGTGTATGATAAGGTTTCCCAGTATACTGGTATTCCACGTACGTACCGGTACTGGTATGGTACGGTACCACCGACCTTAAGGTACTGAAGTATCGTGGAGAGTAGTACACAACTGTAAGGTGAAAAACTTTTCTCAAAATTATAGCATTTGAATAAGAATAATACTAAAATGTAACAAAAAACCATTTGATAAATGCCCGGTGTCTCCAAACATTACAATATGAACAGGGAATAGTCACTTGAAAATCATTTGCACCATTTCAGTCACAAATTCCCCCTAAGAATTTCGGAAATTGCCATTTAACGTTACTTTCGCAGAACTAGTACCCACCACACTAAAAAGGAACTTATTTTCTTTTGACATTCTGCGCAATCTCAGAACGATCGCTGCTCACCAGCAAACACTTTCACATTGTGTATTTAGACGGAAACAGTTATGCCTAACTGTGAGATGAAAATCTTTTCTCAAAAATATAGTATTTGAATTTCAATGATACTTAAATGAAACAAAAACCCATTTCGATAAATGCCTGGTGTCTCAAAAGTTCGCAATACAAATAGGGAACATTCACTTGATAATCATTTGTACCATTTCAGTCACAAATTCCCCCTAAGGATTTTGGAAATTGCAGTGTAATGTTACTTTCGTAGAACTAGTACCTTCCACACAAACAGGGATCTTGCTTCCTCTCGTCATTCTGCGCAACCTCAAAACGATCGCTGCTTATCAGCAAATGATTTCACATTGTGTATTAAGAATAGCAACCATGCATTGGTTGATAGAATTCACTTAACTTACAACAGCACACAACATTATGTAAGTGAGAAATTCGTTGTAAGCATACAATGTATTTGAATTAGAATGATAGCATTGCAAGCTCTGACATGAATGTTGCATAGACAACGTTGACACAGTGATGTAATGGGACTGCTCCATAACGCTCACTGTGTGTTAAGAAAAACTTTCTTAAGAACACACCGAACGTTCTTTCAGAAATTTACACAGTAAAGCAATGGGATATAACCCACAGTAAATCCTGCTAAAAACATCTGCACATGTTCATTTGAAATCAAGTCACTTGCACTTGCTTTGTTGTATTGATAGCTACTAATTTTGCATAGCATTTTTGCGATGCAAGTTCCATTTTGTGTAGCAATTTTCAGAATTTGCATAGCAATTCTCACTGTCATACTTTTCTTCTTTTATGCAGTACTCTGATTCATGCGGTGTTAAGTTATATGCTGAAACTAAACCTAAACTTGATGTGACTGCATTGTTCCATGAATAGTCCTGCCTGCAAAAGTTCTTAATGGATCTGCAGAAACAATGAGTACTGACTTCAATTCCATATCGGACTTAATCAGCTCCTTGCTTCCCTGTATAGTGTAAGGTCCTACAGAAAGTGTGTCAAAAACATTCACTCAAACTTGATGCACTGCTAACAAACTGGAACAGGGCCAGAAGACAGTAACCTTATTGTTTTTCTTCCACCACGATAATAAGCAGTTTGTGTGCTTCTCAAATCATGGGGCTTTTCCTACATTTCGAGCTTGCGGTCCTTTTCTTAAATTGTTTTGTTAAACTTCTCATATTGCTACAGCCTCATTCAGGGTAGTCAGAATGATGTCAATTTGAAAGATGTCCAATATAACCAAGTTTCCACACATTTCATAAAACAATTATGAGGCATGTGCAAAATACTCTTACTAAGCCCTTCATACTATTTTTGAAAGATTAACCCCTGTAATTTTGCCCCACGATGCTTTTTCTTCAGAGTTATTTGTGCCAGACCTTGCACTATCCTAACGTGTTTGTATACGGAGATATGTAGAGCCTACCGTATATTCTGTAATAAACGCTCCCCCTCTAATAAACGCCCCCCTCAAAATTTTTAACAACTGTGTAGGCCAAGGCCTCCCGCACTACAGGCCCAAACCATCGATAAAGCTAGTGTTTGACCGGTTATGCATAATCATTATTTAATTGAACAAACGGCCGGATGCCGATTACCGATTATTAGAAAGAGGGAAGACGTGTTTGTCCCTAAAGTACGCGCCCCTTTCTTTGTGCATATCGTTCAAGTTGGAAAATATTGGGAATAGTTCCGTTTGTTTTGCAAATGGAATATCATTTTTGTACGCCTAATATTTTCTTTTCAAATGTGGAGATATAAACCAATCGTTAATACAGTAGGGTTGTTTTCAGTCGATGTCACATACCCTTTGATAATTTAGCTCTTAGGCAAACATCATGCTCTGTTTAGTTTTCATCCCCCAATCATGTCGGAACATTTGCAGTATTTTACTGCACTGGGTTGTAGTTGCGTTAATGTACTGTAGAATCCCGCTTTAATGAGGCCATGTAGAAATACGCAATCATAATAATCTTAGCGGTTCTGGGGCAGCAAAACAGTTGCACCCGATTAACGTATCCTATGGTTCCTTACGGATATAAATATCCCCGTAAATTTTTAGCAGTTCTTGTCCAAAACTTACGTCTTGTTTGAAAATAATCTGCAATTGAAATGTACGCAAGTGAGATCCCCGAAAAATCACAGAGATTTGTAATGTCGTTTCTTGTTGAATTTAGCACGGGGCTCGCCCGGCTGTGCTAGCTGGTTATATCAGCATAGGAAATGTGATCGTCGTAACACATAAAAACTCAACAGCAAAATTCGTCTCGAGGCTTAGTATTTTCACACACTAAATCACATAGGCTATGGCGCGAGTTGTGATTGGCTGGCTAGAATCATCGCATTTGAACCAATCACAATGCAGGGGCAATTTAAATTTTGCAATTGATCGTATGCATATGATGTCACCGAGCAAAACATGATGCCTTGTTTGGCGGTAAAAACGGACACGCACTTGAGTGCGTGGGCGAAGAAGTAGCCTGCATGAGACCACGTGCATCACTGTTTTCGTTGGCGATGACGTTCACATTTCATAAGTCCTACTGCAAATAACATTACGGAAGGAATGCGAGAAATGGCTTAATTTATGCAGGATAATAACCGACGAACTTCCAAAGATTCTAGGTGCTACGTGTACAAAACGTGCACAGATATACATGGTAAGCTTTGGGACTTGGCAATTCAGCCAAACACTGCAGCTCGGATAGTCTGTACTTGTGCTTTTGTACAGAACAAGTTGCACAGCAACTTACGCGGCTTTTTTTCCAGACTGCAAGGAATACAATTCCAGGTTATACTACATTGTTATGGGGAAAATAACCAACGATCGCATTCATGGCAGGGGTATAATTTACACGTTTGTGCTTATCAATGCATTCCGTTTTGGCGGGAAGGATTGAGTACTGTATTCACAGGAATTTTAACGAAATTAAGAGCAAGTTTCAAGTATATTTGTGCCCTTTTTTCAGTTTACAAATAATCGGTGGTAATGATGGGTTGAATGGCAGAATTTTACCGATGCCGATTAGTTAATTTTTATTACAATATACCCACAAATAAATGCCCCCCTTTTCAAAAATGTAACGCCCCCGGGGGCGTTTATTACAGAATATACGGTAGGCTAGCCTCGTGTTTCTGTGAAAGAAGTTTGATCCCCAACTTCCCAAGGGAAGTCTCTGAGCTATCGTAACAGTAGCGATTACAGAGTGCCTCATACACAGCTGCATTCGTTAAGTGGCACCATCAACAATGTAACTAGCGGCCAATACGTGCACATAAAAGTTTGGTGAATAGGCATATTTACCTTGCTGTTTTGAACGTACTCAACCATCTGGATACTTTTCTTGCTGTTTTTTGCAGTGTTTCGTTGCTTGAAAAGTGTGCGTGTACTTATAGTATAATGAACATATGTAGGCCTACGTGCAGTAGTATTCCCGTTGTCATTTTCATTCACCGAGAACTGGAACTTTTGCTAAAAAATTGTATCGCAAATTTTGCTACACATATTTTTATTTGTGTCGCAAATCTGTCATTTTGCATCGCATTTTGCGATGCGATACCGGATAAATTATTCCCTGTCAATCATGAAACACTTTGATCTAGTTTCGATAAGTGATAACATGGTGGGAAGAAAGCTTGATGAAATCAATATTTTATGGAAATATTTTTGTAAAGTTCTACCTAATAACTTTTGGTTATACTTTAGGAGGGCGATTGTCATTATTTTTAGAAATCATTTTTGCAATCTCAGTACATTCCAATTCTGAGTGCTCTTGTCATCTTGTGGGGTCTAGTTCCAGTGCAGAATTGCAGTGCTGCGCTGATTTATTGTCTTTCCCTTATTTATTGAACGCTAATTTGCAGAGAGGTTATTTCTTTTTGATTCCTTGCCGTAGGCAAGTAAGGAATCTATGCGATGGCTTTGTCGTGTGTGTGTGTGTGTGTGTGTGGGTGTGCATGGGTGTGTGTGTGTGTTTGTGACACTTGCTTGTAAACACAATATCTTAAGATAGGAATGTCTGACACTTTTCACATTTGGTATATAGATTTATCATGTTGAGAGGAAGAACCCTAGTGTTTTTGGTAGAGGTCAAAGGTCATTTGAGGTCATCAGCGGTAAAATTGCGACAACTTCGAAAATAGCTTGTAAACACAATATCTTCAGATAGGATTGCCCGACAATTTTCATACTTGGTATATATATTTTTCATGTTGAGAGGAAGAGCCCTATTGTTTTTGGTAGAGGTCAAAGGTCATTTGAGGTCACCAGCGGTAAAATGGCTTGTAAACATGATATCTTCAGGTAGGAGTGACCAACACTCTTCATATTTGGTATAAAAATTTTTCATGTTGAGAGAGAGAAGCCTATTGTTTTTGGTAGAGGTCAAAGGTCATTTGAGGTCACTAGCAGTAAACTTGCCAAAACTTCAAAAATAGCTTGTAAACAAGATATCTTCAGATAGGAGTGACTGACACTTCTCATACTTGGTATATAGGTTTGTCATGTTGAGAGGAAGGACCCTATTGTTTTTGGTTGAGGTCAAAGGTCATTTGAGGTCACCAGCGTGAAAATTGCGAAGATGCTGAAAATGGCTTGTAAACACGATATCTTCAGAAAGGAGTGACCGATAATCTTCATATTTGGTATATATAGATTTGTCATGTTGAGAGAAAGAAGCCTATTGCTTTTGGTAGAAGTCAAAGATCATTTGAGGTCACCAGCAGTAAAATTGCGAAAACGCTGAAAATGGCTTTTAAACATGATTTCTTCAGATAGGAGTGACCAACATTTCTCATGCTTGGTATATAGGTTTGTCATGTTGAGAGGAAGAAGCCTTTTGTTTTTGGTTGAAGTCGAAGGTCATTTGAGGTCTTCAGCAGTAAAAATGTGAAAACACCGAAAATGGCTTGTAAACAACTAAACATGATATCTTCAGATAGGAGTGACCGATACTCTTTATATTTGGTATATAGATTTGTCATGTTGAGAGAAAGAACCCTATTGCTTTTGGTAGAGGTCAAAGATCATTTGAGGTCACCGGCGGTAAAATTGCTAAAACTTCGAAAATGGCTTGTAAACATGATATCTCAAGATAAGAGTGACAGATACTCTTCATATTTGGTATATAGATTTGTCATGTTGAGAGAAAGAAGCCTATTGTT
The DNA here is from genome assembly GCA_037179385.1 of Holothuria scabra. NCBI lineage: Eukaryota > Metazoa > Echinodermata > Holothuroidea > Aspidochirotida > Holothuriidae > Holothuria > Holothuria scabra. The sequence continues at coordinate 13,493,239 of CM074198.1, forward strand.
TTTGGTAGAGGTCAAAGGTCATTTGAGGTCACCAGCGCTAAAATTGTGAAAATTTGTGCCTAAAATGTAAAGAAAAACCTATCAAACACTGTCAATTTGAAAGCAGGTAAGGTATTTGATGGCAAGGAATTACTAAGCCTTTTGGCTTACTGGTTTTGTTTACCGATTGAGTGTGGGGTGACTAAATGTTATAAAATAGTGAAAAGGGAGGCAGGGATTATCAGAACACTTCACCTATGTCAGTGCTTGGTATTTTTACAGATACTTTGCATGTGATAAAAATTCTCCTTTTTTTCTCTTCTGGCGCCAGTACTATGCTATTACCGGTACTATTTGTGGCGGTACCGATGGTACCAATTATCATTGGTACCCTGAAACCCTAGTGTACGTTTCCCATACTGTACATATGTACACTCTCAAGTACATACATACTTAGCTTTAGGTATAGGTATATACGTATACCTATAGCTATATGAAATAGAAAGTATTATTAGACAGTACTTGCATTATTTTAAACCCATCCACCGGCAATGGCGCTCGTAGCGCAGTAGGCAAGCGTGCCTGTCTTCATGCTAGAATCGCTATACCCCTAGGGTCTAGGGTTCGAGACCCGGTACTAACAATGCTTTTCTTTCTTCCACAGCACTAACCGTTCACTTCTTTCCACAGTACACACTCATAGTGCTGTTTCCCTAGTGAGGGAAGAAAGAAAAGGATTTTTTACTTAAAAAAGGAAAGGAAAAAAACTTCAAAGTTTCAGCGCCCTCTTTTGAAGTTGTGAAGTCAGTAAAATTATGTCAACTTTGGGGTACACAAACTAAATTTGTACCAATTAATTCATTACGTAAGGCCCACGAAGAATTTCATTAACCCTTTATGTATGGAAAATCATACAGTATGGTATTTAGATCATGTATATTGTACTTTTTGGTACAATTTAAAACATTAGAACACAAGATAACTTAAAGGCCCAGTTCTCTCAACCCAAACAGTTACCAATTCTCCTAGCCTTCTTACTGAAGCCCCTCCCACAATTGTCTGAAATTCATCCTCATCCAGACACAATCTTAGTTTATTGCTCCAGGGTGAGTAAAGAAAAACTCAATTTATATATAATCAAAACACTCTCAGTACCATTCTTGCTGTGTAATATAAGCTTTAGCACTCTGCACTGTTTGAATTAGCTGTCAATCAAAGAGCTGAGCCAATTGAGAATTTAGGTACTCAGGTACCAAAGCTGTAGTTTGGGGTGAGAGGTTTGGCCCTTTAATTTCATGCTAACAGAGGCAGTTACTAATTTAACTAACTAATAAGTTTTGTTGGGTTATTTTGTTTGATTGGTAGTCTTAATTTTTTTCTGAGAGCTGGGAGATAGTTCTTTTCACCTATCATCACAATTTAAGTGGTAAAACAACTTGATAACCAGTAGAAGGCTTATGGTAACGTATGTAATGAGGACAGACATATCTGTCCTCATTACATACATAGACAAATTATTTTTAAGGAAATTCAGCCCTTCAAACTCTTAAGTGCATTGAAGTTTTGCCCTTTCTTGGAATGTAAACTACAGTAATAAAATGTGACTTATTAATAGTTTACCAATGTCCCTATGTACCTGCATTAATATTGTGACATACTACATACTAGGCATGGTAATGAATGTAACATGTTGGACTGACATCACCTTGTGGGCTCTCATATCATTGTTATGGGTAAAAAGATAGAAAAAAGCATACAAACAGTGACAAGTATGGCCTTTTGCAAACAGATCAATTTTCTCTGGAAATTTGTGTCCTTTAGGCCTGTTTATATGGCAGTTACATACGTTACCATCAGTGGACAGACATTACGTACATGGCATCATTTTGCTCTAAAATCAGCTAATATGTGTTTACTTCAAGGATTATTTCACGAATTTGTTCCACTTCACCACAGTGAATTGTTACACCATAATTTGTGATCTGAAATCATTTTTTTTAGTAAAAATATCATCTACTGTGATTTACTACCCAGAGGAACAACAAAACTTATAAAATTTTACCTCAAGTTGATGATTAAATTTTGCTGCATAAGTCACATCTACAAGGGTCTAAATTGCATCATAAATTTACACCACACCTAACGTCACATTTACCGTGTAGGTGAAATAGAGGACAAAATAACCCAGAATTCACCCCAAAAGAGCCTTTACATTATGTTGGTCATCAATAAAATTGTCTTTCCGATCTCTCTGTAGTTGTCCAAGTATAATGAATTATAAAATGACCAAACCATAGTGACATCTTTCAAAATATCATCAAAGCAAAACCAAATGTTTATTGTACCCATTTATTGTGGACATACCCAATTAGAGTACTGACCACTGAACATCAGTTTCAAACACAAAAATACCTCTCTGTATCATTGTTAGAGTAATTGGCTGTTTACTTTTTTTGACTCAAGATTTTGCCTGAGAAGCACAATTCATTGCTGACTTGTCTTTGAATTTTGCTGGCCAGCTCATGGCCGGAATAAGCTTCCTTTGGTCCCGCTCTTACCCCCAAGCAAGATCAAACCCATCCCCCATATTTCCCCTAGTATAGCTTTATCCCCTTCAGTCTAGAAACAGGGCTTTCATTAGTGTGCGTATTGTGCGTATTTACATGGTCAAATATGCATCAAAACAGTAATGTAAAGAGTCAAATACGCATTCAAATATAAATGAAAAGAGTGTGCATACTCTTTCAGTTTTAGTGTGGAGGTCATATACGCATCGCATAAATACCCTGTGCAATTTTGTATCCACTTCTTTCACTTTGTAGGAAAGTGTAAGCCAGTAAATTTACGACAAATAAGGATGTTATTTGAACAGTGCAAATCCGTCCATGATCTTCATAACGTACACATTAGGGAGTTACATGTACTTAACTTCGCAGTAGACCACATGTTCGTACAACGTTACATAGGCGTATGTCGCGCCTTCCAAGGTACCCTGTTCTGTGTTTATCTAATTAATGAACCCACCAAACGTACACGATAGTATCATTTGGTAAATCAGTACACATAGCACATGCCACAGTCATCACAAGTAAGATGGATAACCCACGCAGGCAATCCTTAAGCTGAGCATCAACTTTTACAGTTTTAGTATGAGCTTGATGGATCGCCACAGATCTCAATAAAAACCTTAATAGTATCAACTTAAAATGACTTTGAAAAATTATATGAACCATTGTTACTCTTACTATGATAGTGTTTGGCGTTGGTGATTACATTGGCAAAGTTTTTGACTAGCGAAAAGAAGAGCTTTTAGTCCCGAAATACATTGGTCGATCTCTTATGTGAGCTACTACTCTCTGCACACACTTTGTACTGTACAGACAGTACTCTCATTTTGGGAAGCAAGATCGATCGTCAAAAGTGTTGCAAATGAGCCAGTTGGTCAAAGTTGCCAGAAATATTTACTTGACATGTGCAAAAGACCTTTAGATAACAACTCCAAATAAATTTGCAAGCATTAGTTCGAAGGTTATTTCACTTGGGCAATTGTTTTTGAGAGGCCTGTCACTTTGACCATTGCCTAACATATAATATATATGTAGGCTAGGCTACACCAAGAACCTATCCTCCAGGCTCCACATGGGTAGTTCATCAGTAATACCCTTACTGTAGTAAAGCTTCATGAGTGCAGGGGCTTATATCTTCTCCGTGATAAGTTCGTTCCAAAATGTAGACAGGTTTTTTTTATTTCTGAACTCACAAGTTGGCAGGCATAGAAAGTCGATCTGATTTATCAACAGCCTACATGTCAGCCGTGCTTGTCAAAACTTAATACACTGATATTTTAATAAATTTTGACCATAGGCTATATATTACTGTTACAAGAAGGTAAACAAAATGATGACTCCAAGTCAATCCAAACAGAATGGAATTGCTGGAAACCAACGCCAAATGTCATTCATATAAATTTCCTAAGCCATGGGAGGAGGGAGGAAAATCATGGATAACCCCCAGGAAAATTAGGTTTTGGCCCCCTCCCCTCCCAAAATTTTAAGATGTTTAATAATTAACGTCCTTTATGAGGGTTTCTCACATGCGTTAGGTTGTGCACTATACTGTAGTACAGTATTATAGTTTACTCAGTGATATTTTTTATTTTATAGGGAAGGACCTGACAGACAATTCTGGCTGGCTGTCAAATACCCTTTCAAAATTTTGACTGGCAGTCAAATACCCTTTCAAAATTTTGACTGGCAGTCAAATACCCTTTCAGATTTTGACTAGCAGTCAAATACTCTTTTTGGGGTAAAAAATTAATGAAAGCCCTGTAGAAACATAAATTACTCCCACAGTTCCATCACCAAATCCTTCATACACTCATGCAACCATAGTTATTATACCTTTCCCTGGTTGGGAAACTCAGCGAACTGACCGCTTATGTTGAGATTCCGGTTTTTGTCAGTCACGTGTTGTTGATAGTATACAAGAGCTTTGTTGTTGGACTCTTGACACGTACTGTATATGTGCAGACAAGATAAACTGATTTCTTCAAGAGTTTCTTGCAAACAATTATCATGCTGTTATGACTTTAATAAGGGCGTATAATTGCTAAAGGTTTGATTACAGTAAGACTTCTGTCTTAAGTGAGAACGGCCAAAAAGCGAGAATAACTGTACTGTAACTAAAATAGCATGACAATCAAAAGGCTAGGCTAGCAGCAGTAATTTGGTAAGCACACTCAACAATTCTGCGAAATTGCGAAGCATAGTAGCAGTCGCACTGGATAATATCAGACTAGTTTGATTTAACCAATTTATATAAAGAGTGTAACAGTTCATTAGACAAGTGTATTATACAATATTCATCAGTAAATATGGTTGTACAAAATTTTTGGAAGCCCACCTTGTGTAATGAAGAAGGCCTACTTAACCCTAACCGCACACTGAGGTATGATAAGCCTGTACATAGGGCCTACTGAAGGTCCCCAGCAAAGGTCTCCAAACACCAGGCCTCGGAACCAGTATTAAACACTTAAAATAAAATAGAAACCCGAGAATGTAGGATTTCTTCATTTATTAAGAAATCTTAAAAACCACCGATTAGGAGGCTTCTTTCAGTTCCCTTTTAGCCCTTGGGTCAACTTTAATTTCACTTCCCAGCAGAAGCAGTACATCACTCAATGGAGCCATATCTCTACTGATCGATCATGTGCACCTTCAAAGTAACGTGATGAACTTTTTTGAAGAGCTCAACATGCTTTTAAGGATAGTTACAGACTCACCTTACAAAAACTATGAAAGTACGTACAGCTTTTACATCTGTGCATACATAGTGTATGTAAGCAGTTTCCCCAACCAGGGAAGTATAATGACTGTGATGCAACTGGCAAGCCATGCCTGCTGCCTGCATGGCCTTAAACATTGAGCCTCTTGGAACAGCTTGTCCACCACTTTTTCATCTAGGCCTACATGCTTAGCAAAATGGCCGAAAGTTAATGTCCAACATGAGCAGAATTTGAATGAAGGGAAGGATGCAATAAATGACCAGCCTACTGTAGTCCTAAGTATGATTGGTTGCTTTATTTAGGACTTGAATATGAAATTTTTATAATGTGCATAGAACTTTTAAATAGAAATTTTAAATAGAACTGGAAGGATGGCTTTCAGAAATACATGTGATCAGTTGCTATACAAAATACAGTTACGCCTAAGCCTTGAAGTAAGTGGTACAAGTCCTGAGAATATGATACTGTGTCTAGTTTACTGTAGTGTGTATACAAAGTATAACATTACAACAACTTATTCGGACACTGTGAGTGTAACCAAGCACAAGTATAAACTAGCCAAGAACTTGTTGTAGAAATTAGAATTGGAACCAGAACCAATAACATTGGTAAAGCAGTCTAAAGTTTACTTGGTAAGAAGTAAATTAGACCTTATCTACAAATTTCATTAGTTCGTTAGTCATAACATACATATTTCAGTGACCGGTTTTCTTCGTTGCCAATCTTATCCTTTGCCTTGCTTTTTGGTTTTTTGAAGTTGTTTTACAAAATTCTAAGCACATTGGCACCAATCCTGCAATAAGTGAAAGCTCGCCATTGCATAGCTACTGCCTCGCTGTACAAAAAAGCATCAATAACACTTAATAAACCACACTGAAGAAATTCACTCGCAAATCTATCTAAATCCAACCATTGGTCCCTAGAAGTGATCTTTATTTAGTTATGTTGAGGTATTATCTTCAAGTCTAGGTAAATATTTAAGCATTTGGTAGATAATTAGTCTGCTAAGAGGAAAAACATTTATGTTACAGCGCTCTCAATTTGTCACTAAACACTTGTTGTTCTCACCTTTTGATGAAGTTGAAGTGACATCACATGTTGTTTTCGGGCAAGCAGAAGTACAGTACTCTGATTCGGTCTTTGATATCGTTAGTACTGTAAAAGGCATTCAAACACTAGGTTCTCACCAAAATGATGGCCTATTGTAAATGAGGACCTAATGTACATTTTATACGATGAAATAACGAACAAAGGTGGAAATGTAGGTAAATACACTTACCTTTTTACACTAACTTTGACATCTCGATGGATTGAGAAGGATTAGGGGAGATGTACTTCAGGTTTTCAAATTCCTTTCTGATACTAATCCTCTTTTATTTTGTAGTTATTTAAAGATGCAAAGTGGTTCTCTGGTTAGTGGCCATTGTAAAAAATTCGAAAAGCATTTTGCATTGATTTTAGGCAGATTCATTTCTGCTATAGAGTTGTCAGTGAGTGGGAATGTCTGCCAGAGTGGGTAGTAAGCATACTGTACCATCTGTGCAATGCTTTAATTTGCGGTATATTTTAAAATTTCTTCCATGATTGTGGTAGAAATTGTTCAGAGTAAATATTGGTCTAGGTTTTGGTTCCTGAAAGGGAAAACCTATGGACTCATGCAGACAAGGCTTGCCAAACATGTAGGATTGTGCATTTTAGTGTTGGCTTATACTATGGCTCACGGACTTCCCTTAACATTGGTGCACAAGTACTGTGCAACTACATAATTGTTCCCTTTCTGAGGCCAATGACTGGCTTTATCAAAAAATGGTTTTGATGACTCGGCCAGATGTGACCATTTAGTGTGGGCAATTGTGTCCTCTGTTTCTACAAAGGTAGCATTGTGTGCAATTGAAGAAAAATCCCAAACACTTTTTTTTCTGTTTGATTCGTTTTATACATTTTATGATAACAGATTTTTACTTCATAGTTCAAACTTTGAGGAACAGCAACTTTTGATGAGAGAAATATTTTAACCTCCTCTAACCTTCATTGGACATTGAGTTTTACGTAACAGGTATCTATCGAGTTTCAAATGAGATTGAGAGTGAATGGAAGCCAAGGGAATGCTTACAGAGGAAAGACATATGTGTTAGCACTTTGGGGGGAAGGCATCATTCCCTCAGCAATTATTTAAAGGCCTTCTGGTAGCTTTTCACCGGGTTTTGTAAACAAAAATATTCCACACTGTGTACTTCAAACCCAGTCACAATCTCATGATATCTCATTTTACATATTGGTTATTTTTTGATTCCTTGCCGAAGGCAGGCAAGGAATCTATGGGATGGTGATGTCGTGTGTATGTGTGTGTGTGTGTGTGTGTGTGTGTATGTATGTGTGTGTGTGTGTGTATGTGACGCTTTGGCTTGTAAACACGATATCTCAAGAAGGGTAAGTGTGACTAACCTTGTATTTGGTGTGTAGGTTGGTCATATTGAGTAAATGATCCCTATTGTTTTTGGTGGAGATCAAAGGTCATTTGGGGTCACGAGAGGTCAAAAGGTCAAAACTTTGTAAACACAATATCTCGAGAACGGTACATGTGACTATGCTCATATTTGGTGTGTGCATTGGTCATATTGAGTAGATGATCTCTATTGATTTTCGTGGAGGTCAAAGGTCATTTGGGGTCACCAGAGGTCAGTAGGTAAATTTCTTAGAAATTGCTTGTAAACACGGTATCTGAAGAAGGGTAAGTGTGACTAATCTCATATTTAGTGTGTGCATAGGCCATATTGAGTAGATGATCCCTATTGTTTTTGGTGGAGATCAAAGGTCATTTGGGGTCACCAGAGGTCAAAAGGTGAAAACTTCGTAAACACGATAACTCGAGAATGGTACATGTGACTATGCTCATATTTGGTGTGTGCGTTGGTCATATTGAGTAGATGATCCCTGTCGATTTTCGTGGAGGTCAAAGGTCATTTGGGGTCACAAGAGGTCAATAGGTAAATTCCTTAGAAATTGCTTGTAAACACGGTATCTGAAGAAGGGTAAGTGTGACTAATCTCATATTTGGTGTGTGCATTGGCCATATTGAGTAGATGATCCCTATTGTTTTTGGTGGAGATCAAAGGTCATTTGGGGTCACCAGAGGTCAAAAGGTGAAAACTTTGTAAACACTATAACTCGAGAACGGTACATGTGACTATGCTTATATTTGGTGTGTGGGTTGGTCATATTGAGTAGAGGATCTGTATTGATTTTCGTGGAGGTCAAAGGTCATTTGGGGTCATGAGAGGTCAAAAGGTGAAAACTTCGTAAACACGATAACTCGAGAACGGTACATGTGACTATGCTCATATTTGGTGTGTAGGTTGGTCATATTGAGTAGATGATCGGTATCGATTTTCGTGGAGGTCAAACGTCATTTGGGGGCACGAGAGGTCAAAAGGTAAATTCCTTAGAAATTGCTTGTAAACACAGTATCTCAAGAAGGGTAATTGTGACTAATCTCACATTTATTGTGTGGATTGGTCATATTTAGCAGATGATCCCTATTGATTTTCCCAAAGGTCAAAGTTCATTTGGAGTCAGCTTGTTCAAAGCCTGACAAGCTTTCCTTCACAGTCTTTCAAGAAAGGTCACTTGTAGGGTCCTGTAACTTGTCATGTAGATGGCACAGTGTGAATACATGGTCCCAGAAGTTTTTGGTGGAGGTCAAATGTCATTTGGGTTCACGACGGGCAACGGGGATCTCAATGTAGGAAGATTCGATGCCTTGCATGTGTACTTTGTGGGCACATTATGGAGCCCTGTTAATTGAAAAACATTGCAAAGCAATGTCAATGTGAAAAAAGGCCTTATATTTCAGCAGCAAGGAATCACTAAGCCTTTTGGCTTTCTGGTTTTAAAAAGTACCACTGCTTTTCAACAAAGCCACCAAAGTTATGTAATGTGGGCACGTTGTCTCTGATTCATTTTATTTTTCTTTCTCAAATATCATTGCCTGTAGATGAAGCATTACCCTTCACCATATGTAGAGTACAACTACCCTTGTTGCTGGTTAATATTTTCTGCAGCGGCATCAAAATAACAAATAAATTGAATGTAAGGTTAAATAAATGAGCCTGATGACATCGCAGGTTTACGTGATGCACCAAATCAAAAGAAAAAAGTTGCATTACTTGTATCTTGTATCTTCTAAATGATATGCTATTAAGATGAACTTTTCACTTCCTCAAAAAAAAGGAAAAGTTCTTGGCATATCTTGAAGTTAACGAATTTTGATTCCAGAATATGCCTTTATTATCCTTCGGGAAATGTTTCACGATTCAGTTTTGATTAGGGTTTGGACTGCAGGGCATCTAAGTTGGGGCAATTAAAGGCATGTTTTGGAGACGAAATTCATCAACTTCAAAATGTGCAGAAAAGCTTTCTCTTACAGGAGGTGAAAACTGCATCAAATGGCATGTAGCATTGAGAAGAAAGATACAAATTTTTAAAGTAATGCAATTTTTTCTTGAGACAGTTGCATCATGGGAAATCTGTGATGTCATCGCAGCACATGAATTTCACGTTGCATTCAATTTGTTTATTGTTTTGATACTGCAGTAAAGGAAATATTCAAACATTCCAACAGTATCAAATTTCAAGGACAAACAGGACATTCAATTATAAAGAAAAAAAAAAGGAATCTGAAGCAAAGTGCCCACATTATATATCATTCTATGGTTTTGTTGGAAATCAGGGGTATTTTTTAACAAAATAATCACTTTTTAAAGTGAGATTTGTTGAGTTAGGAGAATGGTATTGATACAGGGATTTGAAGGACATGGTGTGGAATATTTGTTTTTTTTACAAGACCTAGACCTGTGAAAAGCCACCAGAATATGCCTTTAAGCCCTTCCTTGTCCCATAATCGTTGACTATTTCTTGAAATCAGATTAAAGTCACCTTAATTGATTAGACTGTTGATCCTAAACATTACTGGAATCCACAAAATATTTTTTGTTATTATAAATTAAGCCTATACCTATCATAAAAATATGGCAGCCTGCATTAAAAAACTCGGTATTCACAGAACCTGTACATAAATGCTGTGTACAGTATCTGTAATAAAATGTATAGTAGCTCAGTATGACGGGATACACCCTTACATAACTTAAGAGTTGAAGGCATACACAGCAGTGTAGAATTACTTTTATCACTGTTCATGGTCATTTTGTTTTTCCTACAGATTTCCTTTTTTCACACTTAAACTGAAGGACCTACAGTATACTCAACAGCTTTCATCTTGTGCTGTAATATTTTTCAGCCATTTTGCCAAGTGAAGTAGACTATCCAAGCACACCATTAAGGTAACATGAACCAGTATGCAAATGCTGGACCTCCAGGCCCAGGTCAGTATCATCAAAATTATGGCCCACCAGGGGGTGCATACAATCAAGGAGGACCACCACAGATGAGTAAGCCTCCAGTTGGACCATATGGGGCAGCAGGACCTATCCAGAGTGGAATGCCACCTCCAAGATCTGCAGCCAATGGACCTTCTGGCGGACCTCAATATGGCCATCACACAAATAGTATGGCAGGGCCACCAAATTCTATGGGACCACCACCCACTGGACTTGGAGCTCCCCCAGGTGGACCACTGAAACCTCATGAGCAAAGGTAAGAACTCCATTTGTTTACATGTTGTAAAATTATGGTCAGTTATAGCCTTTGTTCATTCCTTCTTTGTAATATCCTTACCCTGTATTGGTCCATTATAGTCAGGTGACTGTGCATTATCTTATGATAAAGTCATGGTAATGGATAAGCATACTCATCTTAGACTATTCCATTTTTAGCTCACACACATTAACTGTGTGAGCTTATAGAGTCAGGCAGATTTCATCAACTTTTACAAATGTTTTAATATCATTTTTCAAGTACTTTGCTCAGGCATTTTTCCTGACTTTCCCAGCCAAAATGGATATTTTGTTTGCTATGTGAAACTTAGCTATATCAAACAGATGTGGAATTACAAGTAATTTTTTTGAAGTATCTATTGCCATTTTTAGTGACGTCATCAAACATTCCCAAGCTTACAAGTGGCTTACACAGTGATTTGTCACTGTTGTTGTTGTATAAATTGCAATCGCAATTGATGTGCATTTGGCAGGGTATTAAGAAAATTTAGGTCTCACAGTATTAATTTGGTGGATGAGACTCGATAAAATTTCAAAGATAAAATGTTTTTCCAGTATGGTTCAAGTTCAAATTTGAATTACCTTTGGTCGCCTCCTACCTTGGCCGCTTCCTACATGCGGGAAAATACTGTTGGGGTTTTCTACAATCCTGGCGAAAGGGGGCGATATTAAATAAATTGTATCAAAATTACAGGGAATACAGGGAATGAAATGCTGGTCAGGGATTGGGGAACAATTACACACACCATCCTTGCAATATAGAAACTGACAATATTAACATATTGGAACAGCTTTCACTTCTGAAGAGAATAGACAATCTGATAAAATTTTTAAAAGAAGCAACACATGAAACATAGAGGAAAAATGTAATTAGGGCCTACTTCAGGCTTGTGTGTGAGCTACAGCAGAATTTCTGCTCTAGTTCTACTGTAGGTTGTGCTGTTTAACACTGGTCAATTATAAATGAAAATTTATATTATTAAAAAATCAAAATATTGTTTTGTGTGAATGAACAATGTTACTCAACTCTTGGTAAATTAAATCAGGATGATGCACCCTTGGGATTAATGCTTTTGCTGAATAGGATTGGGCTGTGAACTTGTGCTCCGCTTGTATTAACCCCCAAATGCACATTACCTTGTGTGTATTCAAGGTCTGTCCATGTTTAATCTCATTGCATTACAATTATGCTAGAATTCATGATGAATCTAGCAGCTGTGGGTAATGTACTTTTATTTTCTGCTCATTTCTCTGTAGACCTGGCCCCCCTGGCCAGTTCAATCCAGGTATGCCAATGCAGAATAATATGATTCCACAGAGGCCATCTCCTCAAGGAACAGGTCATGGAGGGCTATCTAATCAGATGGCTGGGATGTCCTTAAACCAAGGGCCACCAAACATGGTGAGTTTTCTACCTTTAATGTGGTGGTGTTGTGAGTATAGTCAGTGCAGAGGATGACTCTGCCTAACTAAGTCATGTTGGCTGTTGTGACTGAGTAGTTTCCCTTTATCAGCACAACCGTCAGCCTCTGGAGTGACAATTAATGATAATTGTCACTGTTATTGCTTACCATATTCTGTTGATATGGCACTATTGTGCTTGCTCAGAAGGAAGATGAATGAACAAAAAATAATCTCACATATATAGAGTTACTGTTGCTGTTTTGCTCAAACTGTCTGACTTAACCATTTTATATTGTAGATGTGAGTTGGATTGTTTGAATTCATTTTTCATGCTCTGTAATATGTGTTCTGAAAATCTTAGACTAGAAATACACTTTAAAATTCATGGGCTCAATCCTCATGTTTGAATATGATGTGCTGTGTGATTTAGCAAGATATGCTTTCGTGGATTCTTCACACTGCACTTCTTCTTGAACTTTATTGTGGGTAATTTGCACTTCAAACAATCTAAAATAAATTTCCCTGATCATGAGAAAATGGCTCAAGATTTTAGTGAAGTCATTGTGGCAGTGAGCCAAAATGTGGATGGCACTTGCATTTGGCCTAAGCCCTCACAATATATGACTTCTGTGTTGTACAGTATATAAGCTTCACTGTGTTGCTTTCATGCTCTAAGGAAAATTGGTGTGGTAGGATCACAGACTTGTATACATGGAGAGAGCGTGTAACATGTACGTCCCATCCCCAGATTGTCTCCACTGACTGGGACAAAAAAGGCAAACCCAGATGGCTGCTATGAAGCTATAAATCGTCTGATTTGACGATGACTCTGTTATATTTTAAACAAAAGTTAAACTTGATTGGGAAACAATATCATATTCCTGCAGTACGTAAAGTGATTTTGACCTTGCCTTGCCATATTTCAAAAGTATTTCAACTTTCTTGCAAAATCTGGGAATTGACTTGAGCAAGTCCACACTTTAACACAAAACCATAGCAGATGGCCATCTGGGTGGGCTTTTTCTCACACATATGGTAGCGACAATATACAGTGCAGTATGCTCTGTCCATGTATAGGAGGTCCATGGGTAGGATTTATTTCTTAGTGTTCATGAGTGCCTTGAAATTTTCGTGATCTTTGATATTTCACTGTACAAAGATACAGATTTGTTCACCTTAACCGATCAAGACTCTTGTCTATTTTTCAGGGACAGGCACCACCCCAAGGTCCAAGTCCAATGCAAAGACCCCCTTTATCTCAACCAGGACCTGGGCCCTATGGTGTTCCAACTTCTGGACAATATACAGGAGGATATGGCAGTCCCCCTCTTGGTATGCAAAATCAGGGTGTTCAGCCTCCATTCAGTGGAGCTCATGGCCCACCCCCAGGTGGGTCCCATGGCCCACCCATGGGTGGCATGCAGAGACCAGGTCAGCTACTCCTTTTTGTTTCAGTTCCAATTTTGTTTTGTCTTGAGATGGATAGTATAGTATTTGTTCTTTCTAGTCAGTGAAAGGGGCATATAGAGTTAATAGGGAAAATATAAGGAGGGTATCGGAGGGTAATATTACATAACAATCCTTATCTCCAGCAAAGTTTTACATCCAATATGCTGAAATATCAAAATTTTGCAAATTTATGTCTCCTGGCTTGTAACATTGAAAACATGAAACATTTATTTGTGTATGTGTCATGGGAAATAATTATGACAATGTATCATTAGTTTTGGAAGTAAACATAGGTTAGGAAAAATCAGGTGCATTTCATGAAACAATTCAATTTATCTCATTGTGATTTTGCCAAACATTGGTTTGTCATGAAATTGTATCATTGCTAAAATTGCATACTTTATTCTCACCTGTTATAGGTCCTCCAGGTCCCCCAAATAGTATGATGGGACCACCAACTGGAATGCAAGGTCCATCTACCAGTATGTCAGGTCCTCCTGGCATGCAGGGTCCTCCTATGGATGGCCATCAACCAATGGCAAGATATCCAACACCCCAACAAACCAGCTACGGGGGGCCACAGTCAATGGGCGGTGGTCAACAGTTAGTACCAGCCTACCCTGGTGGTCCTCCAGCAGGTTAGTATGGGGTGATTTTTTTTTAGAAATTGTTTCAAAGTATGTGAGGGGTGCATTTTAGGTACATTTAAAGAAACGGCTGAAGGTTACATCAAGTTTTCCTTCTTTAGAGGAGCACTTATAGCATTTTGGTGACATTTATATATAAATTTTATGTGTCATTATCAACATGTGAGCAAGTGATAAACATCATATCCTTACATTTAATAGACAGTCCTTTGTTTTTCTCTAAACTTTACAGCCCATTTTCTCAATCCTATATAATCAGAATCAACACAACAGTCTGACAAAACAAAGCATTCCTTATCAATGAGAGGCAGTGAAATAACCTTTGCTGCCCTCAAGATCACTTTGGAACAAAAATCTAGTGATTTCATTTGTTGTCTCAAGAAATACATGTCTGATTTGAATGGAAGTTCCACTACACTGTATGTATTTGGTTCCTCTTTCACATATGAAAGTAACATTTTTGCTTAAACTTCCCCTTTAAATCAGGCCATGCCATTTAATTATATTATTCACCCAACATGTTCTTCTAAAATAAGGATTCATGTGTTGGTTGTATTTCCACCCTTTTGTTGCTGCGTGATTATTAATAGCGACTTGTTCTTTTGCAAATGCAGTACCCCCTCAAGGAACTCCACCCATGTCTCCTGGTCCAATGGGCAGTCCTGGTATGAGGCATCCATATCCAGCTGGGCCACCAACAGGACCTGGCATGCCTCCTGGACCATCTGTCCAGCCTCCTCCAAAGAAACTGGACCCAGATCAGATGCCTAGTGTGGTAAGAATGAATTAAATTTGTGTTGGTTTTAATCATGTGTTCACTCTTTGGTAGAATAGTTTGCTTGCAAAAGACAGCAAACAGTAAACCCCCTCACAGTCAGTATCAATTACCATAACATCACCCTTTACAACCAATTGGGTGAGTACTACATAGCAATTTTACTTAATAGTACATACATGGCTGTGAAGGGAAACTTTTCAGGATATTTGTTGAATATCGTGTAAGTGTCTGTGAAAGGATTAAGACTAGTGTCCTTTTTGGTTCGTTGAATAATTGTGGTATGCTGGAATCTTACTACTCAAATTTGACTAGACTTATCACCATTACTGGATGGTCAAACTTCTTATTCTCACTGTTGTAATATGCTCTGACTAATTACAGTAGTTCATGAAGTCAGCCATTAGTGGGGTCCATCAGCCTTAAATTATCTTAACTTTATTGTCTGTATGCAATTCAAAACCCTCATATTCAGTGAAATTGAGAGAATCAAGATCTTGATATTTTAGTGTATAACATCCATGATACAGGCAAGTAAAGAATTTGAAAGAAAAAGCTGATCGATCCTGGTTACACCTACTTAATCATACCATCCCTTGAATGTTTGGATCTGACTGTGAAGACATCCTACTGTTCTGTGCTTTCATTTTTTTCTTTTCCTGTGCAAAAATTACAGAAGGTATATTCAACTTTTTGTCCAGTGAAACATTTGTCTAATGGCCAGGGTTCTATACCCAGGTCTGGTCATACCCAAGACTCAAAAAATGGAACCTTCTGCCATTGTGTGTGGTGCTCTTTGTAAGCAATGGAGTAGGGAAAACAAGCCAGTGAGCCACAACTGGAAAAAGCTGTTACTGGCTCGACTTGAACCAATAGGTTGGAAACTGGGCACTAAAACTCTGTCCATCTTACTAACTTGACACATTAAACCCTTTGCTATGCATGGTGCCACTGCAAAAACTTAACTTACCATAGCTTTATACATTTGGTTTCACCACCAAATCATTGAACTATTGCTTCCTAGAGTAGCTCCCTCTAAACCCAGGCTTCAACAAATCCCCCGCCCGACAGTCGGGGACAAGTAGAAAATTACTCAGACAAGACTAGTGAACTGCTCAATATTATAGCCCGCTGGGCACGTAGCACAGAAGTCTTCTTCAAATAGGAATTCAATGGCTAGTACTAGATAATTAGATATGGACTCAGTGCATATTCATGCGGACAAGTAGACTTTGGGAATCCCTAGCCCGATGGACAAGTAATAAGAAATGAATTTATTGAAGCCTGTCTAAACCTATTATGTATCATGTGTTTTGGATACAGAATAGGCTGGAAGAGGAGGGAAAACCCTCTTTGGCTATAGCAAACACAAATATGCACTTTGTATGTGTTACATTATATTTATAGTTCAGTGTGGCAGGATGAAACCCCTTCAGTAGCAAAGGGTTTAATATCAATTCTTGTTGCTTGCAGCTGTACTTTTTATCTGGGGTGAATAAAGTACACTTAACCCTTGACTGGAATTTGACAATTAATGATGACAGTTTAAGGCACTTTTTAAGTTTTGAAGAACAGCAAATTCTTTCGTTATGAATACAAAATGTTGCAGTTTTCTGAACACTCATAGTACTTTTAAAGGGAAATACTGCATTTGTTTAAAAAGGAAATTTCATCCTTTAAAACCAATATTCCTTGGCAAAGAGTGATAAATAGTTAAAAGTAAGGCAGTATGATAGCCTTCTTTTCAAGAAATAAATTTCCCTCAGATAGAAATTCAGTTGTTTGTTGCTCAAGAATAATTTGTTCACCCAAACTTGCAACATTTCAAAAGTTTCAACTTCCATAACTCTTCTTGGGCATAATATTTTTAGGAGATGAAGGTATTGCTGGGGTTTATTGTTGAGACCGAATGTGTTGGTAATGACAAGAGCTTTTAATTGTAATGCAATGTTGGAGCATTTTAATCACAATATTTCCCTTTAAGTGCATGAATGGATGTAAATAACATGCAATAATCATTGTGCTGTATGTTCATAATACTTACTGCAGGACATGATTGAGTCTCTGATTTCATCCATCCTCTCCAATGATGGCAGACTGGCATTTCCCAGTTAAGATGGTTTACTGGCATTTCCCATTTAAGATGGTCAACTGGCATTTCCCAGTTAAGATGGTCGACTGGCATTTCCCAGTTTAGACGGTTTACTGGCATTTCCCAATTAAGACAGTTTACTGGCATTTCCCAGTTAAGACGGTTGGCTGGCATTCAAATTCTACATCATGAGATTTCATAGTTGAAGACTTTTTGATGCTGTCAAACAGCCCTCAGGTTGGGGTGTTGTAGTATATGCCCACTGTGTTCCTTGCTTGTCAAAGAGGTAAATAAAGGGGAGGACTTGAAAGCAACTGTTTTCATCTGTTTTTGTTAAAACCAAACTTGGAATTGGAATGGTATTTAAAC
Organism: Holothuria scabra; assembly: GCA_037179385.1. Taxonomy (NCBI): domain Eukaryota; kingdom Metazoa; phylum Echinodermata; class Holothuroidea; order Aspidochirotida; family Holothuriidae; genus Holothuria; species Holothuria scabra. The sequence goes on from CM074198.1 coordinate 13,510,910, forward strand.
TTCACTTCTTTATCTAGCTGACACTGTATAACACATTCATGTTGGTGTGTTGTTAAAACCATCTAAATAACTACTCCATGCACTTGCAAGGTCCAGAAGATACTATTTTCTTGAATCATTTGTGAGGAAAATCCTGGGGATACCATGTACAGACTTACAGTTGTGACATGTTTAGGCTAGTATGACAATTATTTATCGATGTATATGTTTCCATGGAGGGATATATTGAATGGAGCCATGGACCTTGAACTTGAATGCCACTGACACTAACTAGGTATGGACTTTCAACTCCATGGGGCATTCAACTCCAGAATAGCTGATAAGTTAAAGAGAATTGATTTATGCAAATTTTGCAAGATTCTTTGAGTCTCTTGAGTTAGAGGATGGTTTAACTCCTTCAAAGTACTTTGAGATCTTTTTGCAATTGTACACTTTCATTGAATTAGATTCAAGTTATACAAACTGACAGAGCTGCCAAAGGAGGACAGCAGTTTATGACATCATCATGGGGACAAGTGCCACCGTTGGTCACCACAGATTTTCAAGTTGTTGATCAAGGTAAGTCATACATATTTCATTCTTTTTGAAGTCAAAATTTAGTGTTTTTATTTCATTTTAATAGGACATTGCCTAATTTTGTCATGGTAACCCTACTTTTGTCATATTAAGTATAAGGTTTTGTGTTAAATTTTCCAGGTGTGCTGTTTTGATCAACTTAAATGCATTTGTCTGAGTCCCTTTTCTTTATAATAATACATACAAAACAATCACACTTCTCACAGTGATTTGAAGCAATTGATGGTGCACCATCACTCTCTCTTGCCTCAAATTTCAAGGCCTGAAATATAGTATACTCAAATTAAAATTATTTTGCTCATGCTTCTCCTTTCAACTTTTTGTGGGCTGAACATCTCTGTCACTGTGTTCTGTTGATTTTACCGTACATTTTACCAGGAAACGCCAGCCCAAGGTTCTTCCGCTCTACTGTATACAGCATTCCTTGTAACCAGGACATGGTGAAGCAGTCACAGATACCAATTGGTCTGGTAATCAAACCATTTGCTGACCTACCTGATAATGAGGTAAGTTGTACCACAATTCTGGTAAAAGGAATCTAATTTGAAGTTGTGGGCATTGAAAATCATAGGTTTACCTGTATGTACAGTTAGGTTTTGGTCTAGTGGATTGGTATGGGACAGACATTGGTTTTGTTTGCTTTATGAACATGCTTGATGAAAAATAAATCAATATTGCATCAATTGAAACATTTTTTGTGAAATTTGCACACACATTATATGCCAAGTGGTTGTCTTAACCCTCAAAACATTAAAGGGAGAATGCAGTCACTCTAATGACCAAGAGTCAAGTAGACAATCCAATTCCACTTTTGAGGTGGTAATCTAAATTTATAATCAGAACATGAATAAATGAAAAGTTATAAATTTTCTGTGCACAGATGGTCCCACCAATAACGGACCATGGACCCAATGGCCCGGTACGATGTAACAGGTGTAAAGCCTACATGTGTCCATTAATGACATTTGTCGAAGGAGGTCGAAGATTCCAGTGTGCTTTCTGTACCGGTATAACAGATGGTAAGGTTGATCATATCTTGTCATAAAATTCTCAAAAAAGCAAGGATAGATTAAGTGATGGCATTTATGCACAAAGAGAGAAAATGGGCTGGGGCCTGAAAGACAGGTGTCAACAGGCTTTTCTGCTATTCAAATAATGGGGACCTGAAAAGGGCTCATTGAGTTCATTTTTATAAAGTAATGAGAGTGTTTAAGGGTTACTATCTCATGAAAATGCTTATAATTAGGATAATAAGACAAGTTTCATAACAAATAGTTGAGGGAAAAGTGTAACTTTTGAATTTTGTGGTTTTCTGGCTTGTAACGAATTCGTGCCCATTTTGAAAAAGTGTCTGGTCACGAATTTTGAAACTCAAAGTATTCACTCATTAAAGAGTTACCTGTACTTAGTATAGGGGGATTGTCTTAGTTTGACCATTTGCCATTGGTATGTGAAGAAAACTTAACAGGTTTGGAAAAATTTGTTGAATTTCATGAACCAACTCAATGAGCCGCTTTAAACAGACAATCAGATTTCAGCACCTTGTTTTTCCCATTTGAACTGATGGTGTACCAGAATGAAGAAACATTGAGGAGGTCCTAAAGCTTAAAAGAAACATTACTTTTATGTTAATTACTGTTGAATGAAAATTTCTGAATATTTGTTGGGTAAAAAAAAATCCACACAGATGCAAGACTAGACAGCCACCACTTACACTGTAACCAATCATGACTAGATGTAAGTCAATGAACAAGTGGGGGGCAGAATTTAAAGTTTTGAAACAGTTGTAAGGACAAACTCTGATTGCTGCTTCAAACTGAGAATGCAGGGTTTAATTTCAAGGAAGTACTGGAATGCTTCAATGGTCAGCCCCTTTACTTCAGAATTGGCTCTGTCATCCCTGTGGGGATGGTCTATTAATGATTTTCTCAGTGAGAACCACCCCCCCCCCCCTTGACTGTTGCCAAGTCTGAATAAAGCAGTCCAGGAAAAGACTTCAGCTTGGTTTACATCTCTGGGTGTAAAAATCCAAAAAAATATGTTACAAAGCATAAAAATGAATCTGCATGGTCCAAATCCCATTTTCCCAAGATATTTCGAAGCAGAAATATAAAATATTTAAGTTGATTCAATGAGGTGAAATATGTTCAATGTTGAAGGGAAAGTGCAGACACCCCAACTTGAAATAGTTTAGTAGACTGTCCTGTTTCATGATTGGCTTTCAAGAATCATGTGATAATATTTTCCCTTTTCAATTGTAAAATTTGCTAGAAGAAAGTGCTTGGTTAACCTTAAAAGAATAGTCCAGAGACAAAAACATTTCTGATATGTTAAAGAGGAACATATTCTAAGCATTCTGGTTAAAGTTTCATTCATTTCTCTTTATCGGTTCTCAAGATATTAGTAATTGAAGTTGACACATTTTCAATGAAAAATGAACTTAAAGCAAGCAGGTGTGGTGTCATGGATTCAGATTGTTGGCCAATGTTTTGTTTTTTCTTTTTTTTTTCTTACTGTTATTTTGACCTTGAATTGATTAGGGATGTTTACTTGTCCCAAAGGCACATGAAGTTCTTAAAATCCTATTGCTCATGATTAGGGCTGTGACGGTTAATCGGTTAACCGGTTAACCGACCGACTCGTCAGTTACTCGTGCGTCATTCCTCTTCATAAATTAACCGTTTTTGTATTGCCAATAACTCAGTCGCCGCGGGGTGGCTTTGTTGGTAAACTGTTACACAAACATCGCGCAACAAACATTGTCAGTTTCTCACAAATTATCACTCGAACAATAACTGTAAAAAGAGTTTTAAAATCGGCCGTTCGATTGAACGGATTAATTCCGCGGCAGCTCCCCGAATTAAGTACATTATGATGAGTGACAAGTGGCGCACCCATTGTTACTTTCGTTGGCAGAACTTCGTGTGCTCGTCTCCTAATCCCTTCAATAGCAACACCCAAGCACAACTTTAGAAATTAGCGGCATGTTTCAGAGGTTACCAAGCGAAAAGAAAGCCACAAGACAAGCAGGGAGCTGTAACAAAGGTTAACAAACCCTGTATTTCTATGGCAATAAAACCTCCGCGAGACCATGATTAGGGCACAAAAGTATATTTGAATAAGTCTTCCCACTGTAGCTAATCGAAATATTTTATCATGCTACACCTCCGTAAATTTCATTATTTTTCATTGTTAGTAGCAGTATTTGGGAAAAATTTAACCTGTAAAAATACGATCGTTAGCACCAGATAATTCCCGCCATTTTGTTGTTTGCCCAATATCATATAAAATGGAACATTCCATGTTGACTTTTATGAATAAGCATACGCAGTTCTTTGAACCGACTGGGTTGGAGTTGCGATAACGTACTGTACTCTAGAAGTCAACCCTACGATGCACGTAAAAATAACGATCTAACTTTTAGCGGTCTTGGACAGCAAAAAAATGGACTCCATTAACGTTATCTTATGGTTTCTTTCTGATATAAATATCCCCGTAATTTTGCCACTTCTTGTCCAAACCTTACCGTCTTGTTTCAAAATAATCAGCAAATGAAATGCACTTAAGTCAGACCCCCGAAAAAATCCAAGTACGCAGAGATTTGTGCTGCCGTTTCTTGGTGAATTTAGCACGGGGCTTGGCCGGCTGCACAGGCGGGCTATGTAAGCCTCCGAAGTGCGATCGTCATAACGCAAACTCAATGGGGAAATTCGTTCGGAGGTCTGGTATTTTCACACACTAAATCCCATAGGCGATGGCGCGAGTTGTGATTGGCTGGCTTAGAATCAACGCATTTGAACCAATCACAATGCAGAGGCAATTCAAATTTTGCAATAGATCGTGTGCATATGATGTCACCGAGCAAAAAAACATGGTCCCTTGTTTAATGGTCAAAACGGATACGCACGCAAGTCTACTGCATGCATGGGACCATGTGCGTAATTGTTTACGTTCGTAACGACGTCATATGATAACATTCCGTAAGTCCTACTGAAAATAACTTTACGCTAGGAATGCTGGGAATTCCTTAATTTATGCAGGAAAATAGGGCTTGGTTGTGCTGTTCGCGGCTGGTGGGCCGTTTACAGTGCAATTGTACAGATCGCTACTACGACACACACGTGAGCGCTGTACATGTATTGAACACTGCATCGCAAGCAAGCTGCATCAAAACAGCGGTGTGGGAGTGTTTCATGAAATAACTGACAAAATAACATAGGGTCAGGCGGGAATACAACAGTTGGTGGAATGTTAAAAAGTGCACGTGGTCTGAAGGAAGCTTCAGTAAATGCGGGATGGGTTTTTACTGTGAAAAGATGATATAAACTCAGCGCAAAATGACATTTTTGCAACACACTTACATGTGCGAACATGACTTACGGCGCCATTTTAGACTTGCACTTTCCCGTACAAAAGTGACGGCGCTCTTTGGAAATGTTGACTTTTTGTTGTTGTGTGAACATTACGTCATTTTCGGTTAAACGGTTAACCGTCGGTTAATAAAATCGGTTAAACGGATAGTGAATTAACCGAAAATGCACAGCCCTACTCATGATGCACCGTTGGTATTTATATATGTAAGTTTTGTCGCATAAAAGTGGTGGTAATTTATAAATAAGTACAAACCATTGGCTGACAATGTGGAGCCATGATATCACGCCTGTTTGCTCCAAGTTCATTTTATGTAGAAAATTTGCCCCATTCAATCACTAATTTCTCCAGAACCGAACCTGAAAAATGAAGGAAACATTCACCAGAATGATTAGGATATTTTTCTCTTTAACATATCAAAAATAAATCTGGCTTTTGACTATTTTTGTAAACATGCTCTATTTAAGTCCTGAAAAATGAAATGCACTTGGTAGGAAATAAAAAGAAAATTGTGAGACTTTGCTGTTGTTTCAAAGTTGGTGTTAGGTGAATGCTTTCGTCTCTTTTTAAGTGATTTTTTGTGTTCTTCATTCCCTCAGTTCCACCAGAGTATATACAACCGCTTGACCACATGGGTAAGAGAGTTGATATGTATGAAAGACCAGAATTGTCTCTTGGTACCTTTGAATATCTTGCCACGACAGATTATTGCAAAGTAAGTGCAGAACGAATCAGTTGATAATAAATCCCCCAAACTGCCTTCTTTATTTATCAATTGACCAAAAAAAAAAAAAAATTAAAGATGAAACTTACTGTCATTGCACCTGGTGCTCAGCCAAGGGAAAAAACAAGTCAGTGAGCCACAATTGGAAAAAAGGTTGTGGCTGGCCTTGCGTAAACCAATTGGTCAGAAACTGAGCAGTATAACCTAATCTTACTCAGCATAAGCAATAGAGTAGGGAAAAACAAGCCTCTGGTTGGCCTTATGTAAACCAAGTGGTCAGAAACTGGTGATACCCTTCTTTCTTTTCCGAGTGATTCTGAGACAAAGGCCATTGTTTGTACATACTTTCAGACGATGTCAGTTTCTGCCATGACCACAAACTGGCAACAAACATTTTAATAATGTTCTTCAATAAGGGAGTTCAGTACTTCTTTTGTTGGGGGGTGGGGGGGGTGGGTATGCACCTGTGCACATCATTCAAATGTAAGGAGTAAAAATCCAATTCTGCAACTTGTGTTCCAAATTCAAGTTTATGTGGAAATTTGGTGACACCATTCTTTCTGAATTCATCTATAACGTACAGGGAATCTAAAGTGTGGTTTTGTGCTGTGGATTATGTCTGAATTGCCTTTTTTTGTAAAATTGGATTTCAATCTGATGTAAAATAGCACCGAGACCCCTATTTTTTGTGTAGGCCACTTAAAGACTGTCTTGTGCTTATTGCTGTAAGTATGAAAACAAGCTAACACTGTACTCTTAGTGCTGAGCTCAGTTTGTATATACCATGGTACCCCAGAGTTCCATGTGCCAATGAATTCCTGAATTCACCTATCGTGTTCTTACAATTAGCCATTTCAGTAATTCATTACTGCATGTAATTGTGAGGCACAGCGTGGGATTTACAAACCGAGCTCAGCACGTACCATACAGCGTTCACTTGTTTTCGTCAGTACTTGCATACAACACTGTAAGTATCTAGCCAACTTGAACAAAAATAGGGGTCTCAGTGTTACTTTACTTCAGATAAAAATGCAAATTGTTACACTAAAAAGACAATTTAGACTTAATCGACTCAACAAAACCTAACTTGAGATCCCTCCATATGTTGTGGATGGATAAGAAAGAATGATTTCACCAATTTTTCATGTAAACTCAAATTTTGGAAAATGTGTTGTAGGTGCGGAATTGGTTTGTTTGTCCAATGATTCGGACGATATACGCATGTGCATATCCACCAAAACGAATTACCAAACTGTCTTATTCAAAATTGTCATCCACTAGAAACATGGTTAAAGTTTATTCATGTCCTCCAGTTTTTGCAATTTTCCCCATCATTGACAAATGTCATTGGAAAGGGATAGAGAATTCTTTGCTGACCATAACCACAAATGTAATATGTTTGCATGACAGCTGGCAAAGAAAAGTTAATTGAATTGAAAAAAGAGGTTTGTCTTCTCACTTACATCCTAGTTGGTAAAAGTGTTAAAATAAGAATTTTGAGAAGAAAGCAAGATTACTTCAAAGAGTCTATAGCACCTTGTATCTCCTTAACAAATACCAGTATAATTGCTTAACAATTGTGTCTAGAAAGGAAGAAACATAGCTTTTAAACATAATGTGAAGAATTTAGGAACTGGTATCCATTGGACAAAAATCTATGAGCTTTTTGCAAACACAAATTTGATACTATCTATCCAGTCTATGGTCATTAAAAAACTATTATTGGATAAATGCCATAACATGTGATTTCATTGTTCTTCCATTCCAATTTAATTTGATTTTGCAGCAATTCCTATAAATGCTAGTTGAAGCTAGTACTTAGCATCTGAATCTTAAGCTTAACTGTAAAACATTGTGAGGGACTTCTGGAACGAAGCCCGCGAAGTTTAGTCAACCGAAATGGACAGAACACATTCCTGTCTTTTCAGTGTAACAAATAAAGATTAAGTGAAATGTTAGAATTTTTCAAGAATCCCTTCATGGGCCTGCGACTTGTTGCATAATGTGGACACTATGCTCTTTAAACTAGTTAGTTTTCAGTCACTCACCACTAAAAACAGACCTGTTGCAATAAGTTGCTTCACATAGTGTGGACTGGGCCTTAGAAGCATGAAACAGTTCTGTGGTGAACCCCTCAGTTTGCCCAGTATTTCATAGACTGTGACTTGTGTTTCATGCAGAATATGATGCACCTACATTGCACCTCCTACCATGCTTTGATACTTTGACACACTCCAGCATTCCAACTTTGACGCACCACTGTGTTGGTTGGGTGGTGCATTTTATGATTAATAAGTGTATTGTATGGAGAGTGCAAGAAGTAGTGTTCTGGTCAGTCGTATGTACAAATCTGAGTACTAAAATTCCTCAATTTCATCAGATCCTTATAAGTAATTTCACCAAATTGAAATCACTAGCTCTTGCAAAATTCATGCATGCTGCTATAATCTATGTTTTTTCCCCTACATGTGTAAACTGTCTTGAACTAAGCAGCTGATATCAGGTCTACATTGCAGGAAGTTTGAAATAGTTAATTGTTTTTTTTTTTTTCATTTTTAACAGAATAATAAATTACCCCAACCCCCAGCCTACATTTTTATGATTGATGTAACCTATCAGAGTGTTAAAACTGGCATGGTCCATCTTCTTTGCAAAGAACTGAAATCTTTGTTGGATCGTCTCCCAAGGTAAGCCTTTTTTAGGGGTTATTGTCAGGTCTTCTTGCCTTTGTTAAAAAGAACGGGGCTAAAGTCAAATCAAGTTTAATATGTTAGAGGTGGACTGGTTCTAAGCATAATGGTGATATTCACATTAAAAGTTGAAATTTGGCTCTCTAAATATAACAGGAAGTTTGTCACATTTTGAACACAAAATGAAATTGAAGAAAGCATGTACAATGTATAGTCACCTCAATAATGATGATGGATTGAAATAAATTACTATCATAGTAGCAACATTAGGGCATGCAACTAGCAGTTAAGGGACTTGTTTTCCGGTCAGTATGAATCCATTTCAGGTTCATGCATTCAAAAATATGAATATTGTATTTCGTTTAACATATCAGCATTCAAATTCAAATCTTTTGGGTCTACCTTATGGTTCCTGTCAATTGTGTGTGTGTTACAGTAGAAGATGAATAAAGAAATGAACAACATTAGCCATGTGTCACATATCCCTCTCTTGACATAACAAGATTAGCACATTTAGCTAATGTTTATGCTTGTTTAAGTCTAAATCAGGAATTATTCTGTAAAATGGTCAATTTTTGATGAATCTTGATCAGAATTGTAGCTATTTTCTTGGTTTTCAACACTTTTTGTATCAAATTCCCAACTTTGTCATTTTGGTGTCACCATACCTTTAAGAACACTAGTGTAAGCTGTCAGAAGGGTATTCATTGCAACTTCTCAGATTTGAGTCATTCATACAAAGACATTTGCTTGTGTTAACTCTTTATCCACCCCCTAAAATGCACCCATACCCCTATATAGCAATATACATTTAAAGTGTTTTAACCATGATGTTGCTCATTTTGTCTTACAGGGAACATGGAATGAAAGAAACGGCTATCAGGGTTGGGTTTGTGACCTATGACACAACGTTACACTTTTACAATGTAAACAGCGCCCTCGCTCAGCCTCAAATGATGGTGGTATCAGATGTACACGATGTGTTTATGCCTTTACTAGATGGTTTCCTGGTGAAACTTTCAGAATCTAGAGCTGTGATTGAGAGGTAGGTATATGTATGAAAGAAGATGAAGATCATAGGATTGCTGCATTCTGAAAGAAGGACATCATTTATTTAAAGGCAATCATTCATCACCCCAGACATACAATTTTACCAGTAGCCTATGGACAATTTTGATTGGCAGAGCTCTTTGGTTGATATCAGAGTCCAAGTATATAATGAGAGTTGTGATTACACATGAGTGCTTTGTTTGTTCACCACACGGACTTCCTATACATGGACAGAGCATGCTGCACTGTACATTGTTGCTACTGTTCGTGTAAGAAAAAGCACATCAAGATGGCCATCTGCTATAGTTTTGTGTGAAAGCTTGGACTTGCTCAAGTATACCATTGTGTAAGAAAGTTGAAATATTTTTCAAAAATGGCAAGGCAAGGTCAAATTCCCTTCACCAGTGGCAGGAATATGATATTGTTTCCCATTTAAGTTTAACTGTTGTTTAAAATATTACAGAGTTTGTCAAATCCGATGATTTATAGCTTCATGGCGGCCATCTGTGCGCCTTTTTTGTCCCAGCCAGTGGTGACCAGCTACGGATAGGACATACACGTTATATGCCCTGTCCATGTATATAAGTCCATGGTTCATCAGTGTATCCCCTGAAGCAGTAAACTGGAAATGTGGCAGGGTAAGGATGATTTTTAGACAACTGTGGGAGAGACTGGAAGTAAGAACGGCAGGAGAATTGGAACTGTCGGAGGTGTAAATAATTGCCTTCATTCAATGATAAACCATGTACATGAGTACATGAGTACAGGATAATGCTTTATAAGAGGGTTAAAGAAATTGATTCTTGGGTGCACCCAGTGATAGCATTAACCCCCTAGAGCAAAGCAAAGTTGGCTAGTTAACTGGTCCACCCAAAGGTGCTTCGGTCCAACTTTGTCGGCTGCGCAACCTATTTTAGTAGCAAGCCTATGCCAAGCTGGAGTACCCGGAGAAAAACCCACGTTCATCAAGCGGGACTTGAACCCATGCACATGTGACATGCACATGTGAGATACAGTGGTACACAGCAGCTGGAATAGACCACTCTGCCACTCTACGACCTCCTAGAGTGCAATATCCTGCTTTAATACATATGGGCAAGGTCGTTTAACCTTGTATATATTCATATGCAACAAGTGCCTAATGAGAAAGACTATAAAGAAACAAATGGAATTCCATTTATAAAAACTAAAAAAAGCACATTAACCTTTTTGCCCATGGTCCATACTGAGCAATGTGTTATGTTATGTATACGCAATAATACACATACAAACAGGTTCTGCAAAACAATAAGTTTTTGTGTGGATGTCACCTTATTTGGGCTTGTTGGACCCCAAGAGGTAAATAATGTGTAAATTATCTCCCCTTCAAGCTTATTCCATGTCCAAAACATGATTACACACCGTAGGTGTTTAATAAGCTACTTCAGGACCAGGGATGTAGCTAGCCAAATTCGAGTGCCGTGTAATTGTTTGATATGGGAAAGCACCTCACCCCACCCCATAGACCTATTTCCAAATAGCAATTGCAAAGGATTGTGGGGTAGAGTTTTGGTGTTTGTCATTTTTGTCAATGGCATTTTACTGTGGTGAAAATTGACGCACACCTAAAACTCTATCCCACAAGTCATTGTAATTGCTATTTGGAAATAGGTCTATGGCATCTACGCCATTTTTCAGCCATTAATTTTTCATTTTTTGTCTCATATTATTTTAGGGAGTGAATTTAGGGCTACTGTTAGGGCTACTGTTAGGCCTAATTAGGCAGATTTGTGGTGTTTGGGGGGAGATGTATTTGCAGGAGTGGGGTTTGGTGGGGTTATGGAGTGCTGGGTGTGACCGCTCAGCACCACCCGCTGTAGCTACATCCCTGCCCAGGACGCAGCTGAGTGCTATGGTTTTGCAGGGAAACCACGCATAGTCATGGGGTTAAAGCAGCTCAAAACCACTATTCAAGAGAAGAATTCATTTTAGGATAATGCACAATCTCCTGGTCATAATGGACCAATAGAAATATAGGATTATCACCAAGTTATGAATAAAAAGAAGATTCATCGAAAATTTAGCAAATCATTTTGAGACATTGAAAATTCTCGATGACATTAAATCTGCACTTGCTTTTCCCCTGTATGCGTGGCATTAACATTTAGACTGCAAAGCAACAAAGAGTGCTGTAGTCCTGGAAGCTGTGAAGAAGCAGTAACAACTGTGAAAAGGCAGTTGTAGCTTTGATGAGGCAGTTACAGCTTTGATGAGGCAGCTGCAGCTTTGCTGAGATAGCTTTAGATTTTCTGAGACAGTGACAACTTACCTTAGGCAGCTGCAGCTTAGATAAGGCAGTTACAGCTTTGATGAGGCAGTTACAGCTTTGATGAGGCAGCTGCAGCTTTGCTGAGATAGCTTTAGATTTTCTGAGACAGTGACAACTTACCTTAGGCAGTTGCAGCTTAGATAAGGCAGATGCAGCTTTGATGAGGCAGTTACAGCTTTGATGAGGCAGCTGCAGCTTTGCTGAGATAGCTTTGGATTTGCTGAGGCAGTGACAACTTACCTTAGGCAGCTGCAGCTTAGATAAGGCAGTTACAGCTTTGATGAGGCAGTTACAGCTTTGATGAGGCAGCTGCAGCTTTGCTGAGATAGCTTTAGATTTGCTGAGGCAGTGACAACTTACCTTAGGCAGTTGCAGCTTCATTACATTCAGCTACAGTTCAAGTTGTTAACGCTTTCACAGCCACTTACATAATATTAAGTATCCTGAAATGTTTCTGTTCACGGCCTGGTACATAATATTGCGAAATTACTACACAGCGCGACCTCACATATCTGTCCGCCCTCGGACCTGCCCTCAAAGCCTTTGGACAAAGTCTAAATATATGTATCTTTGAATAGTCAAATATTCAAGAAGTGTTTACAAAAATTGCCTTGTCGTGATGTATAAACTATACTTGACCAATGAAAATGTGACTATCATTATAACAATAACAATCCCACATGCTTCAATACTGGCAGAACCAGTCCCTGTTGCGCTAGTACTACTGACGCCACATACGTTGGTGGTTGCAGAACACAGCGCAGACATTGGTTAATTAAAATCTTACCAAATTCAGTCAGTAGGTTTACAAATGTGTCATTCCCTTCTTATATCGACACAATGGCTTCAAGCTGCTGATTCTTTAATGGAGTCTTGTCTACACCAAGTTCAGTTGCTGAATTTGTGCAATAAAAATCAAATCATCCCGCTTGCTACACGCCATGTTCGCATGAAATTGTAGGCATGGTGCAGTTATGCATATTCATGAACTCTTAAAAACAAGAGACTGTCTGACTCGTTCCCTTAATTACTACCGATTTGGTAGTAGATTTTTAAAGGTTTTAGTTAAGCGGTTTGTGCATAAAATTAACTTTGTCCAGAGGCTTTCCAGTGTAGTGATTCCATAGGGTGTAAAGCTGAGGGGGTAAGAGCCAGTGTGTTTCCAGAAGGAGGAGGGAGGATACAAAATTTTGCCGGAAAGACTCGACAGAGGCTACATTAACTCAGGAGAGTGCATTATTTTGTTCTAACGTACAGGTAGAGGGTTGTTTAATCTTGTTGATTCATATACAACAAAATTGTGGTTTAAATTATGCAAAAGAAAAAATTTCATTAATAAATAACCATGTTGAACCAGACAACCCCAAATGAGAGAGCCTATAAAATAGTCTTATATCCATTACCATGGATTAACCATTACCACCAGTTTATCTCAGGATAATGCATGGTCACCTGACCATAATGGAAAAATGGAGGTTGATCATTATTGTTAAGTATGAATTATCAATGTGTTATTTTTTTCTACATCATTACAGCCTCTTAGACCAGATTCCTGAGATGTTTTCTGAGACTAGAGAGACAGAGTCCATGCTTGCCCCTGTGGTTGAGGCTGGCCTAGCAGCCTTAGTGGTAAGTTAATCAGTTTGAAGAGGCCAAAGACCATAGTCACAACAAGTCATGACTTCAGTAACTTAAACTTAAACTTAAACTTGTCATGACAACAAGTCATGACTTAAGTAACTTATTTTCAAAATGAAATGACTCCAGGAATTGTACCATAATTTTCAATGACTCCACTCACATTAAAAGTAGTAACTGACACGACCCAACTGCAAAATTGAGTGACTTATTTCAACTCGGCCAAAGACAAAACACGTGAGACCCTCCACTATGGCAAGTCTGCTAAGACAGCTTGGGCAAATGATACCACCAAATAGTGCAAACTCCTTTACTGTTTAAACAGGGTTTCGTTATGACTCATTTGATATGGGAAATTCATTGTTAAGGGAGTAGTCAATCTGTTGGGTAAAATGTATAATAAGTAATGTGCAAAGCATGAAGAGTGGATTCAGGTAACAAGCCGAGCTGGTTAATAAAGAATAAGGTATTTTCAGGGATAATGCTGGCCTGGAAGTAGCACAGTTAAGGAGTATGGAATTTTCTTTTATCCTTTAGAGTTAGAGTTAGGTAGAGTTTTACGGCCCAGTTTCCAACCTATTGGTTCAAGTCGAGCCTTGAAAACTTGAAAAGAATATTATTGAACCATGCTACTATTATCTTGTTAGGAATACTACATCCCCTAAGTGGCCAAGGTGGTAGCATATTTTGAACTTGTCAGTTCATTGTGAAATAGTCTTACAAAATTTGAGACTTTGTCACATTAGTGGACATGAAATGATTGTATTTTCTTTTTGTGGAAAAACAGCAAGACATCTTGGGGTAAATTAAGCTAAAGAATTTTGTATTATTAAAATTGACAAGTTGTAATCCAATAAATAGATGTGGATAGGATCTTTTGATGTACATATATATGTACTTTTGTACACGACATTTGTAAAGATATATCAATTTGCAAACTACTGTGTGGTACCACTTTATATAATCCCTCTATGTGTTGGGAGGGGCTCTTTGTGTGGGAAAGGGGGTTTGTGTTAAATGCTTTGTCTGTAAGTGCTTGGTAACTTGTATAAGTAATTGTTTTTCACAGTCTGCAGATATCTCTGGTAAGCTGTTTGTGTTCCATTCATCACTGCCTATTGCTGAAGCTCCTGGCAAACTAAAAAACAGAGATGACAGGAAACTGTTGGGCACAGAGAAGGAAAAGGTAAGGTTTGTGTGACTTTATAGAACAATATTGATTGAGGAATGGTAAGGAATGGCTATAAGGAGAGGAAAAAGTATGATAATGGGAGCAGGGAGTGTAAGAATGGAAGTGAAAGTAAGGTGGTCTGTGTTGGTAGGATCACACTGATTGGGGAATGGTATAGAATGGTTAGGGGAGGTTGAGAATGGTTGGATCAAATTGGGGGAGGGTAAATGGGGAAAAGAAAGGGGAGAAGGGCTGTAATTGAAAAGAAGGACAATGGGAGGGGGAGGGAGATGAAGGTTATGTCTTATGCAATGGTAGAACAACAATGATGCTTTGGGGGCATGATTGAGAATGAATAAAATAAGATGGGGGAGGGGAAATGGGGAAAGGAAGAGGGGGAAGGGAGACAATTGGAAAAGGAAGAATGATTAGAGGAGGAAGGGAGACTGGGGTAAGGTTTGTGTACCTTGGTAAATTGATATTGATGGTTTAAAGGTTGAGAATGGCTAAAAGAAGAAGGGGAGGGAAAAGGGAAAGGGAGATAATGGAAAACGGAATGGAGATTATGAGGAAGGGGGTGAAAGTAAGGTTAATGTGCCTTGGTCAAAAAATGTTGTGGGGTGAAGGTAGAGATAGATGACAGTAAGGCAATAATGGGACAAGGACTTTTATTCACCCTCAAAACCAACATCAAGATGGGTGCAAGGATTTGTCCCAGATACTTTTGTCCAGGATCTCATCTTACTTATCCAGTTTGCTTTGTGTAGAGGTTACAGGTTTAAAGTGCCAGGTGTATGATTTTTGAGGTTAAGGAACAAAGGCAGTTTAATATATTTTGAATTAAAAAAGAAAAGTGACCCTTGAAATGCTAAGAAAAAATAAAACTTTTATTAAAATACTAATTTTGCAATGTATATTGCTCATATCTGTTACAAAATTGGCATCCTATTGTACCCTGTCAGAGAATCAGAATTTCATCCATAGCACCACACCTACATACCAGTTTCTTAAGGCCAGATTTTCTCTAAATTAACACAACATTACTCATCTGTAATGATACTGGTTGAAGTCTCCTATGGTCTTGTTTGACTGCATGGTCAAGTGGTTAGAGAATCCGACTCAGGGGCAAGAGGTCTGAAGTTCGAGTCCTAACCGGGTCATACCAAAGACTTAAAAAATGGAACCTACTGTCAGTGTACTTTTGCTGAGCATAAGCAATGGAGTATCAAACAAATCAGCAAACTGGAAAAAGACTGTGGCCTGTCTGACTTGAACCAGTCGATTAGGAACTGAGATGTAAAATTCTCTCTAATCAACCTTTGGTCTTGTTATTTCCAAATTGTATTCCATATGTGCATTACAATATTGGTTGATGTATTTTCTTCTTTTCCACAGACTATCCTTACCCCACAAAGTCAGGTTTATGGCAAGTTAGGCCAGGAATGTGTGAAGGCTGGCTGCAGCGTTGACCTGTTCCTCTTCCCCAACTCATATGTAGATGTCGCTACCATTGGACAGGTTTCCTCTCTAACGGGAGGTCACTGTTACAAGTACAAACATTTCCAGGTACAGTTCTTTCTGGTGTTTATGAAGAAATTGTGAGGTAGTATGAGGGGGAGGGGGTGGGTTGACAGTTTGCATGATGTATAGATGTTTACTTTTTCTTTTTGTGACATCTTCCATTGTGTAAACTGCTTGTCCCAATACAGATGAAAAGGGCTGGGGGTTGTAGAATATGCCCTCCGTATTTCCCACCTGTTGTAAGAGGCGACTAAAGGGAAACCAAATTTGAACTTTTTATTGAGTTGGCTGAGACTACATAACACATTCATGTTGGTGTGTTGTTAAATTTCATCCAACTGGCTAACCTGTACAGATGAATTACACGTATAAGTTGAATACATACTTTAGGTAGACCAAAAACAGTAAATACTCTAAGACTAGTTGGCCACATTTTGTTATAAAAGTTATACCTTAAATGTAAACTTTGAATCTGTTGTTACAAGTCATTTGACTAAGTTGGATGGATCATGATATCAAAGAATGCCAGGGTTCTGTTCCATTAAGAAGGGGGTGGGGGTGAATGTGTAAATACACTTTGCCAGCCAGTATGGTGATGTTTGTAAGGTTTAAAATGCTAAAAGAATTTAATGGTCTGTTGTAGAATTTGTAGACATTAGACTATGTACAGTAGACATGTTATGCATTGCCTTTTGTAGTGAGGTCTTGTTCTGTTCTGCCCGACTCCCAGACAGAATGTTTACAAAATACATAAACCAAAACAGGTGTAACGGACAGCTAAACATGAAAATAAAAAAAACATTTGTCAATACTAAAAGCTACAGCTGTTATTTATGCTTTGGTCTTTCAACTTTGTGTGCTACAGTTGTACACATTGTGGAACTTGTTGTGTAATGTTGATAGGCCTAGGTTTGTTTCTTAATCTGGTATGGCTATGTGCCTTTAGTCTGTTTTTACCGTGTCAGTTCATGAGCATGTAAAAAGCATCCTAGATCTGTCATTGATACAGCTGCATGAGGGACTTGATGTCAACAAAGGTTGCGAAAGTGGTCAGTTCAGTTTTGTTAATTGTGAGCTTTCGGCCAGGGGTGTAGCTCATTTCAGGGAGCAAAACCCCTTCAGGAGTAAATGATTGTAAGGGAGGTTATGTTGGACTTGCCGTGCAAGTCTTCAGTTCTAGTTGCTACATACCACATACTTAGAAAGGCAATGATCCTTGATTTAAAACATTTTTCATGGCTACACCTATAAAAGTATTGAAATTTCCTCCCCCCACAAAGTCAGGTTTTTAAAATTTGGTCACCACCTTCTTCTTATGCATTGCAAGATGGATTGCATGGTTGGTTAAGTAGTAAGATCACCCAACTTGCAGCTGGGAGGTGTGGATTTCAACTCCTGGCTGGGTAATACTGAAGACTTAAAAAATGGAACCTGCTGCCATTCTACTTGGTTCTTAGCATAAGCAATGGAGTAGGGAGTGCAAGCCAATGAGCAGCTACAACTGGCAAAAAGGCTGTGGTCATCCCGACCTAAACCAATGGGTTAGAAACTGGGTCGTAAAACTCCATCTAAACCAATATCAAATAGTCTAATCCAATCAAGTGTATTGCAACATGTATCAGCCCTTTACAAAGAACCATTGCTTTATTTTAGCAATCTCATTTGCAAAGGGTGTTACAGGCTACACCCTCAAATAGTTGGCTTTTTATACTTATCACCAAGCACGAGTGCAGGAGGTTCCATTTTATAAAGTCTTAGGTATGCTATTTGCCAGAGATGATGGACCATTTCTGTAGGATTGCTTTCAAAGGCTAGTTACTCCTACCTATAAGTACTCATCACAAGCGAGGAAGTGCTGGTAAAAATTCTGATGACATAAAAATGACAAAATTGGATTTGCATTGTAAAAGCCACAAAACCCAAGAAACCTCATGCAGTTCCCATCAAAATCAATCAAAAAATTGTCCATTTTACATGGTAATTCTCAATTTTCCCATAATCATGAATAAACATGAGCTGAATATGCAAATTTTGTGATGAGTATTTATATCCTTTGTTTTTACAATCTTCATTTCAAGGTCAGTTGTAACATTAGTATGTCCTGAAGGTTTTATTTTGGAAGTTTTAACTGTGTCTTTGAAAATGATTGGTACAAATTATCAAACCAAAACCTGTGTGAAGAGTAATTAAGAGATAAGATAGGGTAAAAAAAAATGTAAGCACTGTGCAACACTCCACATCATTTATTTGCATGAGGAACAAGTTGCTTCAGAAATATTCAATATTTAAAGAGGTATATATCAAGAACCGTAAAAGATATTGACATAATTCTAGTGCATTGTTCCTCTGGAAAATTTTCCCTGTTACTGTGAGGTAAACTCAGCTTTTTGCTGACATGTCACACTACCTTCTATTCATAGTTCTTTTTTCTTTTCAAAAAGGCTGCTGTTGACGGTGAGAGGTTTATACATGATTTGACAAAGAACTTGGAAAGAACGGTAGGCTTTGATGCAGTTCTTAGGGTGCGAACCAGTGCAGGTATCCGTCCAACCGACTTCTTTGGTAATTTCTACATGTCCAACACCACTGACGTAGAATTAGCTGCTTTGGACAGCACTAAAGCCATCACGGTTGAAATAAAACATGATGACAAATTACAGGAAGATGCTGGTGCCTTTGCACAGGTGAGTCATGAATATCAAAGGACGTCTGAGCATTTCAGGGAGCAATGTGTTAGTATTGGAATGACGGACAGTGTAAGGGTGTGTTTGGGTTTTTTTTGTGGGGGAGGGGGGTAGAAATATCCTGTTGCATAATCATTATCTTCACTTGGGGTTTTCATTCCAAGAGGCTCTGAATCCTTGGGTATATATTTGTGGTCATTTCTACAGTCAAGTGTAGCATGTGAAAGGATTTCATCTGTTCTAAAAAAAAATTGTTTGGGAAATAATTGCAGTTTGTTTTAAAATTTCATTTGTGATGTGAGATAGGTTGTGCCACTGGCTAGGGAGAGGAGGAGGTTGAGTGACATGCACCTTTTGGGCGCCCTTTCCTCAGGGCTGTAGCTTGCACTCAAAATCATTTGTCCATTTCTGGAAAGAGGTATTTTGAACTGCCAAAGTTTGCAAAACACAAAAAAGTATTCATCACTTCATTGATTCATAAGGACCAGTTGTATTTGTGCATGTCTTCCTCTCAGGTAGCTTTTAAGATATGTTTCAAAATTTCACTGATAATACCGTGACACAGATAATGCCTAGTAAGAACTGATAGAGAAGTGTATCACATGATTTAAAAGATGCATGTTTGATTAAGTAACAATGAGTTTGTAACTAATGGTATCTTAATCATCTCATGTTAACTTTGAAATACCAGGTGTGCAAGTAGTTTTGGGGCAATATGTATTTAACTTTTGGGAAAAGGTGCATCCTCTTCTCTCTTCCTCTTCTTAAAGTGATTCATCTTGAATACTCTTGGAAGTACCAATGAAACTGTCATAATCTAGGAATAAGTATAGTGCAGGGAATAATTTATCCAGTATCACATCGCAATTTGCTACACAACATGCCAAGTTGCTACACAAATGAAAAATTGTGCAGCAATTTTTTGTGTGCATAACCCTTGCATTTTCACAAACAAGACCTCAAAAATCTTCAAAACTGCTACCCAGAATGTGAATGGTAAATTATTTCCTGAGGTGTCCCTGAATCACAATGCCCCCTTCCTCTTTCCACAGAAAAAATGACAAGCATGAACAAATTTTTGCCCAATTGCATTTTGATGCATGTTTCAAATACTATAAAAATTGCAAATAGCAGCCTGGGTCACATCTTGACAAAATGTGTTTCTATAAGTTGTCAAATGGTTTTGAAGTGGTATCTTAAGTTGGACATTATGTGAAATGTAAAAATCATCTGTAATAAGTAAAACACAGCTACGTAAGGTTTCTCCACATGAGGTGATGTCTTGTGGATTATTAAATGGCCTTCTTGCATATTTCCTTTAGAAAAAATGATTTCTTACTTATTTTATGAGACTGTGTTCATTAATTGCTCCAAGAGGAACTTCATTTGTCCTAAAGTCTAAATATTTCATAAAGAGATATGCATGAACATGACATGCACAGTATCTAAATACCACCCCCCCCCCCCCCCCCCCCGAAATAGCTTAATGATGGGTCTTTAAGTATTTATTGCAAGGGTTTCAGCTCTATGAAAAATGCAAAAGTGGGAGCCAACAAATAATTTATTAAAAACATATAATTAAATTACTTTCTGTGTCTACCATACTTCTTTAAATGAATACTACTATTCTGCCTCATTCTACATTGTTTGTCATAGTCTGTCATCCTATATGCATGAAAATAATTTTTTAAAAACATGAAAACTTTCCGCAAAACAAGGGGAAAATTGTTAGTTGAATACTTTAAAAATAAAGCAGACTAATTACTGAAATACCTTTCTCTCATTTTGTGTTCCTTGGTAAAGGTTGCAGTACTTTACACAAGTGTCAGTGGTCAAAGAAGGTTACGTATCTTCAACTTTGCCTTCAACTGCTGCTCCCAGCTGGCTGATCTTTATAAAAATTGTGATACAGACACCATAGTTAATTTCCTAGCAAAGAAAGGTGAGTAATTGGTTTTATTTTGCCCTGCAGAAGATAGTGGAAAAGTCTGGTGCAGTCTTCTTAGATTGGAATTTTTTTATGTACCACATGCACTGGATCATAATTTGATGTGCTACATAGCATCACATCTGGGCATACATAGCATTTAAATGGGCAAGCAAAGTTTGACACAGAATTTATGTTTTTGTTCCAGCACCTCATTTTCCCTTTCTGACTGATTGTTTACCAGAATAGAAATATTGACAAGGTCTTTCAAGTTAGAAGAAACATTAAATGTGTGGTGATTATCATTGGAGGAAAATTTCTGAATATTTGTGGGGTGAAAAAATTCTTACAGGGATGCATGACTAGACGTCATCCACTACACTGTAACTAATCACAACTGGTTATTTTTAATGAGCAATATATTCCTGGTGTGGTTTACCGGTGTAAACCTTGACTTGATCACAACCTTGAATTGTTTTCATGGTACCCTGGCTAAATTTCTGTTGCTGGTATGAGATCAACCAGAGTTAACTTGAGAGTCTCTTTGAAATTTTCAGCTCACAAATTTTAGTTCAAACACATGTTTGTTGTCTCTTTAGGGGTAATGTTGGGAAGGGGGAGGTTGACTGTCACCTTAACATTTCAGGGTTTCTCTTTGTATTCTTTTTGTGTGGCATCTCACAGAGTTTGTCTACCACCTCACAGAAAATGGCTGTAATTGCTACCTGCACTGCACTAGCTATTTAAAAAAGGATAGCTCTCTCTCCCTGTTGGTGTTAAAGCTGGCATCATTTAACCCTATGACCTTAGTTCTACTAAAACCCAGAGGAATCCCTGCAGTTTACAGTTTATGAACCCACACCTCAGAATTACTTAAGTCACTTTTAAGAGCATGTCACTGCATATTGAAACAAATTTCATTTCATTTATTGGTTCTTTTCACAATAGCATGCTGTACAGGTAGAAAAGATCGTTCCTTGTATCATTTAAGCCAAAAATATTGTGAAAAGGGAAGTGTGTTGAAAAAATCCCTTGAGGACTTGGCTAGGACACACTCCCTGGTAAGCACAAAACCAAAATAATTGCTTTAAGTATGTTAGAAAATTTACAAAAAGTGCACTTATGTCTAACTTAATTACAGTAACAGTCCAAACCCCTTCCTCTTCCCTCCCTTATTAACTTACCCTCTTCCTTTGTATTGCAAGTTGAGGTCAACATTGGGAAGATCAAGCTTAGATTATGAAGCCTGTTTATTTGGGAAAAGAACAATAAAAAGGAATGCAATCAACCAGCATTTCAGTGAGAAGTCCATTCACCTTGAGCTGTTTTGCTGTCACAAAGAAGACCCTGTCCTGTCGTGATAGTCTGATAGTTGCTAAGGCTGAGGTGATCAACTTGACACTCAATACACCTGCTAATTGTATTGTGTGTCTGCCCAGAAACAAAAAGCTAGTCTACTGTCTATGGAGGTATTAAAACTGTAACCATATGGACAAAAATATGACGGCTTTTCCCTTGGGATCGAGAGTGCTATAATTAGTAGTTAAATTAGCAGCAGCAGCTGTTTAATGGAAGGAAACTCTGTTTATGGGGTGATTGAAGGAGGCATGTAGTTCACCCTCATTCTGTGACACCTTCACTAATTGTGTATGGTTGTTAATCTGAAATGGAAATTTAAGATGTGAAAGGGTCATTTTCAAGTAGGTTACATGTATTCAAAAGTTGAAGAGAGTGAAGGGTTAGTCCTTTTCCAGTATTGTATTGTACAGACAAGTATGTCAGTGTTCAGTGGTAACAATTTACTGGGTCAACAAACTTCAAAGTTACTACAAGCCTACAGTATTGTAGAAGGAGCCCTATTGACAGTGTTCACTGTAAGTTTTTCAGTTGTTCATCAGACTTGTTGAATAAGTGAACCAACTGAAAATGCTTGTTTCGTTGTATGGCCTCTTTTTCAGTTTCATTCATTCATACCATAATTCCAATCAACCAATGGTTTTTTATTTTTGCAATGATGTGTAATTTTTTTTTCCTTATTTTTACCCAACAGCTGCTAGAGATGTTGTACACTCCAATCCAAAGGCTGTTAGAGAAGGTCTGATGACCAGGTGTGCCAATATCCTAGCCTGTTATCGCAAAAATTGTGCCAGTCCATCAACTCAAGGGCAGGTGAGAACATTTTATGATTTATTGCCAAGTGTTAAAATCTGCAGATTTGTAAAATTTGTCATATTTTGGTTGGGAAAGTTTACTGAAAAAGGCATAACTACAGTATGAACATCTGTATTAAGTGAGTAAATTTGGGTTATTTGTGTTCTCAGTACAAATAATCAGAGCTCAAAATAATTTTGAAAAAGGGCACAGTCAAAATGAGCAAAATTGCTGTAGGTCTATGTTATTTCCATGGATATTTACTGAGGGGCATCGCGGCCATCAGAATGGGACTGATGGCCATGGCTGATGATTATTTTGAGCCCTGTATATTTCACTAGAAGGTGAGTTGTATCTGAAAAGTGTTTGCCATCACTTAAAGGGAGCCATTAATAATACTAACTACTATTTACCCTTTATTACTGTAAACTACTTTTTTCCCCATAGTCTATGAAAATTCTCAATTGGCACAGGCTGCACAGCTCTTTGATTGATATGAAATTCAAAAAATGAAGAGCCCCTCTTATTACACTGTATGTTGTGAGAGTTCTGATTACACATAAGAGCATTGTATAGACAAATCCTGACAGATTGTGATGGTCTGATTTTAGTCAGTTATTACTGGGGTCCATCACCTTTAATCTTTAAATTTCCTTCCTTACCTGTTCCATGTATGGTTATACATGGAAGTGTATCTTGATGTTCTCAATTTCACTGAATATGAGGGATTTGAAATTCATATAGAGAATAAATGAAGATGATTTAAGGCTGATGGACTCCACTAATGGCTGCTTACAGTCACTAAAAACAAGCGCTAATCGGATTCGTCTATACTCACCATGGTATGCACTGAAGCAATAATCTAGGATTGTATCTTGGCAAGGATAAGTTTTAGACTGCTGTGGGAGGAGCAAGGAGAAAGAAGGTTGAGAGGATTGCAACTGTGTCTTGGGTGACGAACAGGGTTGTCACCACGCTGGGTGGCACCAGGCGGTGCTAGGCGCCTCGGAAAATCTTCACCCTGTACTCCTCACCGATTTCAACATCACTGCCCGTCACAGATTTCTTATCCTTTCTGACTAGAATTCTTAGATTTCTTTAGAATTGCTTTTTTTTATAAGCACTAAAAAGCACTCTCCAACCTGCAAAAAATTTCAAAAGGGAAAGACACACCCCCTCCCCTTACCCCCAGGGTTGGTGATCACAAATTAATCAGCTCTCAAAGTGGTCTGTTGACAAACCTGGTGATGAATATCTGCCTTTACCATGATGATAAGATTTACCAAGAAAATGATAAAAATGCATGTTGTAACTTCCAGGGTGATTATGTGTCATACCAGATATGTTATACCAGATATATCATGAAATGTTGAAAAGTTTTGAGGCAGAAATGAAAACTGCCAAATTTTCCATATGAGGAGCAAGTGTTTGTTATTATCCACATGTTAAAAATTGGAGATAATTTTTTTTTTTCGTATTCTCTTTATTTATCAGTTAAATGTTAAATAGCAGCTTTTCCTTGAACAAAATGCTGTGACAGTTCAGACATTTTTTTTCTCCGCTCTTTTTCTTAGCAACATGTAGCAAAGAAACCGGTGTACTGAATGTTTTGCATTCTTTATCACAAACAGGGCTTGAAATAAGCTTGAAAAAGAGCACACTCAAAATGAAAAATTTGGCTTTATGTCAATGGTATGCCATAGGACATTTTTGAGGGCACCCCATCCATCCATGTAGGCCTCACAGCCATAGCTTCCTATCATACACTTGGAGACATGCAGTGATTAGGGCCATCATCATTTCTATATAGCGCAATCCCTTCCAACGGCCAACCATGCTCATGTGCCTGGTTTGGTGTATATATCAAGGGAAATAACAAAGTGAAGCCCTTTAAAACCCAGATTGTGGAATTCTGTCTACAAGCTGGTTCCTGTCAGGGCTTACATTTTGTGTTTGAAAAGATGTTCTTCTGGTTTAAGTTTGTGAAGAATTTGACATTTTGTTTTTACATTTCTTTAATTTTTGTATTGTTTGCCTGAAATATTAGACAATACATAAAATAATTTGTGAAATGTGTTAAACTTATTCCTCTTAAGGTATTAGCTATCTGTTTGTTCACAATAAATAGTCATTTTATGTTTTGACCTTATCATGGAATAGTCCTGGAGTAGTGATGAGACAGTTGTGGAATATTTCGGAATTAGTGATGGAGTATTCATGGATTGCCTTTGGACAGTTTGGAAAAAGTCATAGAATAGTTCTGGAGCAGTCCTAGAATGGTCATGAAACAGTTCTGGAATAGTCACAAAATGACCCTGAAATAGTCATGGAATAACCCTTGGATAATCTTGGAAGAAGTCTTGAGGTTTTTTCAATGTCTAAATGTTTAATGGCAAATTTTTATTTATTTTTTTCTTATTTGTAGTTGATCTTACCAGAATGTATGAAGGTACTCCCATTATTTGTCAATTCAATCATTAAAAGTGATGCCATAGCAGGATGTACGGACATTACAACGGATGATAGAAGCTGGTTAATGCAGATGCTGTTAGGAATGGATGTAATGTCCACCCATGTTTACTTCTATCCTCGGTTAATACCAGTGGTAAGTTATGCATTATATTCATTTCATGTTACTACAGGGACAGAATAATTTTGCCTGACATAGTATTTATAGCAAGTACAAGGTTTTGAAATAATCTTGTTTTTCTCTAAAATGTTAAACGTTAGAAAACGTTAGAGATGTTTTAGAATATTACAAAAGGAAAGGAAGGTTGATTTGAATTGCATTTCTAAACAATGCACACAAGCTTGAATTAGGTCTAAGATTTTGAGGTGAGTATGATCGCACACCACCACTCAACTCAAATCACTGTGAGTATAATGCAATTTTTTGCACACTTTGATAAAAATGTGAACTCAGACAAAACTATTAAAAGTTTACTGATACAGCATACTTACTCTACTTCATGAGGAGCATGATTTGTAGCACACCATAAAATCTATACCTCATGGCCTGTTGAATGTTCTAGTTATAAATGAAACTTATTGCAACTTTTTCAGTTCTCTGTCATTTCAGGGTAAGTTAAAATTTATCAGTGGAAGTGAATTCTTAGAGCTATTTGAAAGTAATGGTCGGTCCTGTAAAATCAATATGCATCATCACATATTCACTAAAAAATATTAGAAAATATGTATTGTAATCCCTTCCAACGGCCAACCTAGCTTTTTGTGCTTGGTTTGGTATATATGTTAATAAGGGAAATAGCAAAGTGAAGCTCTTTAAAACCCAGACTGTGAGTTCTGTCTACAAGCTGGTTCCTGTCAGGGCTTATACTGTGTTTTCTACTCAGTAAGACTGTTTTGCGTAGGAAACATTGTATGTATCATAACAATTAATACTGTAAGGTTTAGCATGTGTGTTTACACCTATAGTTTTAATGTATTGTAGTTTGAAGAAAAGAATTGAAGTTTTTGGAAGTAGGAAATATTTTGCAGCTAAAATCTTCCCCAGCATTAATAAAATCAATGTTTTCATTGATATAGACCGAGCATTAGATATCTTGCAATCAAGAGAGCACTATGATACATTTATGATGATTTATTAAAAATTATTTTCATTTGGTACCAACTGTGCCATCACAAATCATCAATCAACTTACTGTTCAATACAACTGCTCTGTTCAATAAAAACTACCACAACACAGTAAATGGACTCCCTGTAAGATATTCCTGTCACAGTCAGATTAGCTTGAGAATAGTGAAGAGCCTGAATCTCCCAGTATTATAAGATTTATCACATTGGAGCCATTGTATATAGGGGTGTGCTTCACAACTACTGCATTAAGAGTAGTTTGAATGTTGACATAGTCCATATTTGGGAGAGGTTTGTCAACAAATGCAATTTGTCATTGCTTCAAAACACCCCTGGAAGATATTATCTAGTGATAGAATAGTTCAAGTGGTTGGTATTATTGCTTTAAAGGGCAACTGCAATTTACCCCATAGGAAAATTTGACAATTCGTTGTGACGTTGAGTTGTGGGGTGTACAAATTGTGGGATACAGATGTAAATTATTACACCAAAAGACAATTTAAACACACAGTTCACTGCACTAAGCCACACTTGAGATCCCTCCCTATGTTATGGATTGATTAAGAAAGAATAATTTCACTCCAGAAATATTCATTTAAATTCAGATTTTGGAATACCTGTTGTAGGGGCAGGATTGGTTGCTTATCCCGACAATTTGGAGGATGTGCCATGTGCATAGCTACTGAAACAAATTACGGAACTCGCTTATTCGAATAAGTATGTTGCCATAGTGTCCAAATTCAGTGCGAGTCATTGAATGATGTGACGTTGCATTTGATTGCACAAAAAGCAGAAATTCCTGGTTAAAAGTTCAGGGCAATGCCCACTGTTTAACAAGAAATTTCATAACTGGCTAACAATAGCCCTAATCCCTAACCCAAACAAAGAATACAATTGGTACAATACAATGTCAACAGCCAATCAAGAAGCACCTTGTTAAACAGTGTGTATCTACCCAAAAGTTCCTTGATTAACAATAATCATGCAATATAGGACATAAAATTTTTGTACATGTCACTCTTTTAATTTTAACAAGAGAGTGGCTGAAATATTTAGTTGGTTACTTGATTTTATGAGAATTTGCCTTATTCCCTTTAACGAGGACTTTGACTTCTGGGGCAATAGATAGACCTTAATTATTAAAAGCACAATAGCACAAGAAGACCAATAACAACCAATTTTATGCAAGTTACTTTGTGGAAATTTAAGAAAAGCATTGAACTTTCAGCATGCTATTAAAGTAATGAAAAAGTAAATGTGTGTATTTATTATACAAAAGTCCAAGATCTCTTAACTGACCATTGAAAAATGGCAGAGCTCTTTATACTGAGCCTGGTATACGTGAGTGATGACTGGACGGATGGTTTCATTAACAATTTATTGTCCCTTGTACTTGAAATAACCCTTACAACTGAAGTACATGACAAATATCATCGGTGAAATATTCTACAACAAACTTTGTAATGTGTGGTGTAGAATTCATAGGTGCAAAATATGGGTTGATCCAAAGTCAGTATAAAATATTTCTGAGTTGAACAAAGCACTTGACTGATTTTGACCTTTGACCAGTACAGCCCAGTGGCATATTTATAAAGTAGTATGAAATGTATTTGTTAGCTCACATCAGAGATATATCCAGGAAGCTTCAATTGAGATGGTGCAAGGTTTGATTGCTGTCTTGGGAAAGGGGTTTAGCTGGGCTGTTCATGAAGTCTTTGGAAATTTTATACCTTTAGGAGAGGGTTGAGATGAAAAATGGTGGTTTATTATTGACACTGTCTTACTTCTACTTAAGTACAGCACTGTCTGTCCTGCGTCTCGGAGACACAATAAAAATGAAGTACAGTAAAAAAAACAGTTCTCTCTCGATAAGTATTCTTTCTTTGAAGTTGTGCTAAGTCTAATAATTAGAAGCCATTGAGCCATAACATGGTTTTTTTTTTTTGTTTCTTGGTTGATAGCATGACATCAGCCCAGACAGTGATGACATTCCGACAGCAATGAGGTGTTCTGTGGAGCGTTTCTCAGATTCTGGGGTGTATCTCCTAGAGAATGGTCTGATGATGTTTCTTTGGATTGGTCTTCATGTCAGCAATGATTGGGTACAGAGTGTGTTTGGTGTCAACTCACCTGCACAGATAGATATAGATTCATCTAAACTGCTTCTCTTGAATAATCCCCTCTCTTTGAGACTCAGAAATCTGGTAGAGAAAATTAGGTCTCAAAGATCAAGATATATGAAGGTGAGTGTAACTGTTTGATTTAGTTTAATCAGGGAGTTGCTAGAGAAGGAGAAACAACGTTCTATAGCCTCCTTGAGACAATGTTTGTTTCCCACGGTAATCTTGCTTTTATCCGTCAAATTCTTATCGCAATGCTTTGATCAACATGAATTAGTGATGCATTATCGAAATTCCAATGAAGAGACGCATCCCTTACACCCTACTCGTTTACATTTCATTGCCAGCCGTCACGCAAAGTTGTGAATTTTATTCCCTTCAACGCTATGTGAGACACAACATATCATTTCATTGGTAGACAGCAACCATTTTCCTACAAATTAGTTTAAAAATTTGTTTCTTAATGGTGACAAAATTATTTAAACCTGAGGGAAATATATAGACTTGAACAATGCTTCCATCCAATGAAAAACAGGGTGCAATTGAAGCATTTTTATAAACATTTGTTTCCAGTCATTCTATAGAAATTCTTATTGTTAGCTTCGCCATTTGCGGAAACAAACCTCCAAATCAAAGGATATACAGGCAATGCCTTTGTTGAGGGATTACATGGGAAAGAATGGAAGAGATTGTCATTAAAAGGACTTAGTCAAAAGGGATTTAACAATAGAAACAAAGGGACCTGTCAATCAAATAGTGACACTTCAAAAGATATAATCTGTTTCAAGTACATATTGTCTGGAAATGTTAAAATTTTATGTGTTTCAAATTTAATACTAGTGTTGAACTCTAACAATTGTGTGTGTTATGTGGAGAGTAGGAATGAGAGTTGGAGCATTGGGGTGCAGGTCTGGGAGGAGTTGGAGCATTGGGGTGCAGGTCTGGGAGGAGTTGGAGCATTGGGGTGCAGGTCTGGGAGGAGTTGGAGCATTGGGGTGCAGGTCTGGGAGGAGTTGGAGCATTGGGGTGCAGATCTGGGAGGAGTTGGAGCATTGGGGTGCAGATCTGGGAGGAGTTGGAGCATTGGGGTGCAGATCTGGGAGAAGGGCTATGAAACAGGTGAAACTAAACAAGTAAACTAAACATTTAATCCCTGTTAGATTTCACAATTAGGAGGAAAAAACATAGTTTCATGACTCTAAAGAGCCATATGTATGCTGGAAAATCTACAAAATTGATTTAAGTTGGAGAGACAGCATTTTACCTTTCAGCAGACAGACAGTGCATGAAATATTGTTTCCATAAGTCGAACATGTCTCTTATCTTTTCCCCTACAGCTTGCTGTTGTCAGACAAAGAGACACCCTGGAGCCTTGGTTCAAACAGTTTCTGGTGGAAGACAAAGGAGCCAACGCATCTGCTTCTTACGTCGACTTCTTGGTCCACATGCACAAAGAGATAAGGAACATCCTTAGTTGAGTGGAATCAATATTTAAACTTTACAAACCTTTCCACAAGGATCGATGATAACATTTTCCTGGCAAGCTGAGAAAAGTTCAACTTCTTCTGAAGTATTTGATTCAAAGAAATGTTGTATGGATTTATTGCTTTCTGCTATTTGGTGACTTTTCTGTCCTAGACAGAGGATACTCGTGGACTGACCAGGAGAACAAATTTCAAGTTTACTAACTGCCAGATGAAATGGCTTTTCGTGGACTTCTTCCTTGGGAAAGTTGACAAAGGTATAAAAGCATGAAGAATTGTACAGAAGTGAGCCAAAAACAAAAAAATATTGTCAGAGAGCTGTTATTTTAGAGATATACTTACTATTTGGTCATCATATTAAAGTAAAGTTCTATTTTAACTGTAGGAAAGGTGTAACTCCTTGCTTAAAGAGTACCTTGTGATGGAGGGGCATACTAGATTTCTCCAATTGTTGTGCCATGTTAGGAAGGGGCATGCATTAATTCATTATGTTGCTATTACATGTCAGGAAAAGACATGCTGTGGTTCCTCAGTTTGGTATGACTCTGTTGATGTGACATGTGAGGAGAGGGCATGCAGCAATCCTCCTCTTTGTGCAACATATGAGGAAGAGGCATGCACTTATTCCTCATGTTAGTATGACATGTGAGGAAAAGGCATGCTCTGATCCTTCTGTTGGTGCAACATGTGAGGAAGGAGCATGCACCGATCCTCCTCTTTGTGCAACATATGAGGAAGGGGCATGCACTGATTCCTCATGTTGGTACGAAATGTGAGGAAAAGGCATTCTCTGATCCTTCTGTTTGGGCAACATGTGAGGAAGGAGCATGCACTTATCCTCCTTTTTGTGCAACATGTGAGGAAGGGGCATGCACTGATTCCTCATGTTGGTACGAAGTGAGGAAAGGGCATTCTCTGATCCTTCTGTTTTGGTAACGTGTGAGGAAGGAGCATGCACTTATCCTCCTTTATGTGCAACATTTGAGGAAGGGGCATGCACTGATTCCTCATGTTGGTACCACATGTGAGGAAAAGGCATTCTCTGATCCTTCTGTTTGGGCAACGTGTGAGGAAGGAGCATGCACTTATCCTCCTTTATGTGCAACATTTGAGAAAGGGGCTTGCACTGATTCCTTATGTTGGTATGACATGTGAGGGAAAGGCATGCTCTGATGTTTGTGCAACATATGAAGAAGGAGCGTGCACCTGATGGTGTATTTTGATGGTTTGCTTAACAAAAATTGGAATTGCTCCACTACTTCATGTCCAGCATCTTAGTGTACAAAGTACAAAAATTATGGTAATGGTGACTACCATGTAGTTAGACTTATGGGGTTTTCTTTGACTTGCTACAGTCTAGGGTTGGGTACATTTCCAGCTGACTTGAAAAATAAGAAGTCTGCTTTATCTTGCCAGCTAAGAAATGTAGTATTTTGGAAAAAATTAGAAAAGCATAGCAGTTTTGACAAAAATTAAAACGAGTACCTTGAAGGCAAGCATTTAATATTTAGCTCTGTTAACAGTGTGTTGCTTCATGGTAATGAAAAATCACACAGCCTGATATTGGGTTCTGGCAGTTGGTCTCTACCTGTAGACTTCTCTAACAAAACCCAAAATTGAGTTTCCATGGTTTTGTGCAAAATGGTTAATCCCACAAACGATTTTTGAAATCATTTTGGCAGTAAAAGGCTCATTTCTTAGTTGAATAGCTTAAAGGATTTAATTTGAGAGGGTTGGGTATGTAAGAAAAGATGGACAGTCAGAATGTGAACACTATAAATATTAATGAAATGTACTAATGAGATGATGCTATTGTAGTCTTAAAAGATACTGTTCAAGATTTATCGTTACAAATAACAAAAGCTGCGTTTCAAATAAATCTCATTATCTTCTTTTTCTAATTTGACTGAAAATATTTTCGGAGCTAGAGAAGCCATACAACTGGAAATTTTATAGGAAGCGAATATCATGGATAACTGTCTCCAGTCTTTGTTGTTTTTTTCCTCTTGGTACTGTTCACCCAGCTTTTTATTTCTTGTTCAGTGTGTGAGATCATAAGGAACAAAAGTTGGCTCATAATATTTTGGGGCAAGGACAGTTTTGGAATATTTTTCAAAATGCTGTTTGAAATTTTTGGGCATTTCCTCTCTTGCTGAGAGATGATTAATCTGATTAACTGTTAAGATTTGCTACTTTTGTGAAGAAAATAGGTAACAAATCATTCATTGTGGACTGAACTTTATGGAAAATATATATCCAATATAATATTTAACTATTTAGATATACTTGCGGTACTATAATTTTACTACCATTCATTTTATTTTATGTATCTCAGCATGTACAAAGTAAAATACAAGAACACCTGATATCTACTCCTTTGAAATTTATAAAATGATCCTCTTCCTTTGTCAATAGTGGGATTTTCCCTTACAATGGGTGTAACATTGTTACCATGGCAACCATTGCTTAATGTTGTATCCCACCCATATATTAATTAGAACAACAAAGGTGTGTCTATATAAAAGCTCAGTGGCTTCATAAATGTTCTTTAAATGAGTTGTGTGTGTGTAGGTCAGCCCTAGCTGGAAATCTCTTTGAGTCTGAATTCTATTTTTGATATGAAAGAGAAATTTATATGACACTGCAGTCACACCAGTAGGTGCATAGTACTACTGGATGTGACACTTTAAACCACTTATTAGCAGCTGGAAAGTGCTACCAGCTGGAATTGGTACCCAGTGTCAGTTGTTCGTTTATGAGAAGCATAAAGTATAATGCATATGTTTATAAAACTAATAGTGGGTACATTAGCTTGATAATGAAGGCAGTAAGAGAACCTGAAATGTCCAGTTTCTGCTAATCGTTGTAGAGAGACTCCATGTTGTGGAAACTTGCTTGGACTTAAAAACCCCACGATCTTACACCAACCCCTCCCCATTCCGTGCATTAGGGCATCAACAGTTATCACTCTGTTGACCTTGCACTCTCCTTGATATTGAACCTTGTCCTGTGACTATTTCAGTGCCCTTTAGTCAACACTTGGCCAGTAAATAGAAAAGTACAATGAACTCTGCAGTCCTAAAGATTGCACAGAAATCTGTTTAAGTTTACTTGTCAATATAGTAAAGGCAACCTACCAATATGTTTTCTTTGAGGAGGTGATTGTTAAACATCACCATAATTTTTGGCTGAATATACTTTATACATGACTGACCTCAAGCTAGTTTAATATGCTTGGGTGTGAAAAAAACATTGCTGAAGTGGAAAACGCAGCTGTTTTCACATTGAGACTTACACAGTAGGTACAATGTGATGAATAAAAAGAATCAAATGACCCTTTTACAGGTTCACCTCTGAAAATTATAGTAGTGGAAAACATGATAATTTAGAGATCTCATGAGTTCTCTTGAGAATTTGAAGACTTAAAAATGAAAGTGTGATCCAGCCCATTTAAATGTAATTTGAGTGGTGAACATGCTTCATAGATTGTAGGTGATGTTTTCAACAGACTGAAAGAAATATTACCTTTCACTTTGGCAATCATTGAAACTTTTGGTGCATTCAATTCAGCAGCTCAAGCCAGCTCAACTGGTTCAGCGAGCACTTGATCTTTCAGAATAGTGATCTTAAAGTCATCAAAACATCACAAAATGACTGGCCATCTGAGGGGTCTGTTTGAGCCGTTTGATGTATTTTACGTCAAATGTCATCCAGCTTAGAAACTGGCGGAGCCAGTTGAGCTGGCTCCACCACTATATGAAATGCACCATTTGTCTCAATAATTTGTCTCTTAGGCTTTGGATGAACTAAGAAAACTTTTAAACACATGATGGTATGATGACCTTTCATAGTTTTTCCCATCCCTTTTAATAGACATGTCAAAACATTTTTGTCCACAATTGCAGTATTAGCATACAGTAATATTGCTTACAGTGCAAATAACCTGTCCAAACATTGAAAAACAAACTGTGGTGCTCATCCTGACAAACTCAGTCTTTAATACATATTTGCTATCTTTAGTTTTAAGAAGGTTCAATTGTTTTGAATAGGAAACATTTTATAGGAAAGCCAGGTTATTAATTTGGATCTTTCCTTTTTTTCTGATATTACTTCCTGGAGACGAATGTATTTAAGAAAATATTAAAAGAGAACTGAAAGCAGAGATGTTTTGAACATTATTCACTTATTAGCCGTTGAAATGTGAAAAAGTGATTTGTTATCAAGCCTCATGGTGAATGTGACTCAGTATCACAATATTTATCAGTCCTTTGTTGTAGGAGGTCCTAGGTTCTCAAGTTTAAGAGGTACTTAGACCTTGATCATAGGGGTGTAACTAATTCCTTGGTTGGAGGAGGTAGCCAATTTATCATGCGGAAGGTACTTGGAGTTCCAAAGGACTGGTATTTTTCTGGTGCTAATTTCTTGCATAGAGGTTGTAAAGATTTGATAACAAAGGCTTAACTTTTTATTCAAAGTTTTGGGAAATTGATGGGGTTGTGCATTTGACCAAAAAGCTGTATTAAAACAAAGTATTACTTGATTTGTAAGTTGGTAGATTAAATTGGGTATTAGTGGGTAGAGATTAACCGACATGATGGCAAATATGAGTAGTTACATTTAGTTTTGTTCTTTTATTGTGTCAAAGATTATAAAACATTAAGCAATTTATGGTTTTCAATAACATGGGCACAGCAGAGGACTTCCAGAGGAGTAAATTAACCTTGTATTTGTCTTCAAAAAGATGTGTATTTGTTTGTGTGTGTGTGTGTGTGTAGATTCTGCCTACGCTGGGAAATGCATGTAGTTAGAAATGGATACTATTGCCTGTATGCTTGCAAATGCAATACCGCTGTGAGGATCTCTTCCTTTTTGAGTTGTTTACCAATTTTTTTTTCAAGTCTTAATGTTTTTCATTTGAAAGTAGAAATGGCAGTTTCTTCTGAAATCTGACCAATTGATTCATTGAAAAACCTGTTTGTGAGGTTGGTTGTGTCTAGTGAGAGTGTACTGGCAACAACTGTAAGTGATTCTAAATGTTGAATAAAATTCAATTTTTTACTGTCCTGTTCAATTCTTTACCCTCCAAATCCTTGGACATATAAGTCAGAATAAGGGTATATGAAAGAATGTGAGTGAAGGAAGGGGGAGTGGATTTATGGGAGGGGATTTATGGGAGGGGGTGGGGATGATTTTACATTTGTGCTCCTTTTATACCCTGCCAAGTTAAAAAGACCACGTTTCCTTGATTCATGGTGACCCTTACTAGTTTGGCCCTGATATAGTGTGAGAGGGTGGCAGAGGGACATGAGCATCTTATTTCTCTGTCTTCGCCTTCCAAGTTCATATCCTTGACAGTTGATTCCTGCCTCTGTTAATGAAGGACATTATTATATGACAAAAATTTAATTGATTTTAAAGTGTTAAGCCACGAAGCAAAATATGCTAGCTTTAAAAGATCTCATCTCTTTTCATCAGATATTTACTACAAAAATATTGCCAACTTTGTCTGATGAACCATTTCAAGATTTTGTTTGTATATCTCAGTTAATCAAGGAAGACGCTTTTAACTTCCTGATAGTAAACTAAGCTTACCTAAAGTATGCTTATCTTTTGTTACAGATCAAATTTATTTAAACATTTTATGTAGTTACCAGTTTCATTGTGATGGTGTCTATGTTGCCTTTTTCTTTAGTTCCTTTCTAGACTGCATACGAATCGATAAGCGCTCAAGATTCTCTTCGTCTCTTTGAGTTTTGTCTCAGTTTAAGGCGTAAGAAATAATTGAAAATATATCTAAAAATGTGTCATAGTGATGAACAACATTGTTAACGTTATATACATTGGAATATTTCTGTCATGTTCCAAAGATAGAAAACCTGTGACACAGTTGAAAATATGATGGAGAAGATAATATCGCTTTGCATTTGCTTTTCATTATTTCTCCTTGACTTTCGTTTGGACATGGTGCGATGGGAGGGAGAGGCTAAAAAATTTTCTAATTGACTTGTGTCTGCGCTAAAGATAACTAAAATGTTACCGTTTTGCACCTCCTGAAACTGGTTTACATGTAGAACCTCATTGTTTTTGTAAAGCAAGCGGGAGAAACATTGCTTACAAATACCTGCGATACTCCCGATGCCCATTACGACCAGGTATGGCCCTTGTAAAGGACAAGGGGGTTGTGACTCTCATTGAGGAAGGATGAGGAAGGATGTACCCCCTCCCCCCATCATCCATCGGAGAAATTTCCCAATTTCGTCTGAGAGCCTATATTCGTAGGATAACGTCAGAGCGTCCCTGCGTCGTTTCGACAGCATGCATAAATTTGCTTGTAGGAAGAACAGGTTCTTAATGTAGGGAGTTAGAGATATCCCACATTTTCCGGAAAAATCTCAACTAATCGGCTTTGCTTCCAGAAAAATTCAAATTTTCAAATTTATTCAATAAAGCACAAATGTTCTGTTCTTTCGTTACATAAGCTTACAACACTTCCGCGCTCTTTGCATGTCCAAATTTTCCTTGATCTCTTTGGGGACTCATCGTGTTTTGTGAGTTTATTTACCCTCTCGTAGGGGAGCTCTCCCTATCGAACCGTTCTGGCATCACCCTTGATGACGATACTGATAAAACCTTTCTGTAAACTTACACTGCATCTTCAAGGGCATCTTTCGAACTCTTTCAAGTTGGAAATATTTTCTCGCTTTACAATGGAAAAAATGGAAGAAGCATCATGGAATCACTTGCCTGTCAGGCCTTAAAATGATGTACTGAACTTATAGTGAACTGGAACAAAAGACTACGGAATATATAAAGCCCCACTTCAGAGCAAAATAGTTCAAGTACAAATCGTCAGTTTTGGACGCATATTCCATCCCGGGTTTTGAATACTTTTTCCTAAGATCTGCTGCAGTGGCATAGCCAGGATTGTGTCATGGGGGAGGGGGAAAAGTCTTAGGATAGAGAGAAAAAACCGCTGTTTTAGGTGTTTTTTGCATTGCAAGGTTGGGTCATGGGGGTTTCTAACACCTCAACACCCCTCCCGCTCCTGATCTGCTAAGCCACAAGAGGTTGAGAAAATGGTTATCTCATTCGTGAGGTTAGTGCCGTCATCGCAAGAGCCAAAGATGGGATGGCATACAGCCGAACTAGGGAGCGCCGTGTAAGTATTAGTTTTACAGGAAGTCCCTCAACTGTTCAGGGGAAGGGTCCAGATGCGAAAACAAACGTTATCTAGAGAGTTCTACTTCCTAAAGGGGCCAGGTCACTCCTAAAGGGCAATAGACTCTATAGTCTACCACTCGGAAAGAGTAACAAATAAGGCCCTTTTGTATAATTGTGATCACTCAGATTCTGAGGGTATTCAGTATATACACTGGCTATTGACGTCAAAGCTTCGTTATTTCAACAGCAATCAGAAATGAAGTGTTTTATCTTTTCAGGTCGTGTTGAGCATCCTCATCGACCACTGCATCAGCGAGAGTATTTACTATATTTTTTGCGATATATGTGAGAGTTCTTGAAACGTGTACCTCCTCCATCCCCATCTTGTTGGCAAGAAGACTTGAAAATGGTTCCTTGGTCGTACAGACTTACTAGCTTTCATCACTCCCTATAGGTTGCTTTGCACACGTTACCTTGGCTGTCAATCGAGAAGCATTGTGAGTGTACAAAGGTTTCAGTAGGGTGGTGTGCATGGGCGATTTAGACTGTGGAAATATGTGGAAATATTTCCACGTTTAGACCAAGGCGGTATAAACAGATAAGTTCACAAACTAATCTCAAAAACGATGTGAAATCTCTTCAGCTTTGCGTAAATATTCTGAAGGTGGAGCTCAAACTGCTTTTAAAGAGCTTTTTGAGACAAACATTATTCCAAGCTAATGGGCACCGTGCACAAACTCTGGCACGGAAAACCAGTTTGCTGTGATGACTGAGAATTAAGTCACGGTGTTAGGTGGCGGGACACTGAAATGAAATTAATTTTGTCTCTATGTGGTACGATAACTTGAATTTGCCCAGTGAAACAAATAGTTTCATGTACATCTTGGGGAATATTTCAATTAGACTTTGTCTATGAAATGTTTGATATGGGACATTTATCGATGAGAGAGCCTCGAGTTGCTCAATAAGTTACGTTTTTTGTTTTAAAGACATGAGAAATATTTACAGGCAACGCATCTTGACATGAATCACCGGTTAAGTTGACAGTAGCCTACACCTACATTAGCGTTTGATGTCCGCTGATTCGACTAATTTGCCCTGCGAATACCAATTGTAGCTAATGCAAATTTTGCATAATAAATATATTTTGTCCTGTGAATATGCGCAAACATAAAGCCTGAGAAATCAAAGTATTGATTACTCTTTTTTCAACATAGGCGGACGGGGAATTTTGGGGGAGGGGGTGGGGGTGGGAGGTGGGGGAAGCAATTTTTGCCTGAATATGGGTCAATGGTACCATTTATCATGTTTTGCCAGTTTTCCCATGTTTTTTCGAATGGACCAACTGTTTTTGCCCGAATTGAAAATGCGAGTCACCCCTTGCACCCGTCTAGGAGTCCCTGCGCCTATGCGGCTTCTCATTTAAGTTTTGCTACCGAGTCAGCTAAAAATTCAAAGTCAGTCCCGGTTTGCGTGACCTCTATAGTGCGCAAAAGTTGATGTCATAATTTTCCTCCCGAAATCCATTTTCTTTTATTGTGTTATACACAGTCACGTACAAACGTACCATTGACCCGTCCAAAAAGCTATGACTTTGGGGATTATACCACTGAGTTACTACTATGAACTCAAAACTATAACCTCTCATGTTTCTTGGATTCCACCATGTCGAAATATTGGCTGTAATCCTGTAAGCTACAAAAGTGACATATTTGTCGAATGAGTCACACTGAAAATGCGACTCCCGTACTCGATACGGATCTACTGTGGCTGTGAATCCGGATGGAAGTAAACACTTATGCAGTAATTATTATCATAATTCAATACTTACAACTGATATTAAAGCCGAACTTTGGGTCTCTTGGACGCTGGGTGTGACCCAATTATCTGTTTGGGTGTAAGGTCCGAATTAAATTCTCGAAGTATTGAATACTTGTTGCTCACAGACTACTCAAACCTTGTCAACACTATCTATAGAAAGTTTTTGATATTTCATAATTTCGTTTAGAACCGGGAACATTTGGGAATGAATATAAACAGGAAGATACCAATCTCTTTCCCGGGGTATGGTCTTTATGATTATCACAACAGTTATGTAAATAAAGTGTTCAAATGTTCAGTGAGTGTGATCACGATGCCTACAGTACACTGGATGGTCAATATTGCCATCATGAAGGGTGGGAACCGGGTGGGGTGGACTTCGAGTACCTTAATATGGAGTACCGACATTGACGTTCAAAACATTACAGGTTACGTGACAACATGAGCCATTTTGTCCCTTACAAATTATATCAATATACATACTCATGGGGTTGTATTCGCTCAGAAGATGCGAATACAACGCAAGTGCGTTCTCGGTGTGTATTTAAGGTCTAGAACCCCCACCCCCCTCCAAAGTTATCTTGAGGTAACGGTTAAATATCACAATTTTCTTCTTATTTCTCTTCAAAGTATCTTCCATCATATTTTAGGACTTCAATATTACATAGTCAAGGTAATCCAAGCAGTTAATTCAAGTAAAGTTATGATCATGAGAAGTAAAAAGTGTCACATGAATCGCAACAGCCAATCATGAATTAGAAGAGTCAAACACACAACTTTACGTTGGGGACTGTTCTTGCCCTTTAATGTACAGTTCGAATGAAGTAATTGAACTGAAAGAGGGTTTGGAACACAGGATTAACAAATTTTCCACCATTATGACCAATTAATCAGGAGGAGAGATTTGGAAATTAACCGGCCATCTTTTTGACTCAGAAATGAGGGCTGACCCGGATATACTATGACCAGGGAGCTGGAAGAGACGTGTGAAAAACGAATGGCAGTAAGCCCCTTGTCTCCCTGCTATGCCCTGACTGGCCCCCTTTGGTTGACACACTAAACCCCTGACTATATGTGGCTTACAAAATAAAGCCCTGACTCTCGACAAGGTTTTAATAGGTTAGCGTGAACAACCATTGTTTAAAAGCAAATTTTTTATCATGACAAAAATGACAGCACGTTGGCTTGAGCACATTAAAAATGTACAATAAACTTTTGCCCAAATCGGGACGCTGGGCCCATGGCCTTAATCAGACTGCAATGTATTCTGAACCCCTTTTTACGCCAAACTAGACCGTAGACGTTTGCCCAAGGAAAATAAACAAAAGTGGCTAATGCCGATTTGTTCTAGTACGTATGGGTGGGTGTGTTGGGGGGGGGGGGGCGATTTGTTCTACGTATGGGTTGGTGGGTGGGTGGGGGGGGGGGGTCAGTGGCTGGGTAATCTCTCATTTTCAAGTTATGCTGTCCGCATAATCGAAGTCAATGAGCGATTACTCAACTTTGGGGAGCAAGTCATCGCTGCCCACTACAGGATCACCACCCTTTGTCAAATAAACCCCCCCAGTTGTCTCTCTTCTCTGGATAAACTGATGAAAGGATAAAGAAGATGCTTTTACGAGACCGCCCTCTACAACACTCATGCGCACCGTTTTATCTAGAGGCTGCCGGGGATATGATTCAAAAGTTCATGCATAATTCCTTGCCAAAGGATGTCTACAAAGTACAAAGAATGGTTAATGATTAGGAGGTATGAAGTATGGAAGCAGCCACTTGTAAACCTAGTGGGAAAGAACAGAATGATGTAAAAACTTCGGGGATAATGTTAAGATACGTGGCCGAAGATCTCGAGAAACATGTGTCCCCAGTATTTGAGGAATGGCACATCGACTTTTCAATACTGTTTTACAAAATGAAGAAATCCCCCCTCAATATTGAAACCAATAGCCACCCTTGTTACGCACAGACATATATGCGATAGGTCGATTACGCAATCCAGGATTGCAGTCAAACCACGGACGGTCTGTAGCAACTCCCTGGTCAAACAAGGAACTGAATGAGAGCAGGGAGTTGCTCTCTGATGAGAGGAGGTGATAAATCTTCCAGGGGAATTTTAAAAAGAAATTGTTTCATCATACCGGGTGAGGAATCATCGACTCTCGACGAAAGAAAATTGAGGAAGATTGTGACAAAACCAACATATCGAAAATTCATTTGATTAGTTTCTCCATTGCCAAAAGCCAATTTAGAATTAAATAATTTTGAAAGGTTGGAAGCCTCGACTCCGCCCTGACGGTGCAAAAAATTTCATCCGAGTTATTGACGGTAAAACACTATCACTAGACTATTGTAACATTGGTTTGGTTTGTCACTACGTGTTTCATTAACATCACTAAATGTTCCAGTTTCTGTCAAAGGATTATGTACCACTGCTTCCATGACACTGACGTTACATACCTTTAAAGTGTACATTTGTTAACATTTAAACTTTCAAATCTCATCCCAGTTAAAGACAGTAAAACATCATCGGGAGGCTATAACAACATTAGTCTGTCGCTAAATGGTTTATTAACATCACCAAATGTCCCAAATTCTGCTATAGAATCATGTACCAGGTCCCATGACAATAAAGTGACGTCACATACCAAAGTGTACATAAGGTGTTTGTGTTGTTTGAATAAAGCAGTTTCTTGGTATTGGCAATCGTCACTCCCCATGGAATAGCCATCATCAAAATATGTAACCTGACTTCATAATTTGTGTTTGCTAATGTAAATGAGCGAAACATGTAAATTGCCATAATTCATTAACAGGAATTCCTTTAATCTTGTTTAGTTGGTTATAGACGCCGCAAAATTTGCTGATTTTTTAAGCTTGTTCCGGCCGCAAGTTATTTTATGGAACACTTCTCAATCGCTTTTCGGCATTTTGGCTGAAATCGTGTGCAGGCCCATGGAGTATTTTTCTTTACATCCAATCAAGAAGGGAGCCATACATGACAGACCAAGGCTCAGTAGCCTACTGAGGGAATAGGGTGGGTGGACTAATGGTTTTCATGGGATAGCGAAAATTCTTCGGTGCAAAATGTGTAAAATTATCAAGTCAATGACAATTTTACCATCATCATACTATCTAACGTTAATTTCTATACGGGTCCCTTTTCTACGAAAACTAGACTCTTGAGCAACGAAAATAAGCAAGAGAGTCGAATTGCGATTTTTCTACGTATGGGCGGGTGAGTCAGTGGATATTTATCTCATTTTCAAGTTATGTCTGCATAATCGAGGTCAATGAGCGATAACTTAGCTTTGGGGAGCAAGTCGCCTTTTTCTAAAGTCCGCCCGACCCTCTCGCAAAGGATCGTTCGCCGAAACCAAACTTTAACTGCTTTCCGAAGAAGCTATTACGTCCACTGAACTGCTGGCGGACAAAACGTGACCAACCTCATGGCCCACAGACCATTTACATTATTAGTCAGTCATGTATGGAGCAAGTCGCCGCTGCCCACTACAGGATCACCACCCGTTGTCAAATAAAGAGGCGTCCACCTTCAAAATAGTTCTCTTCTCTGGATAAACTGATGAACTGATGAAAGGATAAACAGATAAAGGAGATGCTCTTACGAGAATGCGTGAGTTCAGGGCGGTCTCCGAGACCTCAACTCAACGCATACGCACCATTATATGTAGGGATTGGCGTTAACAGGATTCAAAAGTCCATGCATAGCTCCTTGCCAAAGGATGTCTAAAAAGTATGGTGAATGATCTTAGGAAGGATGAAGTATGGAAGCCGCAACTTGTAAAACCCTAATGAAAAAAAAAAAAAAAACCAGAATGTTGTAAAAACTTTAAGGATAATGTTACGATACGTGGCCGGAGATCCCGGGGGACATGTGTCCCCAATATTTGAGAAATAGCACATATACTTTTCAATACTGTTTTACAAAATGAAGAAATCGCCCCTCAATATTAAGAACAAATAGCCACCGTTGTAACGGATGGGTCGATTACACAATCCAGGACTGCAGTCAAAACAAGCCTGTAGCTGAATGAGAAGGGGGATCTTCCAAGGGGATTCTAAAATGGACTCAGGAAATAGTTTCAGTATACCAGTGGCGTACTATCGATTCTCGAAGAAAGAATATCGAAAATCCATTTCAATAGTTTCCCATCATTGCCACTTTATTCAGAAATCACTCCGAAAGGTTGGAACATGGTTGAAAACTTCGACTCCGGCCGGTGCATGCACACATCTCATCCGAGTTAATAGCATTGAAGTACTTCCCGGGTTAAAGACGGTAAAACATCATCGCCGGGCTATTGCGACATTGGTTTGCCATTTAATGTTTCATCAGTATCACTAAATGTTCCAATTTCTGTTAAAGGATTATGTACCATTGGTTCCATGATCATAGTGACGTCACGTACCTTCTTAGCGTATGTAAACTTTCAAGTGTTAGTGTTGGATTAATAAAGGAGTTTCTTGGTAATAGCAGTCGTCGCCACGACTAAATTGATACTGCGGTTTGCCACAAAACTCCTCATTGGATAGTCATTATCAAAATATGTCATTTGAATTCATGATTTGTGATTGGTAACGGTACCTAAGTAAAATAAATAGTTGTACAGGAATTCTTCTAATCTTACTTTGTGTGTTATAGGTGAGGGTTAACCCTTTATACCGTTGTGCTCAAATCGGGGCATATTTGCGCGCCTCGGGAGTGGGCGGAAAAGCGGACGTAGCACGCCCCGCATCAGCTTCCGTGGGCTATTGAGCCCGTGACCTTAAACTATTCTCTCTCGTTGTTGTGGCCGAATTTTCGGGTAGCTACTCGCAGTTTCGAGTTCCGCGTGACACAGTAAAGATGGGTGACATGCGCGCTCTCCGTCCGGCTCCCAAAGGACACGCAACAACGGTAAAGGGTTAATTTTACATTGGCGTCGAAAAATTAGCTGATTTTTGGGGGGCTTGTTCCGGCCTCACTGACTTATTTTATGGGCTCCTCAAAAGAAGAGTAAATATCAAGCATAAACGAAGTAATAAAAAGTTAAGAGAGTTTTTAAAAGGGTCGGAAGCTAAACAGACTTAGCCAGCCTTAGTAGTCCACTGGGTGGTTGGGGGTTGGTGGTTTCCATTGACAAGTTGAATGGCGAAAATTCGTCGGGGGAAATTTAAAATGGGTAAAACTATCACCAATGGCAACTTTGATTTTCATACATATCCGAAGCCAGGGGGACCCTTCCGAAATATTTTCACCCAAAAAGATTTCACAGTTTTCCACTGACTGTGATGATATTTTACACATTTGGCTCCCTAAAAATATTCGCCACCCTTTCCTACCTTCTCTGGCCACGGGTCCGCTTTTATACCGAAGATGGTTTTATGCAAAACTAATTTTAACGCTAATGCAAGGTCTGATCTACAACTATTAGAGCTATAAGCAACTTGTTGGCTGCAGTG
This sequence comes from Holothuria scabra, assembly GCA_037179385.1. Taxonomy (NCBI): domain Eukaryota; kingdom Metazoa; phylum Echinodermata; class Holothuroidea; order Aspidochirotida; family Holothuriidae; genus Holothuria; species Holothuria scabra. The sequence goes on from CM074198.1 coordinate 13,555,362, forward strand.
AGGAATGTGCTATTGACAAAGTCGTGGGCAAGGTTGAACGAGGTCGAAGGTCAATGCTAAGTACATGATGTCCCCGAAGACTGTTTTTTAAAGATGGAATGATTCGTATTGCGTAGGAGTTGAGTATTTTTATTGATCACAGCTCTTAGCACTGAAACGTGATGGTAAATAAATCTTTTGTGTAATCAAATAATCAACCCACTTATTGTAACCTTTGAACATGCTTATGTTTTGCATCCTCTATAGGTCTCATATTAAATGAACATAAGAACGGATTTGGATAGCAAACTAAATGCTGTGGTACGGTAAAGATATCATTTTATGGTACCACCTTCACATTGTTACACCCACGCGTCTAAAATAAAAAAAAAAATATGACAATAACGAAGTTGTAATTCCTCAGACCAGCATTTTCTACGGTACCTCAAACTTGGACTACAATAATGGAGGTCTTACAACAATAAGAAAACTTGGGGAAATCCCTGATCCCTTGGGGCCAACTGCAATCACATCACCACACAAATTTGAGGCGTACGGCACAAGGAGTGCTGTGACAGTAGACCTCATGCATATGATGTCACGGCATAGCAAACAGCACGCCCTACCCTCGGGCAAAACAAACCAACGCCGACAAATGCAGACAGCTGATTTGTCAACTAGTCGAATAAGCGCATTATCTGCTACACGTGCAAGGCGCATTCTAATGCGTGCGGCCACGTATTCCATTGCTTTGCCACCGAGAATGACGTCAATGTGTTGTCAATGCATAAGATCTCATAGAAATCCTAAGCTTAGGATTTCGATGTAAGATCTATTGTTCTTATCACATGGAAAAATATCTACTCAATGTACTACAATTACTGCATTGCCTGCCGGCCCTTTGGCTTCAACGTGTATTAATATTTTCTTTAGTTCCACAACAGGACCATGGCAGGTAGCACCTAGACATGTGGAAAAATTAATAATGAAGCCCAATAATGGGGGTTGTTTTGGAAGGAGAAAATCTAAGGACACGGTTTGGCAATACCAAATCAAGACGACCATAAGTTGAAATGACAGCAGATCTACAGACATTTTCTCCAACATTTTCTGAGGTTAGGTTAGATAGGGTTTAACATCTCAACTTATAAGCTTCTGCTTTAATTTAGCTCCGTCCAGGGTCCTTTTTTCTGGTTGTGAGGCATTCGATTGCTTATCCCTACTACTTTGCTTATGTGGAGCATCACGGGCAACAGCAGGAGACATCATTTTTAAAGTCTCTAGTATGACCCAGACCAAGTCATACCAAAGGCTCATCTGCGATAAACTCAGGTCTAGCTGGGGTTCCCAGAAAAGAACATCACAAAAAGAACAATTGCAGGACATGTAAGACAGTAGGACAGTAAAAATGCACACTCAAATGCAGTTTAAAATTTGGTTGCTATTTAACATTTTATTGACTGTTTAGTATTACTGCAGTAACTTTGATATGGCCATTGTCAATAAATTAAAGCAGACTTGATATGCTGCTGTTATTTTGATCCAAAATACAGGCTAGACAAAACCAACACATAAAATATGAAACATTTAAAAGGTGGCCAACATCTATCAATCATTTGAATTCTGTCACAACCCCATTAAGAACCACTTCACCTTGACATTCGTCAACAAAACATGCAGCTGTAAAATTGTACAGTATCTCTCTCAGCAGCCATCAAATTCAGCTTGAAATATTCAGGATTTAGGCTTCTTTGTGCTGTTGTAATGCAATAAGACAAGAGACTTCACTCTGCCAATGTTATGACACCTCAAATCACCTGATATTGATTGATCTGGTTTGTTTTGTTGAAGATTTATGCCTCAACATCTAACCTACTGGTTTATGACCTTTCTTCCAGTTGCAGGACAATGGACTGTTTTTCCTACTGTACTCCATTGCCAGTGTGGAGTATATCACTTTTTGAGAGCGTTTGGTACAACTCGGTGCAGGAATTGAACCAGGACATCCCAGCAAGAGGTGGATTCTCCACCACTACACCATGTATATGCTTTCACTGACTAGTATTGAATGTATCTTGAATCCAAGAACCAAATTATCACAGCTTCGTGATACAAGGATCACTTCATATAAGTCATACATCAATCACATTGCTATTGGCTCTTTAAACTATGAACCAAGTATTGTTGCCTAAAATCTCTGCAAAGTGGAGAGCAGTCACTAAATGCTACAATGTGGTTCTGTATCTGTAAACTGCTTTTTTTCCACACACGAATGATTAATAGTTTTGAGTAATTTAACAAACCAAGTGAAGGCTATTATCTGTAATCCACTTAAACTGGTTATTTTGTTAAAAGGTAAGTCCACTATTTTTCTTCACCTTTGCTGGAATTTGTTCCATGGATCACTAACTGCAATATTTAATACCAAGAAGCAGGACAATTACTTGATTTGACCTAGATTCAACAAAGATTTGTAGAAATGACAGGATGTACCAATCAAAGCAGTTTCCCATTGACTTGTTGGAACTACTGTAGGGAGACACAAGTATCATACACTGTAGAACGTGGCTATACAAAGTAACATAGCACTATTTCCATTGTTAGAATTCTTGAAATATTAGCATCATTCAATAATGCACAGCATATGGTGATCCATCAAAAACCACTGTAAATAATAAAAGGTGTATAATTTGGATGTACCAATGACATACCTGCCACAATGAAAGGATATTTAACATTGACACAAGCATACAAACCTAGCTGTGAGGTGCGCTGTATACCAATCAGTATGTGTATCCCATATTTATATCAGTTTGCTATACAATACATACACAATAATAAACTTGCAGTATTCAGTGTTCAGATCAAGCAGCCAGCTTGTAGGAAACCTGAACATATCTCAAAAATACAGGTTAATACAAACTATTAAAATCCTCATGGACTATCCCCCAAACTTGTTCAAAAATCATTCATGGAAAAGTTAATATTTTATGCAAAATATCAACATTTCACTCTTTGAACCCAATAATGAGTAATGTCCCACCTCCTGCAAAAAAGAAAATGCTGGGAGAATTTCCCCTCAAAAATCTGAGGACCAAAAACAACACTGATGTAATGTACCAGAAAAAGATTCCACGTTTACATGATTTGAAATGTATACTGTAGAACTCGAATTTCTGGAAGTTAAGCATAACAAAAGTGCCTCTAAAAATGAATATTAATATGCAGGGCTGGTACAAATTGCAAGATGCATGCTTCACAGCAGGAAGTTTGCATTATAGACTTGCCTTAACAACAGCAACAACAACATTAATAATGACGAGGGAATGACAAAATTGAGCTTAATCTGGAAGCAACCAAATAGTCATTTTACCAAATAAGCCCAACCCTTAGATATGATATCTTGGCAGCCTAACAGAGAGAAAAAGATAAAGTAAGTTCATACATTCGGTAAAATCTATTTGCAGCAAAAAGACATGATTCTGAATTCAACGAAATTTAAATAGTTCTAAAATAATGATGATCATGATGTAAGATTGTAACATTGATAGAATGGTTGTCAAACTGTGAAATAAATTAGGAATGGAAATTTAACATAAGGATGAAATTTGTATGCAAATGAATTTTTTTTTTTTACGTATGCAAATGAAATTAAAGAGGGAGAGAATCTTGTACCTCACAAATTAAACATCCTTTTAATCACACTGACCAATGAAACCAGACAAAATGTAATGCATTCTGACATTTTCATGGAATGAAGGAAATTGGTCAACCACTGCAAGTTAAGTTAGGGTTTCTCACTGAGATATACAAATTACGTTAATGGCATTTAAGCAACTAACGATAAAACCTTCGTCCTACAAGTTATATTGGTATAGTATGTACCATGTAGTGTACTTTTCATGGTAATCAGCCACTTTATTTTGAAATCGAATTCACAAAATGCAACTGTTCACTGACAGCAAGCTTCTACTACCATACACGAAAAGCATCCCCCCCCCCCCAAAAAAAAAAAAAAAAAAAAACATGAGTTGATATGCATGCACCATTATAAAAATACTGCTATAAAAAGTCACAGCATTGCATAATTAATTGTTTCCTGCAGCAAAAAAAGAATAATAATTTTGCAAGCCATGTACCTGTGGCAGAAGAGTTATAATAAAGCTGATGTTATTTTAATATCAAGCTGTGCACACACAAAGCTGTGAGTTATGGTACACGATTAACAGAACTCATGAAGCCATAATCTGACAACTGCTAGGGATTTGACCAAACAGGATGTAAGACTATGATATGATGTTAACATATTAATTTATTTTACTAATGAAATTGAAACGCCCCTTTAAAACAAAAATTCAATTCAATCCTCAATATATTTAGCAATTTCATTGGTCATTTCCTTGATATTTAAATTGAGTGAGGTTTGCATGTACAGTTACTCACAATGGAAGTAGGTTTTGCTGGCTGTGATTGTAAACCAGGGTCACAGGAAGCAGTAGAAAGCAGATATGCAAAAACAGCAAAGAAATGTGGCTACCATAGAAACACTTCCTGTTTGTCAAACAACAAAGCAAGTTTTGCAACACATATTACAAACCCAATCACGGGCTAGTAGTAAACCACACAAAGGAAACTACCAAATATTAAGTTCATACAACCAACATTTTGTTGAAATTGTCTACTGTATTGTCTGCAGCCTTGAATGCAATCAGAGTGCACAACCTTAATACTAGGAGCCCATACTGTACTTGAAAGTTTGTACAGTATCAAAAATGCTGAATTTTTATGCCAGATATCTTATTTCTTAAATTTTTCACCACACAAAACTAGCGTAAGAAATTATGAACCAGTATTGTGTGTATATGCAAAAAGGCAGAACAGTCACTGCATCAAATTGGAGTGTCAAGTCCTAATTGCATGCCGAAGATATTCAGCACGAAATACAGACTTTGCAGTACAGTTAGGAGGCAATCCAGGACAGCTACAGTGCTCCCATTTGAATTAGCAGTTTTTCCAAAAAGCAGTTACCAAGTATTGTGGGATATTCTCTGGGCATAGACGAATCCAGATAGCCAGTGATAGTCAGATTTCAGTCGGCCATAACTGAGGTCCATCACCTTTTAATCTTTCAATTTCCTTGCTAACCAGTACCATGAATGGTTGTACACTAATTGCATCTTGATTCCCTCAATTCCACTGAATATGAGGGTTTGAAGTTTTTCTAGACAATAAATGAAGACGATTTAAGGCTGATGGACCCCACTTATGGCTGCTTACAGTCACTAAACACAAGTGCTGGTCAGATTCATCTATACATATCTTTCATCCACTTTGGTAAAATGTCAATGACAAAAGATGCATACCAAAACTATATCCCACAATGCTTTGTACTTGATACTTGGAAAACGGTCTACTAAATACTCAGGTTGTTCAATTGACAAGAAGTAGCATTATTGAATGAGAGTCAACTTTCTGCCTCTGCATCATGTATGACCTGATCCCCGAGTCACCTCAGTCCGTCCTCCCCTGCTCGTAATCCCACAATACTCCTACACCTAGTTGGATTCTCCTTAATGGAGGAACCAAACACTCAACATCAGACAAGTGAAACAAAACATTACCACTTGAAAACTGATTGCTTGCTTGCAGTCAGAACCAGATGTGATCTCTTGCTAATACTTGGGAGGGGGACGGGGGGGAACACACTTTTATGGACATCAAACATTACATTCAAAGAAATCTTATGAAGCACAATCAATGACAAAACAGATCCATCTAACTGTAACATAAAAAGTGATTCATCCAGGTTTTAAAAAGAAGTAAAATGACTACCAAATCCCAGAATGTAACTGTTAAAGGAATGTAGTAGGGGAATGGAAAATAATTCAAACAATATTCTATTCTTGTATTTTCTAATATGACTTACAAAAGGAATCGACAACTCAGCCCACAGCTCTAGAGGAAGACTTGTCTGGAAACAGTGTCTTGGTAATAGCTCCATGGGAATAAAACTGCTATTAAAAATGCACATTGCAGGAAGAACAACAGGAATATGTCCTTTGGGTCTCTCTATATTCAACCCTTATTTACCGATTTTTTTTTTTTCCTTTTCTTTCTTTCTTTCTTTTTTTTTTGCTGTTGTTAAGCGTTCTATCATTTTACCAATAAAATTTTGCATTGGATGTGCTGAAAAAATATGAGTTATCCGTGAAAACTACTACATTGACTGGATGAAAGAACCTTTGCACACCTTTTATAAAATTAATTGCTAAGATGCAGAAGAATGCTAAAGATTAATTTTTGAGTCAGTACAATTATTACAATTAAAATTAAAAAAAGATACATTTACAATGTGTATTACACTACAGCTTTATTTCATTTGACACCTAATGTACATCCATCCTTCTTCTATCCTTCTACAAGAGACTTCCTACTTGCGAAGGTAGCTGTTGCCTGCTGACGTCGAACTGTGGAATCCTGTAAATTTGAAAAAAACCAACAAACTTGTTCTCATTGTGAAGGAACATACTATAGTACCTGTACATAAGTCCCATTACTCTCAGAAATTCAAAAAGTGCTTTGAAAGACCCTACAACCCCTCCCCCCTTAGGTACAATATTATTCCCTACAGTAGAATCATAAAACTGTTATTGCCATGTGGAAAATAAGCAATGCAAGTGGTGATCTGGTATCTATAGTAACACTATGCCCTTTCACAACCTGAGGCAGATGTTATTCACTGCAACAGAAGTGACAAGTGTTAATTTATACATTTTGTGGTCTGGTATCATAATTGTGATAAATATTGTCATTTACTGTACATGGTGCAAGGGTCAGAATTTTCATACAGGGTACTGTAGCTGAAGCTGGCCATACTAGCACAGCCTAACATTGCCAGTACTCATGGTTTACCAATCAACAGTCTGTGTAACAGAGTGTTGTGTTTTGATATAAGATGTCAAGACTTGAGAGCAGGCAACAGCCAGGTTTTTTTATTTTTGGGGTCTCAGTCATTTACTGATCATAGGCATATATGACCTACAGTACAGTACAACACAAATAGTCCTAAGGTGATGGACAGAAGCCAAGCCCCTTACACTATATATGCAAACATCATCCAACCAGCTACATTACAGGAAATGCCCATTAGCCAGAATTTAGAAAAAGTCCAACACAACTGATCCTCTTAACTCTGTGTAGCTCAACTTTCTGGCAGACATGAACCTTATCTTGACTTCTGAGACCTTACAAGTTGAAAGTCACCTATGCATGACACACTGAAAAGCTGTGCTGGGCCAATAGGATGCCTTCCCCCAACAAATCAATAAGTTGGCCTAATCCTTCTTACCCAAGTTGCCATTGGCAAGTCGGGTAAGAGTAGGTAATGGGGAATTCCTGTCATGTACTTCATTTTGCAGCACTTATGCAGCCAACCTGCCTGTGACTTGTGCATATTTGAAGTGTAACTTAAGTCAACCAGAATGCAAAACTGCATTGAGGTTTCGATGATACACAAATGTTCCATTTCAAATAATCCCATCATGTACCATTATCTTCCCATTCAAATGTTTTATTCTAACACGTTCAAAAAATAATTATGATGTGTTAACACAACACAACACACACTTCTCAGTTTAGGGAGCTAGACACTTTGAGTTTTCAATTCTTCCCAATGTCAAGAATTGTCACGGTAGAATACCATCAATTTATTTACTTTTCCACCCATATACAAATCATATGGTGAACTTTTTTACAATGTTCCATTGTGGAAATTTGGAAGATCCTCAAGCAAGCAATACACACTAAAATTGAATGTGTCCCGCGGTGTGATTGGCTGAAAGTATGTAATCATTGGTGCATGGAACCAATCACAAGGTTTTAAAAGAGATTTCCTGTCGAAGTTCACCGAGTCTTCTTAGCAGGTATCGAGTGTGTACTATCCTTTGTTATGAGGTAATGCGAAATATAGGAGCACAGTGCAAGTACTTGTGCAAAATACATCCCCCAAGCAGGCTATGTTTCAGCATGCATCTGCTAAAATCTTTTCAACTTTTCACAATGTTGAGTGTTTGACAAAGGTTCTTAATGTGTGAAAAAAGGAATTTTTGGAGGATTTTTGTAATTGCGGATTAGAGGGTGGAAATGATAATTACTCTACCTAAATCTGGATACTTGGCATCTTTGTAGAGACCATCTCCAGACTTTAACCCATCCACATACCAAATATGACATCTAATCGAGTTCCCTACCTTGAAATATTGTGTTAACCGGATTTTCAGACTTTGAACCCCGTGACCCCAGATGACCTTTGACCTCTGCCAAAAACAATAGGGACCATCTCCTGACTATAACACATCCACATGCCAAATACGAAATCTATCCAAGTTTCCTATCTTGAGATATCATGTTAACCAGATTTCCAGACTATGACCCCTGGTGATCCCAGATGACCTTTGACCTCCCCAAAAAACAACAGGGACCATCTTCTGACCATAACACGATAAATATGAAATCTATCCAAGTTTCCTGTCTTGAGATATCATGCTAACAAGATTTTCAGACTTTGCCCCCCCGTGACCTCAGATGACCTTTGACCTCCACCAAAAACAATAGGGACCATCTTCTGACCATAACGCATCCACCTACCAAATATGAAATCTATCCAAGTTTCCTACCTTGAGATATCGTGCTAACAAGATTTTCAGCCTTTTGACCCCGGGTGACCCCAGATGACCTTTGACCTCCGCCAAAAACAATAGGGTTCTTCCTCTCAATATGGTGCATCCATGTACCAAGTTTGAAAACTGTCAGACATTCCTATCTTGAGATATCGTGCTAACAAGCAAAGTGTCACAAACACACACACACACATACACACACACACATACATACACACGCCATCATGATTGCATAGGTTTCTCTTATCATCGAATCCAAAAAGTTCCCAAAAATATATACTGGAGCAGCAAAGCTACTGTGCTCAACCGTTCTGATGTTACCAGTTCAGTTTTTTATTCATCTTGAACAAAATCATGGTGTACACTTAACACATACCCAGACAACTCCAGTTGGGCTGACCAGCATGTAAACAATGTTCACCTAGCAGTTGAACTGTGTCAGGAATAAATCCCTATAGCTAGTTTATCCCCTTAAGGTGTATCCTAAGTCAAAACTCAAAAATATATATTAGAGAGCATGAAAAGTGAATGCTAACAGTCCAACTCCCATCTTTATACTTATAGGACAATACTGAGCTGAGACATAAAATGTTGAAGTCACTTGAAACAAATTGGTCTATTGCTGTAATTTGTGACTTTCTAGTTGTACAACTCACATAAGATGTTTGATTTCCTTTGAAAGTTATTAATGTTTTTATGAGCTTGAACACTCCTGTTTGATTCCATAGCATATAGAGAGGGCTTAATTACATCACCCCATAAGAGTGCTATCACACCGTGGTACAAGGTGCAGTAACTTTCAGAAAAACAAAGAAAGACAAAGATTACAATTGGACTTTAAGTTCAACAATGACATCACAAATTATTGCGCTTTGTACCATTTAAAATTGAGTGAATAAACTTCAACATTTTATACCTCAGATCAGGAATGTCCTATGAAGATGGGAGTTGGACTGTTAGCACTTATTTCTCATGCTTTTTATATATTTTTGATTTTTTTTTTTTTTTGTCTTGAGGTACACTTTAAGATAATGCTGCCTATGAGGGCAGGAATCAGAAATTTAAGTCATGGTAAAATGACCAGTTTGAGTAGGACAGTGGCATAAGCAATAAGGAAAGAGAAGATACCCAAATGTCTTTCCTGCCCCCTCCCTCAATCCCTCTCTCCCATCCCATCATTTCCATCTGTTTTTCTCTCCCTCCCTCCCCAGTTCACTCCTCTGTGAAATTTGTAAACAAAAAAAGAAGTACTGGAAGAAACTTCAGCTTGCACCATCCATTGAAGGCTGATAGGAAATGCTGATTTGTGTCCATTCAAATTGACATTATTCCAAATTGTAACATGTAACAAACATCACATATCCACCAATACCCCAGTTTGACCAGGGAAACAAACTTGGTGATGAGCCAAACAGCATTACAGTGACTCCACAGTATGGAAGTGTCCTCACACAGCAAAGAGAGATCTGTGTAATGGTAGCTCCCTGGTAATAGATACTAAAATTACTGAAGGATAAGCAATTAGCTGACTGGAAACTCATGGTGTGTGCACAATGGACACAAGCAGTTACAAAAATAGGCCTACAGTATATGCTAACAATGCCTCCACTGGGATTGTGTTTCATGAAATTTTGCCCTGAGGCAAAAAATGATGAAAATGGCCAAAAAATAACACTTTTCTTTGTGTAATCTTGTAGCTAGGAAGGAAATCTGTTGCCCCATGAATATGACACCTGTACAGCAAATTTTAGAAAAATCTACTGGCAATTACAGAGGCTGAAACCTTTTAAAAAGTGAGACGGACATTTTTTGTGAAACAGACATTTTTCCCCTCTACAGTATAACATAAGCTCTACCCAAACTTTGTGGGTTGAGCTAATAGCAGGATGTAAAATGAATTCTAACAGTCCAACTCCCATCTTCATAGGACATTCCTAAGCTGAGATATAAAATGTTAGTTATTCCCTTAAAACAAGTAAGTCCACTGTGCAATAATTTGTGACTTTCTGATTGTACAACTCACATAACTTGCTTTGTTTCCCTTTAAAATTAAAATGTTTTTATGACCTTGAGCACTTCCTATTTGCTGGCATAGCATGTTGTGCAGAGAGGGCTTAATTAATTACATCACCCCCTAAGAGTTAGAGTGGGATCACACCTTGGAACAAGGTGCAGTAACTTTTAGAAACTAGAAAGCCAAAAGGCTTAGTGATTCCTTGCCATATGATATATTGTTATAATGAACATGGATGCCCACATGACAAGCAAGAGATCCCTCACAAATACTGAGGTATACTAGTAAGGTCAAAACCTTTTGAGTTCATGTGACCCAAAATGACCTTTCATCCTCACTTAAAACAATAGGGAGCAACTACCTAAAAAGACCATCAACATGCTAAATATGAGCAATTCACAAACTGAGTATGAGATCCCTCCACAGTTAAATATCCACATAAAAATGTCATGTCTACAAGGTTTTGCCCTTTTGTGACCCCAACCTTTGACCTCCACTAACAAGAGAAATCTCCCACACAGTTATGATGCTGGTAAACTATGTTGTCTATTAACTTGATAAAGAGATATTTTTGAAACATGCTCCTTTAAATCAAAATTTCGGGTACTGAGGATGGCTCTCTATATAATGATGCCTCTATGATCCAAAAAGTTGACTGCATTGAGGTTAGTGTTAGAACAAGCCCTAATCCTAACAGTCATCCATAAATTGGAACATACAGTAGAGACATCTCAACAAAAAGGTGTAACCTTGGCTATTAGTGGTGGTCCTTTTGTATTTGTTTTTTGGTGTAATGCCCTTCCCAATGACTATGATGTCCTTGAAAATTAACTAAAAATGGGAATCCTATTAATCCAGAAATTAACAAGATTTGTAATTTGCCTTAAATTGTCTGCTTGTAGGAAAACCACATAACAGAGTACAAGTCAAGTGTCCTTTGTTTGGTACACAGTAGATACTGTTATGCTTGCTTTGATTACCTGAACTACAGTACTTTCTGAAAAATAAGTCTTATACTGAGAGGGCTAAATAAGTGTCAGACACTATTTCTAGACAGGTAGGAAATGGTTAAATCCATTGAGCTGTATGATTAAATGAGAAAACCCCTCAGGACACTGTGGCAGTCAAATGTGATAAATTAGGTAAGATAACAGTGACCAGCAATTTTCACAGACTCTGGTGGGTCAGTTACAATTTGATTCATTCAATTAGACAATCTCAGTTCAAGCATGCTCAAGGGTATTTGATCCAAATGATCAGTTACTAAGTTCTTTTTACAAAACCAATTTCCCATAGTATATTTATTTAGTTCCCACTTACATGTCCCTATGAGGACAGTGGCACAAGGTTTGTCTGTAACTTTTAACAATCTTTGATACTAAATTTAATGTTATCTTCATTTTTTCTTTAGGGTTATGGAAGAAACAATGTTTGTATGCTCTAAGAGAAATTTTGTGCATCATACAGAGCACCTGATCTGTTCAAAGTTAACACTTATGAAGTTCCCCACTAAACAATTCCTCTGCTTTGTGGGCATGGAAGCTTTCTCCAATATGTTCAGACTATGTCCCCAAATAACCCTCATACAGCCTTTGTTTAACTCACATGTTCCAGACACTGCTAGAAACTTCCACTTAAGAGTAGGAAATATATTTCATGAAAATCTATAGGCCAAAATCAGCATACCTATGACAAAGATAAATTAACTAACATGTCAGCCTGATGAACAGTTTTTTCCTTTTTAACTTTTTCAGATTTTGTCCTACCCACCTACTCTTATGCGCATTAATACTGGCACTAAATGTTATAGGGCAAAACTTCAAACCAAAATCAACATAAATACTGTACCAAATGCACTTTTATGCACTTTAGACATTCTTAATACAGTGAGATTGCTTCAGTACATATTTTGAAATTACCCAACTTGATCATTTACATAATGAAGTGGATTCCGAAAGCTTACCTATGCATCTTACATTACCCATGCCATTCAAAACTCTTAACCTATGCACTAATGAATATTAACCTTAACAGTTACCCTTTTTGAGATATAGTATGTGCAAGGTTTAACCTCTGATGGCCCTAAATGACCTTTGACCTCCAGTAAAAACAATAAGGGTCATCTACTCAATATGGACATTCCACATGCTAAGTATGAGATCCCTCACAGTTACCCTTCTTGAGATGTACTGTTTACAAAGTTTTGATGTTTTGACCTCTGGTGACCCCAGATGACCTTTGACCTCCACCAAAAACAATAGGGATAATCTACTTAACATGGACAATCCACATGCTATGTATAAGAGCCCTCACAGTTACCCTTCTTGAGATACAGTGTTTACAAGGTTTTGACCTTTTTACCTCTGGTGACCCCAAATGACCTTTGACCTCCACCAAAGACAATAGGGATCATCTACTCAATATGGGCAATCCACATGGTAAGTATGAGATCACTCACATTTTTCCTTCTGGAGTTATCGTGTTTACAAGCAATTTCCAAGGTATTTACCATTTGACCCCTGGTGACCCCAAATGACCTTTGATCTCCACCAAAAACAATAGGGATCTTCTACTTAATGTGGACAATCTACATGCCAAGTTTGAGATCTCTCAGAGTTACCCTTCTTGAGATATCGTGTTTACAAGCGGGCATCACACACACACACATACACACACACACACACACATACACACACACGACATCACCATCGCATAGATTCCTTGCCTGCCTTCAGCAAGGAATCAAAAAGAAAAAATACTATTGTAATTTGAGTAGTACAACAATGAGATCACAAATTATTGTGCAATGTACCATTTTAATTTGAGTGAACTAACTTAGTATGTACACTTGTCAGGCTGAGCGACTTTTTACTTTCTACAAACTGTCCGGGGAAGGGAAATTTTGAAGGGGGGGGGGGTTGCTGAACCATGGCTACTTCTAAGTGTTTTTTCAAGACACAATATTTCATACTCCCCTTAAACTTCACCAGTCAATTAGAAAACTAATGTCACAACAGTTATTCATGTAACAGGGTACAGGTACAGGTACTTCAAAGCAAATGGTCTATGATATTACCCATCATACAACTTTTATACAAGACAAACTTACCTCTTGGTCCAAAATCTTTGCCATAGCATGTCTTGCAGTAAGGCTTGTCCTCATGCTGATAAAAGATAGGAAGATCATTTAGATTCTTGAGAGCCAGCAATTACAGAGCAATGAGATAAACCAAATAACAACATGTACTAGTCTGGTACCGGCTAGTTGAGGAATTAGATAAATTAGGAGGTGAGATGGACCAAGATAGACCCAGATATTAACAACATGTTCTGATACCATCCACATTCTAAAATTTCCAAAAGTTTGTCATCAATCTCAAAAATAAATTGAAACAGTCTAATGCCCATCTACTCCAAACATTCCTGAGCTAAGATGCATATAAGCTTTAAAATTAATTCAGAAATACCCTATACCTGTTTTAAAAAATTGGTATAGAGAGAGAGTTGACATTTTGTTGCAATTAATTGAGATCCCCCTTTGGACAAAAATCCCCCAGGCCTCAAAATATTTTGAAGATGAGAACTTCCCCAAAAATTCTGGGACATAGTGTTAACACTGATACACAGTTGGGCTGCTATACAGTCTTGTTTCCTAGAACTGGGAAGCAAGTAAAGTTTGCCACACTATTTTACATGCTTCTTTTTCAATAGAGTCAAATTTATCTAGGTTCCTGCAGTTTCTGGGAAATCAATTTTCATGACTTTTCCACTGTAGGCCAAATAATGGATTTCCATAGACCCTTTCCACAGGATTGTTGGACAGAACATTGGACTACGAAAATCAAAATTACGGTATGCTAATTTTTCCGTGAGGTCACATCCAGAGACAGCATTTATTGGACATGCATACTGTAGTCCCATAAAAGCTGTTTATTAACGTGATGTCACAAAATAATTAGTTTACATTTCATTTTCATGGTCCTCTCATACAAATCTTATACTTACACAGGATGGCAATTTTTTTCATTCTGACAATGGATGGAGGAGATTTTAATTAAACCTCTCAAATATTGGAGTGTAATCCCATCCAATGTTGTTGTAGTGTGACCTGTGCTTTACTTTTGGCTACAGTAAAATGCCAATCAAATGCCAAACCAAATTCAAACAAGGTGGTGAACCCAGTTTAAACAAACTGGCGAGAACTACAGTGTACAGTACGTGAATGTCTTTTTTATTCAAGAAAGAGTTTACATCAACTTACAACTGCTTCCTTTCCCTGTGCTATCGTGGAGGCACAGCCCGTACATTTGAAGCAACCTCTGTGCCAATCCTTGCCCATTGCTGTATACTTCTCAGCTAGTGTGAAAAATGAAAAGAAAAATTGAATACATACTTTGCCCAGATGAGATGAAGTTATGATGAAAAACTTTGTTTTCAAATTGAACCATGCTGACAAATACAAAAGTTGAAGAAACTAGAAAGCCAAAAGGCTTAGTGATTCCTTGCCATATGATATATTGTAATAATGAACATGGATGCCCACATGACAAGCATGAGATCCCTCACAAATATTGAGGTATACTAGTCAGGTTGAAACCTTTTGAGTTCATGTAACTCAAAATGACCTTTCAATCTCACTTAAAACAATAGGGAGCAACTACATAAAAAGACATGCTAAATATAAGCGATTCACAAGCTGAGTATGAGATCCCTCCACAGTTAAATATCCACATAAAAATGTCATGTCTACAAGGTTTTGCCCTTTTGTGACCCCAACCTTTGACCTCCACTAACAAGAGAAATCTCCCACACAGTTATGATGCTGGTAAACTATGTTGTCTAATAACTTGATAAAGAGGTATTTTTAAAACATGCTCGTTTTAATCAAAATTTCAGGTATTGAGGATAGCTCTCTATATAATGATGTCTCTTTGATCCAAAAAGTTGACTGCATTGAGGTTAGTGTTAGAACAAGCCCTAATCCTAACAGTCATCCATACATTGGAACATACTGTGGAGACATCTCAACAGAAAGGTGTAACCTTGGCTATTAGTGGTAGCCTTTTTGTATTTGTTTTTTTGGTGTAATGCCCTTCCCAATGATTATGATGTCCTTGAAAATTAACTAAAAATGGGAACCCTATTAATCCAGAAATTAACAAGATTTGTCATTTGCCTTAAATTGTCTGCTTGTAGGAACACCACATAACAGAGTACAAGTCAAGTGTCCTTTGTTTGATACACAGTAGATACTATTATGCTTGCTTTGATTACCTGAGCTACAGTACTTTCTGAAAAATAAGTCTTATACTGAGAGGGCTAAATAAGTGTCAGAGACTATTTCTAGACAGGTAGGAAATGGTTAAGTCCATTGAGCTGTATGATGTAATGAAAGATCCTTCAGGACACTGTGGCAGTCAACTGTGATAAATTAGGTAAGATAACAGTGACCAGCAATTTTCACAGATTCTGGTGGGTCAGTTACAATTTGATTCATTCAATTAGACAATCTCAGTTCAAGCATGCTCAAGGGTATTTGATCCAAATGATCATTTATTTAGTTCTTTTTACAAAACTAATTACCCATGGTATATTTAATTATTTAGTTCCCACTTACATGTCCCTGTGAGGACAGTGGCACAAGGTTTGTCTGTAACTTTTAGCAATCTTTGATACTAAATTTAATGTTATCTTCATGTTTTCTTTAGGGTTATGGAAGAGACAATGTTTGTATGCTCTAATAGAAATTTTGTGCATCATACAGAGCACTTGATCTATTCAAAGTTTACACTTATGAAGTTCTCCACTGAACAATTCCTCTGTTTTGAGGGCATGGAAGCTTTCTCCAATGTGTTCAGACTATGTCCCCAAATGACCCTCATAAAGCCTTTGTTTCATTCACATGTTCCAGACACTGCTAGAAACTTACAATTAACAGTAGGAAATATATTTCATGAAAATCTATAGGCCTAGATACTTGTGGCAAAATCAGCATACCTGTGACAAAGATGAAGTAATTAACATGTCAGCCTGATGAACAGTTTTTTCCTTTTTGACTTTTTCAGATTTTGTTCTACCCACTTACTCTTATGTGTATTAATACTGGCACTAAATGTTATAGGGCAAAACTTCAAACCAAAATCAACATAAATAATGTACCAAATAATGTGCACTTTTATGTACTTTAGACATTCTTAATACCGTGAGTTTGCTTCAGTACATATTTTGAAATTACCCAATTTGATAATTTACATAATGAAGTGGATTCCGAAAGCTTACCTATGCATCTTACATTATCCATGCCATTCAAAACTCTTAACCCTATCCACTAATGAATATTAACTATAACAGTTACCCTTTTTAAGATGTAGTATTTGTAAGGTTTAACCTCTGATGACCCTAAATGACCTTTGACCTCCAGTAAAAACAATAAGGGTCATCTACTCAATATGGACATTCCACATGCTAAGTATGAGATCCCTCACAGTTACCCTTCTTGAGATGTACTGTTTACAAAGTTTTGATGTTTTGACCTCTGGTGACCCCAGATGACCTTTGACCTCCACCAAAAACAATAGGGATAATCTACTTAACATGGACAATCCACATGCTACGTATAAGAGCCCTCACAGTTACCCTTCTTGAGATACAGTGTTTACAAGGTTTTGACCTTTTTACCTCTGGTGACCCCAAATGACCTTTGACCTCCACCAAAAACAATAGGGATCATCTACTCAATATGGGCAATCCGCATGGTAAGTATGAGATCACTCACATTTTTCCTTCTGGAGATATCGTGTTTACAAGCAATTTCCAAGGTATTTACCATTTGACCACTGGTGACCCCAAATGACCTTTGACCTCCACCAAAAACAATAGAGATCTTCTACTTAATGTGGGCAATCTACATGCCAAGTTTGAGATCTTTCAGAGTTACCCTTCTTGAGATATCGTGTTTACAAGCGGACGTCACACACACATACACACCCACACACACACACACATACACACACACAACATCACCATCGCATAGATTCCTTGCCTGCCTTCGGCAAGGAATCAAAAATGGCAAAAAAAAAAAAAATGCAAAAATGCATTGAGGTTTCGATGATACATACATGCTCTTTTCAATGAAATGCTACATTTCTTGTAACAACTGGTGACCCAAAGTGACCTTTGACTCCACCTGTTAGTAACTGGTTTTTCTTTTAACCAAAACATTTCTACATTCAAAAAGCCAAATTTCTTACTGTGCCTTAAGATATTCTGCAAACAAGCTGCTTACATCATAACGCATCAACATATCAAGTTTGAAATGAATCCAAGTTTCCTACCTTGAGATATAGTGTAAACAAGGTTTTCTGAGTTTGACCCCTATGACCCCAAATGACCTTTGACCTCTACCAAAATCAAAAGGGTTCTTCCTTACATCATAACGCATCAACATATCAAGTTTGAAATCAATCCAAGCTTCCCACCTTGAGATATTGTGTTAAAAAGTTTTTCAGGATTTGTCCCCTTCTGACCCCAAATGACCTTTGACCTCCACCAAAATCAATAGGGTTCTTCCTTACATCATAACGCATCTACATATCAAGTTTGAAATTAATCCAAGTTTCCTATCTTGAGATATTGTGTAAACAAGGATTTTGGTTTTTGACCCCCTGTGACCCCAGATGACCTTTGACCTCAACCAAAATAAATAGGGTTCTTCCTCTCAGTATGGGGTATCTGTGTACCAAGTTTGAGAACTGTCAGATCTTCCCTTCTCAAGATATCGTGTAAACAAGCAAAGTGTCACAAACACACACACACATACACACACATACATACACACATACACACGCACATACATACATACATACATACATACATACATACATACATACACACACCCGCCATCATGAATGCATAGGTTTCTCTTTTCATTGAAACCAAAAACAAGAAGAGAAATGAAAGTTGCTTATACTGTAAGTTCTGCCTTTGAAGAAATAGGAAGCACTTGTTGTCTGGAATATTGCACACGATACTGTAACTACTGTAAGACATGTTGCACACTCCTACCTCATTTACATAAATTACAAAAGCCTGATACTGTGCCATATATGTATGGCAATTGTGATAATGATGTAAAATCCATCTGTGTGCAGAGTATGCTGTCTAGAATTGTCTAGAATCTTGGGGTACATTTCTATAAGGTCTCCTGAAAGATACAGTACATACTACAGGTAGAATGTACTACTGTACAGTATCATATCACTGCGATTTAGTTTCTTCTCGTATTTCTGTACTTGTATGTTTCATCTAAATTGTCACAAAACCCTCTCTACCCAAAAGAAACATCACCCACTCTAGTCAATGTCTATACTAATTTCTACAGTCTGTGCAGTTTTAACACCCTTGGTTGCTATGGTTACAAAAGGTATCAACAAATGAAACAATGTGTTTTCATTCCCAATTAATTAGGAGTTCTGTCTTCAAAAACCTTCCACTGAAAGGTTAAAGACACGCTTTCATTCAATTTGACCCTACTCAGAAAAAAATAATTTCGTTTTTCAATTACCATCACTTCCTAGAATTTATAATCTAAACGAAGGTGTTACAGTATCTCCAAATATGGATATGGTAGTACCCTTACCAACAACTAGTTTGCATTAGGAAATGTATATTTAGTTAAAATGAGTCACTGGAATTATTTGAGGATTGGCAGACAGAAGCAACCCTCCCAACTGATCATCATAATTAATAGACATAGAACTGATCATTGGAGCTTCTGCAGGCAGAAACCAATTCTGTCTGTCTAGACACTGCATTTTACACATTGCAGCCACCTTCTGCTGTCTGCGCTAAACAAGTTCTCAAAGCCAATATGGTTGATAATAAAATGCGGGACAGCGGGACACATTAAAATTTCATCTCCAGCTTAAAGGATAGCGTATCTTTTACTGTACACAGAGATTTCTGGGTGTGATCACCGATCAGATATTGAATTGTACACCAATGTTTGCATCAAGGCAAAGAATTGCATGATTCCCACAGCGGTTCTCAAAATCACTTCCAAAATAAAATGCAGGGAAATTGTCCCCCTTCCTTTCTTCACACACACACAAAAATACTAATTTATTTATATCAGCCAAGTTTCCACAAAACCTGGGAGTATGAGGCTGTTGTAACTGAAAACAAATAGCTGCATTAAACAAACTCTACAAAGTGAACATTGAAAATGTAAATTTGTCACTGCCTGGTTAGAGTCCCAAATGCATTGAATATCAGGCCGTTGATTTTGATGCCATGCGAGTGCGACTACACACCATCACTCACCTCAAATCACTGTGAGGAGTGTAACTTTCTGCACAACTACGTGAATATCTGGAGCTCATTTAAATCTACGATTTAAGTAAACCAAACACAGTACACTAACCACACTCCTTCATTTTCTGAGGAATGTGATTTTTAGCACGGCTGGAGAATCTAAAACTCAAGGCCTGGAATATCATCACAACATCACTACAGTACGATTCCTAACAGCATGAATGTACAGTAGAAGGTAGGGCACCACATTGTACAGATACTAAAAGTTGATCTTATGATAATACACCCTAAGATACAGCAAATGTCCACTATGCAACAAACTGACATTTGGAAAATATATCCCTATTTGCATTCCCAATGCCACAAGTATGTGTCATTAGTGGGGTCCATCAACCTTAAAATCTTCGATATTGATTACCTACATGAACTTTAAACCCTCACATTGAGTGGAATTGAAGGAATTAAGATACAATCGAGCGTAAAACCATTCATGTTACAAGGTTAGGGAGGAAATTGAAAGATTTAAAGGTGATAGACCCCAGTTATGGCTGACTGAAATCAGACCATCACTTGCTGTCTGGATTTGTCTATAACCAAGCAGTAGGCCCACAGATTTTTTTTTTTTTTTTTGGGGGGGGGGGGGGAACACTGGAAAAACAAGAGCCCAAGGGCACTATGGTTCCTTGCATTAAAGATGATATTGTATTAAGGTAGTCCCAAGGTAAGGCATAATTTGCACCTTTAACCCCAATGACTTTTGGCCATCACCCAAAAACATAGGGGCACATTAAATTTCAAAATCATACAAGCACTTGCCGTTTGAGAGAAATGGAACACTAAACTTTTCAAATTATCACACTGCACACTGCACACTGCCCACTTCCATGCGACAAATACATTCATCACCTTTCACTAAAATGTCATTTACTTGAGTTTGGGGTAGTATAGGAGGTTAGTTAATTGCCTTTTTGGTCAATCTCAACAATTCAAATCCAGACCTTAAAAAGAAGTCACACAGGTCAAATACAGTCAAAGTAGATCAAAACTGAAAAGCAAAAATAAGGAAAAGCCCACAATTCTGCTACTAAAGGCAGCCCGATAGTGATTTATTACCACCAATTTCTTCTTCACAATTTGGCTAGAAGACCAAAAAACAAACATAGCTCTGTAGAATCTAATAAATGACTTTCAACTTGACCTTTTAACCTAAAGAGGGTGTTAGAAACAGCATTGTAGTCCCTAGGGTAAAGGCAGAGGTAAAGAAGAGAAACTGCTTTCATATTTTACTATTGAAATTGGAATCTTAGCTTGCACTGTGAATAACTTTATTCAATACTGTATGTGAGGAAAAGGTTGTTTTTAATAATAATTGCATTACTGTCCTGATTGTTAACTAAACTGCTTTTAGACTGAGAGGGGGTTATAATTCTTCTTTTCTTTTATACATTGCATTTGTCTAAAGGCATTAAACTTCAGCTGGACTTTTAAACCAATTGAACAAAGACCCAAAGAGTCTTCACGTGCACTTTACTTAGACGAACACAACTTTCCATTATTTCCACTATGTTACTTGGTTATTGAGTAATTGCACCGCATACCTGGCATTGCAATAGGCCTACATATGACCTACATGTACACACTAGCCTGTCATTTAAATGTCAGTAACTCAAGTAACGAACATTGTAGGAGGGTAGTGTAATAGCCTTTTTGGTTCGTCTGATCAAGACAAATCTTGACGTCACAAAAAAGTCACAAAAAGTCACAAAGGTCAAAAGGTCAAATGAGGTCAAGTGAGGTCAAGGGGGGTCATCACGTGCATTTCACTTAGACGAACACAAATCTCCATTACACCACCCCCCTAAAATGTTTCAGTGGCAAGATATCAATAAAACATTACTTTTTGACCTTTTGACCCTTTCCAATTATTTTGGTTAATGTACCAACATTTTCACCTCCTACCAATCTAACTTATCCTAAAATGATGCCACTGCTTGAACAACGGATACTGAGTTACAGCTACTAACAGAAATTCAGTTTTTGGCCTCTGGTGATCACCAGTGACCTTTGACCTCCACCAAAAACGATAGGGCACATCTACTCCACAACATCTACATACATACCAAGTTTGAAAAAAATTGATCACTCGGTTATTGAGTTATCGCACCACATACCTCGCATTCCAATCCGTCACATACACACACACACACACACACACACACACACACATACACACACACACACACACATACATACGCCAAGGTGACTGCATAGGTTCCTTTGTTACACAAGGAACCAAAAAGGGGGGATTTGCCTTCACAATCTGTATTGCTGTAGTTGACCTCCCATGGCATTCTTAACAGTACTATATGAGAACTGTAAAGTTGGGGCTAGGGGTTCCTTCCCATCTTGCTCTCAATCTGAGAATCATGTGTGGCAATGTACTGTTTGCTACGCTAATGTGGGTGATTGCACTTAATACAAAAGTCCCATGAAGAAAATACTTGCCAACATACTGGCAATTATCACTGCACTACAGTTAGCCATATGAAATGTTTATATTACACCCTGAGTGTCCCAATATTCTAGATGTTGAATGTTACATATTACTGTACAACAAATTAACAAATCAATTAATTGATTTGTCAATTTGATGTACAGTACAAATGTTGTTGGTATACTATACTGTGCATAATTGTATGAGACAAAAAAGAAAAATTTTGTCATTTCACACATTAACATTACTACAAGCAAATGTGTATAGTAGATTGGTACCAGTGTAACGCACCTACCTACAGTACTGCATAAACATTTATTCCAAGGCAAGTGTCTACATAGCAGAGTTCAGTAGCTATGATGGGCAGTGCCAGGTTGGGCCACCCAGCATTCATTACTTGTACTCGACACTCACAGTCGAATGTATGCCTGTATCATACTCTCCTGGCAAGAACAAGGTTACAGTAAGAGCAAACAACTGAACTCTCCACAAAATAAGATACCGATATATAAATAAGCTACCATTCCAAGTAAACATGGTTTTAATTTTGATAACCAGATCTAGAAATTAACAAGAGCCCAATGGGCACTGTGGTTCCTTGCTAGATATTATGAGAACTGTACAGCCAGTCTGTGAAATAGAGCTAAGCAAAAGTTCATACTCAATGTTTGTAACATCTTCACAAGGGGTATTTTAGTACTAATATTACATGAAATCAAAGATTAAATTTCTGTGGCCTTACTGACATTCAACTTTTGTAATGCTTGGTGATCCTTCAAAAACACTACCTCATTTTCATATGTATTTATGCTGTAATCAAATTTGATATTATCATCAATAAATGATACACAATGTGGTCAGAGAATGAAAAACACCCCTTGTATTTCTCTCACAAGTTATTTTTGCCTGCTCTCAAATAAAACTTGCTGTTACTTTAAAACAATCTACCACTTGTCCTGTTTGCTACCTCTACACAGAAAACAGGGTTTATTCAGCAGTCAAGCAGAAAGCAAGTGATTAATGAAGTGTGATAATAGAATGAGGATAAGGTTACCCCACAGAGCACAGCAGTATTAAAGAGACATATTGTAGAATCCATGCATTGCTTCCACTGGCAGAGAGACCAGTTTAATGCAGAGTGACCTGTGCTGAGTGAAATCTACAGATTTCAGTTATTGCCCCCTTAAAACTTTGAATGATCCAAAATATGTGTACAACCCGAAGGAATCATTACTGAACGAACAAAAAGGACAAATTTCTAAGGTGTTTGAGTGCGTAAGCATGCAAAACCAGGTGAGATAAAAAAATCTATTGAAACTATCTTTATCTAGCTTACAAGATTTTCTAAATAACATTTCCAACAGTTGACCTCCAGTGACCTTGATGACCTTTGACCTTAACCAAACACAGATTGATTTGAAATCTGTCCTTTCTACCTTAAAATACTGTGTTAAAATTTTTTCAGTGTTTGACCCCTGGTGACCTCAGATGACCCCTTGACCTTCGCCGAACATATCCAATTTCATCCTTACACCATAACACATCCACGCACCAAGTATGACATCTATCCAAGTTTCCTAACTAGAAATATCCTGTTGAGAAGGTTTTTAGTTTTTGACCTCTCGTGACCCCAAATGACCTTTGACCTCCACCAAAAACGATAGGGCACACCTTCTCCCTATGATGAATCTATGTACCAAATCCAAGTTCCATCCAACCTTCCCTTGTTGAGTTAGAGCGTACCGAAGCAAGTGTCACACACACACATACACACACACACACACACACGCCAACCTGACTACATAGGTTCCTTTGCTACCGCAAGGAACCAAAAATGGGAGCACCATTTTCATACCTCCCAAGGTTGGGAAAAGATACTCCTCCCCCAGGCGGGCAATCCACCATGGGGCAGATCAGTTGGACCCGCATCTAGCCTCTTGGAACTTGGGAGCTATGCATTTTGAATCAAAGTTCCTGTAATTACAACATTTACTTCTTAAGTTCTTATGAGGAGCAACCATAGCACTGTACATTAAAGGGCAGGAGCAGTCTAGATCCAAAATTGAAGAAGTGTAGTAGACTGTCCAGTTTCATGATTGGCTGTTGGGAGTCATGTGACAATGTTTTCTCTCTTCAAATGTGAAATTTACCAGAAATAACTGGGTTTACCTTGAATATATATGCAATAGTTAAGTCATAAAATGTAATGAAAGATACTTTGAAGAGATACTGTATAAGATGAAAATTGTGTTCTTTAACTTTTTCTTCAAAATAAATTCGGGGAGACTTTACCTTTAAGATATCATTTCGTAAACCAACTGCCACCCAGCACTGGATATCATCCAGTTATACAACCATTGTCTATGGTGCTCAAGATACCTATTCAGGTACTGCAACAATGTACATCATGCATATACCAGATTACCAGCAATATTTATCCACTTGGTACAATACTAAAATGTTAAGTTGTCCTATTTAGCAATGGTAATCCTGCCACATTTAATTGACACAATACAAAGTATTGTTGTGCACAGTTTATTTGGTACTGCTGTAGCAGTCTGCCATTTGCTTTGGGACTTTCATTCATGTAAGCCTGTCATACAGGAGCGTAGATCTGGTTTGAGGATTGGGGGGCAAAATTTTCCAACAGTGGAAACTTCAGATTGTGTCTGTGAGTGGACTCTTCTACATAAGCAATCCATCCACATCAACACTCGCCACACACCTACAGTAATGTAAAGTAATTAAACACACATGTACAGTCCCCTTACATTAACACCCATACACAACACATGAAGCTAGATGGCACATTAAATGCAGTATTACTGCTTCAAAACAGCTTCAAGTTTCCGTTTCCTAGACGCCCTTGGTCAGCCTGTATGACACAATGTTACATTTTGTGCATTCTGTAAGTTTTTTTTTGCCTGAATAATGGGGGGTGGGGGTGGGGGGAGGGGGGTGGTGGTGAATGATATCTTTTCCCTTAAATATTTTCATTGGTGTGCTCCCTTCCCCCTCCCATCACCAAGACTGATACCCCTACTGTCATATTAAAACTGTAATAGGGCAGCTTGCAAACATTTTGAATCGGACCCTAGCAAACACTCCTGGGAAATAAAAATTTGTCCAGCTCTTATATCTATCAAACTCAAAATTCACTTTGACAGATGAACTTGATCTTGTCTAGTCTGTGTTGCAAGTATGTTTCATGGTTCACTATACTGCACTATTTGCACAATAAGAAAAGGGGTGGGTAGATGGGCACTGTTAAACAAGGTGTTTCTTGATTGGTTGTTGCCATTGTATTGTATTGATTGTATTGTTTGTTAGGGTTAGGGATTAGGATTGGGATTAGGCTATCGTTAGCCAGTTAGGAAATTTCTTGTTTAACTGTGGGCATCGCCCCACAGGGGTTCCCTTGCATAAATTAAAAACTTCCGCATCACGGGGTAGGGAAAGCAATTCAGTGCCCTACATTGACAAAAAGGCTGTACAGTAGGTGCCACAGCATTAAATCAGAAGGTCATTACAGTAGTTTAGGGGTAACACCCTCTCTAACAATCTTTAACTTGTATATTCATAATTGGGGAGTATTTAAAAAACTTTGTCATATGAACCTCTGAGGCATTCATGAAAAAGCCTAGATAGTACTGTAGATACAACACTAATTCAAGTTGGGGTGACTGCACTTTCCCCTTAAATGTACATGTAACATGTACTGTACATGGGAGAGGCAGACTACACACTGTACATACTGTGTACTGTACAGTACCTGTACATGGTGAATACAAAACCACCCAACCTGATTGCTGCATCACCAGTTTTACATCCTCGGCTCCCCTTTCACCCCCCTTCCCCTCCCCTGACACACACATTAAATTGTACGAAAAGCACAGGCTGTAATTAGTCTGAAATCTGCCTCGGAAAACACTTGAAGGTGAAGAGAGTTGCCTCAAAGTTATTTTGAAGCAACAGCTACTTTAAATATTGATCACAATTTTCCTCTCATTGTTCTTCAAAGTATCTTTTGTGATATATTAGGACTTCAATATTGCATATAGACCAAGCAGTTACACCTAATAATTTTCACATTTGAAGAGAAAAATATTGTCACATGACTTTCAAGAGCCAATCATAACACAGGACAGTCTACTATTACACATTATTTTAGGTTAGGGTGACTGCATTTCCCCTTCAAGGTAAAAAATTTATACTGTGAGATCTTTTTTTAATTGAAATGGAGTTACCCCAATTTAAATGTACAAAACAGAACACAGATCAATATATACCTGTCAGCATCTAAGAGGTCATATATTACACACAAGATTTCATACAATGATCAAACTGAGGCAATATGTGCAGAGTGCAATACAATATATGCTGGCATACTGTACTTGTAATGAGTAGAAGTGTTTTTAGAGCACCAAGAAAAAAATTTGTCATAACTGCAGAGCCATGCCAAATATGAACCTGTTGTGTACACTACGGTGTTTACATACAATTTCTTTGGTCACTAAAACAAGTTTGGGCTGCTTCAAAAATTTCACATGACATGGCAAGCAAATACTTTGAATGAAGATAATATGAAAAGCAAAGAAAGTAAACAGTTGTGTTAGCCTGTGTCACCTATTGTGTAGGATGTGGTTTTTAAGGGACAAGTTTTCTGTTGCTCAGTTGCAATTTAAAGGAAGGGTCTTTTCCACAGTCTCCTAGTTTTCACAATGCAACAAAGATTGTTTTCCCCCCAACTTGTTAATTTTAATTTTTCTTTTTTTACCATCTTGGTAAGTTGTCCTCCACCTGTAATTTTTTAAGGGCCCTTTTTACAGGCCCTGGATACATGACTTGGGTTGAAGGCATCAATTTCACTGGGAGAGAAACAGTAGGCCTTAGAGGGAGAGAATACCCCTGCAGTAGGAAAAATGTCTAGACAAATATAATAGATATTTGTCTGTAAATAAATAAATCCAAGGCCTATCTACTGAAGTATGTACAGTGTAATACATAGATTGCACAGTACTCATCAGCTGAGCTGTGTATCCAGTGGCATATACTGTAGGTTCAGTATATTACACCCATGCCGAATAAATACGAAAACCTAGAACATTTCAGGGTTGTAATTGCTATTAAACCTGGGAAAGGAAGACATTAGGGGAGGGGTAAAGGACAGGTGTCCCCCATCCCCTTTCAAAATGGTATTCTGCACCCCAAAATGAAACACAGGTGTTGAGTTTTAGATTTTCCAGGTGTGTGTGACTCCTGCGAAAAGTAAGGAGTGTGGTATGTAGGTGAGCTGTTTTATTAAACTATAATACATAGATGTGTATATTGCATTGCCTCCAAATCTTCATCTAAGTGTGCAAAAAAACACACTCCTTGCAGCAATTTAAGGAGAGGGATAGTGTGCAATTGCACTTTGTTTTGAGACACTCACCTTATTATACTATACTGAAAAAACCAATTTAGAAAAAATTTAATAAAGGTCAGGGCCAGAGTAACATGGCAGGATACTGTCAGATCATCGGAGATGAAAGAATCCTTCAAGATAAAACTGGAGTACAAGGGAAGAGCAGAATGACTTCTAAAAATTATAAAATGAATATTGGAAAATTAAAATTTTCTTTTAGTTTTACTGTTCTACACAGTGTCATGGAAGGGTAAGGAGGTGGTGGACCAGGAAGACTGTCACAATTAATAACAAAACAAAAAAAAAATTAAGGTTGTACTGATCTCTTCTATCATTGGGCTACTGTACATACTGTAGATAATAAATCTAGCACAGGAAGATTGGTTTGGCTTGTTGGACATTTTTAAATATGTACTCACTTCTTAACTTCTGGTTAAATCAAGGGCACCCACAACCTTCTTTCCAGTTGTGAGTGGGACTGTTTCCCTACCGGCCTTCTGAACAATAAATAAAGACAGAATGCAAAGCACATGATGCAAAACATCAGCTTGAATTTGACAGAATAGGAGGTTATGTTAAAACTTTTGTTGTATGGTTGAAGCATGTCTTTCTAATTTACATGAAGTTTTCATGGTATGGGTGGTCTTTGGTTTTTTTTAAAGGGGAAATGCAGCCACCCTAACCTGAAGTAGTGTAGTATACTGTCCTGTTTTATGACTGGCTCTTGACAGTCATGTGACAATATTTTTTTTCTTCAAAAGTGAAATTTACAACCAGTTCTTGCTTGGTTCAACTTGAGTATGCAATATTAAGGTCCCAAAATGTTATGAATGATAATTTGATGAGGAATAAGGAGAAAATAGTGAGAGTATGCTATTGCTTCAAAATAAGTTTGGGCAATTGCTCTTGCCCTTTAAATCAAGAGAGTGTTTGAGTATGCTTGCAAAATGTTGAGAAACCTGGTAACTGTAGCTTGGAGGTCACCTGGCCTTTTTAAAAAGCTTTGCAAACCTCAATTGAGTTGGTACTGTAGATACACCTGTCACAACAGAAAGTGACAATCACAATTTGCAATTTTGTTTCAAAAGAGCAGACTAATTGCTACCGTTGTAAATGCAGTGAAAATTTTTACAGCAACAAAATAGACATGGGGCAACATTTCATCTGCTGTACACAACAGCTACTGTAAATAGATACCAAAAACCCAAATCGAATTTTAAATCCCTCTTTTTGGGGATTAAACCAAAAGTCAATTTCATTTGAAGTGAAGTAGAGTGCAGTCCTAAAAATGTTTGAAGAAAACCATGACTAGGATTTTAAAGAAAAAACATCAGCTTGACAAATGAGAATGATGACCTGATTGAAGCATCTAAGGTGCAAAATTCCTTGAATATAGAGTAACAGTAAATATAGAAGGGCAGGTCAATTTAACGCTTCACTTATCACTAGAATTTGATGCTTTGCTGCTTTATTTGGCTGCAACCACCCCATCAACATCAACAATGCTGATATTCTGGAATGTTTGACAGTTATCTCATTGGAAAGACCAATCGTTGAAATCCTTGTGCTTGCATCAAGCAGAGTTACAGTACTGTACAGCAGTGACAAAATACATAAATAATGTAACCTGCACATTCAGCTGCAGATTGACTGTCCAGGGTGTTGTATGGACCCGTTCTGCTCAAGCATGGAAATCACACAGAGTTTAGCGCTGTGGTCCAAGACAGATTAGAACTGGTGAAAGCAAAAGTTGCAAAACACAACTGTAGGCTACAGAATGGTGTACAACTACTGTACATCTATAGAATAGTTTACAACAACAAAAGCACACCTTTATGTAAACAACTCCAAGAGCCATCACCATATTTATGGTATCTATGTAATCATTTTACACATTGAAGAGTCTGATAAAATGTTTACATTCTGCCATATAGTCAACTCCACCCAGTAACCCAAAATATGATTGATTGTTGTTTCCGTGGTAACATTACATCTGTATAATATTTGTATGCAGCACAGATCATGACCCTTTGACATTAATCGCAACCACGTCAAGTAAACAAGGGCAATGTTGGAATTCTTCAAACTTTCTGAATGCTTTTGCAAGACTTCTAATTTGCATTAGGAAATCTTTGGAATCTGCTGAAACATACTCTAAATTTACAGTCACAACCTACTGTATGCCTTTTCAGGCTTATCCTGATTTTGACCCAACTGCAACCATTCAATACAATCATACAGAAGTGTACAGTAAATCAGGTTCTGGACTTTCCACAGAAAAGTCAGACCTTCAATTTGAAGGCATCCCAATGAAATCACACAGCACCACTCACCTCAAATGAGTGCAATTTCTTCTGCTCACCCAGATAAACAATGGGAACTCAAGCCAATATTTAACTGTGATCTATCTATTAAAGTTTAATACCACAGCACAGCTGCTGGGCCCTACCACACTACTGCTGAATCTCCTGAGGAGTAGGATTTGTAGTACAACTGCAAAATCTTAAACTCAAGGCCAGAAAAGTGTGAATTTGGATAAATTTTTCTGAAGTCCCTACTACTACATGAGCTTTAAGGGGTAAACAATAAAACCTGCAAACCTAAATTGTTAGGGTAATTAAAGCTGTCTGCCAAGTGTGTAAACAGTACAAACAGTTTGTCTGAAACAAACTCATTTGGATCATTTAGAGTTTTGGAAACTAGTATCAATTTACTTACTTGCTGAAAGTAAATTAACAAAAGGGTTCCCTAGGGATTTGAGCCTTGCTTATCTCAAGTACTGTAACCTATGCACAATCCTTCAAGACTTGTATTTGTACAGTATATCAAATATTGATGGAAGTGTTTTCACAGCACAAATTGTATATAATTATATCTGGTAGATAAAAATGCACTTTGTGGCAAACCAAGTGTTAGAAACTGATTTTTTTTATCATGATACAGATGGATGTCAACATTCACTTAAGTGTTTTTTGAGGGTCAGTGGTGTACGCAGGATTTCTCTGAAAGGGGGCCCATGCAGTACGTTGAGTAAACCAAGGAAGTACAAAATTTATGAAATATTGAACCTCAGGGATTTTGACTAATCAGAT
This sequence comes from Holothuria scabra, assembly GCA_037179385.1. Classification (NCBI taxonomy): domain Eukaryota; kingdom Metazoa; phylum Echinodermata; class Holothuroidea; order Aspidochirotida; family Holothuriidae; genus Holothuria; species Holothuria scabra. The sequence goes on from CM074198.1 coordinate 13,586,338, forward strand.
ACAGTATGAATGAAGATTACATGACGCACAGGGCCTCATAATTATGACAATTAACTAGAATAAATTGCACTCCAATCTGGCAGTGGTTGTGCACAATACTAATATAGGAACAGGACAAAATTATATCATTGTACATTTTCTTACTGTATGTTTAGGGTTACATATACTTTTTGAACAGAAATGGCATTCAACTTTCAGACTGGAAACAAGTTTATGGTAAAATATATTTCTGGATCATGAGATTATTGTTTAATTTACAGTAAATAATTCTTACAGTGAATAGAAATCAAATTATTGGGATGACAGAGGAAAAGCTTAAATAAACCAAAAATGAATTAGAAAACAAGACTTTGAGAGGTTACACTGTGTTCCAAACAGCAAAAATTCTGTGTCAAGCAAGAATTTGGAAAGTTACACTGTAGAACAACTCCAAAGCAAATGGTCAGTTGTTGCCTCCTTGCCTTTGCAGAATGCACACAAAGCGTTTTCTACTTTGTGTATATAATACCGTACAGTGCAGTCCTGACTTATTTTTTGTAGCTTGAATTCTGCGGGGAAATTTGAACTGAAAATTAATAATCTCAGTTTCAGATGATTTTATTTTAGGGATACCAAAAATAATTTTTGAATCATCAGGAGGGAGGTGGAAAGAGCTATTCCACTTTGACAGGGCTCTGGGAGGATGGGTAATATTTTCTAATACAGAGTTTAAAGCTAAGTGAAAAGTAATGTTTACAATGAAACTATTTTCATTGAGCAAAGGAGCCCTTTCCATTACCATACTTACTGTAGCTTCCAAATATTTAGGATAGTTGACATAAGTCCAAACTCCAAAGGAATGCATAAAGGAATAACTTATTAATTTCTTATATTAAATTTGTTGCAAAATTCATTGAAAGGCTGACATTGCTTTCTTGGAAAAGATCTCTTACTGTACACATAGAACTCTAGCCATATAAAGTCTTTTACTGTATTAAGTAATATGACCATCAATTTTAATAATAATTAATGTTCCCCCTTATTTTGGATGTACATCTGTCGACTTGAGATTTTTACACAGATTAAATTTTTGATGAAGAGGCTAAGAGCCCCCCACATATGCACTGAAGTAAAGATTGATGTCAGATGCAACATCTGGCTGATAGGACAAACTCAAATTTGTCCATTTGAAAATCGAAGTACAGTATACAGGAAATTTTGAACTTTTAGAAGTGTGCTTAGTTAAAACCTCAAGAGTAGCCTTTTTACATCAATATTGAGACAAGGCTTCATTTTTGCAGTTGTCTGGGACAACAGAATTCCATAGGACCGACCAAAAGTGAAGATTCTGTTGCCTGGTGGACAACCTGTTTTTTTTCTTAGTGAGGACTAAAATGTACAGGTAGCCTGTTTTATTGCCCATGGGCTGGGGTTGTAGAATATGCCCACGGTTTTTCCCACCTGTCAAGAGGCGACTACAGGGAAACCAAATGCAAACTTGAACAATACTTGAAAATAAATTTCAACTTTGAACTTGTTATCCAGTTGACTGACACTAACACTGCTGTGTTGGTGTGTCGTTTTTAAAATCTTAATCTTATCTAACTAACAAATTTATCAGATTCAAGTCTTTAATGCTTTGTACTAATTGATTCTTTCAACTCCAACTTTCATTGTACAAGACAAATAAAACGTGAACACACCACATTGAGTTCCAACAGCACAACAGGTACCTGGAAAATACACTGTTACTGTATGTTCTTACGTTAAAACTTGATGTAGAGGCCGAATTCTTCCTACCCAAACAGTACCAATTCTCTTAACATTCATACTTTAGCCCCTCCCACAATTTGATGCTTTCTATTAACCCCTACAATTAACTGGGCCAAAATTTTGCAATTATGATGCAAAGTTTTCAGTATAGATGCAAATGTCAGTCAACAAAGTAATTCAGAGCCATGTGTCACTGAGCCTTACTTTGCTGGCATTTAGCTGACCCACCATGAGTAACTGTGGGTCAATTTTTAACAGTGCAGCTTTCAAAATACAGGTGGGTCACTATACTGTAGGCCTATAGGCCTGGGTACATTATTGGGATCTAGGGCAATGGCAGTCAAATCGCAGAATGGTACTGTATTCCAGCCGCTGCGTACTTATGTTTTTCACAGGTGCATGGGTTCAAATCTGACTCAATGTATACACGTGCATTTTTTCCAGGTACTGTCTACTTACATTTAGGCTTACCTCCCAAAACCTAGAAGACAGTAGGCTCACCACTAAAAGCATTTGCCAAGGCAGTGTGCCAGACAAAAGCACATTCAAGTGGACTACAGTAGCTAAACCTAGCCAACTTTGCTTGCTAGAATAGGGCTAGACCTATTGTAGATCCATGTACAGTACATCATGTATGTAAGATCAATCAACAATTCAATATGGTTACTTTTTGTTTATGAAAGAAAGACAGTGTCTGAGTGGGTGAGATGTGACTGACAGGTGTGTGACTGAATCAGGTTAGGCCTTGGCTGGTTGACAACTTGACATTTAGGCTAGAACACACCACAAGCACAAATGTATGTTGTGCAGTATAATATACTAGAGTAGGCCTTCAGGTGTATCTTTCCTCAAGTAACCCATGGGAAGGAGAGGGGAAATAGTACTCTGGCTGGTGAAAGATTCCATCTACCTTCAACCTGTAAATTTAATGTACTGCTAAGGGGAAAAAAGTTCCAAATTTTTCTATCCCATCTATTTTTCGTGTTAGGGGTGGGGTTAACATATTTCACAATGTATCCTACCCATAAAATTTTCTCTTTTTTCGTATAAACATTGAAAGATGACACTACAATTTGGTGAAAGATGTAAGCATGTAGGTAGTAAAAATGACAATTTACTTTTATGAAATTGAAATGGTTTTACAATTTCTGCACAATGAAAGTTCCCTATGCACAGAGAGATGTTCTATTTGCACTATAGACCATCAACATATACATTGAAGTAGTGTGGAGGTCAATGGTTAATCATGATGAGGTCAATGGTAAACTGTGTTGCTAAATCCATATTCCGAGAAGTGCTGTAGAGAGCTGTGATGAGTTCTACATTGAGATAATCAATGAATTAAACATTATAAAGCTTGCCCCCCTTCAAGGTTTCTGTAGCAGTTCAGTTTCAGAAATTTGAAAAACCACTTTTGGCCTCTAACTTATCTATTATATATCTATGTTACCCCTCCCATGAAGGCTGCTTTGATCTGTCCCCCTCACCAAGAAATATTTAAATTTATATTTCTCACTTGAAAGCTATCCCTCCCCCCTTTTGGTATCCTGTGTGGCAACGGTTCTTCTGAATAGATTAATGACAAATTTAACAAATTTCACTTGCCTGTCCTACAGTAGCCTTATTAGAAAGATATACCAACCAAAGTCAGTTATTCTTTTTTAGGCCTAATTAGTTACACTTGTTGCCTTAAAATATTATTTAAAAGCATGTTGCTGTGTTGTCACTATGACATTCTTCATCGAAACACTTCCTTCATACATAAAATTTATTCACCAACTGTCATGAGTTGCCTAAGAACAAAAACTTCTCCTTAGGCCTATACTTTTGTACAGGCTTCTGAGTCCGACAATCCTCAACAAAAAAGTTTGGACAAAGTAAGCAAAACAAGCAATGAACAGATTACCATGGATCTCCCACTCCCCCCCATTCAATGTTGCAGCAGCCTAAGGCATCTTGAAACCAGTTCAACATTGCTATGAAGAGGCCTAGGCTAGGTCTAGGGTTTTTCCCATGTATTTTCTTTGAGGATTATAGCCTAACAGTTAGCCATACTGGAAAGTAGGGCCTTTCACAGAAAGATCTTTGGCATACAGAAAAGTACAAAATAGGATGTACAGCGTACCCGACTGCTACAGGGAGTATTACACCAGTTGGCATACAATTGCAACAATTGGTGTGGTGTATGATTACAAACACCTCCACCTTGGCATGATTCTTTGGGTTATGGCTAATGTACTTTCCAGTGTGGGCAGTAAGGCCTAACATTATGCCTATGCCTAGGTCTGCAATGCAATTTATAACTTACAAACATAGCCTAGGCCTAGCCTTGTAATTAGGCTACTTAGAAGTTAGACTAGGCCTAGCCGAGGCCTACAGTGTTACTCTTAATACTTGTGAAGTGGCTCCTAAACAGTTCTCCGGGTCTCCTAGCAATAACCTGCTTGCCAAGGCTACGTACCAAAGTAAACTTCTTTCTTGCAACCTGGACACTTTGGCATGATGATCTTCCTGGACTGACGTTAAGCTACAACAACAAATTTGTTGGTTAATCGAAAATCAGATTCTATTCAGTTTGGAAGCACACTAAATCTTATGCAGCTGGCGTAATGAATCTGATCCCACACCACTGTTCAATTTACTGTTGGACCTGTTCTAACGTAACATGCAGGCTAAAGTGAATCAGGTAGGCTACTGTGAATTCATTACCTTCGCCTATGTGCACTTGTAAGCTTTACTATTATTACTATGCTGTACTAATAATATGCATAGGCCTATGCTTTATAACATACACAACCCTACGGTATATACACTGTACTGCAACACCGAGATTGTTTTGAACACAGTACTATACTACACTGAGTCAATGGGGCGTGATCCTCTTCGCTCATTTTGCACACGAAACAAAACATATTCCCCGCGAAGTCTGAAGTGCCGGTGGCATCAAGCAAAAAGATGGTTAGCCTATTTTGGTCGTGATCACATCACACTTACTTTCATGACGAGAATCGAACGGATTTGCGCAGTTGAACAAAGATTTCTTGTGAAAGTTCGCAATGTTACTGTTACGAGAGCAGCCCTTGTATACCTTGCTGTGTACTGCATAGACTATGCTAGCTCGTACCTCGCTATGAGTACATTACTTCTGCACTTGAACCCTGTACCGTACACTAACGTTAGGCATCCTCAAAGCAGCAGTTGTTGTAAACAGGTCATTTTACGATGACGTCATTTGTGTCCAAATGTGCCATAGAAACATCCATGGGCCACGGGGAGAATCTGTAAGTTGATGGATTAACCACCAAAGCGGCCAAATGTGTTCAACATTGTAATAGAAATGTAAGGCGGTCCTGAGTGCCTTCGGGCCGAGTTGGGTGCGAAAGTATCCAGCCCTCTGTCCAGGACTCGTCTGCGCGGTCCCTATCTATGCCCTTTCTAACGCAACGCGAAGTAACTCTTATAGGCTACACAAAATTGTGTAATGATATAAAATCTAAAAAATGAAATGGAATCAATCTTTTCTCACTATGTTTGTTTCTCAAAGTTGAATTCTAGCTGAAATTTACAGTCGTGATAACATTTTAGTAGAAGTATTCCCACTTTTCGGAAATTCGGGGAATTTTTCTTAGACGAAAGTTTCAGTAACCAGAAAAGCGATTTTCTGCGCTTCGCGCGCACGATCTGTACATCTACTGCCGATTCCGGTAAAGTGTGCCCCCCCCCCAAAAAAAAAGTAGTTATCACATGGTGGCACTACTGATCGACTTACTATAAACAATACCTTTAGGTGCCTCTGCGTGGCGCCGGTGTCCATTAATTCAGATTTTCTGGCTACGAGTGTGTTTGGATGGATGGAGTAGGGGCGGGTTCACGACTACACGGATGCTGCTGTGACGTGTGAAATGACACCATGTTGACAAGTTTTGGTACATTGACTATCTGCTGTAGATACATTTGTCTGATTGTTTTCGCCACCCTCTCAGTTACCCCAGTTACGTATACTGATCAGAGTTTACCTTTAACAACTTTTCAAAGCTTTGATTCCTCACCAAGTTTGTACATTGACCTAAAACTACCACAAAATATCTGGTCGTCAAGGTCGAAAGTCGTGATTGGCTAAAGTGTCGCGGAGGCTGTCTAGTCTTTCATCTGTGTGGATTTATTTTTTTTTTACCCGGCAAATATTCAGAAATTTTTATTCCACAGCATTTTCAGAGTTAAAACAAAATTAACATTTCTTATAACCTATAACCTGAAAGACCTCTTCAATGTTTCTTTATTCTGGTAGACAATCATTTCAGAAGGGAAAACAAGGTGTTGAAACAAGAGGTTAATATTCTCTGTCAAACCTGATTTCTCCTTCTAAAAGTAATATTGTGTTCACTGTAAAAAAAATGTACATTTTTACAGAACAAAAATTAAGAGATACCTGTCAATTTTAACCTTCACGTATCTTTAGATCACCTATTTCATTCCAACCCAGCAGGATAAAAATGTAATGCGGTGTTAGATTTATCTTATAATTGAAACGAAGTATATTATATTAACCTAACTTATCGCATGTCTTATTAGGCACATCAAAATAATTATGGATTACCCCCATGGACTGATGGAGTTGGAGGCAACTGGAGTGGGAGATGGCGCACTTCCGATACAAATATTTATTATGACATTAACGTTGGAAATATACAGACTTCACCATTGGTCGTACCGGTGTGGTGCAACTGTAAAGAGGTGAACTTGGGCTTGTAGAGATCAGTTGAAATTTGAACATTCCCCCAACATGACATGGTGAACGTAACTAAGACCTGTTTTATTTGGTCTTGAGATCCTGTCTCTCGACGGTGTCCTGGCCATCATGGGGCAAGAACTGGGGTGCCCCGAGATCTAATGCTTGGGGCACTCGCATATTGCCATATGTCAGTTACAGGACTTATACATACACTGGCATAGGCAGGATTTATATTTTGGGGACTAATTGCAGGTTTATTGCAGTGAATGATCGCTGGCTTGGAGTAGATAGAAGGGGAGGAGGTGGACTCCTCCCCTTTGAGATATCTTTGAACATTGACGCACCCTCGGATGCAAACCGGTGCAACATTAAAAATAATTTAAATTCTATTTCAGATGGTCATGGACGACACTTAATGATGTAACTTTCTAGAATTCATTGTGGCGCTGGGACATGGTAAGCATTACCATATTGCATTACCAAATTATTGCACAATTTACATCTCAAGTTGAGAGGATAAACTTCAAAATTTTATATCTCAGCTTCGGATTATACCATCGAGACGGAGTTGGACTGTTTGAATTCATTTTCATTCTCTGTCATATATATATATATATATATATATATATATATATATATATATATATATATATATATATATATATATATATATATATATATATATATATATATATATATATATATATATATATATATATAGATATATATATATATATATGTATATATATATATATAAATATATATATATATATATATATATATATGTATATATATATATATGTATATATATATATGTATATATATATATGTATATATATATATATATATATATATATATATATATATATATATATATATATATATATATATATATATATATATATATATATATATATATATATATATATATATATATATATATTTATATATATATATTTGAAATTTTAGACTTTGGGAACACCTTAAAGGTATACATGAATCACCGTAATGGTAGGAATTTAACAGAAGTTTGTTTCTCCTTCCCCGTTGGGTTTGGGGGGTTTCAAGTCTGACTGCAAAATACTTCTAGCAATGGACTTCACGGAAATGTCCTGGAATCTGACTTTGCCCTAAAATTAAAGGAGCTTTACGGAAGAGGGAAATTCTAGCTGAGTCAAAATAAAAACATCACAGATTTAACTTATCTAACACTTTCATTGTGAAGGATACGCAGTCAATTCATGAATGTTTACACACTGACATGCAATACACTTAACCGCATTTCAGTGGGCCTATTCAAGGTTGGCTAAAATATAACCTTTTCATGTTAACTTCATGGGCGTCCGCAGAAATTTTTACAGGGGGGGTCATTCATGATTGGATTGTGTACACTATCTAAGCGGAGCGCCACCATCAGTTAGCGCGGAGCGTACAAGAAAATTTTGGGCCTTACAAACCCTACAGAAACGACACTTGGCGAGTGTTCTAAGCTGCATGTACCCAGCCCCGAAACAGGAATTTCATGTCTGTAATTTTTTTATTTTTAGAATTTTCAATGTAAAAATTTGTTGAAGGGAAATCTGCCTCTCGGTCACGGCCTCGCACGCCTATGAACGATAAAGCTTACAACTGTCAAACAACCTATGTAGGCCTATGTCGGTTACCCAATTATGAATCATACCCCCTCCCCTCATATTCACCTTGTATATCCACGCGTCGCCACTTGAGATAAGCACGGGCCCAAACCAAGACCAACGCATTCATCCGAATAGTCGGATGCCATATGCCCACTTCAATTACAAATTTCCAATAGATGTCACGAATGATGGTCCCCAAATTACGATTTCACTCCTCAGCATATCATCTTCTCTTTTGCTATTCCTGGTCAAATGTCCGCATATTTCACGATTAGAAACTGACGCGGCCAGTGAAGATATTTGATGATTTATTTTTATTTTTTTTATTTTAATTTTTAATTAATTTTTTCACAAGTTTGATTTTCCAGGGGGGCAAGTGCGCCCTTGCCCCCCCCCCCCCCTGCGGACCTCCATGTTTAACTTCCTTGAATATACAAAGGCCATGTCACTGAAAAACGCAAGTGTAAAAATCTCGGAATAGATGACACTAAAACCGGAATGGGCTCGGAATCTGGCGAGGTGAATTTCAGGTTTACTTTCCCCGAAGATGACATGTAATTATTTTATGTTCTAACTATGTAATGAGTTAAGGCCAGTGTGACTTAAGGCCACATCAGTTTTCAATCTAACATTTTTTTCTAAATTGGACCAGTCGTATTTTATTAAGATTTTGTTTTAAGCATGGTGAAACGAAATCGAGAACTGATCCTATCTTATCACAAGATAAACTGCTCTGCTATTGTTGTGGGCCCTATAACTTATATCACTCAACAGAATTCGATTTTTCTACTGGCTGTCTATTGATGTAACGTTACCAAATAATTAGTTCACCTTTCATTTCGTGTGCTCTAATAGAAATCATGTATTTATACAGGTCGGAATATCTGGATTTTTTCCGACGGCAAAGGTTAAAACTAAAACTCACTGAAAAAAGTTGGACAGTGGTATGTCGATCCGAAATTGATAAAATCCACGCGTTATCACGTAATTTCCAACTACAAAGCTCATCTCTTACTTTTGGTGCTCTTTTCAGTCTCATTTCTGTAGAGCGCCACCCTTTCTTAAAGTTTTGGACAAGCGCTTTATTTTGAATGTGTTACAAAGGTGTCCGCTGTAACCTCCTTTGAATCAAGTGTGGGGGTATTAAGTCTTTACAACTGCCTGGATTCAGTTTCCTTCTTGCCTGAGTAGGGCAGCTCTTTCTACGACTTTTCATTAAAAATAAAATATGACATTGTAGATATGAAAAGTAAAAGACGAACGTTGCTTTTTGACATTGCCAAATCTTATATTTGGAGGGAAAAATGGAAAATCAGACACTTTAAACTTATCATGTATATATCATATTAGGCAAACAAAAAAAAACAAAAAAAAAGTCCAGAGCCAAATTTACTTTTGATATGTTAAAAGGGGAACATATTATAAGCAATCTGGTGAAATTTTAATTCATTTCCAATGTACGGTTCTCAAGATGTTAACAATTGAATGTGGCAGTTTTTTTTTAAGAAAGTATAACCTGGAAGCAAGGAGACGTGATGTTATACATTCACACTGTTGGCATTTTTTCTTTTGATTTTTAATTTAACACAAATTTATGCAACTAAACTCTCATTTACTGATATCATAGGTACATCATGAACGATAGAATTTTAAAAACTTCTTAAGTCCTAGGGCCAAGATAGCATCCCTAATCAATTCAAGGTCAGACTAATGGATGAAAAATAAAAACAAAAGCATTGGCCAACAATGTGAATCAATGACATCACACCCACTTGCTTCAAGTTCACTTTCACTAGAAAATGGGTCAACTTCACTTACTAGTATCTCAAGAACCGAAAATGGGAAATGAATCAAACTTTCACCAGAATGCTTAGAATATGTCCCTCTTTATCTCTTAAACAAACATTGGGCTCTGGACTATTCCTTTAAAGCTCGTTATGTTATATACGATGGAATGATGGGGATCATACAGTATGGAACCTTAAGCAGTTCCTGCAAAATGGTGGTTCCTACACGTTGAAATCAAAAGAGTGATCTTATTCACTCTCTAACAGAGTGAAAAGCGTGAATTTACTCGATTAGAGTGTTAATTCACTCCAAGAAGAGTGAAATTCACTCTAAAAGAGCAAAGTTTCACTATTGATTGAGTGCCACTCTTAAAAAGAGTGATCATTGCAGGCTATCGTTAAAGAGTTAATTTCCACTCCTCTTGACTATATACAGAAGGATAAAATTTTACCCAGTTTATGTCCGTTGACCATCGGCCTACTAAAATGTTTCAGGTCGGAGCAACGAACTGCCTAAGTTGGTTACACATAAAATTCATGTAAAATTTTCCTGTACTTGGAGAAAAGTCACCCAACATGGAAATTTTCCTGTAGTTTCAAGAGGAGCAAAATGGAATTTTTGCACATGTTAATCCCCTCGAGAGAAAAAAAAAATGAGGAGAGCGGGAACCGGTTCCCCTCAAACCCTACCCCAAAACGGAGGTTAGTAATGCGTATGAGTTGATTTTGCACACTCTCATAAAAATATGACTCTGTCCTTGCATTTTATCTGGCAATTTTGTGATCATTTCTCAAAAGTGCTTACATTTTATTGAAGTTAAACTTCACTCTCTAACAGAGTGAAAAGCGTGAATTTACTCGATTAGAGTGTTAATTCACTCCAAGAAGAGTGAAATTCACTCTAAAAGAGCAAAGTTTCACTATTGATTGAGTGCCACTCTTAAAAAGAGTGATCATTGCAGGCTATCGTTAAAGAGTTAATTTCCACTCCTCTTGACTATATACAGAAGGATAAAATTTTACCCAGTTTATGTCCGTTGACCATCGGCCTACTAAAATGTTTCAGGTCGGAGCAACGAACTGCCTAAGTTGGTTACACATAAAATTCATGTAAAATTTTCCTGTACTTGGAGAAAAGTCACCCAACATGGAAATTTTCCTGTAGTTTCAAGAGGAGCAAAATGGAATTTTTGCACATGTTAATCCCCTCGAGAGAAAAAAAAAATGAGGAGAGCGGGAACCGGTTCCCCTCAAACCCTACCCCAAAACGGAGGTTAGTAATGCGTATGAGTTGATTTTGCACACTCTCATAAAAATATGACTCTGTCCTTGCATTTTATCTGGCAATTTTGTGATCATTTCTCAAAAGTGCTTACATTTTATTGAAGTTAAACTTGTATTGTACACGAAAGTTCAAAATGACTACTCGTGCATTTTGCTCATAGACGAATCCGAATAGTCAAGTGATGGTCTGATTTTGTAGGGTATAACTAGGGTCCGTCAGCTTCAAAGTGTACCTCAAGTCAAAATTAAAAGATATATATAAAAATCATGAAAAAGTGAATTCTAACGGTCCAAATCTCATCTTCGTAGGACATTCGTAAGACAAGATATAAAATGTTGAAGTATTCACTTAAATTAAAATGGTACATTACGCAATTATTTGTGATGCCGTTGTTGTACTACTCAAATTACAATATTTGTACTTCTTTGTTTTTCTGAAAGTTACTGCATTACTCTTATGATCTGACGTAACTAATTGAGCCTTCTCTGTGCAACATGCTATGCAAGCAAACAGAAAGTGTTCAAGGTCATAAAAACATTTTTAATTTTAAAGGGAAACAAAGCAAGTACCGTGAGTTGTACAACAAGAAAGTCACAAATTATTGCGCAATGGGCTAATTTGTTTTAAGTAAATACATTTCAACATTTTATATCTCAGCTCAAGAATGTCCTATGAGGATGGGAGGTAAATTGTTCGATTCATTTTTCATGCTGTTTAATACCGGCAAATATTTTTTATTTTTTCACTTGAGGTGCATTTTAATCTATCAAACTCTTTGCTTTACCGTATCACCAGTAGGACCCCACTAATGATCTCCTTCACAGCTACTGGGAATCGTCTATAAGACCAGGGAGGTGTGATTACACCTCCCTGATAAGGCATTGTTAAATGCAATTCCGGATGTCTGATAGGGTCTCCACTTTTCAAAACGTCCTGTACTCGCTAACAGATGGTGTCGCGCTAATCTGATTGTCTTTCAGACTTAATTCCCGTTCGTCTATGGTTTTCCCCTCCTAACACGACCCCTCCCCTAAACTTTTGAAACTGTATTAGTAACCATTGTTGTTTGGACTGGCCGAAAGCTTTAAGGAATGCCCCCAAACAGGGTCATGACATTTTTAAAAGGCAAGGGCAGTCACCCAACTGGAAGCATTGTAGTAGTTTGATTTGCTGTTGAGAGTCATGTGACAACATTTTGTCCTCAAATGTTAAATTTATTGAGAGTAACTGTTTGGTTTACCTTGCATAATCACTAGGTTTACCTTGCATATGCAATATTGAAGTCATAAAATATTATGAAAGACTATACTTTGAAGAGAAAGAAGAAGAAAATTGTGACGTTTAGCTGTTGCATCAAATAAGTTTGGAGGACTGCTCTTGACCTTTAATGGTAAGGTCGCTTTCACTGGTGGGTAAGGATCGTTCCAGTCACTTGTTAAGGTCTAGTTATCATATGATGAAGTCACTACGGGATTCACTCTGGCGTCTCAAGCAACTGTTAACTGGTGGTATACGTCTTTCTCTTCGACGTTTGCACTCAATTAGTTACGCTACATGTTCCGATAACAGCCTTTCGCCCTCCATTCTTCAGAGAAAGCAAAGAAACGGAAGTCTACATAAAACGACACACGCCGTATAAACAAAAAGGATGAAGTATATATACTGAGGGGCCATCCATGCTATCATTGATATTTTACTTCTTTTGACTTATGTTAGTTTGCTTTTCTCATTACTCCCTCCACTGACTTTCATCTTCTTCGAGAGGAGCGGTATAAATGGCTTCATCTTCCTTAAATAACCAAACTGCATAACTATCTCTGTCCTTTGTTTACTTTGTTCAAAATATTTACTGGTTTCTCTTGACTAGCCATGCCCAGCTTGTTAATGAACGCCAGTAAGCAGTATATGTAACAATTAAAGATTTGGATGTTTGTAAATTTATTGCATATATGGCTTACGTGTATACGCCCTGATAGAGAGATGAGAACAGTGTTCGTATATTTAAGAAAGTTTTTTTTTTTATAATCCATTTCTATAGATTTATGAGCTTAAAACAGCATGCTTTTCCTATACCCGCCTCTTTCTTCTGGATAGCACGTAATTACTAATGAAGCAATATTCAACGCAACAACTCCGATTTTTCTTCACACAAAAGAATTATCATGCCGACAAAACAAAACACTAGACAATTGTTCGCACTGTGAACGGAACATTCGGTAAGATTCTGTATCACACAAAGGAAAAATTGGATATACATCTGGACAAGGGGGGGGGGGGGTAACAGTGGCCCCCTCCTTAAACACACATTTATTATTTTTATTTATTTTTTATATCGATAGTATTTCCCTATTTATTGCTTTGAATAGGCTCCGAAAGTGCCATTTCCATCCATCTGGAGGCGTTTTCGGTCAAAAGTTACTCTATGCTTTGTCTCAACTAAGGTGGCGCTTTACTTAGATTGCATGCCTTTAGGTTTCGTCCCTCGTTTACAAATTATGGTCACCTGCATGGAATTCGAAACAATCATGCAGAATTTTGTTGAAACATTACTGAGCAGCTTTAAAAAGTAGACTTTTTAGTTATTATTCAGCTAATAATCTTATTGAAAACTGTTCTTCGCTGATGCAACAAGGACATTAAGGGAGCTAAGAAAACCTTTAAGCAAATGAACCATGGAGCTATGTATGCTAGAACTAGGCTATATGATGAGGGAGGGGTTTAGCCGCACCCTACTTCAAACTGGCTTTGTACCTCTTTAGCTATGTAAATCTGGTATTACATATATATACCACACTTGCCGATGAAGACAAAAACTGGTTGGTTCGGAGACAACAGCATGAAGTTACGACAAAGATTACAGGTTCCCGTTGCGTTTTAACTTTTGAAAAATCCCGCATATGTGGATTACTTGAAAAAAATTTCGGTTATTATCGAAACTTCATGAAAATCTGTGGTTTTATGTGAACAAAAATTTATTGTTTTTTATTTAAGTACCTCTTCTTCATGAGAGTAAAATGAAGTAAACTTATCTTGAAGAAGACCGTTGCAACCAGTGTCGCTTACCGTCAACCACCTCTAAAATCCCCGGAGACATTTTTCTTGCTCTCAGTGAAGACCCCTTTTCTACTTCTGGCATGGCCAAAATGAAAGATCCGCTAAGCAGACTAAGTCTATATTAAAGTCCTCCCTTTCATTTGTGACTTAATTCTGCTACATTATTCCAACCAGGTGATGGTCATTTTGTGTTGGAAGTATGGTACTTTTGACTGAAAGAAACGTATGTGATCGGGTCATCGGTGAAATGATTCTGGAATCCTTAATATTCTGTGTCAGGCTTCTTGGTTTTCTTGACACACCTCTCTCGGGTTGAGCCAATTGATTGGAAACTATCTGACAGTCTAACCTAACTTTACCTAACCTAACCTAACCTAGGTAACTAACTAACTAACCACAGGTATCTATATCACGTGAATATTTGTCGGGTAAAAATACTCACACAAATGCAAGACTAGCCAACCCCCCGTGCATATTAACCAATCATGACGTTAGCGGTTAGACCGTGATCAAGGATCATGTGCCAGAACACAAACATGGTGCAAAATTATTGAAGTTGTGAAAAAATGTGAAAAAAAGTTACCTTGATGGCCGCTTTAAGATTACAAGCAAAATAGGATATTTCTTTTGTCAAGCATTAAACCAACTCTCGGTAGTCGCTTCTAAACCTGCAAACTGCAATTCTCTCATGCGAGCCTGACCGAATTGCACCCATAATTTAGTAAAGATTTAATTCGGTATTTTCGTATTGAGAAGTTGTCCCGTGAGATGTTATTTTTCATGTTATCTTGACAGAATTGTGAAGTTTTAGATAGTCCGTCATGATTATCAAAATGTCACGCTTCTATCGTTGCAAGTGTATCCTTTTTATGAATCTTACAATATTTCGCCATCTGCATTGTATACGGTGACCCACCAGGCGTAACCGAATGACGTAATTTACAATCGAAGTGGCATTTTGGCAAATATTGCAGATTATTATCTAAATATTGGGAAAGTTTTAGTAATTATGCTTTGCAGCGACAGTTATTATATCGAATGAGTTTGAGACAGCTAATCATATGTCAGAGGCACTTTGCCAGTCAGTTTTACAAGCAAATTATCGCAAAACTGCACTCTAAAATAAAAAAGTGAACTTAGTCACTCTTTGATAGAGTAAAAAGTTTGAATTTACTCCATTCGAGTGATAATTCAATCCAAGAAGAGTGAAATTCACTTCAAAATTAGTGTAATTCTCTCTAAACGAGTGATGATTCACTTTTGATGGAGTGCCTACAGTGATTACTTTTAAAAAAGAGTAATCATTGCAAGCACTCGTGGAAGAGTGAATTTTTCCTCTTCCTGTTAGTGAATTTCACTCTTCTTGGAGTGGATTTCACTCCCCTTGGAGTGAATAAATACTCTAATGGAGTGAATTCACACTTTTCACCCTATAAGAGAGTGATCAAGTTTGCTCTTCTGATTTAAGAGTGTAGTTTTATGCAAAAACAATAAAAACACCTATTATTTTTAAATAATATAAATTCTGAAAACTCTAGTTACTTATAGCTTAACATTTAGCCAACTAGCTTCAGTGAAAGTGGGGCAGGGGGAACAGCGGGCGCCGCTGACAAAGGGGCCAGAGGAAAGTCACTAGATCCTGTGTTTCACTGTACTGATCTTTCTTCTGTAATGGGATGTTTAAGCGATCCACAAATTATATGTCCCATTGATTTACACTCTAAATTAAGCTACCTCCGTTCCCCTTTAGCTCCTTGTAGAAGTTTTCAACCGGAACACGCCACCCCTCTGGTTGAAGTTCACAATATGGACTCTAATAGCACTTTCAAATTTCCGTATCATTGACCGCATTGAAATTTTGAGCTAGAGAGCATTAAATGAAAGGTACGTTTTTCCCACCATGATTGCTACTCAGAGACGACATTTCACAGAATGGAGTAAAACAATTAAAAACGGCAATTGGTCAAGTCGCCTTGAATTTCGCACAGTCCGTATTTCAACTCATTGTCTAGAAAATAAATTGAAACCTTGATCATACTTCATAAGTTACACAGTTAGAAACAACATCCCATAATTTTTTAGGGACTTCATCTGTCAGTAAACATTTTCCAGGTACGAAGTATTGGAGTCAGTGGTTCGCTACCTGTGACCACTTTACACATCAGAGGGGCAAAAAAACTAGGGTGGTGGGCTAGGGTGGGATGGGTCGTATTTATAAGAATGAAGCTGGGTCTCAATTCAACATGTATTCATGCATGTGTTTTGTTTGTGACTTATAGAAAAAACGATACTTTATTTTCGTTTTTTGTATTAAATTTTTCATGTTTCATGTACATTATATAGGCTCAAATACACTGACATCAGTGTGACCTGAGGTCATTAAAAGGACATTGGAATGATATTTTACTTTTGTTATTTCACTTTACAGCAGTGACCTATTACATTACAGTTTTCAAGTCTTATTAATATCTTAAGTTACAGTTTTATTTCATGAGAGACATTGGTCAGTGAAAAGCAACTGCTCTGAGCGAGCATGTAGATGGAAATAAGTTTTTCCACATGGGAAAGGAATCAAGGGTATCAAACTGAACCAAGGGCCCTTGAGCTCGATGTCACCTACACCATGGATCTGCTATTTACACGCCGGTTCTATGGTAGAGTAGCCCCCAGGGCGGACCAATTTTTTCATCCAGCTCATCGATACGAAAAAATCAATCTGGGGGCGGGGGCAGCCTAACGGGGGCTGCAGCCACAGAGACGCTACGCAGGCTAATGGTGTAGTGGATCAGAAGACATCGCCATTTGAAGCAATGAAGCTTAGCAATTGGGATATTCGTGCTCCATTTCCGGTCGGGTCAACAGGTCAAAGAATGGTGGGTTTTTCATGCCATAGCAACGTCCGATTTTCATCTGAAATGATCTCAGTTTTTGAGTAGTGGGTAGCCACTCGACGTGAAATGGTAACTTAAGGTATTTGTACACTGGTCACTTTTCAGTACACATGAGTTGTAACATGTTGCCGATCGGACACAACTAGACACAATTTTTTGCCCCTTTGTACACTAGGCACATGTCGCGACACATGTTGCGACACAAGTTGTCCCATGTGTCTGCTCATTAAACACTGGCTACATTTTCGAACACAAGGTGTGTAGGTAATTTGTTACGATACATGAGTGCAATGTACACAGGGCCACTGGTATCTACCCCATCCTGCCTGTGTAATCAAGTCCTGGGGCCCGTTCCACAAAGAGTTACGCACAATCTTAAGTTTGATTCCCCATACTTAAGTCAACAGTAAATCAAACTTAAGATCGTGCGTAACTCTTTGTGGAACGGGACCCTGAACTGAATCTGTTTGGAATCAATCAAGATATGTCCCTCCCAGTTGAAAAGAACTTAATGAGCAGGGTCGATAAAATTATAATAAGAGAAATAAATGGACATTTTGGTGCCTTTTATATAGACGGTGCACAGCATAATTTGGAGAACAATTTGGTTGGGAAATTTGGATTGCACCTGATACAGGAGTTGGGAAGGTGATGGGGGGGGGGCAGGTCTTTTCTGTCTGTTTGCATTGAAGATATCTGAAGATAAAATGCACACAACTTAACCCTGCACTACGTTTTCATGTCACTTGGAAAATGTATCTTAAAAATGTTTCGCAGTTCTACCCGTCCACAGTATCATCGTAAGTAGAATTTCACAAGAGCTGTACCTGAAACAACTTAAAAGACAAGTCCAGAACAGACTGTATTTTTAATATGTTAAAGAGGACCATATTCTAAGCATTCTGGTGATTTGTTTTTATTCGGCTCTCGAGATATTATCGATTGAATTTAACGCATTTTCTGTAAAAAGTAAACTTGAAGCAAGCAGGTGTGATTTCATGAATTCACATTGTTAGCCAATGTTTTGTTTTTCTTTATTCTTCTTCCTATTATTTTGACCTTAGATTGGATTGCCCTAGCCTTGAAGCCATGTAATTTTTTAAACATTCCATTGATCAGTATGCACTCATGGGATTAATACATCAGAACTGAGTTGCATAAAAGTGGTGGTAAATATTATAAAGAATAATCATAGCATGACATCACGCCTGCTCAGTGACGTAGCTAGGATATTTTTCAGGGGGGGGGGGGGCAAAGCTCGAAAATTTCCCCAAAACCTTTCAGTTTCAGTTTCATTATATTTTCAGTTTCAGTATATTTTCAAGGTCAAGGTGCATGTATTACATACAAAATACGTAAATTTATGATAACAACAAGATTATAATGACGCTATGTAATGTTACCTAAGTTAATACATGGCCTACAAGATCCTGAACATGACTACTCTATACATAGGATTGAGGCAATGTCATCATGGGCCCGTTGTCACCCCATCCCCAGTGCTTAATTAGATTAATTTTCCGAACAGATTACATAGGTTAGTTTCCCGAACCAGTCCTTTAAAAAAAAGGGTAAACATACGTTTTTCCAGGTTTGCAGGGTTATTATGTCTAGACAACGGTAAGCTATTGTTTTTAGCTTCATTCGTGGTTAAACACAGAGTAAGATCAGTCTATAACCTGCCCGGTACTAGCTTGTAGGATGAGAGGCCATTAAATGCTTTAACTTAACCCAGGACGCTGTCAACAAATAGGTTGGAAACCGGGCTGTTAAACCTCGCATAACCTTAACTAACCCAGAGCATTGTCAACTTGAGTGACGGGTGAGAGTGATACGCGGAGCGTCCCGCCAGGGGAAATTACGCTAAAACACCCCTAGATTGCAGGAAATGACACTTCCTGTGGCTCATTACTGCACAGCGGCGTAGCTAGGATGGAATTTTTAGGGAAGGGGGTCCTAGGAAACAAGTGGGGGCCTGGTACCTCCGAGGGTCAGGCGTGGCAAGACTATCTGAGCGGAGCGCCACCATCGATTGGCGCGGAGCGTACAAGAAAATTTGGGGCTTTACAAACCCTCCAGATGGCCGGAAACGGCACTTCCCACGTGTTTTAAGCTGCATGTACCCAGCCTTGAAATACGAATCTCATGTCTGCCACTTCTCAAATACTGAGAATAAAATATCTATCTATGAAAAATGGTAATACATACATTTTTAGGGACCCGAAAACTGGGCATTTCTGATCTGTGGCCTGGGGGATGAGACTAAAAGGAACCGGTGTCTTCCTTTCCCTTGGGAAAAATTGTAAACTTCAGGAGGACGTAGTACGCAAATGCGGAAATATCTGAATGGATTTCAGCTTTAACAGGAAAACCAAAAGTAGTTGTGTCCCCTCTGAGAAATTTGCTTTGAGTTAGATTTCCTACATGCAAAATGGTGCCATGTTTGGCAAAACTCTGAACTGATTATAGGCCTGCGTTTTAGGATTTTTCTTTTTGGAAAGCATGAAAAATTTCAAAACACTCATGTTTAGTCTTTGTAGAGATTTTACAAGTGACATACATTCTACCAAAAAACAAAGTTTTCTGGTTTACAGTTGTGTCTAGATGCGAAATGGAGCAGTGTTTGTTCAATCATCGTTACATTACGTACAGTCAAAGTTAAAATACTATAAGTAAGTCTCTCAAAATATCAAACCGCAAAGCAGAAGTATGGATCATGTGGGAAATACATGAAATCCGGACCTTGTGGACATTTTACAAATCCGCCCGGATGCCAGTGTCAACTAGTAAAAAGAGGATTTGTCCAAAAAAAAATGTTCCACAGTGACACTTGTCATGGGCAGAAGTGATGGAAGGGAAGAATTATTCGAAGCTAGCACCTTACCCTTATGACATATTTTGTGTATGATAAAGTATAGGAATGGTCGTGTAAGAATGGTCTCCAGTGTATGATTGCCTTGTTTTCGGTATAAATCAACCAGTCATCCGAAAGGCAGAAAGGGTCTTAACCTAACAAAGTCACATCCGAGTTTGTCGTCGAGACGTTCCTTTCCATCTTAGAAGAGAAATGCAGTAAACGACAGTGCAGATTATATACGGTATCTAATTTAGTGAAAGTAGGCATTTTGAAGTAATAACTTGATTTCATACGTGCGCAAAAAATGTGTTTTACATACATTCATGCAAGTTTTCTTAATTGTTACACATTTTATTAATTAACTGTTTTTGGAAGAAATACTTCAAAGTTTATTTCCGTTCAAACATTTTAATTTTCCTCAATTACTTTATTAGGACGAAAAAAATCTGGGGGCCTGAAGAAAACCTGGGGGCCTAGGCCTCCAACCCCCCCCCCCCTCCCCCGTGGCTACGTAACTGTTACTGCATGCTAAGAATGCCATATTTTTCTTCTCCTGAAAACTTTTAAGGAGACAATTTGTTCACAATATATATAAAAAGGAAAAATTGGAAACTCTAAGGCCTACCGGTATTTATTGCTGACAGCCTTAAATCGAATATAAAGATAATGGTTGTGGAACGAAAACAAACGGATATTGTGATAATAAAATGAGGGAATATTTCGTTCACGAGGCTATGATTATGTTACTATTTATTAGCAACGTATTATCCAATAGTGCATCAAGTTGATGAACATAACATAAGCTCAGCAATACGTAGAGAACTATCTCGATGATGGTATCCTATGCTCCGGTCATATAGCCTGTCATTGTTTCGCAGTATACGTTGATTTGATCAAAATACCCTGCATGTGTACCAGATAACATTCACGCTGCTGCAGAGAGGGCGTTTCTGCGGAACGCGAGTCAAGCGCGCTTCATGCTGCAGTGACACAGATGAGATCTGGGAAAATACGTTGCCTGGAAATTCAAGTTATGCATGAGAAATGTTTTACGATTACTTTTACTTAATAAACTTTAAAGACATAGGAAAAGGAGGTATTATTTCGTCAACTTGAAATTTCCCCAAATTCCACAAATTTCCCCAAAATATTTTCCAGGGGGCAACTTGCCCCCCTGCCCCCTGCCCCCCATTGGTTACGCCACTGCGCCTGCTTATTTCAAGTTTATTTTACGTTCAAAATTTGTCACATTCAATTCCTAATATCTTGAGAACCGAACATTGAGAATTAAAATTTCAAGAGAATTTATAGGATAGCCTATGATCCTCTTGAACATATCACAAATTAAGTTGGTTAAGACGGTACTCTTTTTACGCCGCCGTGACTGTCACAATGAGTATTATTTCCAGTGATCATTGACCGAAAAGAGCCCAAAGAAAAGTTTAAAATTAAAGTTATTGCTATCTTTTCTGCCCATTTTTGCATCCGACGAACACTTCATGATTAGACTTTGACAAGGTACAGATTGTAAGAGCACTCCTGCCAATTTACAAACAGTTTAGTTCACGCATCAACAGTTAAACATCCTCAGACTTATCGATGGCTAATCCTTTTCAAGACAGTCCGGTCGATTCTCTTGCCAAAGTTCCCGTGATTCTCTCCATTTCTATGAGGTCGGAAATTGTCGCGCATAAGTCGATTTTTAATCCCCCCGGAGAATTGGAAAAAGGGGGTCATTTATGTTTCATTGTTCTCCTGTCCATCTTGCTTCCCTAAATGTAACTGTTCATCCTATTGTCCTTTCTTTGCCCATCAATTTGAGTTACAAATCCGAAAGCAAAAATGTACTTCTAGCACTGCTTTTCAATGCTATATCCATCCATTCAGTTAGCCTGAGAGCAAAAGAAGAATAGCCAGCCATCTCGAGGTCAAAACATGATCACGTGATCACCTTTATGTTCCTTCTTAATTGAATGCCCGTCAGTCATACAATTGTGTGAGCGCCATTCAGTAGGGTCATATAGCCACCATTGCATAGGCTTCTATTCACCCCCATGAGACACCTTAAAGAGATGAAAAATCTTGATTTAAATTGTCATTGAGGTATTCGGGTTCTATCGTTAGTCCCTACTTTACACGGGACTAACTGTAATCGGGTTAGCTGAGACGGCAACCGTAACTTCCTCAGACAGCCCACAGATTAACACCAAAACCCCATAGGAGTTAAAGAGCAGTTCTGCCGATACGCACTGTCTACAATGAAAATTCCTAACTCGCTAACAACAAACTAACAAAAGCGCATGAGTAAGCCGAATTCTCGTCATCATTTCCAATTTTCCTGACTTAACACTTTGACTGCATAAAACCTTTTCAAAATCAAAGAGCACTGACCAAACGAAAATTTTCATACCCTATTACTAAAAAATGGCTTTAACAATTCTATGGTGCTTGAAACTATCACCCCTGCCAGTGACTGATAGGCCTACACAGTGACTGCGGAATCGAAGAGGGGGCGGGTCAAATCCAATGAAAAAGTAGGGGCTAAGCCCCTTCAACATTTGCGAGGTGAATCAAGATGAGCCTGTCTAGTGGTACCTCCACGGGTAAGGGACACATGTCCCAATTATATTTTGACCCAAAAATGGTTCGACTTGAAAACGCATTTTAAAAGATATTTATGTGCAGAGGTTGGATGAGGTGTACATAGACAGAAAAAATCTAACAGGCTCGGAAATGACATTTCCGGTGACTTGCGAGATTTTTCTCCAAAAATTTTCCGGCATGCTCCCCGTTGACCAATGGTGGAGCTCCTCTTAAATGGAACGGACGGGGGAAAGGTGACCACTCATTCGGGCGGGGGAAGGTGACCACAAACTTTGTCCTTCTTTCGTAACTTTGCCACTCCGTGTAGTCGTGCGGAGACATATTTTTTTTTTATAGATTATGGATAACATCCTTCATTACACTGCTGAGACTACAGGTTACTTATTGTATGTGTTCCTAGTTCACAGAATTGCAAATTCCAGCCTTGTGTGTCTAGCAGCAGAAAAACTTTACTGGGAAACTTCGGATTCAGTGAGGTTATAGGCAAATAATCCAACGACTCAAAGTCCGGAGTTCTGCAGACCACTGAGTTTATCCATGGACAGATTTAAAGTATACCCTGTTTCTCATAAAAGTCTAAATATGTTTACATCTTTTCATTTTTAACGTCAAGTTAATGTTTCCCCTTTCTTCCTGTCAAAAAAGTTTAAAAAGTTACAGAAAGTCGATTGGAAACTCAGTGAATTATGAAACTACTTTTTGGAGTATTTATTCAATATTTTATTATGACACCTCAAAACTTGTCTGTTCCATATTGGAAAATAAATTTTTAATACACTGACAACAATAGATTCAAAACAGTTTTATAAAAGCAACTTCTACAATGGAACAGGGCAAACCCGTCTAAATAGGAATTGTAAAATGGTTTTCTTCCTCAAAGGGCAAAAGAGACGTCAATGGAGTAATTACTGTATTACTGTATCACTGTAATTATTGTATTCACTGTATTTGTATACAACAGCTTTTAAAAAACATATGAAGCTGTATACTATGGTACGGTAAAAATCAAACGCAATCGCCTTTTTCAATTGTCAAGGTTAGTAAGACCTCTTCCAAAAATGGCGTGCCCAGATTCGCACAACTATTATGTGGCGCGAAGCGTCTCTGTTAGTTTAGATACGAATCCCCTATAGATAGCGGGAAATTGTCTTTCCCCAGGTTCATCAAATAATCTTGGATGAAAAACCTTTTCCATAACCAAGAGATTGTCACAATATGGTTACATCTGTAAAAACGAAGAAAAGAAAAAGTCTAATACGATGAGTACATTTCAATATTGTTACTGATTAACCGCGAAGAGCAATTAAAACCATTTTCATCTGACGAAAAACCAGACGACCCTTCTAGGGGTAGCACGACTTACTGACCCTTTAGCCCCTTTTCCTTGAGTTCTCGACTAGTTTCCACAATTGGAAACAAAATTTATGGGAAAAGGGAACATACTGGGGGGGGGGGGTGTTAAGATGTCTGGAACCTTTTTAAGGAACTGGAATGGTAAAACCCCCAGTTTGCACGTTAAAAAACTCCTATAATCTGGTTAAGCTCTTATAGAACAATCTCTTCTTTTCGGTTTTAATGATACTGTGTACACTACACTAATTGACTGACAATGAACGAATCACGTTTAGAAATAAGGGGATATGGGTGAGGTGGGTCAAGGGGAAGAGGGCCCTAACATTGGCCACCGTTTAGCTGAAAATAGATTGATACTCGATAGCATCAAACTGCTAACAGGTACACGTGAAGTTAACTTTTTGTCCTCAGCTAAAAATAAGTTCTCTCAATATTTGGTTTCAAGGGCACAATTTTTTAAAGTATGATTGACTAAGCATACCGTTGGAGGTGTTTGATTCTGATGGGAGATATTAGATAACTTCATCACAGATGTAGTACATCAGTTTGGGAGGAGCATGCCATACATGCACAACGTATGTCGTCTTAAAAGCTCTTAAGCAGGGGGGGGGGGGGATTCAGGAGTTCTGATGACTCAAGATGTGGATTTCCACATAGGACAGTAGTATATATATTTAAAAAGGAACGACGGAGACGAGATGGGGGACTACGTGGCCTTTTCTGCATTGGGTATAATATACCCAATATTATTTGGCCGCTTATTTCATTGAACATATTGGACGGTTTGTATAATTAGCCCACCCCTTCTCACTTCGGAACTGGCTCCGTGGTCCGCGTCGCTGTACGATGAAAAGTATGGGGTTTCATTATTTCCACTTGGCGTTCGGTTCAAAGCGTTGAATCCCTTTCTTTCAAGTTAGACTACCATCATAAGCACAATTACAATTACCCCGTTTGATGCATTCGTCTTCGACCTTTTCAAACCAACTGTATGCATGGTCTGATGGTCAAGTGGTTAGAGCATCCGACTGGCAGGCGGGTGGGCTGGAGTACGAATTTTGACCGGGTCATACCAAGACATTAAAACTGGAACCTCCTGCCATTATGAATTGGTGCACATGTTGAACAATGGTGTAGGAAAAACAAGCCACTGGGACCCAACTGGGAAAAGGCTGTGGCAGTGGCCGACACTTGTCCAGTAACAGTAAAATACAGTAAAATTCCAATTATTTGGATCTTACTTGTGGGAGCATATTACTAGGGTCCATTCCCAAGTGTGTTACTCACCACAGAACCATTGAAATTTATCCAAGATCGCAAATGATTAAAATGTCGTGATTATGCACTATACATAATAAAATTGTTTATAGCCACTCAAAATAATTCATGAAAAAAAAAAATAATAAATTAAGGGATAAACCATGTGAATGAATTAGACAGCTGGTGTGTAGTTAACGATTTCTTTGCGATTGTTTTTAGCCTAATTTTTGTTTTCAAGTTGGACTGAGTAATTATATCATTTAACTGGCTTAGTTGTTTCAAGATTACGTATACCAAGTTCATTTGCATACCGAGACTCACATTTCATATCACATTAAGTTTGATAATGCCGCAAAATATTTTCATATTGAATCCATAATTGATGAATTTTTGCACAAAATGTCAAGTTTTTGTTCACTGCTTAACTAAAGGATGGCTCTTCAAGCATTTTTGTAAAACTTTTGAAGAAAACCGGGATCAGGTCTCCCACAAACTATCATGTTTCTCTTTTGTTAAACCAGTTGGACAAACACAGCACATAAAAAATTTAAGGGGAAAATTGCTATAAGTTGGACATAAATCACGATTTTCCTTATTATTGTATGCAGTTTGTCCAACTAATATAGCAAGGTGTGTTAAAATGTTACATGTGCTGTATGTATTTAACTGTCCACTGTCCAACATAGTGTTTTTTTGGCCAAGGGTGCTTTTTTGTCAGAGTTTTTTCTTCTTATTCTTCTTTTTTTGTTAGATTTTAATGAGGGGAATTATCACAGTAGAACCTTCAAAATAATTCCGCCAGCACGGTGCATGAACACTTCAAAATAATTCCACTACAAACTTTTCCACAAAAAAATCAGTCTAGTTTTGGGTTTTGAAGCAGTTTAAATCGCAGTTTTAAGTCTTCACCAAAAATGAAACGGTCAAGATTTGAAACTCATGATTGAATGGGACAGTCCAAACACGAAAAGCCCAAAAAGAACCCCAAATGAAATAGGGAGAAAAAATTTCCAGGTCTGACAAAGGATTCGAAATCTTCAATATAGTTTTTCAACTATATACATTTGTATAATTTTTATATATGTGTATATTAGATCATTGCAACTGTAAGGAATACCCGTCATTTCTAAAGCCTGGCTGTCAAATGCCCCGGGGTATGATGAGACCAAGACTAAAACTCGACTTGTCCTAATCCTTTTGGCCTTAAAGGCGCTAAAGACAGACCGTGTCATCGTACTTTTCGTTTCCTTCATTTCAATGGCGATTGTAGCGGTGCCCATTCACTGTCTATCCTATTGTGCCCTCTTGCAAGGGGGGTCTTTGTGTGCCTTCGCCGACATTTGAAGCAGTCTGTTGTACACCAATAGTACCTCTCTAAAAGCCAATAGGAACAATGGCATTGCTATGATTGCAAAGAAGATTCGTGTTATTGATAGCGTTAATATACACACATAAGCTCTATACAACAGGTACTCAATAGAATCAACATTTTTTGAGCGTAACAGCGGGATATTTGGGTTGGAAATTGCCCCTTTCATAATATTATTAATGGATTATTCAGTGGAAAACATCGTTCCCTTTTTCCAAATTTTTCTCATCGGATAATATTCATCGTTTTTAAAGTATTTCTAGTCTGGAGTTGAATTAGTTGCTACTGGAAGGAGACTTATTATGGTCAATTGATCTATGGAGAGCGCGGTGACGTTTTAAGGTCGGCTGCTAAATGCACATCACACTCCCTAAAGCCCCAGGATGTTTCCTTGGGATGCAATGTCAACTGCCAGAAGATCATTGAAACGTTTTCCAAATGCTCAGAGGAGTACATTGACGGCAATTCGAAGTTAACTTGTGATTTTGGTCTTGTCATAGTATAATTCGATTTTAAAAGTTAAGTTGGAGCTGAGAGTTCAGAAACAGGACATTAATTTGTGTGAAGTTTACAGTTTATGAGATGAGTTGTGTGTGGGTCAATGCAAATGAAATTCATCACAAAAAGTATTTTTGTGAAAGCTACAAATGATCCAGGAGTAGATGGAAAATTGAAAAGTAATTAAAATCAGAAAAAAAGTAGCATTTCGTCCCCAAATTAAATGTTTGCAGAACACGGTTTTGTTCGACTGAAGTCACATGGGGGAAACAGATTAGTTCCAGATTCGAAATGGAACATGTTCGGATTAATGCATTCCAGAGACACTTTCATGGTGGTAAGTTGAAAACCATATTTTGTTTTTGAGGGGATTTTCCAAAATCACATTTTATCGAGTCTTTTTAAGGCCTTTCAGTTTTGTCACAAAACACCAGTTACAAATCTTGACCATTTGCATAACCATGAATGTTTTCAGTATGGAAAAATTATTCATGAATATGTATGGTTATTGTTCTTACCAACAAATTAAAGACAAGTAGATTAACATCGCCGTTTTTTAGGACTATAACATAAATAGGTTCGGCTGATTTACAAAACTGAAACATTTCTATTTCATGGCTTGCGTGGTCGGAAGATGGTAGTTTCCCTTGAAAACTTTTGCAACATAGAATAAAAAACACCTGCCTTAATGCATTTTAGTAGTTTGTCTCGCCTTTCCCCCCAAAAAACCCCAATCCCTGGAAAGTTTCTTTCTGCATGATCAAGTGTTTAGACATCCGACTGGCAGACGGGAGGTCTGGAGTTCGACTCCTAGCCGGGTCATATCGAAGACTTCAAAAAATGGAGCCTACTGTGATTGGTGCTCAGCATAAGCACTGGTATAGGAAGATAACAAGCCAGTGGGCCACAACTGGGAAAGCTCAGCTCAGTTCAGTACAGTTCATTTCAGTGTATTTCGTTTATAAACACATTTACAAAGATGCATATTAAAAAGAAGATGCATGGTGAAATGTAGAGTCATAAACAGGACGCCAGACAAACAGTTATATATTTATCATAGCTAGCGACCTTAAAAGCAAGAAAAGAGAAAGAAGAGGAATAAGAAAACAGAAGACTAACATGCATTAAAACCAGAAGGAACTGACAAAAGGAGGGGCAGGTCCAGCTTGGCATAAAACTTAAGCAGAGTAATTGTCTATCTATGAGATTTAATTTTGTGTTTAAAAGTTGCATAAGATCTAGAATGTTTACTATCATTTGGAAGTTCACTCCTGATTTTGTAACAATAATTATTCAACAGTAGTTTCACATGTTTTGAATTGTGCCTTTTAACTGGAAAAGTACATTACTTCCAGCGACGTAGCCAGGATTTCGTTTTTAGTGGGGCCTAGCACATGACAAGACATAATGGCCGGTCATTTCAAGCAAAATTACGGTGTGAAAACGGAAGTATAATATGCACCTACTAGTTTCGGTAACTGATGTTTATTTGCAATTAAAATATAATCAACATATAAATATTCGTATTATCATGTTAACAATTGAGAGAAATGAGCGTGTCGTTTGCGTCAGCCTATCCCCTGCCCAGAGCCCTGATTGGAAAGAGAATTGGATATGCGGTATTTAAATCCTGAAGTATAATGAGGGTACTTGGGGAGAATTAAGAAGAAGTTGGTGAGAATTAACAGTTGTTTCAAAAAAGCTTTGGGCAACTGCTCAACTTGCCCTTTTTAAGGGGGATTTACCGTTATTGAAGTCTGATACATATACACAGTTTTAACTAGCTCTCCAAAAACTGTAATTAGAGCCAGCCCACTTTCGTGAAAAACTGAACGAACTTGTTGCAGCCACACATGCCATCGGCTTGGAAGCACAAGTTGTATTACTACGTGATAAAACACCGTGTAATTCTCACCGGAAACTATAGAGAGCGACTAACCTGGAGCCTTAGCCCTCCCGTTTTCGCCACATCAACAAAAAACACTCGAGAAATTAGCTGTGCAACTCTCTCACATCCCTACTGATTCTTAAGTAAGCCCCCCCCCCTTTTTGAAATGTCTGGATCCGCGCCTGAATACATCCATGGCCTTTTTCCCGTTCCAATCATTTCCAATTAGGGTGGAAGTTTTCGCCTTTAAATTTATCATGAGAAAATGCCGAGCCGTCTTTGTGGTTCGAAATATCACAAGAGGGCGACACCCAGTCCCCCCTTCCCAATGAGAAATGTTCACGTGTAATTTAGCTCTAACAAAATTCAGATATATGTTGTAATTCATGTTTTTATTGTCCCCTCTTTATATCTTGAACTGTACATCGCATGACACTTTTGAGGCTCACTCAAGCAACGCATCGCAAAGGGAAAAACTTGCATTATTTGCTTGAAATGTGGCATTGAGTTGGTTCGTGAAATTCAACAAATTTTTCCAAACCGGTTAAGTTTTCTTCACATACCAATGACAAATGGTCAATCTTAGACAAATCCCCGTATCTTTCAAATAAATGACTGTCTTACGAGTGAGTACTTAATGGTCCAAATTGGTTTTCAAAAATTCGTGACCAGACACTTCTTCAAATTATGTACAAAACCATTACAAGTCAGGACACTAGAAAATTCAAAATTTTAACATTTTCTGTGACTTTTGGACTTGAAACTTGACTCGATATGCTAACTATAAGCATTGTTATGTGGTAGTGACCCTTTGAGACTCTCATTAAGTTATCGATATCAACTAAATGAACCTCTTTTAACATCTGACACCCTAGGTAACCCAGTAAATTGGCAAATTGCCTTTTAGACATTTTGTTCAAAATCCATTAACCAAAGGGTTTCAATGGGTTTCAAATGGTTCGAAAGGGTTTTCTAAAGGGTTTGGTTTATGCAAGGGTAAATTTTGTAATTCTCTTTGTGATTTGTCGAGTTCCCATCAAAAACCAAAGGGAACCGTTAGGATGCAAAGGTTTTTTTTTTTTTTTCAAAAGGGCACTATATGAAACCTTGTGGGTTCAAAGGGTTGTCCCAACGAATTTTCAGCTGGGAGTGATGAGTTTGGACGTAGCACTTTGTTTACAGCATTTAAAGCGGAGCGAAAAGAGAAGCTAGCGCGGAGCGTCCAAAAATTTTGTGGCTAACAGTAGCGTAATTAGGGTTTCAAAGTGAGGGGGCAGTAATGAAAAAAAGTAAATATACAGACAGCAGATAGTCAATATAACGACACTTGTCAAAGGGACATCACTTAACGAGTCACTCTCCAATCAGCGTCAGGCCGTTTTGGAACCTACACTATGCATTTATACAACGAACATATTCGAAACGGGTGTTAACCTTTAAGCAAGATGTTACCGAAGATGTAAGCGCACCAAGGGAGCGAAATCTGTTGTTGATGGTGGTGGTGGTGGTTTCATTTTTTGGTCATTTTTGTCGAAGATCATTAAATCTGCGGTACTTCTATCGTAATGTTTATCCACAGTCCAACCAGGACGGATTCAAAATTTTATCAAACCGTTTTCCACAATGAGGCTGCATCGGATGCATGAAAATATTTTGTCGGAGGTATAACTATATGATGCTACGATTAAGAGTGGAATACAGTGGCGTAACCAAATAGCCCCAGTCAAATGCCTGCCCCTGCTGTCCCCCAAATGAAATTCGAAGCTAAGAAATATATTGGACAAAGTGTGTTTAAGACAAGAACTCCAAAATCAAGCCTTGAAAGTATGGGTTTTATAAAGGGAGACTGAAAAATGACATTTCCTGCAATCTGAGAGGCAGTTTAGTCAAAATCTCTGTGCGCTATGCTACAATCTAACGCTTAGAAACAATTGCGAAGGGAGAAGTTTAAAAGTAACTTACCATTTTCCACAGTTTTTCGAGGAAGAAATATTTTTAATGTTAGTTTATGGGACGATCTTGCATATAGGCTCATTTTCCATTGATTATAGTCCATCCAGTGGCAGTCGCATATTTTAGGCGTTAATTTTCTGACCATTGTACCATTTGCTACTTTTTATTGTTGAAGTAAAAACTTTATTTGCATACGAACGCTCAAAAACGATTTCTTAGATTCTGTATTTATAAGCCTGAGAAATGCCCTTCCCTGCTGTTTGACAGGTTGAAGGGTCTCAACTTTTCGAAATTTTCTGTTCGCTCCCCGCCAACCGACAGTGGCGTTCCGCTAAAATAGTGTCATTTCTTCTTGCCCACCAATTGAACACTCCCCCCACTGAAGAAGAGAAGGCTTGTGAAGAATATGTAGGTATTCTCAGTACTGTATTGTCACGGGTATAAATGAACTATTTCCTACATGCTTTTCTCCGTACCTTCAGTGTAACGTATGTTTAATAGGCTACCGTACCACGAGTCTATACATACTTTGCATCGGGGAATCACAATTCACCTAATTTGCAGACAACAGTAATGAACGGTATAATCTGCTATTTACACAAGATTCTCTCTCACAATAGGGATAACGGTAGTACGAAAAGCCCATAAAAAATATATCCATTCCTGTACTTTCTTAGTAGACAGTGGGCAGATGATAATTATACCCATTGTCCAAATTATTAGCCGTTGCAGCTTAAGTTGAAGTGCAATTCTTTTCTCTGAATTAGAATCGCGGGCCGTCTTTTGTCATTAAGTTTTAGACAAGCATGCTTCCAAGTCATTTATCAAGTTCCCGCGCTTTTGTATGACCGTCTGTTTCCTTCGTGTATTCACAAGAGAGAGACAAGAGACATATTTGTCAATCCAGATTTTTTGTAATTACCACCACTTATTTTCATCTTCCATAAAGTTACCATATAATTGCAGAGTCGAATTTACGGAAACAGCTGTTTTAGCTAGTTTAATTTGCTTAAAACCAATCAATAAATTAATATTTTTCAACCTTTACACCTAGACTGTAACGGTCTCGTGCAGAGTGAAATGTGTTCAAATCATATGTTTCCTTTTTTTACCAAGCCAATCCTACCTTATCTTAAAGATTCATATGCATTCATTTAATGATCCATAGCATAATGTCGGTGCTTTAAGCATATTCAATGAGACTTAATGTCTTAATGAAAAGAAAAATTTTAGTATTTTTTAGATAGTTGCAGGTAGCTTTCAGGAATGATTATTTTGTAGTCGCCTTTTCATACATTTAAAGGAACGAGTGTCATATCGGTATAATATAATATAAGCTGTGAAACTATTTTCAATGACTAGAACTGGAGACGAGTAAAATTGAATTAAGAACAAAATAAAGTCGAGTATATAGCATGTACGTGAATTACAGTATCTAGGAAATGGCGGATGAAATTAGGAAGAATTATGAAATTCAATGTAAACTGTACAATACACAGGACGTAAAGCTTTTATGGTACATATATATATATATATATATATATATATATATATATATATATATATATATATATATATATATATATATATATATATATATATATATATATATATATATATATATATATATATATATATATATATATATATATATATATATATATATATATATATATATATATATATATATATATATGCATCTCAAGTGCAGACAAAAAATAAATACGGTAGGCCTAGATTATTCTATTGTGTGGCATAAGGGTATGTACCCACTGCGTGCACAAGAAATGTTGTATATTTTTACTCTATTTGACACACTTTATTCCCTGTGATAGAATTGCATTGAAAAAGACAACAACGCATTCTGTCTGTAAGACAAGTTATTACAACATAAGGAATAATAAAAAGATAATAAGACAGTCGCAAAAATGATATGTCTTACTAAAGCAAAACACAATCCTAAGCTGCAAAACCTACCAACACATACATTGTTTTGTCCACATTGAAGTCAAAACATGCCGGTATGTTTTTATCTTTACCCAAATTATTTGCATTTAATCCTAGCTCTAGCCAACAATCTGACAGTTGATTCCTGAATTATGGT
This sequence comes from Holothuria scabra, assembly GCA_037179385.1. Taxonomy (NCBI): domain Eukaryota; kingdom Metazoa; phylum Echinodermata; class Holothuroidea; order Aspidochirotida; family Holothuriidae; genus Holothuria; species Holothuria scabra. Next base: position 13,619,362 of record CM074198.1, read on the forward strand.
CATTGGAAATCTCATGGGGAGGGGTTAAACATTTCTCCTTTGAGAATTATTTGTGTACGAAAGGTGTCTAAGATGACCATATACCTAGCGATCCTCATTTTTTGAAAGCATATTAACTCTTCTTGCCGATACTAGGTTATTAAAGGAAGTTATTCTGCCAAGTACTATAGAGCCATTTATGTTTGCAAACAAATGGCTTCACAGCTGTTTGACAACAGAGTTGGTGAAGTGCGATTACAATTTCGTCACAATCAAAGGTAGATTCTAATTCGTCTACATTCTGCCTGCAACCGCAAGATCGCTGCACGAGCAAAACCTAACACACACGCGTATGTTCCTGCGCATGCTCTATGACAAGTGCCAACAAGTGACGTAACCGTTAATGGGCACGGTACTTCCGTAGGTTACGTAATATAGTTTCTCAGTTGATAAACTCCCGTTCAAAACAAGATTAGTTGGTATCTTAAATTTTCATGCGTTCAAATTTAATATTAGAAGTAACAAAGAAATAAAGAAATTGAAAGATGTAAAATAAAATACAATAAAAAATTAATTCGTAAATATGATGGATTATGTAAACATGATATGAACATAAAAATATAGGAATACAAGTTCTTACCAGTTGAATAAACACTACGGTATAAGTACTGTAGGTTAGAATGCAAATTTAATGTATCGTATGCGAAAGGAATTTCAAGATTTGAAATATCTCTTCCATGGTTGAACCAGGGAGTTGCAACAGAATGACTTTATTGGAGATGAAATTAAATGACCTTGAAAGTCCAAAGCCGTACAAGTTGAGGTCATTTCAGTCGATAGCTTTATAAAGTTTGATTTAACTTACCTAACGTTTCGTAAGGACATCATGTAGACGGTAATAGGACTCATCATGCCTACCCTACTGGACTTTTCATAACTATTGGTCTCTTCGTAGCTTTTATTCTGTGCTGGCTTTGCATAAAGTTGCGCGAGACAAAACATGTTATCTCGCTAGATATAAAGTTAGCCTGATCGGGTTAAATCTGAATCAATAGGATTCAATTTTTAATTCGCCCTGGTTCTGATATCAGTGGCAATGTTCTTTTGTCTCTTCTGATTCCAAAACAACCCATCCAGACCGAGGGTTTTTAACCGATGTCAGAATTCTACCATTGCGTCAGTTGCTGACGTAAAGGTAAGTAGCAGTGCATATACGCTTTACCATCTGTTTGGCGGTTATCATGTGGGCCACCAACCACAAATGTTGACGGGTGAGGGGTTAAAAGGCACAGAGGGATTACATAGCTTCCAATAAATTGGTGTAACTTTCCTTCACGTTTACGTCGAATTGACCTATGTATCAGTTCTTATGGTGGCAGTTGGGGCTTGTAAGTTGACTGGTGCATGCTAGACCCGTAGCCAAAATGAATGCAGGATGTGGTTGAAATAGGAGAGTGGCAAGGTTATCCTTGACTTCATACATTTTTTTGAATTTGATCCTACTGAAACATTTTCCTTTGGAAGCCATTTTCTCCATGCACCTTGCTTGGCTCTGGGCCCAATCGTTGTCCTTCTTAAATTTAATAGAGTGATACGGTAAAAGTGCCTTACACCACTGCACCTTCTGTCATATTATTAATTGTCCCCTGTCACGCCTGTCACGCCTATTCTCAAGAAACTGGATGGAATACGTTGTACCTCAATATGGTAAAAAATATTTCAAAGAAGTCACCCTGTAAATATTGGAACGTTTGTTAGTTAAGTCGTAAATTTCGTAATCTTTGCACGTTCCAATTAGTTTCTATGGATGCCAATGTGTATTCAACGGTTGTCAACGCCTCATATTTGGGCGCGAGTAAATATGAACCATTGGTCGTTCAGCCAAAACTTCAAACTGTTCTTCCAAACTTTTTCCTATTCGTTGCCCATGATTTACAATGCGATCAGCAAACCTTTTGTTTTTACTCTTCTTGAACGGTGGAGGTTTAACCTATTTCTAGATAAAGACTCATATCCTGATATCTGTTTTATCGTATACAGCACACACCGCAGGTTTGTCACTCTGGGGTATCAATAAAGAAGTTTAATTTAAGAGTAAATTTCAACATATGTTTATTACATTAAACACCCGATACAAAAGATATAACGGCTGTCAGCCTGTTCCATTTGTCGAGAACCGTTTAATTACAAACGTTGCAACCACTAATCTGTTTTGACTCCCATGTTACATATGTCACACATCAACTACGGTAACATTCTACAAGCATTTACTTATCTAGCGCCATCACTCATTCGCACCTGTTCACACTATCTTCAGTCAAGAAAGTGAGAAATGTTCAAACTTAAAACCTAAGTGAAACTAGATTCAAAATTAAAAAGTTGGACCATTTCATACATAATACGTTTTATTTTCCTAAACAAGATTTTGATGGGAGTTTTTTTTCTTGACTGTATGAACGAAACGAAAAATTCGCTGGGATCAGCAACTTACCAAGCCTGGTTTTTCGCTGGTCATAAAGTTCTTGTCACATAAAACGATTTGAAGAGTTATTTTTTACTCGAACTAATGTCAGTTTGGAGAAGATGCGATTCAACGGTCAAAACCGAATGAAAGTGATGGTTATCTTATACACTTCCTGTATACCGTGCAGTAATCTAGTATTATTTGATTTTGCTAATTTCTTTGGTGATTGCTTCGATAACAAGATCCTAACAATTTTTCGCATCTGAGGATAGACGTCAGAAAAGGCGACACCTCATCGTCTGAAATGTATACCGGTAATCTCACATCCTTTCTCAGCTTCTTTTTTACATATGATGCTATCGAAAAGATTTTACACAAAAACCCCTTCAGTCTTCATGGTTTGCGATAAGTTTTTAATCTTTGTTTTGAAATACAGCGCCCTCACTTTGCCGGGAAGGGAACATCAGTCTCCCCAATTTGAATTTACAACCTTTAATGTGCTAATGATCACGTGTAGTTCTTCTAGGTCACTTTTCAGAATATATTGTTTATGAATTTGTAAATTTATTGCAAAGATTTCTCTAGTTTGCCCGTATCATGGAATTAAATTTGTTGCCATGAATCGTGAGACATGTCCATCAATATGAAATACTGAGAAGTCGGGTTATTTTAGTTGATACTTTAGAGAAACTTTGAGGATTCATTAGATTGTCCTGAACATCGTGCAAGTATACGGAACTGGTATGTGAATTTAAATGAATGTGAAATTTTCTATTTGTTTCGAATTATTAAAGATTATACGTCGAATTCGCATTTTGCATTTATTTATATGGAAATAATGTGACGCGTGTCTATCCATTTTATTTTTGAACGAAAGAACAAGTTTCCAAAAGAATGTAAACAAAGGAACTAAAATAAACCGATATGAACTTTATGTACATTCGAACAATAAAATGGAGAGCTCACGTTGGAAAGCTAGTATAGTATAAACTAAGTTCGCAGAGAGAGTGAATACAAATAATTATAACTGAGACTGGGGTAGGTGGTAAGGTTTTGAGGATTGGTGTAGGATGTTTTTGTTTTGGGGTGTTTGACAATTTGACTGGGATATGGTGGGCAATTTGGCGAATTTAATATCCCCAGCACTGGGATACTTGTAACATAAATACGCTATGTAGTGCTGAATTATAATTACTATCACTAAAACAAGAAAAACTAAGTTCGTTTTGAATACTCTAAAAGGACATTGTCAGTGATGTCAGGTTTAGGTAGTTCTCAGCGAAGTCACAACTAGGCATTAGCAACCGTCATGTCTGAGGGCAAGTCTGTACGTACATAATGGCGTTTCTCTCAAACATGGCTGGAATACGCCACGTGAAAAGCTCCTGTGAGGCACCATAGGAAATGACGTGAACTTTGGCGATTTAACCTTGCTTAGTGGACAAAAACCACTGTCAAATAAGAGGAGGGTAAAATTTGAGTCAGGATATGTTTGTGTCACTTAATTCGTTTCATTCCGTAGGTGGACATCTAACTTCTGTAATTGGGAGGCAAAAATACATATTTTAACATGAAGTTGACAATACATGTACTATTTACAAAATGGAGGATTTACAATAATACCGTCTGCTGTACAGTTGTGCCATCCACTAGGACAAGAAAGGAAAAGTGACTGACTATTGGCGCAAAATTTACTTCTTGAAAAAGTCCTATAAATCAAATATTGATTGAGCCTGTCAAGTCACTTTGAAAAATTTTTTAGAGCCTGCGTGGTCAGAAAATATCCCCCAGTGTGTTTTATTATCTTAGTTCTTTACCCTTTAACATATGCTTGGAACATAAGTACAAAGGGTCCGACACCAACGCTTGTCGTTGTGTGTTCTGCAGTTTCTGGGATAGGCCCCATACATTTCATTCACTGCAATGCCGTACACAACTCATGCAGTCCGTCTGTCGTTCGACCTACTACTACCTGACTACCTGTCCTCATCATAGCAGTAACAACAGCTTGACGGTGTTATGCATTTAACTCCACTCCCTTCTAAGTTATATCATTTCTCCCAATTTTGGCCAATATCTTCGTTATCAATAACATATTTAAAACTTTTTAGCCGTTCAACATGTTTCGGTTTTAAATTTCTTAAAAGGTGCCTCTCGTTGTTTCAACTTTTTATCCTTAGCATTTTACTTTCACATAAATCCTCTAAGATCCATTTTCTCCCCTAAAATACCTTTTTTTTTCAGAGCTTCTGTCCCAGCGAAACTTACCGTCAAAGTCAAAACGGCTAGTATCAGCGGCTTCAAAACACATTACTCCTGCAACCCTTTCAGCGCACTAGATAAAAGGGCGGCGCGTGTGCCACACGTGCCCCCCATTTGGCTCGCGGCTTTGACTTTGCGGGATTTCGACATACTTCCAAATTTTTCTATAGCTTCGTGACGGTACTGAAAGCTTCAATGAGATCCCATATTTGAAATACACCGGGATCTAAATGTTAACCTGCAGGGGTTTCACAGAGATCGTTTATTTATGCGCAAAGCAAAACGGATATTAATTGTGTTCGCTCATAAAACAGTACACAATTTTTGTAGGGGATTTATTTTCTTTTCTGTGAACTATTCCCGGAAGGTGTTATGTTGGGCCTCAAGCAGAGTGTAAATAAAATGAGGTATACATACAACCTAAGACGGGGGCAATCTCCTTCCCTGTGCAGAAGAAGATGATGTTTCCACTGTAGTGTAAAACTCGTTGACGTAGCGCGAGAGGAGATCAGGTTTCCTGAGCACAGTTACTAATATTGAGCTCAACATCTGGCCGGATATTTTGTCACTGGAAAGTGATTCTAAGCTGATGCGTATGACAAAAATTAGATTTGCCTTTCAGGTAAACTATTTATATATTTACGTTCCATGGCACAGGGAATAGCCTAACATCGTATTTGCAACCGGCACTTGCCTGTATCTTCCGCTGTGACCGTTCGCTGACGCCTTCGGACATTGGGGGTTGCAACTTCTCTTTCCATGTACACTTTAAAATCCCAAGTGGTCTCCGCAAAGGAAGGACGGGAATATTAGCTCCATATTTATCCGACTTGAAATAATCTTAACGCATCTCGGGGACTACTTATCCATATAAATGCACATTTATGGGTTTTTTTCTCTAACATGCCCTTCGGTCAAATTTTAAGAAGGCAACATATAATAGAACTAATAGTTAGATCGATATTTTTGACACGTAAGTTGTTTTGACTCTTTCATTTCCGGGCGAACGGTCCGAAGATAAATAGAGGTCGTGATGACATGGCTACTCACGGTATTTCCTTTGTCCGTTCGGTCTTAGACCTCCACGTGTGACCTAATTTGTTCGTTGCCAGTGATGACAGCAATAATTCTAATTAGGTACTAGTTAAGTTTTTAAATTAATTTTTGTTATATTTAGGTCGTTTTAGGTATAAAATTGCGTTAATTTCTGTCCTTTCAACTTAAAGAGGCACATTAAGTTGGTGAAATTCATATTTTTGTCCAAAACTGTCACTTTTCCTTCACATACTAATGTCAAATAGAGATTACGCACGTGACGTCAGGGCGTTCCACTGGATGGAAAGTATCAAAGTTAGTTGTGGTGTTACCGAAACGCGCGCACAACAGCATCTTGGTAACAATTGTTGTAAAATGGACGCCTGGATGGGAAAACAGAGAGAAACACAGTGACGTGGGTGCATAAGCCCTATAGTCAAATTTAGACAATTCCCATATTCCCATAAACAAATGTTTTCTTTCCGTTTGGAGTAAATTTCACACTTCTTGGAGTGAATTAACAGTCCAATGGAGCGACTTTACACTTTCCACTCTGTTAATATTACCACGTTAACTCTTTTAATTTTTGAGCGTATAATAATTAGCATTGGTATATGGTATTACCCTCCCATTAGCGATATCATCCCAATCTGCCTCTTTAAAATGAAAAAGTGTTTATTGTGTGCATGTGTGTATGTGTATGTCTTTTAGGCGTTTAGATATACCTTGAACCATTCTGTTGATGTTATTGATATGTTACGTTTTAAAGGGGCAATCACAGTTTTTTTACAAGTGTTCTGCGACTTTAATTCTATGCCACCATTTTTCAAAACTCAGGACTTTCTATATACATGGACAGAGCAAGTAACGCGTGCGTCCTATCCGTAGATTGTCGCCAGCGTCTGAGTAAAAAAAAACCCCACCAAGATGGCCGCCGTGAAGTTATAATATGTATGATTTGACGACGACTCTGCAATATTTCAAACAAAAGTTTAACTTAATGAGAAACAAAATCATATTCCTGCAATACGTGTCGTAGTTTGACTTTAACTTGTATAATTTCGAAAATATTTCAACTTTCTTGCAAAATCTGTCGATTTACATGAGCAAGTCCAAACTTTCACACAAAACCCTAGAAGACAGCCATCTTCGTGGGCTTTTTCTCACACGTGGTAGCGACAATGTACCGTGCAGTATGCTCTGTCCATGTAAGCTATAGGACGTCCGTGGTTAAAACTAACAAAAAGGATCTGTCATCAAGTTTAGCGCGGTGATTGGTTTCTATTTGAATGAAGCTGTCCATTCTTGCATCTGTGTGGAATTTTGTTACCCGAACAAAATTCTCATCCAATGGTGATTAACGCAGATTTAACGTTTCTTCTCACTTGAAAGACCTCTTCAATAATTGTTAATTGGGTTCTGTAACTTTCCGTCCTAAACACAAGACTGGGCCACTTAAAGTTGTCGTGATTACAAATGTTATCCTGCGGATTAATTGAGGCTCCCCGACGAAATTGTCCCGCCGGCAGTTGGGGTTAAGCACTGGTCCTCCTCTGGCGACATCCCCGGTGGTCCCCAATTGTTCCATAAGAGCTTAAATCCATATGCAGGCCCTTGTCGAAGGCCAGGTGGTACATCTAACGCACAGTACGACACCTTACGCCAGACATCTCGACCCGGCCGTCGCTCAAACAAAAGACATAAAGTGGGAGCGGTTCTTCTGCGACAGTCGAAAGCAGTTTTATCAATCACGATTTTGCACTGACTGACTGACTGAGAGGAAAGGGGACCAACGCGAAACTTAAAGACTTGTAGGAGTAGGAAGTAGAAGAAAGGGGGGGGGGCACAGGTGACGTCAGGTTGTAATCGACTCTGACAAGAAATAATTGGGTAGTTAATTCCATTCATTCTATACAACGTGTAATGTTGCGTCCAATGAATTCACGATTAGCGAGTTACGGTACATTCTCAAGATGGCGAGCTCCATTTACACGACACGTTAGAAACATCTTGTCAAATGGGGTCACGAGCCGGAATCTTGTCAAACATTTGAAAAGATTCGTTTCAACATTGACGGCAGAAATGGTTCAAAAATGAAACCATTCTCTTCTTTTATGAGTCGAACCTAGTCAAAGATTTGACAAGTTTCCGGTTCGTGTCTCAATTGCTTAGATTCTATTCCAATTTTATTAGAAAATTTTTGGAATGTAGTCTCGGCACCTTGGCAAATGGTTCTTACGCCTCTCATTGCTCCGCGCGATGTGCATGTTATGAAGTTGCAAATAGATTTATCATTATGGCAAGTAAATGTTTGATTCCGCTCTCCAGCTGGTCAGTTGCTTTTATGATTTTTGCCTTTGAGACAACTATCATGCTAGAGTATACCAAAGTAATATTTTTGAGAATGTCTTATTTCATACATATTTTTATGTTTTCTCTATTCTAAGTTACACCGACTGCACTAATTTTCCTTCCTAATATCTCAGGCCTTCTATGTGACAGTGGTTTTTATCTTGAATGTTCTTCTTAAAATACTGCTCGACGGCTGCAGCACCCGTCGCGCGGTGATTCCGTCAATCCTACCAAAAACAACCGACACATAATATGTCAACCCCGCTCTTAGCCAATCAGCTGTTTCGCATGAACATTCATGATTTTTTTCAAGTGAGAAAACGAGGTTACAACGAAGTGTACATAGGCCTACATAGTCTACGTACGATTCATCTATGTATTCTTTATCATACCTTTAGGCTTCACGTGACCCAAAAAGTTCGAGCTCTCTGTCGAGGAGTCGAGTGAGAAAGTTAACACCAAGACTGCACATATATTAAAACTAAATCGATGATCTTTTACCAAAATATTGACGATGAGGAGAGGAAAGGGTTAAATCAATAAGCACTGTCTGATTATAACTTTTGCGACATAACTTCATTAAAAATTTATACAAACAGCCGTTACAAGTTGGTGTGATTTCTATGAATAAGGTTTTTAGTATTTCAGTAAAATAATATAAAACTCGTATCTACGTGTAATGCAGATTAATGCACGACATTATTTGCCTCGAGGAGACTATTTTGTAAACTCGAAGAGAGCTTTGCTGACAAGCCCTAGTTTACTGCAATGCCGATCAATTGATAGGTTAAATATAAAATGATTAAGTTTAACATCACGTGGTTCGACAGAGATCAAAAAATATGGAAGAAATTGATATAGTAGCAGCAAAATAACTTCACTTGGTACTTATTGAGTGAACTTTTCGAAGGAAAAATCACTCAACTTGGAACTATATCAATATCATTTATGGTTCTCCAGATATATCTCCTCAAAGTTCGAATGTTTCTGAAGCATTTGTTGCTGATGCAAAAATAATAATGAGGAGTGTGTCACAGTGTTGACATTTCTTTTATTAACCCTTCACTAATTATCTCTTAATTACTCATCAGATAATTTATGATTTGGTAATTGATATACTGATGATTTTCAAGGACACAATTTAACCTTCTAAAATAAAGTTCCTATAGGCAAACTTATGTGTTACAACTTTCCTTGAAATGAAGATTATAAAAACGAAGGTTAACATTAGCAATATACGGCACGTCCCTCTCATGACATTACAAGATTTGCATATTGAGCTCATGTTTGATAAAAAAATCAAGTGCAAATCAGATTTTGACATGTAAAATGGTCAATTTTTGGCTGATTTTAATTGGAATTGTCGACATTTTCTTGTTTTTTAATGCTTTTAATATCAAACACCCAGTTTTGTCATTTCCGTGTCACACGACCTTAAACAAGCGTGACAAGTAAATGTCACTCGTAACAAGTAAATTCAACACCAGTTCATCACCTGTTTTCGCTTACTTCTTAACCTGGTAATCTAAAAATATTTTCGCGAAATATTTGTCATGTAAATGTGCCCGTTGCCATTGCCAGGCAAGGTACGTACTGTAAGGGTGGGGCGAGATGGGTCGCAGAAGAGGCGGGAACAATTTTTCAGTGAGTACTAAAATGTATAACCATGTTTTCTGTCATGCACAACTTTGATTTTTAGGGCAGAAGTACTTTCCCCTATTCTTCCTCTCTATAGGCTCCGGGTTTGGTTCGGCAACTGTTAAGCATTTTCTCTCTTGCTTAAAGTAACAAAAATGTGTAGGAGTAACACCTAGTTTATAAAAGTAAAAATGAAATGATGAGGAAATCTCGATATGGAACAAACAAAGACAGATTATGACCAATCTGCGTTAACTGTGTGTGTGTGTGTGTGTGTGCGGGGTTGGGGGTGAGAGGGGTGCATCGAGATCAAGCAAATAAAGTGGACTAAACATAACTGAAGGTTTATTTTCATTATATCATTACTTTACCAGGTGGAATCAAATATTTCACTTGTCTTTTGATAAACTTTTAAATGACTCGGGGGTGGTGGAGTTTACAAGAAGGATAAACACCCAACTATCTGTAATGAAAAAAAAAAACGTCAAACTTTGCTGACTATTTCAGCTCAGAAATGTAAAGACAGTGGTTGGTCTGTTCATTTTCTCCTTTGTAAAACATCATATTGAAATTTTATTCTTAAAGCGAAAATGCAGTGATTCCAATTTGGATTGGTGTGGTAGACTATTCTATTTCATGATTGGCTCATGAAAATCATGTGACAATATTTTGCTCGTCCAATTGTGAAAAATTACGAGGAGTATTACTGCTTGATCTGTAATATCTATGTCCTCAAATGTCATGTTACTTGGAGAGAAATGGAAGAAAACTTGAAAGATTTAGCTGTTATGTTGTAAGGAGTGTTTTACACTTTACGATACATTTTAAAGAAAATGCTTTGCCTCCATTGGTTTGAAGAAAATGCTTTAAATAACATTTCAACGATCATGCGCCTAGTCAAGAATGCGGACATAAGAAATAAAGAAAACCTCCGAGGACACCAAGGGGAAGATAGTACTGTAGTAGAAGGTACTGGTTGTTTAGAGAATTGATTATCCCGTTTTAAAGCTAGCTCGTTCCCCACCCTTTTGTGCCCCTGTACTACCTGGTTCCAAGTCCGCTGAGAAAGAATAAACCGAACTTCGACACACTTACATAATTTATTGGAAGGGGCGACAGGGTATTTCGGTATAGGACGGGGCGCAAAGCATGAGTTGAAGGCTCCTTTTCTTCTTTACCCTTCTTTTCGTTCACTTTCCACAATTTGTTTCGAATACAGGGGGTGACTGCTCCTTGCCCCGCATGTTTGAAAATGCTTATGTTATCAGTCTGTTGTTCCCCAAACTCCGAAGTAGAAAATAAAATGAAACCAAAACGTCTAGGGCAGAGGGATGTGTAAAAAAATATATCATGTTTTGATTCATTTTATTATTAGACTGCCCACCCATTAAAGGGGGCAGTCGCCCCGCAAACTTGTTGTAAAACAACAGCTTGACCCATAGTTTTCATCTAATATTTCTTTCCCAAGTATCTGTTTAGTTTTTTTTTTTTCATGACTTACACTACTGAATAAGCAAAGTAGAACAAGCAGTGGTAAATTTCACAATTGAAGAGGAAAATAATATGGTCACGTGAAGCATTAGAACCATTCATGACTCAAGACAGTCTACTACTACACTGATTAGGTTGACTGCATTTTACCATTTGAAAGGTCCCGACTCCCCCATTTTATGCCAGAACACAGAAATGGACACATTTCATTTGTTCTATATGCAGGTGCTATTTATACGTTCCCTTCCATGCCACACGAGACAAAATTTACCCTAGGTCACAAAGAAGCCATAACGGAAGTTAAGAATAGTCATAAATATAGCTGTCCTGCATAATTCACCTTGCGAGGCTAGTTAAAAGCAGATAATAATGCGTTCACTGACCCACTGCTCTGCACATCAAGATTACGCCATTTAATGCCAATTTGTTTACAGTTAGAACAAAGATCATTATCCCAAAATTAAGGGATAACGTCTGTCGAGGGCTTTCATTAAAAACCATTTTGTCGTGTCAGGATTTAATATCTAGTCTCTTCTTAATTTTGCGATATCAATTTCTCCCGTAACAGGTGTTGTATAGTCGTCTCCAACCGCGAAAGTCTGGTAAATTTCCCGCGCAAGACACTCGCTTTCTCTCAGCACGCTAGAACGATTCACCGTCCCAACCAATCCCTTGCTGAAATATTGTATTATCTCTCTCCTCAAGTCAAAGCGAACTGTCAGAGCAAATTGAATGTCATATCGCATTATTTACCGTCACATTCGGCCCCTTAATCGTCTTTCAACGATATTTCATAATTTGTGACCGCCGAGTTTGGATCTCAACGGTCGCTGCCTTCACTCTGCCGTTGCGCTGCACTTGCATGTGCTCTAATAAGCTTCCTGGTATACGCAGTGGTCATGCAGCGGTAATGCAGCCCCCAGGAGATTAATGAGAGCCTTATTAGGCCCCATATCAAGTTGCTTCCACGATTCTCCGTATTATATTAATTTTATTTCATTTTCTCTGCCTTTACTTTTGGCCTTGGGTTTGTCAAAAAAATATGTTAAAAAGAAAAAAAAAACTGGCAATCACTAAGTTTCTGTCCATTAATCCAAAATTGTGATAAATCGTATTGTAGAAGATGTTTTGTAGATAAGAGTTACCTTAAATAAAAGCACCGGCCGACCGGTAAAATTTTGGAAGATGACCTAATCCTCTCCTCCGTATGGAATTTGACGTTCTGAAATCTTCATGAAGAAACTCGAACACGACACCGTACGAAACCAATCACAGATGGGCAAGCGATTAGTCTGTTATAGGGGGAATACTCTCCGTGCGGCTGGGTGCGCCCGATCGTGCGCTTAACGTTTCGCACTGGTGATCCTTATTTAGGTCCTGCGCTCTCATTTTGACTTTTTCTATAAAACTCAGCTCTCGGCTAGTCGTACCTGGCTGTCATCAAGAGGACAGATACGAGCAATTAGTGCCGGGGTTTCCTCTCAGGCTCTTATTTTGCCCATAAAAATTGCCTTTGTTTTGTTTATAACATTTGTCGCTAAGGATGGCATAATTTTTCCTCGTTACGAGCAAAATTAGGAAATGTGGAAACAAGTCAACAAGAAAGAAATGAGAAACAGACTGATAAGAAAACAGACAGACGTAAGGATATAAAACAAAAGGAATTAATGAGTGTGTAACAAGCTTTTCATACGAGCGTGATGTCAGTGAGAATGTGGATATTTATGACTGCCATTAGCGGTCTACTTAGTAACTGAAGTCCCCATGTGGCGGCTGCCGAAGTGACTGGTAGGCAGGTAGAATAGAGTGCAAATGATAAAAAGGAAAAGTTAGCCAAAAAATGGATAGAAAGTTTCGACAGGAAATTTTCTTTTGTCAAAAGTATAGGTGTATCTTAACAAGTAAGTTTTGAGCTCATAATGGTTGAGGGGCGTACAAGCTTTTGTCACAAAGTTCGGTTTTAATGTGTTTGTCGTTAAAATGGGTTGGGAAACAGTTTTGTCGAAAGTGTGGGGCCTCATCGCTCAATTACCGAGTGAGAAGGCCTATGTGACTCGGTGAGTTCATGATTGGAGCGCCAGATGTCCAAAAATTGACAGGTTGAATGTGTTGCAATACTATCTTCTTACGCCCTAAATAACTTCTAATTTTATCAATTATTCAAATGGTATAGGCAGGGTTAAAAAATATTTCGCCGCTTTCATAATCTTTCCTTCTTTCTCTCCTTACAACTCGAAAATGGAATACACAAAATTAAAAAAACTGAAAAAAATATTAACACACGCATACTCATACACACACAAAAGAAAAACACCGATGGACAGATGGATGGATCAAAACAAGCCAATCTTCTAGACGAACTACGAATTAATTGCTTTAATAATTTTAGAGTCATTGTAACTCCTATTATTCATAATTTTTTACGCTTTCTGGCCTAGAACTTTAAGGTCTTTCAAAAAACATTATATTTCATTTATTTATTAAACGAAAAGAAAACTGCTCATATAGAGTACTCTTTCAACATCTTTGTTTCTCTTTATTATCCCACGCGGTGTACTTTCGCCGAAACCATCTGTCTGCGTATCACCCCAAAGCCGACACATAAAAAGATTCCATTAAATCTGATTCAATATATTCTATAAAGACTGTGATTATTTTAATCATCTCACATAAGAAAAATGTTACCATAACTAATGTTCGCTTAGAGAGTTAGGTTTTGAAGCTGTCTTCATAAACAGACGAAATTGCTCACACGATCAGAACAAAGTTTGACACTTGCGTTTTCCTCGAAAAATTTCTCAAGGTGTAGCAGTAGTCTTTCGTCTTAAGTCTTTCCAAATCCCCCCAACGTGATTTCATCTTGTAACAATAAAATTATCGGCGAAAGGAACGTTAACAAAGACTTCCAAGAATAACATATGTTAATGTATAGGACTAGTGTTGAAATAGTTTCTAATTTTAGGAAATCGTCCTACATAGAGAAAGACTCATTTCTGACTTCACTGTTTCTGGAAATTAGTATGACTACGTGGTAGTTACACGTGCCCACACAAAGATGAAATTGTCAAACGAATCACAGGTTTACAAATAAAGTGTTGGCTGTATTATTTTAGTGTGATCTTTAGAAAAAGAATGGCTCGAAGACTTATCTACAAAAGAGAAATTTAACGATGTACGCTGTACACTGAAACATTCTTACGTCACAAATATGAGACAATAAATGATTATATAGCGCCCTCAGTCACGAGTGAGAAGAAAACTTTGTCAGGTTAAACACAAGTAAAAGAATTGTAGTTAACGTTCACCCGGAATTTTGAGATGGATTTTTCGGTACTGCAAAAGTTTTTAGTCGTATGAGGTTTTTGTCTGTAAAAATGGCACAAAATTCAAAAAAAAAAAAAAAAAAATAGCCAAAAAGCAATGGGTAATTTGCCACAAGTGTCATTGTTGTTGTTTCTGGAAGTCAATGATGTTTTATGGTACTAATTTATTTAAATTTTGATGTTTAACGTATACAAGGTTACGTATAACCATGCATGCAAAAGGTGCAGTTCCATAGCTTTTTAATTAGACCATTTACGGTTGATGCTGGTTGGCACAGGGCATGCGCAGTAACGTATGCAAACATGTTAAGTTTTGCGCTTGCAGTAATCTCGGGATTGCACGAAGAATGTCAGAACGTAGACGAATTAAAGGGAAAGTTTAAGCAAAAATTTAATTTTCATATGTGAAAGAGGAACCAAATCTACACAGTGTGGTGAAAGTTCCATTCAAATCGGACATGTATTTCTCAAGATATCAATAAATAAAGTCAGAAGATTTGAGTTCAAAAGTGAGTTTGAGGGCAGCAGAGCTTACATCTCTTCCTCACATTGACAAGAAATGCCTTGTTTCCCTTTGTTTTATAAGACTGTTGTGTTGACCTTGAAGTTAATTGGAATAGGACCTCCATGCGGGAGTAGAAAATTTTGAAAGATTCTTATGCCACTTATGCAATCATATTTTAATTATATGGGATTGCTGAGGAGAAAATCGAGTCTAAAGAAAAATAAAGAATCTAAAGAAAAACAAAAGAATCTGGGGATATGATGTCATATCTGCTTGCTTCAAGTTCACTGTTTGTTGAAAATGTGTAAACTTTACGTGCTCATATCTTGAGAACTACTTATCAGATTTCAATCTAAATTTTACCAGAATGCAAAGAATAAGTACCCCTCTAACATACCACGTTCTGTTGTGACCTTAGACTCTTCTTTTAATATCTTCATGTCATTGTGACAAAAATGTAACCACACCTCACAAATTCTGTTGTCCAGCAGCCGTGCCACAGGTGTGTAAACATGAATCATTTTTTTCATATGATATCTGGGGCCCGTTCCACAAAGAGTTACGCACGATCTTAAGTATGATTTACTGTTGGCTTAAGTATGGTGAATCAAACTTAAGATTGTGCGTAACTCTTTGTGGAACGGCCCCCTGGAGTGCGAACAGTTTGTTATGAAAAATTGAGCAAAACCCTCATTGGCATTCAAGAGGAAGCCTTATACCTATTCAAAAGCTTTCATAATGTCCAATATATATATGGAATTAACTGTTTTATTGAATCATGTTTGCCATTTGTTGAGCTACATAGCACATCAAGAAAATTTCCTAAAAAATGACTGGTGTAATTTTCTTTGAGCTACTTTGCTTCATTTCCGTTTTTTTTTTTTTTTTTTGTTTCACACTTAGTAGAACTTTTTCGAGGTATATGAAAACAGTTTTAGATGAAATGTGAATATAATACATGCACGTTGAGCTTCAAATGTCATGTCAATATTTTCAAGCCATACATGGAATATCAATGATGTAAATGGTCGGAGGGTCGTGAGGTTGGTCACGTATTGTCCTCCAGTGGACGTAACAGCTTCTTCGGGAAGCAGTGAAGTTTTGGTTTCGCCGAACGGCCCTTTGCCAGAGGGTCGGGAGGACTTCAGAAAAATTTCTTTGCTGTATCTATGAAAATAATAATATAACCTTTTGGTGCATCATTGGAACAATGAGCCATAAACCTCATCTAACTCAAATACGAAATAAAAATTTTGGGCGGGTAAATGGGGAAAATATTTAGATTCAGTCTTAATACATGAGGTTGAATATTTGATATCACAATTTACACTACTTAAGGCAATCTAGATAAAAAGATATCATTGTTTTTGGATATCTTCAGTTGAAGTAGTGCATAGTTTGTTCTCCATACCTGAAAGATGAATTTTTTTTTTCATTTTCAAAATTTTGTGGTTTTACAGTTTTATAAAATTAATCAAATCGTAGGATATTTTAGAAAAAAATATTTTACTGCCTAAAAAGCAATGTAGATGGTGTACTGTACGTTATTCGTAGTACTGACTCATTTAAGTACTACAGAAATGAAAAATATTAATCCCAGCAGCCACCCTCCCCCCCCCCCCCACACACACATATATGCGATATTCTGCAATATATTCACGCGTGTAATGGACAAAAACAGTCATCTTGGGCTACTCCATTTTAGTATGTGTGGTATTCTTTTAATGTAGTTATTTTTGGACGGAATTTTACATCCTTTTCGTCCTGCTTAAATCATAATATTGTTGGGTATAATTAAAAATGGCTAAACAAGGATGGGTATGTGCATTACATAACAACCGGTTAATGAACTCCCCGGTGTTACGGTTATCGCTTATCGCCCTCGTGCATCGCCCAATGAGCCAGTGCTGTAATTCGTTTTGGTGGCTCTGCACATGCGCACATCTCCCAAATTGTCGGAATAAACAAACCAATCCCCCACCTACAACACGAAATCCAAAATTTGAGTTTACATGAAAATTTACATGAAAATCCCAAGTGTAGTTTTGTGCTAGTGATTTGTCTTAACCGTCTTTTTGGTGTAAAAACTTTCATTTCAGTCTGCCGTAAAGTAGCACTGAGAACTCTTATTTTCGTTCGACTTGGCTAGGTATATGGTGTAGTACGAACGTACTGACGAAAACAAGGGAATGCTGTACGCTACGTGCTGAGCTCTGTTTGTAAATTCCTCGCTGTGCCCCACAATTCTATGCGGCAACGAATTACCGAACTAACTTTAATCAGGGAGTTGCAACACCCTATTTTAATTAGAAAGGGAGGTTGTCCGGGAGCGCACACGTACAGAATGTAGATCAGCTACTGCAAGGCAGTCATTCGTCACCCCAAACTACAGTTTCAGTATACATATATCAAAACTCTCAATTGGTACAGCTCTTTGATTGGCATCACATTCAAACAATGCATCATAGCTAAATTACACAGCATGGGCGCTGAGAGTGTCTTGATTACACATTATGGACTTGTATGGCCACTGGGACAAGCCATGAAGCAATAAACTAGGATTGTGTCTGGATAAAGATGAGTTTTAGATAAATGTGGGAGGGGCTAGAAGTAAGTAGGTTGGCAGAATTGGAACTGTTTGGTATGATGAAAATATGCCATTAAAATCCGGAGTGTCTGTCTCAGGTGTTTCATTTGTCCGTATAAATTGAACAAATAACTGGCCAACAAAACGTGAAAAGAGTAGCTAAAGTTTCTTTGGGAACAACTCAATCAGTCAGCCTTTGTAACTTTATTTTATTTAATGAAGACTGATTAATACCCCAAATGAATTTCCTCTACTATCAATAGCAAACATATACATGTGCACCTGTTGGAATGTAAAGATACTAACCTATGAATAAGATTAAAAGCACTTAAAGGGCAGGAGCAGTCATCCCAAATTGAAGAAGTGTAGTAGACTGTCTCGTTTCATGATTGGTTGTTGGGAGTCATGTCACCTTGTTTTTCCTCTTCAAATAAGAAATTAACCAGAAATAACTGCTTGGTTTACCTTGAATGTGCAATAGTAAAGTCGTAAAATGTAATGAAAGATACTTTGGCGAGAAATAAGATGAAAATTAAGTTATTTAGCTTTTTCTTCAAAATAAGTTTGGAGGGACTGCTCTTTACCTTTAAATCTCACCCCAAACTACAAATGTTGGGTAGTCCACTCAAAATTCTCAATTGCCTCAGCTCTTTTATTAACGGCAAGTTAAAAAATGCAAGGTGGATTAGCTCATATAACACACCATGTACTGTACTGACAGCTTTTTGATGATACATTTCGGTCTTGTATACTCACCCTGAAGCAATAAACGGAGGATGTATGTGGGACACAATGATTGGGAGGGGCTTAATAAGTAGCTTAGAAAATCATGGAAGGTAAAAATTGGGATCATTCGGGGTGAAAGGATTAGGCCTTGAACGTTTGATTGGATGGGCAGGGGGCTTACAATTTGCGTAACTACTCTTCTACTTTCGACATAAAGTATTTAAAGGCCAAACCTCTCACCCCATAATACAATTTTGGTACGGGGGTACCAAAATTCTCAATTGGCTCAGCTCTTTGATTGATAGCTAATTCAAGCAATGCAGAGTACCAAAGCTTATATTACACAGCATGAATGTTACTAAGAGTGTTTTAATTATATAAATTGAGTTTTTCTATACTTACCTTGAAGCAATAAACTGAGATTGTGTTTGGACGAGGACGAATTTAAGACAATTGTGGGAGGGGCTTCAGTAAGAAGGTTAAGAGAATTGGTACTGTTTGGAGTGAGAGAACTGGGCCTTTAATTCTTGAAGGTAAGAAATATTTTTTTCACAGATAGAAATTCAATGGATACTTTGTTTACCAGATTATCAAAAATTTAAGCAACTAGTGCAATTTTCGTAACTCTTTTAATATATAATATCTAAATGAAAATAATAAAAAACTGTTTTTGTTGCATGGATTTTAAAATCAATGTTTCCCTTTCACTTTGTCAAAGTTTTACGCTAGACTAACTCTTTGACAAGTGGGCGAAATGAAATATAATTGCTGTAAAGCTACACAGTTAGTAGGTCTTGCTCGACCTCCGTTTTTTTTTTATTGGGGAGGGGGAGGGGGGGGAACATTTTCAACCTCGTTGGCCTTATGTTAACTTACACAAACGACCTTTCCTTTAATGTAACGTTTTTCATGACGAAATGAAATGTCATATGTGGTGAAAATTCATGTGATATCTCTAGAAGGAAAAACAAAAAACAAATTATCATAACCTTCACATGCTTGAAGTAAAACGACGCGATACAACACACAAAGGGTTCACCAATAGAGTGTACAGTTAATGTAGTGTGTTTCATTGAGTAAGAAAATAATTTGTGCGCGAAAGAGACACTGAAAAAAATTAAGTCTCTATAATACCTATTGGCTTAAACAACACCATTTTATTCCGTGAAATAACGTCACTTTTAAATCGTACTGCGCGGCGTGACAGATATGTTTTCATCTGTTTGTTACTCAACCATGTTGCCACCAGTTTTTCTGGCTCTTTGCATGTGAAACGTTGCGTTAGATTCGCCATCATACATGACAAAATAATATAATAAAAAGCCTTTACCAACAATGCACGAGGCTGTCAGGTAAGACTTGCGTGAACCGCACAGTTGTCATGAGCGGTTACGGACCACTGCCGTAGAGGTGCAAGTCTGTAACGCCGCCTTAGCAACAGCGCGAAAGCACCACCTCAACCGACACGAGGGTGTATCAGCATTGACTTGCACGTTAGGCTAGGCTTGAAAGGAAGTCACGCAGCCCATTGGGAGAATCGAGGGCGTTTGATGCTCACTAAGGGAACAGGCTAGGATGAAGTCACCCTGATTACATTAACGTCTGGGGTTTCTACAGCGGGTAAGGTATTCGCACTTTGCGCTGTAGTGAGGCGTATCGAAATTTTTGTTACAATAAGGTGATACCACGCAGAGTTGCTTATTAAGGCAATTCATCACGCCAGCTTATAATAGCAGATACACAACGCGTCACGCTCTCGTGCACTGCCATTAAAGTCTCGTTTAATCTTACTGGTCGCGCCTGGCTTTCCGTCTCACAGTTGTAAACAGAACAGAATTATAGCAAAGAAAAAGAAAAACCTTTAAAAAGATAATGAGCCAGTGAAACCATCCGATGGAACTTACTAGGAGGACTCGAGCCCTCGATGCCGAGAGGTTGTCAAGTGGAGCGAGGATAAAGAGAAGAAGGTACAGCAGTGGACGTAAAACAAAAGAAAACAAATCTAACAAAAAGGTACAAACCTGCTCACCATGACTAAGCATGTTATAAATTCCAAAAGAAAATAATATCTTATATAATCAACATATTCGAAGGAGCGACCATCAATATGACACCAAAATGAAGGATTTTATTAAAATTTATCGAGCAATTATCACCGAGTTAGGAGATTTTCAACTGTTTTATTGTAACAGCTAATTGTCTTTTCAAAATTAAATGGCTTATAAAAACTGGAACGTAACTTTTTCATCTCAGGCAATGAAAAGATACATAAAAAAGACTTTAACAACTGAATAATGTGTTTGATTCAAAGGTTGATTTTTGTGCGATGACAATTTCTTACGGCGAGTACAAACTCCTTAGTCCAACGCAAGGCCTCGAGTACGAGTAACAGCTGGAATTTAAAGCTATAGTATGAGGGGGAATACGATTACCTGATTTTCAAATTTTCTGAGCTGCCACGGATCCAGGCTGCTAGGTGGGGGCGCAACAGATAGGTTTTTCCTCTTTTGGCTGTCATGCGTTTATTTAAATATGCATTGTGTCAGCCCTTTGTTTCCACTAGGACAGCGAAGGATACGCTCCTTCTGGCTTCTGGGTTTGAGTTTGAGTATTCTAAGAGTGTAAAGTCATACGTACACAGCGGTTGCAAATTTACAATTTTAAGTTATCGACAAAAGATTCTCAAAAATGTTTGTAACAGTTCATTAAAACCAGCAAAAGTACGGTACCGTTACTAGATTTTTATAATTCAACATTTCTATTTTGATGTTGATAACATCTATAAGTTCCAGATTTGCTTTGACTTTGTTAATAATGGCTGTAATTCATTTAATACTTAACTTTCATTGTTAGTTGACGTTAAATAACTCTGTACTTAGTAAAAAATTTATCAGGTAAATGAAACAAAATAAATTAGCGTAAAATTGCCATTATAAAAAGTAGAGCTTGTTTTCGAATTCATAATTTAAATCATAACTACGACAAATGTTGATTCGCATTTAACTTTTCAAAAGTTGCAGAAAATCCAGCAAACCTAGCACAAGTGTGAAAATTCTAAAACAGGGTAAAGTTTAGTTTACTTATCAATAAGTCATTAAAGGGTTCTGTCAGAAATGTCTTTTAGAGTTTCCTTATTTTAAGGGATTTGATTTTTTACCAATTTATGACATGAATCGTATCTAGTTGAAGATAACAATTTTTTGTTCCAGCAAGTGTAGAAAAAGAACTGCAAGGTATTTAAAATGAACTGATGAAGGCGTGGTTATGAGGAAGAATGGGCATAAAATTTGGAACCATAGACTCCAACAATATATTGAAAAATCAATAAATTTTATTATGACATATTTTATCCACACTGCTAAAACAATTGCTCAGGATGTCCTCTTAACAATTCAACATTTTACTTTTTCAAACGACATGACTAGCAGTTTGCGATAAAAGTGGACCTGTTAAATTTAACACCACTCATGGGCTGCTTCATGCTCATCATTGGGAGGGGGAGCTATACGGTATAGTATGTATGGGTACATTTTTGATTGAAATATAATACGTGTAACTGTCTTTTGTGTGTATAGAGGCTTTGCAATTACGTCACGGAATCGCCATGCTGGAGGACGTTCATGCCAAATACACATGGCTTTGTGCCGAACGCACTGCACAAAGTGCATTGTGGTATGCACGGTGTGTACACATTCAACGAGCAAGCGCGCCCAGTGTGGTTTACTACGTAGTTACATATACTCCAACATGGCCGCCCGAGAGTATGATGACGTCATGTGAAAAAGCCTCTATATCTGTGTTTTAACCTCTACTTGCCTAGATAAAATTAGGCGCAATTGTGTGGACTTTTGTTGAAAGAGATGGGAGTTGGGCGAGGGAGAACTGGGAGAACTTTGTCCCCTAGGGTTTATTGACGTCTATTCACGACGGATGCGTTGGACCGTCGATTTTATAAAATACGTGGAAGGGATTTCAGTTCCTCAGCCTTTGCTGAACGATTACCTTCATATCTTCTGTGTTATACATCTAGTAATTGCCAAAGTTATTGTTAAATCCGTCGTGGTTTCTTCATCTTAAATATGGTCATATGCGAACGGACTTGTCACCTTATTGGGCCCCTCTAGCCTCTGTAAATGTCTCTGATCCCAATTCCACCTGCTTCACCGCAGAGAAAAAAATGTGGACAGATTATGTATTATTGCTATTGTAACATACTCGGAATTCAAATTTTAAATATGAAAATTTCAGGTGTTTTATCAGACTTTTGAGTCTGAGGTATGAGATTTTTAGATTTATTTTGAATAAATTTAGCTATGATACCATCGATCTATAAATCATAAAAGATGGCTACATCAAATCTTTTCACCTTTAATGTAACTAGACACTCTGTGGATCTTCGTAACTCAAGACATCCATAGTAGGCCTCAAGGTATAGATACCCCATTGACATCTATCTCTCTTTATCACGTGATGAACTCAACATCGGCTCTTAAAAAAAGCGATTTTTGTCCATTTTGTTCTCATTTCTTGGTTATGTAAAAATTTGATTTTTGAATTATCTGGAGCATAATACACTCATTTTCCGATCTCCGTTCAATCACAAAGTCATCCTTTATTGTAAGTTAGTTATCGTGATCAGAATGTGTTTCGGTGAAGGCACTTACCGACTGACTCTGTCAGCTGTAGTACGCCCCTCGATGAATGATAGCATCTGTAGCTTGATACTGATGAAGTAAATTTACTTGTAATCGTTTCCCCCTTCTCGCTCCCATCAATCACTCCGAATAGTAATCACTATAAATTTTCTTAAAAAAGGCAAACCTTCCGGTGTTTTTTCTCCTTTTGTAAACTCGCAGCAGTTATTAGCTTCATTTCTATCAACAAGCGGAATTCCATTTCTGGAAATAGTAAGGGATTTTTCTATTTTTTTTTTATTTTTTTTTTTTATTATCCTCTTCTTTTTCTGCTAAAAAGCATCCTAAGGAGAGGTCTGGGTGGTGAACAGACCGCTATCTTCTGATTCATTATTTTCGCCAATAATTTAGATGATACTAGGGCCTGCTATCTGGTTGGTTGTGGTAAATACAAACTGCAAGTCCGCAAAAACTTCTTCCATGCAGCCATCGTGACATAGGCTAAATCATGAAAATATTGGCGACTTTAAAGCATTTCGATGATCCGTGTTTCGTCTGTTGCCAGATGGAGCAAATTTTCGTAGGCTAACCTGTAAAATAACACTGTAAGACTGGAAAACCTGTTAGGACTTTACATTTATAATTTATTTATGAGGAGAGGAATTCCAAAACACCGAGATAATGTTTGCATTATGGGAGAAATTAGAAGATGAATTAGACTTACTCCCTAACTGCCTAAGGATAATCACTGCAGAGTACCTAACGATACTTTTAAGATTGTATCTGGGACAGATATATACCCCCTCCCGTAAGAGAGTTTAAACAAGTAGAACCTTATCCAAATCAAAAGTATCCTGCTTTCATATCAAATCAGAATATTTACATTATATATGTAGCACTATAGATGGCCCTTACCATCACCCGTCCGAACCACACCCCGTAATATTTGTCCTAATGTGCTGAGTGTTGTTCACACCTTGTCCCTGGGTATTCTGTCGCAATCCATTGATATTTCAATACAAAGCCTGGAATGTCGTCATTTAAAGCTTCAACGGATGTTGATGACGCCATGGTCAGGGTGACAGCTAAATGGATATGGTACCCACGAAAAAGGAAAGTCTTAAATGGTTGACCAAAAATTTGCTAACCTATGACACTGTTTATGCCCGGTTCGTTATATATTCTCTGAGCTAAGTTTTTTTTACAGATGTATTCATAAATTACTCAGCTAACCTAGGCCAATGACATTCATGATTAAATACCTTTGTATATTGGCAACCATGCGGGAGCGGCGTCAGCTGGACAGTGTCCCTACCCATTTTCGCAGGAAAAAGTGAAAAGAAAAGGAAAAAAAGAACAAGAGTACTCAATTCATGCGTTGTCACCTTATCAAAAGACCCTGGGTCCTCACTCGATGACAATGGATGTCATGTATAGGAGTCTAAAAGGGGTCACGCAAGTAACAGAACAAACACTACTCTAACTTGACTACTTTGAAGGGATGTCTGCCAAAAATGTTCGTTCTCCTGAAATCCAAAGCAAGCACTCATCCTGACGATCCAGTCATTATAGTGGACCATTTTCAAAATAGCAATTACAAATGGATTGTGGAACTGATTTTGGTACTCGTCTTTTTTGTCAATGTCATTATACCATGGCCTAAAAAACGAGTACCAAAAATCTGTCCTACAACCATTGGTAATTGCTGTTTGCGAAAACGTCTATGGAATGACTAGGTGAGGTAGAATCTTTGCTTGAATGTATTCCAGTGTGCACGAAGTTTCTGTTTGATGACATCTACGAAGATGCTTCTAAATTCTCATCAGGGTTTTGTTCCGTCCTGATGCACAATATGGATCAGCATGCCCGGCTTGAATTGATTGCAATTTGTTGTTTGGGAATAACTTTTTAAATGTTCCAGCAAAGATGTTGGATCAGAGAATGCACAACAAATCTGAAAGTTATTTGGCAACAGTGGTCTTCTACTTTGAAATGTGCCCCACATTTTAATCAACCTAAAAAGGCCTAAAAACCATATACATAACAAATTTCTTTCGTGAATACACTATTATCAGGGAGCTGTTAGTCCAGCCAAGATACCATCAGCATCTGAAGAAGTTAAGATGCCCAGTCCAGTCAAATAATCCTCATTACTTTCAAACCTCAACAATATCAATCTCGCTGTCTTTAAGTTATCAAGCATATGACATAAGGATTGTTGTGATGTGTTTCCGTTTTAATTTTTACGTTCCATCTCCCTTGGATGTGCACGGGCCTTCAAACTTGCATTTTGCAGCAACTTTTGAGCCGAAATAAGCAAGCTGTGTTTTCTACGCGCCTCCCTCACATTATATCCCACTTAGGGACGGCTTTTTAATACAATTCCCAGCGAAGTGTGAAGCGTTCCGCATCGCCAGTGAAGAGAGAAGGCCTTAATAACGCTCTCCTATCAGTTTTCAGTCCCGAGGAAGTGTGTCTTCGCTTCCTCCTGCTGACTTTTAAAGTCCTATTACTCTATACCAGCGGTGTAAATTACGATGTAACATGGGTTGTTTTAAGACAAAAATTGCGTTACTACGATACTTCATTTATGTGTAAATTTTCCACCGCCAAATTATGGGGAGAGTCAACGGAAACAGAAACCATTTCGTTGTTCTCCGAATATCGCTGCCTCTATGATGATTAGAGCAAGAGAGAAGAGAGGAGGAATGGTTACCCTGATACAACTGCTTAGTATCACTGGCAAAGGTCGGTCTGATGATGACATCCGTGGAATAGTGTTATTAATATTTAATTCAAGCATAATCCTTTATTCTATCAAAATTGATCAAAACATTTTCCGAGGACAGTTATTAGCAAGAAGAGTTTTCGCTACGCTCCAGGAGGCTAGGGACAGAATCGACTGTGGTATGAGTAAGCAAGCATGAACCGTCTCTATTGAAGTGGCCTATATCGGTAAATTACGGCTACTGTTGTCATAAAGATTTAGGCTAATCAAGAAGTGATGTTGAAGGGTTAACAGATCGGAAACTAGTTGTTCCAGCCATTCGTGTCCTTTCACTTGATCACGTGATGGGGCGCTCTTTCTTTTGGTACATGTCCTAGAAAGGAAATGTCCACTTGAACATGCAAACGAAGGATGTCAATGAGTTTAAACTGGGTCACTTGTGAAGTATTTTCACAATTATTAATAAATTTTCACACGGCTATATAGGTTTTTTGCCACCTCACGTGTTTGGATTGAAACATACCGCCGGTCATGATATTACATTTGGCCACGCTTAACAATTTTCTCCCTTTTTGTGGAAGCACAACTTTGACTAAATGGGCAGCAATTTTTCGGGCGTGCATAATCTTACCAAACAGCCAAACATACTTGTAATGTACTGTGACTACTGTGTAAGTTTTAAGCAATAATTTGACTAAATCCATGTATAATTAACCACATTAACAGCGATAGATTGTCGCAACCGGGCGGTAGGATTTTTCGCCTGCTGATAATTTACGAAGGTATGGACAATTGATAACCATAATTAATATTCATGATTAATGTTCGGTTTATCAAAGAAATGCTAGAATTGCTTGCAAAAACAGAACTGATTGTGAGATCACCACGGGTTGCTGCGAAAACGAGTTTCAAGTAAATGGCCCGAGCTTTTGGCAGAAGATGATTTCTTATCCTTTCCACACCAGAGTGCGGGGATGGACGGTTGTGCTGGGTGGGATTGTTGCCTGCGTGTAGGGGGGAATGGGGGATGATTTTAAAGCTTAAACAAGGACTTTCTAAACGGGGGCATAATTTGATAGACCTCTGAATGAACTCTTGTTTTTCTGAACAAATACTCCTGTCTAAATGTAAAAGATTCAAATTCAATCTGAAAGATTGAATACAGGGGCCAATTTTTTTCGATTGAAAGGTGATTGAAACGCCTTACTCTTCAGAGTGATAATTAACTCTAACTGATTGAAAATATCACTATCAATGGTGAGTAAAATGCTTTAAATAGGCCATATTTCTTGAAACTAATATTCATCACGTGTAATTGGAACTAGTAAAGATGAAATCATACAATAAATGAGGACCGGGGAAATTTATGAGGCAACGTAACTATGTGAGGTGAATTCATTTATTCAGAAAACTTGTCAATTGTGACGTAATTGATGACGTCAGGGGAAGCCCTTCGGTGAAAGGAGATTTAAAAACAGACCGGCATGTGTCACTAGACGGTATAAATTTATAGTATAATGTTGGGGGACGCACGTGGCGAAAATTATTTGAAAATCAAATGGACAAATAATTATGACCTCATCCATTCGTTAATCGTTATGAATAATTGCCAGTTCGTTGTTGCTGACAGAATCATCAAACAAGAGGGCAATGACCTCCTGTTAACCTAGTGATGAGAAGGTAGCAATATGCCCGTAACAAAAAGGATTTTATCGGTAGTGACGACATGATGAAAACACTTCGTTCAAAAGGACAGCACAACGATGATTATTTTAATTTAGCTGACTCTTTATAAAGGAACTGTCACGTGGTATTTTGATCCGTCAAGAATGTTATGACAATGTGTTATGTTGTTATTGGTCTGTCAACGAAAATAATTTGAAGCCAGCGAGGAAGTAAAATTAAACGGCTGGCGGTTCATCATTCGGGTAGAAGCAATACTGGTATTTTGGCATTGTCGTCTTAAAATAATAAAAATAATAATAATAAAAACATGGTGGTATCGACATTTTATTTCGTTTTGACATAGTTTAAGTGGTAAGGTTTGGAACGCGTGTATAATGAAAAGGTTTACAAAATCAACAATGATGCAAGTAACATTTATTCAGGAGGTCAGATCATATAATACTGTAACGATGAAAATGTATGTTAAAAAATCTACAAATATGGCACCACACGACTACCGTATTGGGTGATTTGCCTAGTCTTGGAAAACAGACGTTTATCATGATATGTCGTTCCAGTCGACGTCTTTGCGTAAGTTGGGACTATAGTGCACAGTTTGAATACATGCGTCAGTTGGGACTATAGTGCACAGTTTGAATATATTGAATGTCCAGTGTTGAAGACAAATATGATGAAATCAAATTTAATTACAACTAAAGAAGATGGTGATGATGATGATGATGACGATGACGATGACGATGACGGTGACGGTGACGGTGACGATGACGACGATGATGATTTACCTTCTGAAAAATAAGAAAAAAATTATCAACCTATAAGTAAAATTTTGGTGAACACAGATTATATTAATGACCTATTAGCTGATTGTTCGGGTGAGTGTCCGCGGGCCAGTTTAAAATATCTAGAAAAATAATACACCTTAAGAAAGATCAATCAAGTCAGTAAACTCAAGTTATAGCAGGTCTTCCGAAATGGACCGTTTTTCAAACATGAGGTTTCCCTTACTAAAATTCCAGTGGGGTCGTCTCTTTACACTGTACTTTACATTGTCACACTTAACAATGTCTTTAAATAAAGAAATACAAAGAGATTACAGAAAAAGGGCCTGCAACTGTTTGAAACTTGATTGCTATCACTTTTTTCTGTTACATATAATTCTGTATTTTCTGTTCGATAAATTAACATCTTTTTTGTAAAGGGAAATATTGCTTGTAAAATGCTCCAACATAGCATTAAAAGTAAGCTCTAATCATTTTCAAATCATTTGGTCTTAAGAATTAACCTCAGCAAAAGCCTCATCTCCTCCAAATATTATGCACAGTAAAGCAAACGCAATATTTCCCTTTTTGTGTAAGTTAAGGTCACTCTTACCCCTTACCAGACATGCCTGCACAATCTAATCGTTAGTGAAATTTTTATTGCACTTCAAAGATCCACCAAACCTACCTTAAAATCAATAAGAATTGGTTGCAGATCTTTGATTTATTTGCATAGGGTTCGGCAGAATTAGAGATGGCGCTAGAACTATCCCATCCGGAAAAGGAGGTACCAACCAAAGTCTAGACAAAGGATGTTGATAAAAAATTTGCAGTTTTATTTTCAGTTGAAATAATCCTCTGTGACAATCGGACAACGAAGTATACTGCATTTTTTCGTGATTGTTAATGAACACCAATCGAAACATTGAAATCGAAACATTTCCCATATCAATGGTGGGGGAAGGGGTAACAGGGGCATTACAATCTGCCCCTACCTGATACCTGGCTGTACCTATTGGTTAGAAACTAGGCCGTAAAACTTGATCTAACTAACCTCCCTGACACACTGTGCATGGGTAGTCAGTATACATTTGCCAAGTAGTATAATCTGAAACTACTGTTGATAAAAAGATATTTTCGTCTTGACTTTGAAGGAGATAGGTAATTTACATATAGTTGTGAACCCGAGGTCTCGGCTGGATGAAAAGTTTCAAGTGGTAGCCATTTTGTTTGGCCTACAATGACTTTACACTAATCAGTTCAAATTTCGCCTCATCAGAATTTTTAATCCAACTCTGCTTTTGTTCCGTCATGTTTTTCTTTTACACCTTCACGGTAAATAAAACTGAAAAGATGATAATTTTGCAATTTTAATTAAATGACGAAATCTTCTCAATAACGGTCACGTCCCTTCAACAAAATGGCAGGCTCATCGCAGCTGTCAGGGATGTCGTATACGAGCTATCCGGTCACCATCACCCCCAAACTCTGCATCTACCGGGGTCTATTAGCATTCGTCATTTCGATTGTACCTCTGACAAGTGTCATGTCGCCTCTTAAAAGGCGAGTAAAATCTCGGGTCGTAGAAAGTCGATACTGAAAGCTCATAATATTCTTCACCACCCGATTGTCATAAACAAAAAAATATTTTTTCCCTTCCGTGGAGATAGAACAACAGGCAAAGTGATCGTAATCACAACGGGGTCTAGGTTCTTTGCAACGCGTGATTTTCACACAATTTGGCCCGTCTGGCCTTCCTGTGAATGTTTAATGCCATGCATTAATTCATAAGTTTCCAGTTACAATTCAGAGAGCGAGTATATATCGTTGCCGGCGTGGCTGACAAAATTTTGCCTTAGATCTGTAGTTAGACATCTACAATCACTTTAAAATTATCCATTCGTTTTTTACTTTTACTCGCTGCGGGCTTTTTCTACCCAGTTTCATCGACTACGCGGTCAAAGTATAGTAGAGAAATCCCGTGAGAGATCGGGAAGACTAAAACTCCCGTAACCTAGTAAATTACATCGAATTTGAAACCTTAATTCGGTTTTTAACTTCAAAATGGTAGAATATGAAAGTTTCCAATAACACTTTTGACCAGATATACCATCATGCAATTTATAGTCTGATATGACACGTTTTATGCTAACTTAAAAAAGTAGGCCGCTTGAAAAAGTCATTTTCTTCTTTTTGAAATTATTTTAGCGAGTTGTGTTCACTCGTGCAAAACTGATCACTTCGTGTTCATCACCTTTGCAAACTTATATAAAATCCCGTCTTCTTTATACAGTCACTTTTAAAGTCAAAAACGAGGGAAAGTTGAACAGGTTTTAAACATAGTCGTATTTTTCATACCATATCGTATCACATTTATCACTGATAGGGACCCGGCAGTGAGATTTCGTTGACAAGGTAAAAACGTTATCCCGTTTCGCACTATAGCAATCATGTTTATTAAGGATAGGGACCCGGAAATGACATTTCGTTAATTGGTCAAACCTTATCATGATTTCCACGGCTACAATGTCTTTAGGTTACAGGACTATGGCCTAACTCATGACCTCTAGTCTATTTTAAATAGACTTTACATTGGCCCGGAATAAAATTCTCCTAAATAGACCAATGAATGCAACATGGCTTGTAATAAGCGAGTTCGATAATTCGTTTTGTTGACAAAGCACAAATCATCGATTGAATAAACAAATCAATCCCGAACCGACAACACGTATTCCAAACTTTCAGTTTGCAAGAAAATTTCTAAAAATAATTTTTTCTTACTTCATCCATATTATGAGGAAAAATCTCAAGTGTGGTTTTGTGCAGTCGATTGTATTTAAATTGTTTTTTTTTGTTTGTTTTGTTTTTTTTTTGGTGTAAGAAACTTGAATTTTAATCTACCGTAACGAAGTATTGGGAACCCGATTGTCGTTCGATATGTCTGGACCCTTAGACAGTGTTGCATGAACGTACTGACGAAAACAAGGGAACGTCATACACTTTGTGCTGATCTCGGTTTGTGTATCCCGCGCTGTGGCCCACAGTTCCAGGCGTCAACGAATAATCGAAATAGCTTACTGGCTACACACACTTTGAAGAATCACCATAACAAAGTACCTCAGAACTTACGTCCTTCAAGGTGTTTGGGGACACCAGAGACAATTCTTTTTCTGAAGTCCTGTCTACTCCATAACAGTGCCTCTTACGTGTTTACAACGGACAGACGGACAAGGCCAGACCGGCGAAAAGATTACTTCATATGTTCAGCAACCAAAAACTGACCCCAACACCCTTACAACAAAATCATGCAGTGGCAATACTATAGAGTCCTCTTGACATTCTTGCAAAGAGCCGTTCGGCAAAACTAAACCGCTTCCCAAGGAAGAAGTTTACGTTGACGCTCACTGAAGGACAACTTTTTTTCTAAAGTCCTCCAGTCCCTCTGGCAAAGGGCGGTTCGACGAAACCAAACTTTTAACTGCTTCCCTAAGAACCTGGACGTCTACTGAAGGACATCACTTGACCAACCTCACGGTCCTCAAACCATCATCGTCGGACAATAATTGACCAGCGATGCACTTAGTTAAAAAACAGTGAAGTATGTAGTTCTAAGTAACAATCTCAGTTCTGTCTTTTGTATCTTTTGCCCCATTGATTACGTAGTAGTGAAAACTTTTCTAAACGATCATTGCTCTTTAATTAATGTCGTCCAGATTTTTACTGCTATTCTAACCTTATCCAATCAAGAGATTTTAATTAACCATTTTTATGAAAATAATTATGTGTAATAATCAACAGTATCAACATATTCCTAGACTTTTCTAGTGCCTTCAACACAGTATTACCGAATCATTACTAACAGATCTATCAACATTTTTGTCGATGAACCATCATGGTTACTTCACTGGTCACAACAATTTTACGGGGATGGGAAAGGCAGGTGAAACTTGATAAAAAGATAAAGGGTTTTTAGAAGCTTCTGCGATTAAAGTTGGTGTACCACAGGGAGGTACTTTATCTGCTATAATTCTCTTTACTTTTTATACAAATGAAATTAAGTCTAATGAATTTGTATTAATTATAAAATATGCTGATGATACTGCATTGTCTTGTAACATTTCAAGAAATACTGTGACTAGGGACCAACGTAATTGTCAACAGACTGTAAATAGTACTGTTTCAACGCCATATCAAAAATTTAATACTTAATCCTAAGTATCAAAGGAAATGCGTTTTATTAATAAGAATATCCAGCATGAAGGTTTACTTTTGTCTAAGTCACAAAGTGTCAAAATTGAAGTATCAGAGGTGGAACGCACTACTACTGTACTAAAACCAATGTTTAGGAGTATGTATTGATGAAAGGCTGACTTTTTCTGATCATATTTCCAGTATTTCAAGTCAAAGGTATTACATTATGTCTGAATTAGCATATATTGTGATTTTCTTTAATAAAGAGGCAAAGGAACGTGTGTTTAAACCTGTCATACTCCAACATTTAATTTATGCAGTGCCAGTTTGGTATCATTTTATTTTGCGCAAGGACAAGGACAGAATTGTGAGATTTTTTAAGGTATTCTACACCTAGATTTTAATCACATCAAACCTAATGTGAGTACCTCTCCAATGATTTTATAAAAATGGCCACAGAACTTAATGATGATCATAACCACCCACAGCATAATTATTTCAAAAGCATCAATGTACGATCACAGAAAAGCCTAAGAAATCCATTTATTTTACCCAAGGGCACAATAACTTTATTTATTGAAATCTTCATTTACAGAGAAGTCATTTTTCAATCAATCTAAAACTTTAGACGATTTGTTGTAGACTTTTAGACCTTTAATGTTTTAATATGAACTAACTTTCTGTATATACTGTCTTATTATTAGATTTGTAATTGTATTTTATTACTCCTTTTTATAAATAGTTTATGTATTTATACTGGAATAAATAAATTGGAATTGTAAAACTGAACTGTTTTAGCTAATCATCTGATTGGTCAATTACATTTTAATCCAAGTCTTAGGTACTTTAAAAACTTGCCTAAACACCTTTCCCCTACACTTGGACTTTACCCAACCTTAATTTACCCAACAAATATGAGTAGATTGGTTACCTATTTGTTGGAAAATAATTTGCCCATGTGTGAGCGCTTTGGATTTTGGAACTCTAAAAACACATTGGTTAGATTTAACCAATATTGTGGTCAAAGAGTAATGAACCTTTCTCTGGTTAAGATAACCAGGAAATTCGGGTCAAAGTTAACATTTTACTGGTACTAAAATTGATGAATTATTTTGAATCGCGGTCAAATATTAACATTTTTTCTCGTTTACTTTAACCAGGAAATAGTTGGTTAATCTGTGACCACAATACTGGTTAAAGCTAACCAAGGTGTTTTTTAGAGTAAACGCTTTTACCCAAGTCATTACCCGATCTGGCTACACATTTCAACCAGGCCAGAAAAAGGCATCTGCATGACGAGAGTTTGTTATCCGGTATTCTATTCGGTTCTGGGTAGGTATGAGTAATTTAACTACTAACAATCTAGGAAAGAGAAGAAAATTATCACAAAATGATACATTTATTGTACTAAAGGGACTTATTTCAAACTGGAAACTTTTTTCAAAGTACGTAGGATGTGTTTCTCTTTGACAAATATGCACACTTTCTGTGCATGAACTGGGAATTTCACAATGATGACTAGGCGCGGATCTCGACATTCCAAAGAAGGGGGGGGGGTCACCTAAGAGAAAACAGGGATATGAGGGAGTTGCGCTACTAATTTCCCGTATGTTTTTTTTTTTTTTTTTTTTTTTTTGTTGATGTGACAGAAAAGGGAGGACTGAGGCCGTAAAATCCCCCCTGGATCCCCCCTGATAACAGAAAACAAAATAAAGCACAATTGTAAATTTGAGGTCCACCGACCACCAGATGTTCAAACAAAAGGTAGGATGGGTAAAACCTGATAGTATATGCACTACACAGCTTAGGATATGTACAGGTTCAAATTAATGCGTTCCAATATTTTTCATTGTAGCTGTTTAGTACAATGTGTCTGCATGTACAATAAAATGGTTGAGTAAGACTGTTCTACGTGGTTGCTTCATGTCGCCCAGAATTTCAGATTGATGTTTTAAGTGGGGTGTGAAATATGCTTTACAATTCCACGGACTGTGCATTCTTTCACAAAAAAGCCTTCACACAATTGTGATTTTATACCCTAGTGTCACGAACCATGTATATTTTCCAGTTTACTGCTTGAAAAGTTTAACAGAGCATGTTTGCATTCTAATTTAGTTTATGCTGAGCCCCTCCCACAACTGCCTAAAACCCATCCTCATTCTAGACACAATCTGAGTTTATTGCTTCAGAGTGGCTACACATATCCCAATGTGTAATTTAAATACTCCCAGTACAGTAATATGAGCTACAGCAGTAGTCTACATTTTGTGAACGTGCTGCCAATCAAAGAGCTGTGCCGATTCAGAATTTTTGCAGACTACGACAAAACGTGTAGTTTGGGGGTGAGACCTGAATGTCTTTAATGTGCCTGGCACTTTAAGCAATGACATGCTAAACTGGTATCCATTGTCTATACGACACACAGCAGAACAGTCTTTTGTGAAAAAAATATGTTCTTCGAAACATGAAAACATTTCCAAATTTATCTTTTTTGCCTTTTTTTGCTGAAAGTGTAATTTTAACAGATACATCCCCACCATTGGCAAGAGTTCGATTTCATGGATTTGACATAATGAGGGTATAGATCGTGTTAAGTTTGAAGGGAATATTAAACTAGGGAGTGCAGTCATTATATATAAGTTCGAATGCAAGTGTGAAGCGATGCTTAAGGCAATCATATGCGAGTTGGCGTATGAAAGTATACTCAGCGCAAGTTTTAAGGATAAAATAAGGGTCAAAATTAACCACTCCTCGTCCTGCAGTCCAGAAATAAAAAGACCTTTCCTTCTAAGTCCTATTGAGGGCGTTGTATTTTTCTTTCTGGTGCCAACGTTTGAAGTATATAACATAAATATTATACATGCCTATATTATGCATCGTTCCCTTCTGTGAAAGTGCAGCTAACAAATTTTAAAAGTTAGGAATCTGCAGTCCGGAAAATATCTAGTGTTTTGTTAAAAGGGAGATAAATTTACTTGTCAGTTGTGCACGGCTACCACCACGTGTCAAAGACGATAGCACGTGTTTGAATGTAACGCGGAATGGGGCTGAAGGTATACAATGTGCGACGACGGATCCCTTGAGTGTTTACGATCATCATGTCCGGTGGTAAGGTGCATCATATAAAACGAAACTAACAAAAAAGGCCTTAACTTCGTTTGCTGTATAAGTTAAACACACTGACCCGCTTTCTGAAACGTTGGTTCGGAAACGTTAAAGGTGTCTGTTGAAACGCTAATGAGAATCAGAAGAAAATATTTACAAAACTAGAATCGAGCAAGGAATTGACGACGCGCCTTTCGCATAAAGAATTACTCTATACCGGTGAGTAAATTTATTTTGATTTATGGCATATTCCGCCTTCCATCAGTCTGTTCGAGCTCACTTGCTCTAACTAACTCTTTGCATAACTATACGAAAACGAGAACCTCTTCCCACAGAAATACGTTTTTATGTCAATTAATTAAAATAAGTACTCCCAAAATATTTTAGGCAAAGCTTGTTCTCTTATTCTTACACAAATTACACATCTGTAATTAAATTCAGAAAAATAAAACACAAATTAATTTCTAAATGTTCCTTTTCTTGTGTGACGAGGCAAATTAAATGCAATTACTACATCAAATGTGTGTACAAAGTTCTTATTTTTCTTAGGGTTACTGTTTGCCTTATGATAATGGTATTTTCTAAAAGTGTTACAAGTGTGCACAGATTTATTCTATTGTTAATACCCCCTTTACCCCTCCTTTAGCTACAACTTTTCTCCTACATATCTACGACAAGTCTTTCTGAAAAAAAAAAAAACCCCAATCGCCACAGCTAAGGAAACGCACATGCCTTTCCTCAATCCATCGTGAAACTTTCCGATATTTGCCAACAAAAGTAAACCCTCTTCATCCCATCGATTTAATCTTTTGTAAAATCCTCCAAGTGATCCTCTTTAATTAAAAAAAAAAACCTATAGCTTATAAAGCTATAACCATTCTGACCGACGCAAAATATTGTTCTTCCTTGAAGATCAAAAACTTTCAAAGTTAATCGTTAATTTGTGCATGTGTACAATCAAATTATCAAGTTTGCCGAAGCGCAAGCGCACACGCTTTTCACTTGAGCTGTGATTATCCAATTACGGACCGTTATAAACGGTCAGCGTAGGCCAATCACAAAACAGGTTTGTGCAGAACAATAGCCGAAAAGTTGTAGACGCATCTCAACGAGTGACGTGTGTCTCGCACGAGTTTTCTTACAGTTCTTTTGATACCAGTTGCGTTCATCACATATCAAGCGAGAAATTTGACAGGCAAAGATACTTCACTCCATCGGTTGGTTGAAGATCAGTCTATTTTAGCAAGTTTCATTGAAATTTAACCACCTACCCGAAGAAATCGTTCGGTTGAAGTAGAAAAGCGGCTTAGCTTAACACATCATTGGGAATTTGATTTTATAAGATTTCACTTGCAAATAGACCGATAAAGTAGTGTGTTGGCTTAACCGAATAAATTTTGTTTGAAAACTTGTAACATTTTTAAATTCCCCGTCAATCGACTGTGGTAGTCAAGAGGATTCTTCGAGGACAAATATCGGTTTGTTTATATAGCGGGAATTTCTATAAACAGTTTTAAATAAACATTAGTGTTATTTAAGCAGCCTACGCTGCAAATTGATACATATTGAGAGGTTGGCGGCAATTCGAAATAAGGGAATATTTGTGGAGTAGAAGGTCAAACACAGGATTGGGAGTAATTGAAACGCATCTTTGATGACGTCATCCGAACGTCCCCTCATTTCACATTGACACGGTTGCAAGATAGGCCCTTGCTGTACTCCACATAAGTATATCGGTACACTTTATGCCGCCGTATTTTTAATCACAAATACCGTAGCCGTTAAATTAGACTGCTTGTTTTCAGGACAAATCACGAACGAAATTCTACCAGCTTTTCTGCACCGCCATTCTTGGTGCCAGGTGAAGATATTGTTTGGGGAGCTGGAAAACTTGTCTAAGGAGCCTACCAGCTAAAATAACCATTTGCTGTAAGTCCGTACCCAAAGCGAGTATTTCCACTCGACACTTAGTAGCTTTGTACGGCAACGTTTATTTGCAGTAGAATAATTTTATTACCACGACGGCGAGGCAAGTACGTTCACCCGAAGGGACTGACGAGATTTTCTGCAATATCACCACGTAATTAAAGACATTCGCTGGGAGGAAAATTTTCATGAAAAGTCTTGTTTTGATCAAAACATTCTAACGGCGACAAGTTCGTGCTTTCGTAGCGATTTTTTACTTAATTGTTCCCTAATTGGCTGATCACGTCCTCATTTTACGGCTATCTCTTCAAGTACATCCCAGTGGATCGTTGAGCGGCGCTGATTCGACAAACAGAGAGCATTATCAGCAACCGGAAGTGAAAATTTCGACACCTGCGCACAACGAGCCATGAGATCAGCGGTTGAAGGTATAACTTTGTCCGTGGATGGACTGACTATTTAATTATTGTTAGATGTCACTCACGAGTTGACCACCTTTTGAAAAAATCGTTTTATTTTTTATTCGTTTTAAAAAAAGACCTAACTCTTTTAACGAAAGAAATTAAAGGTCTTTTCGTCAATTCATCAGTGCGTTTCGTTTTAGCTACCAGTGGGCCACGGAAAAGGAGTTTTAACAGTTTTCAGTTGGTTGTAAACTTGATCAGTCTTCACTTCATTGGGAAAGCGTTCATACGTGGAAGTGGTCAGAGTCGAGTAACATCATCGGTGCGAGGCGACAAGATCACCCTTGATTGCTCAGTCATAGCAGTATATTTTTCCGGCTTTTCTACGCTATACAGGTCAAGATAAAACTTAAACATTTGTGTTATTTTAATGTTTTCGCCTATGTTGTCGATATTGTCACATATTGTAACTTTGACAAAAAAATATTAAACAATTTTTTTTGTAAAAAAAAAAACTACTCTACGACAATCACGTCCAATCGATTAAGCGATTCACCGGAGCGAATACGAACTCTGATTTTAACATGAATTGAGTTTTCAGTACATATCGACAAGGGAAAGGCAATTAAAACATTGTTACGTTTTATTTTAACAAGACAAAACAGCTTAAAAATATACAGGACATTTTCGTCTTCCTTTAAACGACCACAAGCTAATCTTCAAAGAAAAAATAAAACGTTTTCTCAAAGCGGATTTTTTCCAAAAGTTCTTACACCATCGTCGATTGCTTATAGCAGGAGTTTGCTTGGATGCATGCAATAACTATGTCAATGATGATGGACCTTCATTCTCGCCGGGCTCCCCTCCCACCAGGGGCTTGCAAAAGTAAGTTTCTATATCATTTTATTTCCCAGGAGTAACTTCTTGTACTTTTTATAGCATGAGCAAGTACTTCTTCTCAATGTTTCTTTGACCCCATTCAATTTAATTTTAGAACAACACGCTTTACTTAAATAAAATCCCATCAGTTCTTTCATGTTGTTAAGCCCAATGAGCAACGGTAAAACACAGTAAAGTTTTCCAACCATGGAATGTCGATTGAAAGAAGACAAAAACAATTGAAATTTTATAGCTTTGCATTTTTGGTTGAAACCCGTTTGTTACCATCTTTAACAGTTTAAGGTGTGATGGCTGACATCAATCTGGTATCATTTTCGTTTTCTTCTGCCGGTTTTAATTTCTCATGTTTACATTCCTGTAAACTCTGTGTGAATTGAATTATTCAACCGTAAAGTTCCTACGTAATGTCAAATAATATGTGCGTTGTAGACCTTTTAATGTAGAATATCTCACTTATTAAAATCAGGTTCACAGTGAGAGATGGTTTGATATTTTGCACTTTAATTTACGTTATTATTTTATTTTTATTTTCAACACGTTATTTTCAAGAGTTTGATATTAATTCCTTTCTGTTGTTCTTCGTTCTCTAAGACCATTAGTTTATATTTCACACCAAAGATGTTATTGTTTTTTCATATTTACTAAAAGGGTACCGAAAAATTCGTCATGTCACAAAAGATTTTCTAAACATTTAAAACGTTTTGAGCGTTTCGGTTAAAAATATTATCTTTTCAAAAGTTTGTGTGGAGTAATTGCAGACATTTTTCACGATTCAGAAAAAATGTCAAGAACGAAAAAAATACATGAAATAAAAATATTTTTTCCTTGAATTTAAAAATTTTGAAGAACTTGCTTATTTAATAAACTATTTAATGCGCTGTTTTAATTGTAAAATAAACAAAAGTTGATACTTTTCTGATACGGCGTTATTGACATGTACTTCAAACACCCTCAAACAATTAATGAACCCTAACGAAGTTTAAGTGTGAGACCACTTGTTTTTCAAACAAACCGATTGATTTTGGTCAGTTGTTTCCTGATAGTGACGTAGCCGAATTTTTCTACCAATTGATTCTCGCCCACTCTTTCAAGCGTTTGGTTGAGACTTTGTCTTCCCTTTACTTTTTTTTACCTTTTTGATCCAGTTTTATCCCCCAATTTGAATTTACTGGAATAAAGAGGTACGAGACGGAACAATTTTGTAGGACAAAGTCTACTAGCTCGTCTGTATCCTCAATGCCCCTCGGCGATTCGAATTAAGGAAGCTTCCACGCGAAGCACTCGAACAAGTTTAAGGGCTCTTCAATCCCATCGACACGGCAGAGAAAAGCAAATGGTTTGAAGAGCCGTTGAGAGGATATTTAATTTATTAAATTTGTGTTAAAGTTTTATCGATACGCCGGAAGCAATCACAGGACAGAAGAAGACAGGGACATGGAAAAATGTTTTGGTGATTGTAAATGTAATAGATCTTGTAAAATATACGAATAAAAGGGGATGGGGAATTATTTTTAAAACTATGCAAGTATGTTCCAATGTATGCATGCACAAAGCAGCCATAGGAGACTGATATTATAAGTAACCAGGGATGCGAATTATACGAGGATAGGGTTTTTATGCAATTAAGTAAAAATTGAGAAAAATGAAATGAAATTATTCAACTGGTATAAAATTGACTTTTTTTTTAAAGAATTTGACATAAATATTTACATAGTCTAGTGCATCATGAATGCATTGTGTAGCGCTGTTATTGTTATATTAAGGGAAATTAGTGGAAACAAAAATTAAAAAAAAAAAAATACTTTTGTTCAAAAATTAAAAGCATTCTTTTTTTCTCTGCTTAAGACACGTTAAAGTCTCAACAGTATATTTTTAAGATAATAGTGTATTGTGATAATTGTGCACCGATTTTATTGGACTTCATATTAAGGTATGTAAATTGACGAAAAGTACGAAACAAAGAAACAATGAAACCGTAGAAAAATACAAAAAAGAAACTTTAATTCGGTTGAGACAATTATAGCTGCAAATAAAACAAAAGGGAAGAAACAGGAAAAAAATTAAACGCACTGACGGATGACGATATCATATCAAATTTTTATGTTTTAAACTTACTAGACAATTTTTTTGTTTTATCACTTTTTAATGATTTTTAAGGGTAATTTAGATTGGTAAAGCTAGAAGTAGATTCCATTTTAATATGAATGTGTCTTTGCTATTGTTTTAAAGCAACAAAATTCCAATGATCAATATTTTCCTTGCAAATTTCAATTTCAATGACTGTTCTTGATTGGTTTAGAAATTTCATGTTTCCTATTTTTGGTTTTAACTAAAGAGTTTGTGTACAATCTGCTCCAATACTGAATCCTCAAAGTTTCAAAAAAACATTGTTACGAATTTTCACGTATTTCCAGAATTTTAAAATGTTTAATGAGTAGACTGGTAAGTGGACGTATTTACAAATTCACCGGTGTTGTCACATCATGGCTGGAGTAAGGAAACCTGAGAACATGTGTGGGTATAATTGGGCCTACTTCACAGGCTAAAGAAATAGTGCTTTTCTTATTTAGAATCTACAATATGTCGTCATTTTTGTTTGCTGAGATATTACTACACGCGCAAGAATGTTAAAAATGGTTTGTTGTAGAATTGCCTGGTTTGATTTTTACTCATAAAAGCATATCACTGTAAAGACGAAAAAAGTCATGCATTGCCAGAATTGATTCATCACGTTAGTAAACAACATTGACTACATATTTGACAACTAATTGACCCACTTGAATTGATATCTAAGAAATATTGAATATGAATGACTAACCACTCCAGGCACCACTTGACTAATTTGTGTTTACAGTGTATAGTTCAGGTTCGAGTCCCAGGATGCCAAAATTTTTAAGAACCATTATGACTGTAGGATAGAAGATAAAGCTGAAACCCCAACAAACCCAAACTCATAGACAAAAATACCAACAGTATTTGCAGTAATAGGAACAATTCTTTATAGGTAGACCATATAGACTTTTAACAGGCAGGTTTTTCAGTTTAAAACATTTTTAACTTCTCCCTGAAAACTACAACAAATCCATTTGTTTTCTGTGTCAGCCTGTCAGCTCTCGCTTTTGAGCCGTAAAATATTATTTGCAGCCGTAAATTGCCTGACGATTCGTATTTGCTGGAAATAAGGACTATTATGATTCTTTCTACTCATTGCTGCATGTGCCCGCATATATACAGGATATTGACAAGCTGTGACTGTGCCATTTTTTTTTTATTTTAGAAGCCTTACTTGCCTACAATACAATAGACAAGGTTCACCGGATTTCATTGCCTAAACGTACATACTTTCTATTTATTTAATTACCATCACATAAAAATAAAAGCAACCAAGTTTGAAATTGTCTCATTAAATATACAAAATATGGTTGCAGTCAAATAGATACAGCCTTGCTAAATTATATATTTTTTTTTATAAAACATTTAAAAAATATAATAGTTTATAGAAATGAACATCAACTCTGAACCCACAAACAGGTGAGAACTTTTGGCAAACACATCTCCATCGAGTTAGTTAGTTAGATTGAGTTTTACGGCCCAGTTTCCAACCAAGTTCAAGTCGAGCCGGCCACGGCCTTTTTCCAGTTGTGGCTCACTGGCTTGTTTTTCCTACTCCATTGCTTATGCGGAGCATCACTCACAACGGCAGTAGGTTCCATTAAAAGTGTTTGGTATGACTCCACCTGGGAATCGAATCCGGGCTTTCCGTTCCCATCGAGTAGAACCTACAAGCATTGAAAACGTCGTTTACGATAAGATTTTTTTCTAAAGCAGACGGTTAAACAAAATATGAGAGCACTCTAAAGAAGGTGATTAGGAATTCAACGTTTTTCAACAACAACAACAAAAAAAAAATCCCTCACTTTTAAATCCTTTTACATGCTATGCACACTTGTCTTATTCTAAACATTTCCTTTCAAAAATGTTAAATTGCAAAGCATTGATAGTGAAACATGTTTAGAATTTAGACGCGTTTACAAAGTGGGGTATAATCGGTGTTTAATTGCTAAACAAGTTTATAGAGTGAGACTTTCTCCCTCCAACACAATATAGAAAGATGTAAAAGGCCTTGTTTTATAGAAAGTAGCAAAATCGTCTTAATCATCTTATGCATGATTATGTAGTCAGAAAAAGGGTACTGGGGTAGATGATTCTCAGGGCGCAGGGGTTAAATTTTTCAGGAAAGGGAAAATGTTTAAAAATGCTTTAAGTCAATAGCAACTTGAAAATATCCAGAGGGGCGAAAGTTGGAGTATCATTAGGAGGTTATTTTCAGACCAGTATTGTTATCAGTTCTTAGTTTTTTTTTAACTTTCTGAACTACATGAACTTATTGTCATAACTAATTACACAACCCAAACATACACACACACATACAAACACATACAAATTAAGACCCTTTCCTCCGCAATCCAATCAATTGCTACCCAATGGGTACAGTATCCATCAACTGAAGTAACAAGTTAACGCGGACTTAACTTTCATTTTCCGGTTCCTGTTGATATAAATTAGAAACATTCGCTTAATCTTCCTCATTTTAACGAAAGCCAATAAATTTCATATAGAAAAGGATTACGCTTTGAGGAAAGGGTGGGTTGTGGGGGTTTTGTTTTAT
This sequence comes from Holothuria scabra, assembly GCA_037179385.1. Lineage (NCBI taxonomy): Eukaryota > Metazoa > Echinodermata > Holothuroidea > Aspidochirotida > Holothuriidae > Holothuria > Holothuria scabra. The sequence continues at coordinate 13,662,725 of CM074198.1, forward strand.
GAAAGCAGGGAAGCCTGAGGGGGTGTGGAGGGTTCGGTGTTATAAAGGCAGGGTAGCATGGAATGAACCTGTTTGCTTTTGTTCAATTCTTTTTTTGGGTACGGAATATATGGGTCTAAATGTTTTAAGGCTAAATATTAACTCAGATGTTGAGATAACGGAAGTGTTGGGGGAGAAGGGGTGGGGTAAGACGGGGTTATTACATTTCACTGTAAGTACCAACTATAAAGTGATGTTAGCAACAAGTATACAATATTCTAAAAAAGTAGATTATGACAAACGGTCAAAGTTGGCTGCCTTTTTTAAAAATTGTCGATAAATGGAAAAGTGCTAAAAGGATGTAACGATCCATGATCTGCTCACAAGCTCTCCTCCGTGACATATCTCTTTTAGTAAAGAATTGTAGTAAAATAGTAACTAGGCCAAATATTTAGGGAGTAGAAGTCATTCTTCTAAGTTAAAAAGAATTCATACTGCTAATTGTATCTTAAAGGTTAACCAAGCTACAACCTGTGGTAAAATTCGCAATTGAGAAGAAAAAATAATTCCACACTTTTCTCAGGTGCATATCATGAAGAAGTCTACTACACTAATTTAAGTTGGGCGACTGCGTTTCCCCCTTTAAACTCACTTTCTCAGTATTCGTTTGAATTTTTAAATGTAAAACAACGGAATGGTGCAGGAGGGGACACCCAATACTTCTTTCATACTCTTAGTAATACAAAGACTGTTGTTGCTTCCATCAGTAGTCTTTGGAATAGTTTATGTTTATATTAATGTAAATATTTGCTGATAAGACACTGCTGGTATACATACTTTTCCCATTCTACAGTTCAAGCAAATATCTACAGCAACCTTTGTTTACCCCGAGGAGCGGACTCGGTTTGTTCACTCCCCCTTTAAGGCTTCACAAACCTGGTGGGGATAGGACTGAACAAGGAAAATCCCCTACAGTCTGCTACGCAGGCAACCCTTTGTTAAGCTTCAGCTTTAAAAAGTTGCAAAATTTTTCTATCCTTGGTTTCCATCAACATCTATCAGTCTATTGTAGGCAATGAGGAAATGGTTTAACAGTGTACATTGGTCAATTTCCATAGTAACTAGAGAAAAGAATGGTTGATTAAAATATTCGAGCCAATTACAGAAGGTTCTGTTTTCTCTTTCTGGGAATCCTCTCCTCAGCTTTTTATTTTCCGAACTGCCTCTAAGCATTTTAATCAACCACCCCTCATTGACCAAAGGGCTTCTCCTCGGGACCCAACACTTTATCCCCACATTTTAAAATCATGACTACGTTACTGGACAACCCCGTACTTCTTTCGTCATCTTTATATTTATCAGTTCATGGGTTTAATATTAAAATTGATAATTTAGGCATGGATTGTAACAGAACGATGAAAGTTTTTAGTAATTCTTTCTTTCGCATTTTTGACCGTGTTAAAGGTCAAGAGCAGTCTCTCCAACTTGAAGAAGTGTAGCAGACTTTCCTGTATCATGATTGGCTGTTGAGAGTCAGGTGTAAACATTTTTTCTCTTCAAATGTGAAATTTACTACACGTAAAAGCTTGTTTTATTCATTGAATATATGCAATATTGAAGTCCTAAAATATTATGAGAGATACTTTGAAGGGAAATGAGAAGAAAATTGTAATTTTAGCTGTTGCTTTAAAGTAAGTTTGGAGGGACTGCTCTTGACAATTAACTGTTAGTGAAACCTGAAGTATATAGCTTATCAAACTTCTTTTTAAGGAAAGTAAGAGTTGCTTCCCGTCACTATTAACAACAGTTGCTACGTGAAAGAAACATAGGTTTCTGAAAAAAGTCAAATTTTAAGCGGCACATTGAGTTGGTTCATGTAACTCACCAATTTTTTCCAAACCAGTTAAGTTTCCTTACACACTAATGAGACAATTGTTCCGTGTGTGGAAATATTAACGATCCAATTCGGTTTTTAAACATTGGTCTGGCGCCAGACACCTTTTTCAAGTCCATGAAAAAGATACAAGTCGGGTTAGAAAAAAACTTAAAATATGAACTTTTTGCGGAAGTATTTGTTGTGAAACTTGACTTATTATGCTAATTTTAACCATTGTCATTCGTTGTGCCCTTCAACACTCTTGTTAAAGACAACGATATTAAACCAATTCAGGATTGCAGACATAGGGGGAGGGGTGCGATGATATAGTAGTTATTCATATTCGAACTTTGCTTGTTTCGGAGAATATCAAGTTCATGTTTCTTAGAATATGTGGTGATCTTAGCTGTTTGGGAATATTCTAGAAGTGCAGAGAGCGATATATAAACCCACTGAAAGTGTATAAGGTTCAGCTTATTGTCGGATTGTCCTATTAATGAAAAGGTAGCACGTTGGACACGTTGCACGTTACAGTTACGCGAATTGCACGTTACAATTGCCCGAATTCTTGGCCTAGACTTACCACAAATCGATTGATAAAGCAATCACCTTTACTGTGTTGTTTTTCACCATCTAAATAAGTTCAAAGAATAACCAAACTGATTTTATTAGGCTTTTGAGTCTGAAATTTTCGTTCTGCTGATACAGGTTTGCGCTAGATTAAACGGCAGCATATTACTCAAAAAAAATAAATAAATAAATAAAAATTCAATCAATCAATAAATAAATAAATGAAAATAAAAATAAAAACATAGCAACCCTCTCTCAATTTTGAAAACGTTTTGAATTTTGATTTAAAAGGAAAGATTTTGTATGATTAATGACATTATTGAACTGTTGCTGCATTTGTGCAAACCTTCCTCTTCATTTATGCCTAGAATTGTTGTAACTTATGTAACGCTATAAAGGTTGGCAATTTACAATTACGATAATAAAGTTGAATATAATTTTAATGCATATCCAGTCTGAGGTTACAACTGACAGACGATAACTTTCGAAAACACACTGTGTAAAACCTCCGAACTGTTTCTAACATTAATACAGAATTTTTCTACACGGCTAATAAGCAGGTCTGGGACATATGATTCCACCTTCAATAATAATACTCGTTATGTTTCTTCATGGACGTTAAGTCTGCGCCCCACACTCAAATGACAGTTACTCCCCAGTTACGCATATTACCAAGTCAGCTTGAAAATCTGCAGATAATTGCCATTCACGTTATATATTTCGTTGCTATCTTATCTAGGCTCTACATATGCAACTGTGAAGAATGTGTTCTTCTTTTTTGAACTGAAATTATCCCTTGAATAATGAATTTTCTCCAAAGCCCCGTTACGTGAAAGTTGTCAAACAGGGCAACTATCTGGTTTTTCTTGATTTTCCCCTAAAATAGAGATGGAGCGTACAAGATGTCATTATAGATAGTGTTTTGTACAACTTTCCTTTTTTACCGACATTGTAAATACATGCTAGCTATCACTCCAACCAGTGTAAATTAGTCTTGATAAGATACTCAGCCGGCGACCTTGCCTTTTGCATTAGTATATATGAAGATATCTCACTGTAGTGAGGTAGGTGTGGGTATGACAAACAACAGTAATAAAATAAGTCTTCATGGTTATGCAGTGAAAGGCAGTACATAAGCATAAAACTTCACTTAAAATGGGCACCGTACATCACATTAACAGACACATGCATAGTATTACATAGTTTGAAATTATTTCACAGCAACGCTCGAAAATGCCAGTAATAATAAAATCGTCCAACACCTGGGTTATGTGACATACTCACTTAAAAGATATCACCATCGGGATTTACATATGTGAAAAATATACTAACTTCAAACAAATAACATCAAATTTTTGACCTGGACGATTTTTTTTTTCCAATTTTTATTCACATTACGGTGCCATTAATCTATGAAAATTCCAAGGTCTTAAATAAGGACCCTAGAAGAGTTTTGGTGCATGAATTGTGGTGTTATGTAGGGCGTTTTATCAAAAGTTTTATACATTTATTGTCCTTTTTTCACATTTCTTTTTTATTTTCACAAGATTTATGTTATAGAACTGGGCTGTATTACAATGTGTTTAATCAAATAAATGGCCTCTAGTTTGAGAAGAGTCTGGGAAAATCGAGGATGACCAATTCTCTCCATTTTCATTAGCGAAGGTGTTGTATGTCTTCACCTTTCCCTTGCCCCTTCCACCTGTTGATATCCATAGTTATTTTGATTAAACCTTGTCTCAGGTATTTGTGTGGGTCTAATTAGGGAATGTAGAGCTATTCTTGAGGGTTTCCCAGTTAGCTAAAACACACAATGTTATGTTAATGCCTACGTCACGTAATGTACAAACAAAAGGACTGTTATATGTTTGGAGCTACCAAGATAATGATTTTTAAGTGTTGCTACATGATCTTTTCGGAACCATTTTTGAATTACTCTAGTCATTATTTACTTTTACAAAAATGGTCATTGTAATTTGATCAGAGGTTCTGGATAAGCATCCTCTACAAGGCTTAGGAGAATACTGTAGACATAGGCCTAGGAGAATACGGTTCACTTCAAGAGGGGTAAAAATGAACAACAAACAGCGTGACAAACAATTTATACGTGGGTTTCTATCAAATTAAACACACTTCTAGCCCTCTAGACCTCTCTTAAATCCAAGTAGACAAGCAGACACCCTGTTCCACCCTCATGCATCTTAGCCCGCGCAACGAACAGTTTGCGTTCAGCTCATCGCTACGAAAACCCAACTGCGGTTGCTTAAGGGCCCGGCGGCAACCGCAGAGGCGCTACGCAGGCTACATGCATCTGAGCTGACAGCAACCTCCTCTCATCTTGAAAAATATCCATCTCAGGGATGGAGTTTTTCCTTAATTCTCTGCTGTTTCAAGAAACCTTTGTTGAACAATTCCTGATCGTTTGGCAATAGGTACACACAAGGAAGTATGAGGAAGGGGTGGGCGTCCTGAGGAACACTCCCTCTTTTCGGAAATTTGTGTATTGTGTCCCTATCTAAAAGCTGAAGTGTACCCATAGGCATCAGGGTGCCCTTTAAATGGTGTGTCCCCCAATTTCATACATGATGCTACGTACCTGGGAAAAATCCTTTCCATTGCTGAACAACGTACCGTATTCAAATCACTTTCATCGTTGCCCAATAGGTACATGCCATCATTGCCAATTGATCAAAAGGTTCATTTCGCTTTTGGTTAAGTTCAATATTTATTTTACTGTTACCCGTGCTTAGTAGGTCAACATCATTTTTGATTGCTTGCCTAATAAGTTCATCACTTTTGTATGTTTCTCAAAAGGTTCATGTCATCATTCCTTTTGTCTGTTTGTTAGTCAATAGGTAAACCTTATACTTTCCAGCAAGGGAACTGTCAGGATTGTTTCGCGGGAAACATATCTCAGTTTGTGAGTCTGGAATAGCTTACCAAGAATTTGAGTTCTGCCGAACCATCAGCTGCCCTCTTCCACCTCAAGTTAAAAATTACACCAAAATTTTAATGAAATTCCCCTAACTAATTTGGGGATTAAAGGATTGTGGCATGAAAGGACCATTTCTCCATTCTAACCAAACTCGAGGAAGAATTTGTAGTCCTACATTTAGACATTATTTGTAGAATTTAAAGGCGCCCTTTTTGTCCTGGCAACCAGTAGCAAAGATTTAAAAGAAGGGGCTTAAAGACATTTTTCCCATTTCAAACTACCTTGCCTTAATGCATGTTTGCATAATATATTTATATTTTATTTTTTTTTAATTTAATAAAGCAGAAGAGTTCCAGTTCTAACCCAAATAAATTATAAACCGTTGTCGCATTGGATTTTCATGGGGATGGGGGGGATAACCAACACTCTGAATTGCATATAGAGGAAATACCTGCAAGGGATTTTAAACTGGTAAAGAGCCTCGTGGAGGGAATGGAGGGAATTCCGAAGTCTATCTTTACAACATTTAAATTCCATAGAAAATATTTTACAATGCCGCTGTGAGAAATTTGAATGAACAAATCGGGGCGAGGTTAAGTTAGATAAGAATTTTACGGCCCCATTTCTAAACAATTGATTTAAGTTGAGCGGGCCACAGCCTTTTTTCACAGTTGTGGCTCACTTGCCTTTTCCCTTATTCCATTGGTTATACTGAGCACCAAGCCCAAAGGTAGTATGTTCCGTTTTAAAGTCTGCGGTATCATGTCCCGGCCTGGAGTCAAAATCTCAACCTCCCGACCGCAACCACAAATCAAGGAGCTGCAACATATAGCACTACACAAATCATGTTCACCCTAAGTGTTCACTGGCGACCTCTAGAAAAGGGCAATTTACTTACTTATTGCAGAAAAGTACTATCACGTAACCGAATTTGTAATAGCTTTAACGGTGTTTCGTTTTTCTTTCTTTTATCTCCCGTGCATCCACAACCAATTTGCGTTGGTAAACTCGAAATAGTTTTCAATATTTATCCCTTTATGCTTATTGTCAGATAAGATGGATTAGTATAATCTAGTCAATGTTACACCCCGAGGCGATTTCTTTTGAATCGTAGGCTGCTAAACTTGTCCTTACTCTGATGTCTACCGTGCGGGGAGAAAAGCCTGTACGCGCCGTAAACGAATCCCATTGAAATTCACAACACTGAACATCTGTTAAAAGCCAAAACTGTATTTGTTACCAACATTTAAGAAATCTGCTAAATTTGAAGAACCTGACAGTATCTTTTCTCGTGAGTTAATTTATTATTTTTTGCAGTTCTTATTATGTTTTACATTCCTTGGTTTGCACAAATGATCGAAGATAGCGTCGAAGGGAGGGAACCAAAAATAAATTAATTCCAAAAACGTAATCGAATACTATATATGCACAATTTTCGTTATTTAACACTTATTGTGTACATGTACTAAGTAACAGCGGCCTCACCAAGAGTTTTTAAGGTCCGCTATAATTAAAAATGACTTCACGTATATTTCGTTGTTTGAAAAAGCGTAAAAAGTACTCCCAGTAAAAGAAAAAAAAAACAGATGTCGCAATTGACTCAGTATGAGGGGATGCTTCAACTATTCGAAAGTCTGTTAAAATCTTGATTTTACAAAAAAAAATCAATTTTAAAAGATTTAACCTGTGTTGCAGTCTGAAACAAAAGAACGAAATTAACTAAAAGAAGTAGTGTATATGTTGGAAGTCCACTCCTTGTAAGGGTAATTTTCACCCAGAAGTGAGGTGAAATTTCACTCCAAAATAGTTTGATAGTTCATTGCATGCATGTGACATGTTGCTCTTTTTGGAATAAAATTTCACTCCACTCAAGTTCAAGTGAAGTGAAGTTCAATCGTAATAGGATTGGTTCTTCGAAACACTATTTTTGGATGAGTTTAAGTTTGTTTTTTAGAGTGAACATCAATCAGTACATCGTGTCGTCACTCCTGTACTCCGAGAAACAACAAACGAATAGAGGTTGTTACTGTTGAATAAATTAAACAATAGACGTTTGGAACCGTTTATTGTTTATATTACTTTGATCTGAATACTTTTGGAAATTACCTATCATATATTTTTGTAACTTCTGCGAATAAGGAACTGCACTGTAAAAAATGACTCAAAATCGCTGTAGATTTACAGAATAAAAGGGAAACATAAAGATTACAGAAACGTTCTGTAAGTTTCCAGAACTTTTCTGTATTTCTTATCTATTTCTTTGTTATGTTGCTCTGTAAAGGGTAAATCTAACGTAATTTTTTACAGTGTGATCTTAATTCTGAGATTTAAACGAAATAGCAAAAACTTTCTAGAGTTTGAAAATTCTGTGAGGCTTTAAAGGTTTTGTGTTTTTATTCGAATTTCTGCTATTTTACAGACTTAAAGGAAGATATATATACAGAAGATGGAATTTAAGACACGCTTACATTCCACTAAGTTAGTTGTATCTTTTGCGGTTTTCATGCGAAAAACTTTTGTTCTCTAATCAAAGGAGCCAGTCTTTCATCTACCCTCTCTTTTTCAATCCATGAGGTTTAATCATTCTCTTGTGTACTTCGTCCTAGCAATGTTCTTTAAAAAGTTCCTAAACAAACCTTGAAAAGATTTGGCCAATTTTTACGACCAGCATTAATAAGAGCAAACTCGCCCGCATTTTGATAACTTCAACAAAATGAGGCGATGCAAACACAATTTCATAAGTAAAGACAGTAAATCTATAATTCTGTCACCCATTTTCTAACCCCTTCATCAAATATAATTAAAGAATATCTGTTCCAATTTCAAGGTTAATGTAGAAAACTTCCAAAGCATAAAAATGGAACTAAACTTTTTCTTGGAATATTTGGGTAATATCAACAAATGATTTTAAAATGTGTAAAGCGTTCCAAACTATTGTACAGAATTGCACGCCAGAGGAATAAAAGACGTTATGATTATAAAGAAACACCATTGTCTAACTGCACTGACCAGTTGATATTGTGTCTTTTTTTGTTCAATGTTAAAGGGCAAGAGCAGTTGGTCTTACTTTCCAATACAACAACCAATTATTAATCATTTCTGTTTTCTTTTCAAAATATACTTTTCGTTACATTTCTTGGCTTAATTATTCCATATTCGAATTAAAACAATTGTTAAATCCTTATGCATTTAACTTTTTTGTGAGAAAAATTTCGTAACGAGTTTTTTAAAAGCCGTTAAGGATAGACTATAGGCCTACTACACTTATTCAAATTAGAATGACTGCATTTCCCCTTTAAGGTAATAAACTGATAGAAAAAAATTATCTGTGTACTTTCTTCCTGGGAGTGTAACCCTAAGCCAACTTATGGTGAGGATGAATAGTACTGCATTAAGCTAAACTCATGATTACGGGCTTCTTTCCTTGCAGTCTCATGCAACACCGACTGTTTTCTTTATACCCATATATCATCAATTTTTACGCTTGTTAATTTAAGAAAATCAGCCGTTTTGTACAAAGTATACCAAGCGGAATAGGAGCGTATGTTTTGAACGTGTTGTACCCAGAATCATGTGAAGTACGAAATTGTTGAGTTCAGACCCTTTTGCAAATGCCGATACACCTTCTTTTACACTTGATCAAGTCGATGCCTCCTTTATTTTCATAGGCGAATTCAGCCTTACACATCCCTTCTTCGAAATTTTCAAAGTTACGCACAGTGTTATTAGCAAGGAAAGCCAAATAGGCAACAAATTCCCGGTGGACAGGGAAGCTAGCGATGCCGACTTTCGGGACAATTACGAGGCTTTGAACAGAAAATTATATGCGCCACTCAACTACACATGTGGTTCATTGGTTTGGAACAAACACAGAGTCCGTCTGCTTCAATTATTATTTGATTGATAAGTTAGAACGAGTTGATGTAGCCGTTAATTGCGCCTTGAAAGTTAATCCGTGGTTACCCGACCGATCACGATAAATTTCGAATTTTTACAGAATATCCTACCCCGTTCCTCACAAATTAAAAGGAAAAGTTTACGAAGCAGTAGAACAGCAATATTGCCTGTAAAGTGATAAGGTCATTATCGGTTGATTTAACACCTAAAAAGCGCTAATTATTTATTTCGTAATATCTGTTGTTCTAAGGATGAGATGAATGGCTAGAATAATTCTTCTAAGTTTATTAGATTGTTAAATGACTCAACAACAGACGATATTGTTGATATAATTGTTTGAGTTTAAGTAGGTGATAGGAAGCGCGTACTTATAAGGGAGTACAAACGAATCACAAAAGAAAACAAAATAAAATGAATTTTTAATTTTCAAGTATATCTATGGAATTGAGACCAGATTCAGAGATAGCTCATCTAGTATCAACGAGTCTTTAAACTTTTGACTTTTCTTATATGAGTATTTGTTGAAAACTTTTCAATTAACCTTGTTTTAAGATAAACTTGTAAACCGATGAGTAACTGTAATATTTAAATTATTTCACAATTGTCATTGTTTTTAAAACATTAACTGCCGTTACTTCAAAAAGAAATTAACTGCAGTGTTGAGAAGTTAATAATACATGAGTGTGTTTTTGTGTATGTGTGTGCTTGTTTGTGTTAATAATCCAGGGTTTGGAACGTGGCGTTAGGCAGTTAGGCTGTCGATGCGTTACGACTAAAAAGTAATGAAAACAGTAACTGAACTTCACCAGCTTGACTTCGCGTTCAACCAGGGAGTTCGCTCTAACAACTCGTTGGTTCAATGTTGTTTTCAGGTAGACGGAAGTGACGTTTATGGGACTTTGAGTCTAACAACATTGAATCGGAAAACCTAAGGCAACATTATCTTAAAACTAATTGAATACGGTGTTTGTTTTTTTTTTTGTGTGTGTGGGGGTGGGGGTGGGTTGAATAAATCTAGTAATGTTGTCAAGAGGTAAATGATACATTCTTCATACAGTCAAAATCAGCCTCTTTCACAAAGGTTACTGACCTTTCAATTTAGGGCCAGCACAGGAATTTATAATCCCTATACAAACCAAATCAAACAAAACAAAACAAAAATAAAAATCCAAATTTTCGCGGAACATTGTGAGTTCTAAAATCGTCTTGCATTATCATGCCCTTTTCGCTTATTTTGCCGCTCTGATCTCTCCTCGGCAATTCACGTCTGTCGAAAATCTTGTCAGACAGTAGTACTCAATTGCTTCAGCTCGCCTGAGATATAAAGACGAGCCAAGACGTACACATTTGGCGGGAAAAGCGGGTATGCGGACAAATTTTCACACCCTCGGAGCAGTAGTGTGTAAAACAAGCGGTGTTTTCTTTGCTGTGAGCGAAAGCGCTAAAACAGTCGACGGATAAGAAACTTATAACCATCAACCGGAACGGAGAACCGAAATAAGACTTTCTTACCACGAATAGATCATTTACAGTTGTATCGTCTTCTATATTTCATTCATATTTTCCTTCATCCGGGCTTAGTTTCTGTATATTGAGTCATGCATGTTTGCGTGACAACGTGGAGATGTGTGTTTTGAGTTCAACTTCATTATAGATAAGCAGCTATATTATAGCTCATTATAGATAGCTAAGGGTAATTCTGCCTGTTTGTTGCCCTATAGATTAATTATGGATAAATTTTCTAATTATTTTTTTCTTAAAAGTCATGATATGGTGTAATTATCGAAATCTAAAGTCGATGACACGTCTTTTGTAAGTAAAATGCCTATAAAGGTAATTCTTGAAAAATTTAAGAAGTTTGAAGTCTGTAAAATTAAACTTTGAAATGTAAACAGGTATAATTATTATTTTAGAAGACAACAAATTACGTATGTATGGCACGGAATAAACTTCCGCGATGTAGTATACACGTTGACCTAAGGTGATACCAGCATTACCACATTTAATCTTATTTACATCAAATAATTACTGTGGATATTACTTAGATCAACATCTTTAATTTCTTTAGTTTGAAAAAAGTCAAATATATTCTAATCTAAGTAAAAATGATTGACTTCCTTATTTTTACAAAAAAAGTCATGCAGGATAATATTTGCTATCATTTACTAATTTTATATGAACTAGAGGGATCTATTTTGATGTTAAACATTGCGACAATAGTGAATACCCAATTATTCCAAGCATAACCAGTTTTCGATAAATCGAGAATCAATTAACTCTAGATCGACAAAATTAAAGTTTAAATTTGCAAGTGCATTTGTGCACAATCAAGGAATTCTTCCAGATTTTCAACATTGAAAATTTTGTAAAATCATTTTCTAGAAGGCGATTTTATTTCAATGAACCTAACCATTTCCAATGTTTTTTTTTAACATAAAAGGTGCTTCAAATTGATTAACTCTTTTCTCATTTCTTCTAGACTACATATGTTTTAATAGTCCCAAAACGTGAATGGTAAAGGTAAATATGTAATGTTTGAAACAAAGTTCAGTGGTATGTAAACCAAACCCGAAGACACTATTTTTGAGGTAGTTATTTTGCATATAGGATCGCTTAATAATAAGGACCACAACAAACAAAATACAATGAACATAGAAATAAGCTCACTTTGCAAATCGCTTCATTATTTTTCCTTCGATATAAACTGATGACTTATTCGATTAGTGGATAAATTTCACCAAAGACGATATTGCAAGTACTTTACTTTATGAACCAAACCTGAGTACATCATGTTAAACTTCAGACTCACCTATGTACCGTAATCTAATTACAGAGGCGAGTATAGTAAACATTGCATTTTTGAGCATTGTTCACAGAAGCGCAAGAGAAAAGTTCTACCTTTGAGCGAAAAATTCTTGGCGAAAAAGGTTTTGCAAATTATGGTCAAAAATTAAAACTAAGAAATTTTCGGCTGTAATAATTCGCTTGCTGATGGGCCCCTCGAGAATTACGCATCTAGCTATTCACAAGGGCTTGCCATTTTAATTGGATTTGGGACTTACTACTTCCACTACTTACATGAAATTTCATAAGTTTTTAACTTTCAGAAGGGGGATTGATGGATCTTTTCCGCTAGAGCGAGACACGTACCGCGAATAGTTTCGTTGTGTAAAGCTTCCTCTGTGAAATTGCTGATGGATTGGAGTCGGGATTAGACCTGTGATTTAAGTCTGGTTACCAAAAGGTTTCAAGGAAATAAATGTAACAAGATCACACGATTTGGAGCAAAACTGAAAAAGTGGAAGGGGTAGTCATATGGGTATATTTATTCTGTATTAGCATTATGGAAATTAGATACAAGATAGTCTGGATATTTTTTAATTTTATTTCTTTTTACACTCGTACAACTATCATCTGTTGTCAGTCTGCATGTTCTTGTCGTCACAAGTACAACGTCACAAAGTAAATCGTCACGTGGTTCTCCATTGACTATTTTTATCGTTTTATAGTGTGTTATATTTTGCGTATAATTTGCTGCTTTCCTGTGGGATGCACTGTTTTGTTTAAGTATTTGTTTAACTTGATAAAAAAGGTTCTTATTTGAAGGAGAATCGTGTGTTTGTATGATATCTTTATAGAATAGAAAAAATAACCTACAGATTCATGTTAAAAAACAAATGACGTCACTTTGCGCTTGCCTTTTCGTCACAATGAAAGGTAGATTCCGCGTCTTTGTCCTGCTAGTAACTTGCACCAGCTTTTACATTTAAATATGTATAAAACATCTTTCTAAACGAACGAAAACTTTCTAAACCAAGTCCACAATCATTCCGTTTAATTTGTAAATACATGGACTAAAGTATCGCCCAAATCATATTTAATGGTATTATCATATCTCTACATACAATTGTTCACTACACTTCCCGTGACACTAATGTTTACGGATTATTATTTGTGCAATCCCGTGTGTTCCACACACACGCAGTATTGTGTGGATGTGGCATTGAGCACTTTGGACTCTGTGCAAATCAACGGCGTGGACCTTCAAAAACAAAAACAACGGACAGAGGAACACCTCCTCGTGTCTTGGACCCCTCCACTAGGACGGTAATCAATCATCATATCATAATCCACCTCTTTCCTAGGATGAAGTCCCCCCCCCCCCCCATGCCCGTGGTGCAAGCTTTTATAACTTTGTGTCCGGACGGTGTACTTTCCATATTTTAATTTTTTTTTTGTTAATTGAATGGTGGCTGCATATACACTCTCTACTGAGAATTCTGACTGACTACCGCATAATTTTTTTTTCTTTATTGATGAACTGAATAATATTCAGTTCATCAATAAAGGAATTTCGATATCTGGAATCATGACTGCATGATATATCATGCATATACGCGTGGTTTAAATGATGATGCACACTTTAAAAACTGCCTGGTGAAATTTCACCAAAACACTGAATCTGATGAAAATTCACCAGTCAGTGTTTAGAGTACTAGTGATCCTTGGCACTGCCCTTTACATATGTACCGGTAATAATTTCTTTACAGTTGAAAGGACCGGGAAATGAAGTCTTCCAACTTGAATTAGTGTATATATAGCAGTCTTCGCTGTTTCATGATTGGATATACTGAGTCATGTGACAATACTTTTCTCACTAAATTATGTAACTAAAAGAGAACCTAATTGATTTACCTTGACAATGCAATGATTATATCCTGAAATGACGTGATAGGTAATTGGAAGGAAAATAAGAAGAATCTGTTTGAACTGGCTGTTGTTCCAAAATAAGTTTGCGCGACTCCTTTTGCCCTTTCGAAATTGGGCTGCATGTGCTCAAACTTGCAAGTATAGGGAAGCTTGATTGGCTAAAACACATTTCAAATAAGTAATGGGGGAAAACTGTTCTCCTGTCCAAATTTGTGTTAAAGATGCCACGTTAGTACAATAATTTTGACACCTCATAAAGCACGTGACAAAATTCCTACAACAGAGGTTCTGAATGAAGTAGTCAACTTTACATGAGTATTGAATAGAAAGCAAATCCACCGAGCGAATCGCATAACTTGTCTTTAAGAATAAGTTGGTTGCCCCAAGAATGAATTATCAGATAGTCCGATACTCTTGGCAGGGAGATGAACAACCTGTGACCAATTCTAAACAACCCATAACTCTGTCTCACTATCACGATGATCAAAAGCCATTTACAATCATCAAAACGTTTGAAATGTGAAAAAGAAAAACCAAGGAATATTTTTCTTGACTGTCCCCGCCAAAGACGGCTTACCTTTGCGCTAGAATGTAGAATGTTTAGGCTTTCCGCTAGAGCAGCTAACCGTGCTGTTAAGCGAGACGCTTTCCATGTAATTTTTCATACATTTGAATTTACTGCCCGTATGTCAGTTTTTCAACATTACAAATTCCTGGAAGTTGTAAAAATAAATTACCTTTACAAAATGAAAATGAGCCGAAACATTTAAATAAGTAGAACACTTTTTTTTCACAACTTCGAGTCATTTTCGTCTCTACATTATACATTTAAAGAAAATGTCTTGATTTGGTCCACTAATTTATAGATATGGGATTGTTGCATTTTTCAGTTTGTTATTAATATATAATCTCCATTTTAATAAACAGTTTCATATAAGGGCAACATAAAACTATGACTTAATGGTATAAATGGTATATTTTTTTTCTGTTTTGATTGTACGTTATACAACTATATTGTTATAAAACATATTATTTGTTTTTTTTTTTATGAAGAATAAATCTTACGCTGTTTTTAACCCGAGCTAAATTGTCCTTTTTCTTTGAAATGTTTTCTCCTTTTGTGGTCTTGCAAGAAGTTCTTCTTTTTTCCTTAAAAAGTAACAAAGTACTTTTTGCTACCTTTATTTGCAAATAAATTGCAAGACCAAAACAACGCATATATTTATATGGTTTGGTCTCGAGCAGCAGGACCACCTTCTCTAGCAAAAATGTTGAGTTCAAGGAAAGGAAAATGTAGTTTGAAGAAAAATTTTGTGATCGTAGTTATATTTATGACTTTTTCCAAGAAGACAAAACATCATGCAAAATTCTTGCATAAAAGTGTATGCCGAAATAATACTTTGCGAACTTTAATACCACATAACTACGCATTCAAATATTCGATTTTTTTAATTTGTTTCAGGTCATGGCGGGGTCAACCAACTGGGTGGAGTTTTTGTAAATGGTCGACCGTTACCCGATGTTGTCAGACAACGGATTGTCAACCTTGCCCACAGTGGGGTCCGTCCGTGTGATATCTCCAGACAACTTCGAGTCTCCCACGGTTGTGTTTCTAAAATCCTCGGGAGGTATGTTACCTAATTTATAAATTTACACTCTCTTTCTCTCTCACATACATTGGAGGCTAATCATCCCATGGTCATAGTCGTAGAGGGTAAAGGGGGGGGGAGGGCTGCAGCCCCCAATAGACCCAAACCTTGCTGAATCGGGCAAACTTTGGTGCCTCAGTGCCACAAAGATTATGCCCTGGTTGGGGATCTGGAGTCGGGCAAAATGTCACCCACATGAGGCAAAGAGTCCTGTGCGGCAATGCTCATGGACCCTCATGTCCATATCTGATGAAGTCAAAACCGAAGTTTGTGGAAGTTCAGGCAACTACTAGAAGAATTTGAAACTTTTCTTTTACATCAATCTGTAACCAGATTTTCCAAAAACAGAGAAAAGGGAGATGATTTATGTACTGGTTTTCACTATTCCCCTACTTATATACCAAACAGTTTTTTCTGTTTTTTTTTTTAACCCATCACCCAGATGACTAACGCTTTGCAAATTATGTAAATTTTTTCAAAAATTGGATTAGACTTAAACTGCTGGACTATTTCTGCTAAAAGTGTTCACAGATATACTTGAAGTCAGCTGGTGATGGAGCTTATGACTGGGGTAATTAACGCGTGTCTTACAACTCCGTGGACAGGTTGTCAAATCAAAACCGAACGATCAGGTCATCGATCTTCTAACTTCAGCCTTTTTGTCCTGTCTTCAGGGAAGGGTGACTTTAATTAAAGAAACAAGACGGGACATGTAAAATATGTTGCAACAGAAAGCTAGTATAAGTCTTCATTAACGTTATCCATCAAGTGGCGGCCGTTAATGAAGGTCTGGTGTCAAAAACCTTGACCTGTCTAGGGTCATCATGCAATTGTTGTAAGGCCTATACCCTATATCGATGAACGTTAGGCTTGAATGCTTATCGTCTGTAGCATATATAAAATTACCACTCTTCACATAGATCGTTATATAGACATGAAACTTCAAAATTTTACAAAATACAACAGGGGAGATTGATTTTTGGTTTATGAAACAACTGTTATGGAAGGACTAGGCTAAAGAGATCAGTATTCAAACAAAGTGAAGATAGTTTTAATTGTCCATTGACGTGAAGATGAATAATTGTAAGCTGTTCTTTAATTCCAAACAATCCAAATAAATAAAAAATAAATAAATAAAAATACGAAGAACTTCAAAGATGCCTTTCAGTAATGTAGTAAAATAGCGCTCTCTCTAAAACAGCAGTTCAGTATAGTATATGAGGTACTAAAGAGTAAGAATCGAAACGTATGACATGCTTTCACGTTAACAAATGCATGTATTAATTGCCCGAATGCTGTGGACTGCCGTGCATTATGAAAAATATTGTGTGTTATGGAACAAACATTTTTGATTTCAAATGAAAAGTTCAAGAGTGTTTGCACTTTCTTCCTTTGGAGTATACACAGGGGGCCATGTGATCCCCACTGCCATCGGCTTCTCAAAAATATTTTGAAATGGAACTAAATAAAATGACTTCCAATGGTGACAAATGTTGCCTCAGATTACATCTGAGGATATTTTACTTCTCAAAAATTTCTTAAACGCCTTAGAGTAATCCCTTTCCTTACACCCTTCCCTTAAGTCGACGATCAGTCCCTGCATGCAATTGGCCGTTCAAAACATATTAGCTTTGTCAGTGTCTTCCTTGCATTTTAAATTAAATCGAAAGCACAAATGGACAAAACAATCACACTGAACATCTGAAAACTACGAGTTTTTTTCTTTCCCCCTGACTGCATGGCGACGAAAATAAACAAGCGCGATTCAATGATCAGTACTCAAAAGTACCCTCATATCAGAAGCAAGGGAGAGATTAGAAACCTTTCCTTTTAAGGACATCCAACCGTCAATATTTCATAAAATATTATCTCAGATGCATAGTATCGAATTGTTAGAACTGTGAATACCCAACATTGGTTCCTACCATCCTGTGGAGTGTTTCTGGAGATAAGACACCGAAAAACGAGATCTCTTGTAAAACATCAAAGTGAGAATTTTCCCCTGCAATATAACTAAAAAAAGTGAAGGCCGACGTGGGCATATGATTGGTGTTCAGCGATAACAGCCCCCACGAATTTTGCATCAAGTTTCAATATCATATACAGGTAGTAATTCTTTAATTATATTACAGGGGCTTGTTTACCATGAATCTAAAATAAAAAATCTCTTGATAAGCATCTTTATTTCAAACTTTTCATTGTATTTTGTTCGCCTCTACCGCTTACAACGGAGGAGTAAAGAGTTTAAACAGGTCTCAACTCAACAGAAATTGCAGTTAAAAGATTAGTCAGTTTTGTAAGCAGAGCTCCTGTTGCTAAAATAGTTTTATCATTACATATATTCTCATCGATCAATTTGAGAATACTTCTGATTAGTTTAAAAGATGGGCTGAGCAAAAATTTAGTCTCGACTTTATTTAAATATTTAAACTTGTCAATGTTTGCAATAAAGTGTGCCTTATCTCTAAAATGTGTATAAAAGTACAGTTGCGTGTATCATTGAATACAAAAATATTTCTGACGAGAACAAGACAAGACCTGGCAACACTTAGTACTACTTCATACCGTCATTTTTTGGCCCATTTAAATACCACGTACAACATTTTACTGACAAAGCGCATTCTTGTGGAAAACATAGTTTTCTTCATAAGTTGAAACTTGTTATAGGTCAATATTGCACTCATCTGGTCTGTGTGCATTGCTTGAATCTTATTCAGTGAATAGCTGCAGTAGGCCTCTCCATCTGTACGCCCTTACAAAATTCCAATACTTGCTGGTATGAGGACGTAGACTCTACAGTATTAAAAAGGCTTTTCATATATAGGAAGATGATCTGGTTGGTAGAGATGGACAAAGAAATTTCCATATTCCTTGCCTGTACTTTCTTTAAAGGTCTTCTGATCTCTTCTCAAACGGTAAGGATTCGCATTACCATTCCGCTAAATCGAGAGCTGGTATGGAACGGGGGTCAGGGTCAATCAATTCTCCCATCGGGATAAAAAGTTTTGCCCCCACCCTTGATCCCCACGGTAAATCAAAGCCCAAATCAAGCGGTCAACAAACAGGGAGTTATGTAATGAACACTGTTGTCCACTGATGTACTCGGCTCATTGTGTTTGTATTTCGAAGGATTAGAAAGGGTATGTTGGGTCAAAGATCATCTTGTACCTTTGAGCTTTCATACATGGACAAGAATCCCCGGATCTGATACCGAGTGATAGTTTTCTAACTAAACAGGTGATCGCTAGGGGATGATGAGATCCGGATCTGATCCCCTGTTCGTAATCCTGTGTGATTTCATCCTAAGACAACTTCGCCCTTCTTCAATTTAAACCATTAGAACACATTCAAGATAGACGTATAGCCAGCTTGTACTGAATTTTCGATTGCTTGAAGCAATCCTGTCAATAATTGGGAACGCAATCATGTTAGTCAACAGCTGATTTAACAAAGAGTTATTTTTGACCAGCTAGAATGAAAGTGTATTGTTGGAATAAACGTCAATCAAAGTAGAATTATCTACTAAATGCTATTTAGAACTCTAAGGTTATCCTCAAATATGATTGGGTAGAAAGTTGTCAACAACCTCATAATTTTGGTATGTCATAGCTCCTCTAACAAGTCAAATTTACAGTTTGATAACTCGTTTTGAATACTTGGTTCATAATGCAGATTGGTTGAGATGTATTCAACTGTGGTCCAACCCCATGCGTGCTTCGAGGTCAGCTCGTATACTCTTTATTCATATATAGCATTGGGCTCGGGCAATTTAGACAGTGCCTACGTTAGTTTCTTACACATTGCACTTTCATGTAAAAGATCGCAAGTCAACACAATATTGCAATGAAAATAATCAGCCAACTCAAGCAGAAGTTTAGAATTCTATCACAGTAAGTGTGTAACTTTGTAACCTACTATACTCGCATATATTCTTTACTGGTATACCATCCTTACTGTATAAGTGAGTTATATATTGCCTGTCAAGGGTAACAATTCTGTGTATGCTTAAAACGAATATAGATGGAACACTAGTAAATCTCGGTACATTTGACGAAACACCCGGAGGTACATCTTCTCCGGAATATGCAAATAATACATGGCAAAAGTTGCAATGTGTTATCATTGTTGCAAACAAGTTATATGTAGTTCCTTCCTGTCTTGCAACAATCCTTCATTGACACAACATGCATTTCTTCAACATTCGAACAATGAAAGATACATAGTTTGGATAGTAATTGGACAAAGACCATTTCCCACATAGACAAAGACCATAGACATAGACAAAGACCAATTCCCACATAGAAATTACAGAGGATTGTGGGATAGAATTTTGGTACGCGTCACCTTTGTCAATGTCATTTTACGGTGGCCAAAAACGACGATCATCAAAATACCGTCCCACAATCCTTTGTGACTGTTATTTGGAAAATGGTTTACAGAGACATCGAGTGTGATCAACATTCCTTTAAGAAATGGTTATGTAGGGTTTGTTTTGGTTTGGTTGTTTACGTTTACCCCCTCCCCCAATTTCTATAAACTTCTGTTTGGCAAGGTAATTCACTAATATTATTCAGTGTTGTGTTCTAAAATCACATCAGCTCAATTAAAGAAGAAGCTGCAGTTCCCAATTTCTAGAAATGTTTACTGCTAGAAAAGTGTATTTTGTTCCAAATAATCATTCTGAAGATACAGTATTGAAACACGACCCCACGTTTTAAGTTGTCCCGACATTTAACAAAAATTGGCATCTTTAAATTCAAACGTTTAAAACTCGATCAATTTTAGCATGCATTAAAATTTCTTGTCCAGGATTTGTTGCTTATTACAATGAAAATGTCTCGTTGGTAAACAATTAAACAGAATAAAAATCCACGATGTTTTACATTAAAATATTTTCCCTTTTCATTCGTTAAAGCCCGTTTGGTGTTTTTATGTTTTTTATTTACGCTGCAAGCAGTTGAATTTTACTTTCTCCTGACTAAATAAAATGAATGTGAAGTTTAACTGAAAGACAGTTGAGTGGCTATCAGCTGATCAGTGTCAGGACTTAAGTATATTTACGGCAAGTGCACATTTCGTTGGAGGAGAAATGTTCCAAATCAGTGAGGAATGAATACACATGATTGTTGCACTGATAACTGGAGCGATGCGCACTGTTTCACATGAAATATCTGAACTGGCTAACGACCCTAACCTTATTCATAACATAATCCCTAACCTAATCCCTAACTCTAACAAAGAATACAATCGATACAATACAACAACAGCCTTATTCTCTATCTTACATTTTCATAACTTTGTAACATTCAACAAACACTAGCATCTTCAAATGCAAAATCATTTATTTGAAACTCATCAAGTTTTGACATGTATTTAAAAGGTTTACGGTACCTTGTAACTGGTACAGATTTAACTAAATTATATCTGCTTGGGAAAAAATATTTTACAATTTGAATAAAATCCATAATGTTCTTTCTTTAAGTTGAAAATGCTTGTAATAGATAGTCAGATAGTTGTAATGACAACAAACTTTCTTTAAATGAAACCATGGAAATACTACCTTGTATCTCTATGATACATACATTATTATGATAAATTACGAATGTGAAATTTCATTTCAAAATATTTGCCCCCTTAGAATTTTTCGAACACATGAATTACTAAATTGTTTAGTAAAGATTTTATAAGTATGACTTCAGACCAAACGATGGTAGCGTGTTTTTTTTCTCTAATTAACAGATGTGAATATACAGTTGTATATTGAAGTAGATTTAAAATATTTCTGAAAAATAAGAAGCAAAATCAAAATCGACAGGCTAGTAGGTAAAGATCGACAACTTAAACAGGATTCATACAAATAATTTATACTTTAATTCTTCTAAATGATTTTCTAAATTTTATTTTGAAGAAACCCTCCAAGATACCATCTCCAACTAAAAGGCCAAGCAAAAACCTCACTACTTGTTTAACATACTGTCGTTGTATATGCTATATTGATTTTATTTGATACATACTTTTCAGGAATCTGCTACACTCTATGATACCTAACAAAACATAGATTAACAAGATGATTAAGGATACTGTTGAAATGTGTTGCCGGTAGTAATGTGCAATAAAACTGTCATCTTAGTCTAAGATATTTGTACAAACAAGAATTTGAATGCGATTGAAAAAATACTCTTTATCGGAGGATGCCCTTATCACGACTCTTATAATATTCCCGGAGCTGTAAAACTTATCAAGAGATATGAATTTAAATCATTCGCATAAAAATTTATTTCTTTTTCATTTTGTCCTCCATGATGTGGTACATCAAGAGCCCTCTTTGACATAAGAGTTCTGTCTACTGGTAGGATGGGGTCAAATAACGATTTCAATCAGTAAATCTCTCCGCGAATGACAAAAGAACATACCCTGTACTTTAATAATTTTAGTAACTCCTCGTATCTATTGCGTTAACTTATATTCAACAAAACACGCTTCTCGTAGATACAGAACTGTATACGGTTTTACGAAGATAATCAGGTAGCAGTTACACACCGATGGCACTATGAGTTGTACAACAATATTTTTATCACGTCCTACACGGTAATATTTTTAGGTACCTCTCTAATGTAGTTAATTTCTATTTAGTTCTTTAATATTCTCTCACAACTTAACATAATTTTAAATGAAAGCATAAAAACAGTTTCTATCAGGTTGGAATCTTTCCAATTGACTTGATGCAATTCGTGGGCTTGCATCAAGGAGGACGAGGGAACTTGTCCCATTCATTTTGGTATAAACCATTAAAAAAAACAGTTATTTTTGTAAAGTCTGGCAGCAATTGTTCAATTTTGTATTTTGCACTTTGTGACAAATAACTTGTGCTCGCCAATTCGTAGACTGTTCAGATCATCACTCTTAAAACAAAAAGAGTGTGTCCTGTGACCCCTCCTTTGCAAGGGTGAGTTTTGCCTTATCTAGGGTGAAAATTCAATCAAAGAGTGATTATATTCCATATAAATGGAGTGAAATACCAAGTTGTTTTGTCATGAATTTCACTCTAACCCGAGTGAAGTTTTACCCTTAGTCGGAGTGAATAGGTGACGTATTGGTCTTATTTATATTTGAGACGTTTTGTTAAAATACCAATCCGTAGTAAATGCACCCAAACATTTTGTTTTAAATTGCTTTGTAATGCCAAGATGGGATCTCAATGTCGTGAAATCAAGTACGTTCCAAGTTGCTTACATATTTTGTGTTTACTGTACAGAATTTCGTTCCGAACTGTCTTAATTACTTACCCAAGTCCCCAAATCTTGCTCGTTTCGAGAGTTGACGTACCTCTTTACATTTTACAGTTTTACTACAATATTTTGCAAAAAATTTTTTAACTAGATATTGCTGTCAGTACTTTTATTATCTACAACATTTCTTTCCTTCCCACAGATATTACGAGACGGGGTCGATAAAACCTGGTGTTATAGGAGGAAGCAAACCCAAAGTTGCTACACCTAAAGTTGTTTCAAAAATAGCTGAATACAAACGACAAAATCCAACTATGTTTGCCTGGGAGATAAGAGACAGGCTACTAGCAGAAGGAGTATGTGATAAGGATAACGTACCGAGTGTTAGTTCCATAAATAGGTCAGTTTCCATCAAAATAGCCAGTTTTATCTGTTTTACTAACATGCAGGCACGTGGCCATGAGGGGTAGGGGCACGAAGGACCATTGAAATATTTTTTCTTTAAAAGGTTTGAACATAAGCACAAATAGTTGGGTTCGGATTAACCACCACAACTTAACCTTCAAGACTAACATCTGTCAGAATAAAAATGTAGAACCATTTTGCATTTATAGGCTCCTAGAACTTGAAAAAGTCAAATCCATAGCCTTGTTTGGTAATAATTGGGTCTTCGTCACTAAGGTTGATCTATTGAAGCATTTGAAACTTGTAATCAGCGTTCCATGGCATTTGACTTAAATTATTTAGGTCGGAATTAAAGTTTGAGGACTCTTTAAAAATGTCGATACACTTACCTTGTGAGTTACGGTAACACTATTATGCAATCAGACTGCTGGTTTTGTATAACGGCCTTATCTTCTCACCACAAACAGTTCCAATTCCCCGAACCTAACTAAGCCCCTCCTAACTATGTAAAACTCATCCTCATATCCAGACATACTCTCAGGGTGAGCATACAATACCCCCAATGTGAAATCGAGACTCCATGTCTGCATGTGTACAGTGCAGAGCATGCTGCGTAATAAGAGCTTCGATTCTCTGCAGTTTTTAAAATACTGTCAATCAAAGAGCTGTGTCTATAAAAATTGTAGTTTGAGGTGAGAGAATTGACCTTGAAAATGGTAGAGGATTTTATATCAAAGGACAATGGCAAGTTAGAAGTTGATCTTAAAGACTTGAAAAGAGATTTGCTCAATTAGATAAAAAATTCTCTGAAAACCACCTTAGCATGGTGTTTGAGATAAATTGTCCCTTTTAGCGGTACCGAAGAACCGAATGTTTTGTTAAAGTGACAAATGCTGTCATTTTGTGGAGAACACAATTTTCTTCTGAATATGTATATTCTTAGCAGTAAAAACTGCAAAAAGGCAAATATAATTTTTTCTAAACCATATGAAAGATTTATTCAGACGAAGGAAAAAGAGATAACAACATTTTATGAATTCATTAAATTTGGGAGTTTTGTGCTTCGTCAATGAGCCAAAACTTGACTAACTTTAACCGTGACAGGTATGCGATCCCTTTGCAGACGGCTTAAACTGAACAATCGTATACTTGGATAAGGCCCAAACGGGTAGGACGTTACAAGAGGATAGGGATGACAAGTCAGTAGTGTTAACTGACACTTAAAAAGTGTAAGATAATAGTATTTCGTCATACTGAACCTCAGAACCTGATTGCATGTTTTACTTAATTTTAACAACTGTTCATTACTTCATAGAATTGTAAGAAACAAGCTCGGGGACAAGCGACCAGACGAACACGAAAATTCCCTCGTAACGTCAGCTTCTCCGCCAAGCACCCTTATTCCTATATCGGCAGATGGCGACAGGACGGGGTCATCGTATTCTATAAGCGGCATTCTGGGTATTCCCAAAGACAAGAGAGGGGAGAAAATGTATCAAGGTAAGGAAAGGTTTGTAATGGTTATACGAATGACAATAAAGTAAATGGGATTTCATTAGTTCGTTAATACGTGGTGTAAGAAGCAGGCGCTGGTCCTAGGGGGTTCTTACGGTTTCGTCCCTCCTTTTCTCGCCAGATGAACAATAAAACATACGGGATATCAGCAGTGCAACTTCCTCACTTCCCTTCTTCCTCTTAAGTTAGCCCCCGCTTTTTTGAAAGTCTGGATCCGCGCCTGAGAATACTGCCCTTCTATCAGCAAAAAACGGCTCAAATCCATCACTGGAGAGAAGCTAAAGACTCTCTCCATTCGTTACTTTCATGTTGCTGGCAGTAATTTGGCAGTTAAATGTCAACACTTGATCAATGCCTCCAATATGAACTGTATGGAACACAAATGTGTGATATAACAGCTAAACCCGATCACAAAGAACATAATACGTAAGCTCGGTCTTTGTAATTAGTTTATCTGTTTTAGCCATCCATTTTGTTACATATACCCGCATACGGGAACCTTAATTAAGACATGCACGGTTAAATGCTTAATTGCGCGGCAGCAGTATCCACACGCATCATTTACCACGATGAAATTGTTAGAAATGTCATTTCATCTACCCTAATATGCTGTTGAAGCCGCCATTTTGAGGTGGTCACTTGACGCATAAGTAAGTAAAAGAGAGTCATTCCTCTCGTAGTAATGGGATTAAATGCTATATATTAGACCCCGTTTAGCTATATTGGGAAAAGTTCCTATTTAAACCATATTCACTTTAGCTGGCATGAAATGAGTGAAATATATATATATATATAAATATATACATGTATATATATATATATATATATATATATATATATATATATATATATATATATGTATGTATACATACATATATATATAAATATATATATTTATATATATATATATATATATATATATATATTCGTCTATATGTGAGGTGGTGTGTAGACTTATGTAGGACCCTCAGTCAAGATCCGAGGCAATATTACGAAATCACTTCGCATCTGTTTTCTTCATCACTGTGTGGTCAACCTGTAAAACCTCTGATCCATTCAGAAGGATTGCACGTTAATTTGTGGGCAGCGGTCACGTACACAGCAATACCATGGACTTAAAAGTATGACAGCGCCGCAGTATAGGAAAAAAGTTATTTTTAAATCGATTCAATCAGTACAGTTAATTAGACTAAAGCCTTGAGAACTACGTAATGCGATTTGACAAAATAAAAAAGCTTTAACATCTTCAAAATGCTACTAAACTTAAATTATAATTATATCACATCATATCGCATATTCTCTCAAGATTTTTATCCTTTTTTGATACGCGTTATTTAAAAAAGCACACACACACACACAAAGACCTCAAAAGCTTTTGTTAAATTAACCACTTATTACACAAAATTCGGAAAAGAAAACGGCAAGGTGTTTTATACTTAGTCATTTTGATATCAAAATAAAGTTACTTTGCATTTATAAAGCTTTTGAGAGAAAGGATGATAAATATGTTTCTAAGTCCTTCACATAATTGTCTCAAAATGGAAACGTTTGAAATTGTAATCATTTTAATAGCTTGTTCATTGTTAAAAGCGCTGCCTTAGCCGTCATCTTTGTCAAACAAAACACTTAACAAAATCAAATAAGACTTTTATCGTTTCCTTTACAATCTTTCCGAGCGTTTTGGAATCTTCATAGTATTATTAGCCTTGCACTGATTTGGGAAAGGTGAGAAAGACATTTGAAGATAAAATACGGTACGTAAAGAAGTGAAAAGGATTTTTCGTTTAAAAGATTACTTGACGTTAATAATCTTGCATTGTAGTATTTTTGACAGTAAATTCTATGTAAATTCTAACCTTGGATTTTTCTTTTGAATGTGAATTTTCTAATCAAATTACAAACACAGGCATGTGAAGTAAACAAGAGAAACTGTTTGTGAAACAAAGTGAAAAGGGTTCGATAGGCTGCTTGTGAAAAGGAGTAATCATAAAGATCTTTTCACAAATGAGAAGAAAACACGTACAAAAAGATAGGCCTTAAAAAGGCAAGAAACTAGGCATCAACAATACACACCCATTTTTAATTCACACACACCAACACACACACACTCACACAAAATCATTCGATTATCGATTTTTTTTAAGTAACAGAATTTAGGAATATTACTTAGAGTCAAAGGCACATAAGCATATAGTTAAACAATAGTGAAACGCTGAAGTCTTTTTTTCCTCCTATTTAAGTAAACAATTATACAATTCATATATATACAATGTTTACCTTAAACACTGTACAATCAATTTCTGTTTAATAACTTTTCCACAGGGTTAATCATGTTGCATTTCTTTTTGCAGTTATCAGCTTTTAATAAATAAAAATGATTTTCTCCTTTTTCATCAAGCACTCGTCATTTCATAATTAACTACCCGTACTCACAATATTTACATCATTTAGTGGGTTGTGAGTTCAAATGATATACAATATTTATAATACTCATTACACACAAGGATGGGAAATCATCATTGGTTATACAGTATCTTTTACACATCATTGTAAATTTTGCTATTCCTTTTATAACTTTCGACTTTCAACGCAAAATTGAACTTTTGGCAAAATCTCTCTATTTCCAATTTTTTTCATTTTACGTGAACAACAGAAAATAAAATACTTCGTATGTAATATTACAAAATTATATGGACTGTAGCCTTTCCCTTGGAAGCCAAAAAAGTGTTCTCTTTTGAGAAGAAAAACTGCTTATTTAAAATCTTTTTTCTACATTTAAAATATAATTTGAGACCATACTGCAACCCAAAATAAATGATCCACTGTTTCTTCACTTAAGTTGCACAACGAGCGAAGTGGAGAATCCACCATGTTTAAATTTAGTAAAGAGGATTTTATTTGCATGTACAATTCTGTGTAAGAACTTAAACTGAAAATACTGAAGTTTGAGCTTGGTAACACTTTTAAAGGGCATACTAAAAATATTTGATCATCTGTCCTCATCGTAAAAGTACATATTGTTCCACTTCTTTAGGGATGTTGCTGAACTACAAAAATTCTTTAAAAGAATAGGATAGAGAACCGTTGAAGTTAAAGAAATCAAAAGGCGTAATTAACTGAAGTATACTCATCTGCTGGATTTTTTTAATTTTTTCATGGATTCAGATTGATGGCCATGGATGGTTATTGCTAATTGCATAAAACTGGCAGTAAATTTTAAATGAGAACAAAATATTTGCTATCAATGTGAGACCATGACATCACGTCTGTTTACTTCAATGTCACTTTTTGTATAAAATGTGTGAACTTCATTGCTAACAACTCAAAAACGGAACATATCAAACGAATGAAAATTTTACCAAAATACTGAGGACATGTTCCTCTTTGACATGTCAAACATAAACTTAATTTCGTGCTATTCCTGTAGCTTTCAATACATAGTTATACAAATTTCTTCTGTCGAAATTTCTCTCTGTTTTATTTCACTATCTGAACTTTCCCTCCATTTCTACTGTATAATTTAGAATTTTTTTGGACACCGATGCTAATCCCACCCTATGTTACCCCAGCCGTCCTCTGATTCCCCGAGCTTGTAAAACTAAGTCAATTCAATTCTGGTCTGTTATTGCTCATTTTAGTCTTGATCACACATCATATCACTTAGGTGTATATTATACTATTTTACCCAAATGGACTCAAAATTTGGCACACCGCGGCTCAAGATTTGAGGAGGAAACAGGCCAAAACTTTGTGGTCAAATAATGACCCAAATGAGTCCAAAGGGCCGCAGTTTCTTTTAAATTTGACCCAAGTGTATTTTCTTCAGTAAAACCGACTGATCAACAAATCAACGAAAGATACCAAACTGTTGCGGTTCATCGAATTTAACGGGTTAGAATTAACGGTATATTGACCGAAAGCACACTTAAGGCGCCCCATAGTGTGAACAGATTTCAAAAGTGATACGTGATTTGTGATATTTAGTACGGCAATTTGAATACTGTTTATAGTTTTACTTGTCGGATGATTCTTCAAAAGCACGAAAGATGGACAATTTAACATTTTTTGATTCAAGTCAACATCCTGTGTGTAGACTACGGCGTACTACCGTCAATTTATGTCCGGTTGTTTTTCGAGTTTATTATAACAATCGCTAGATCCCAATGCATCATACTGATTAAGAGGGAAATGTAACCATTTTAAGGTGGTTTAATGTAATTGTCTGTCATGTTTCACAATTGGGTCTTTAGAGAGTCATATGACATAATTTTTGCCCCTTAATACTTAGTAGTCGGAGTAACTCATTAGATTGCATGAATATACAATATGTACCTGTTAGTCCTGAATTATTATAAAATATACTTACAAAAATGATGAGAAGAAATCTATGGGATCTTGCTGTTGTTTCAAAAAAAGCTTAGGGTGACTGCTTTTCCCCACAGTAAGCACATTATTCAATTTGTAACAATGATTCGGTATGTAGCAATGATATTCAAACATTACCATGTCTAGTTGGCAGGTTGTATTTACGGTTTTGTTCTATCGGGGTGCATCAATATAGTCACGTGGTACCAAACTATCAAGAGATGTTTTCAAATTTTATTACAGGAAGATTCAGGAAGTAGCTTGGCGAGTGGTAAGAAAATAACGGGATGATAAGAACTCTCTGGAAACTCTTATCACGTGGTTGGTCGATGGGTACATGGGGGTTTCACACATTCACAAATTAATTATAACGCAACTATTAGCTAGAAAAACAAACATACGTGCGTATCCGAGGCCATTACATACTACAAAATCAATTAGCCTGATAGTGGTTGTACTCGCCGCAGTGTACCTCCACAACATCAACTGTGCCGCGTTCATTGAGAACATGACCTTTTGGCCTTTGGTATGAGCTCCCTCGAAAGAAAACCTGTGCCGTCAGACATTACTTTGAAACAACACTTGGTCCAGCTTTTTAGTGTTCACCTCATTTCCTCATGTTCTTTATATAACGTTCGTGATATTCCAGAACGTTAAAACTGTTCCCTGATTTTTGCGAACATGAAACCTGCCGCGCCTATTGAGTAAAAATATAAAATGATAATAATTTGTAGTTTTTGTACAAATCTACAATTAAGCAACGAAATGTCGTAACTCAATGAGTCCATAATCATTTAAAATCCACAATCATCCCTAAATTAGTACGGAGATGCACTGTCATTCAGAACTCAGTATTCATGCTTGAAACAGATGTCAGAATTTACAGCAGAACGTCTGCCATTTCTTGCGTTACTAGTTTTGTTGCTGTTGAAGTGTTCACTGCTGTTGTTGTTATTTCTATGTTGATTTTATTTCTGGACCAACCCCACCCCAACCCCCATTTACCCTTAAAATCGTTGTTGAGTTCAAATTTAGTAAAAAAAAAAAAAACCAGTTGTGGTAAAGGCACAAGACGAATCCGACGTTGCAGACTTCATGAAAACTGTCATATTGAATTTCCAAAAATATACCGTTGCTATTAGGTCGTGCTACGATAAATCTTTACTTTATCTTGTTTATTTTTGACAAGTTTCCGTGCTTTAAAGAATGGACGTACTGAGATTCGTCCCACTTGGTTGGTTATGGTAAAATTCAACTTGTATTTTCCCTCAAGTTTTGAAGGGTATATACACATTTATGCTGGTCTTTAAGAACGTGCATGTTGCAAAACCAGAAGGTTTGGCTTGATCGATGGAGAGTGATAGACAAAGTTTATAGGACAAAGTAGCTCCAGACTTATTTCGTAACAACAGCTAGGTCCACTAACTTCATGTCATATTTTTTCTAGGATCTTTCTTGGTAGAGGGGGTAATTAACTCGAGCAGTGACTCCTTGTAAGTTTTGCAACTGAACTGCTGAATGAAAAACTTATTGTCACACCGTCTCAAAAGCCTATCACGAAACAGGATATTTTACCACTCTAATCCAAATTGTCACTTTAACCCTTTCTCTAAGGCAAATGTTCTTTACAACACCATTTTGAAACATCAGACTAATTCCAACAAATCTCCATTAGCAAGAAGCTTATTCTCAAGTTTTATCAATTAACTGAAAGAGTAAGCACTTGGCCAGACATTTCAGTAATTCTACTATCCTATTTCCGCAAAAAAAAAAAAAAAAGAAAAAAAACGAATTTGTGTCAAACAGACAAAACTGCTCTTCATGCATCCGTTTACGGAATTTTTCACCTTCCCCAATCAGAGAAATACTTAAAGGGCCAAACCTCTCACCCCAAAGTACAGTTTTTGAACCCGGGTATTGAAATTCTCAATTGGCACAGCTCTTTGATTGACAGCTAATTCAAACAATGCAGAGTGCCAAAGCTTATATTACACAGCATGAACGATACTGAGAGTGTTTTGATTAGTATATTTTTCTATACTCACTCCGAAGCAATAAACTGAAATTGTGCCTGGATGAGGATGAATTTCAGACAATTGTGGGAGGGGTTTGGTTAGAAGAATGCTGGAGACATACTAACGGTCAAACAAAATACGTTGTTCCTCACGAATCTAATAACACGGGTTTAAAGTCACTCTTTCGTCATCCAGAGCTACAATTTTACCGGTGGTCTAAAGAAATTCTCAATTGGCCCAATTTTTTTTAATTGATATTAAACAGATTTCAAAAAAGGAGAGTGTTACACATCATGTAATGGGATTATTGTGATAACACATTAGGGCCTTGTATACTTGCTACGGGATGCCCTGAAGCAATAAACGGCGCGGGAGACAACCGCTTTAGGGGAAAATCAATTTTCACCCAATTGGGAGGATAGTTTGCCATGGGTGGCGCCATTTTCAAATATCTCCCATGTTGCAATGCGATCCCGCAAATTCAACGGAGATAGCTTCCAAAACAATCTTGCATTATTTATCGATATCAGGAAAGAGAAATTTGGGCATATTTAAAATATCTGTTTGTTTGTAGGGGAATAAAAGCTTTGTCCTCTTTGATTGTTCACCGCTTCAATTTAGAGATATGGAGTAATTTTGCTACGTTTTTTGTCCCGAGCTTACTCGACACAGTTTTGTGCAGTATTTTCCAATTAAGTCGTACAAGTGGATTGTGCAAGCATTCTGTTCGTAAATGCTTTGTTGAAGGTCCCTTGTAGTTTCACTCTTTGTGTCTTAACTATGATGTCACATTCAAAAAAATACACATTTGTTAATCAAATCGACGACTATGAAGAGGTAGACACTAGTGCTCATAAATATTCATACCGTTGAGACAATCAAATTTTCTCCCGATATGGGGAAAATTCGTTTTCCCCCGAAAGTGGTTATCTGCCTGTGTCTGGATACGGATGAGTTCAAGACAGTTGGGGAGGGGGGGGGGTAAAGTTACTAGGTTGGGAGAATTGGAAATGTCTTCGTTGATCAATAACTGCCTCTCATAATTTAAGTGTATTTCAAGTCAAAAAGTTTAGAAGTAAATATTAAACAGCATGAAAATGAATTTTAACCCTCCAACTTCTGGCTCGACTTGAACCAATTGGTTGGAAACCGGGCCTTAAAACTCCATCTAACCTAAGCCATTTTCTTAGGATATTCTTGAGCTAAGATATAAAATGTTGAAGTTTATTCACTCGAATTAAAATGGTGCATTGCGCAATCATTTGTGATGGCTTTGCTGTACCACCCAAATTACAATTTTTGTATTTTTTTTGATTTTCTGAAAGTGACCGCACCTTGTACCAACTGATGAAATATTGTATTAAAATGACGTGCGAATGAAAACTGATTTTAAATTTAAAAGACAGATCGTAAATTCAGCCTAAATTCTACGGACAATAATGTTCCAATGATAATAGTTTACCTTCCTCCACCCAGTCAATGAATATTTTGCCAGTAAACAAAATCCCATCACCACAGTTGCCTGAAGCAAAATTATTCGAAAAATTATTTAGAAAAATCTTTCCTGGCTGGCTGGTTCCCTGAAAAGCCAACTTTGTACCGTTGGCTGGTTGGTTTTACTCAAGACAGCCAATGAAAATATAAGTGTCCTATTGCATAACCCAAGTAACTTCCCACATGGGTCCACTGGGGTCCCACACTGACCAATATATGAAACATGTAATATTCACCCTGATTAAAAATGGGGTGTATTGGCCAGTCCATTTGCCACTTGAGATGCGCATTGAATAGTACATAGTTCTAGACCAATGCTGGCAATTTATATCTGCATATGTGGGTTGGATAAGGTGAAATGCAAAATATCCCTTGTGTTTCGGCTACCCCGCGTAGGATCCTTTATGAACCCTGGACGTATAATGTAATCAGTCTCTTATATATTTGGCACCTGGGAAACGTGTTACCCAACTTGTTGATGCAATGTCAACTTGTGAGAAATATTTTTGCCTGTATTTAATCTTTGGCTGTATTTTGTGATTATTGAATTATTCTAGAGTGATGCATGAGTAATTCGCTAACGACTGCATCCCACGTATTGCATAGAGCTAAAATGGCATTTAACTTTTGAGTAAAGTGCTCTTCACCACTGGCGACTCATCGGGGAAAGACGAAAGGTACAAAGTACTCCCCAGCAAATACCGTAAAATAATTGAAAAACAATCCGTGTAAACGATGAATAATTTTCCAGTGAGAAAACCAGCGTGTGTGTGTGTGGGGGGGGGGGGGGGGGAGGGGATGGGGTAGGCGTTTTGGCCAATGTTTTAAATGTTGTTGGGTTCCGTTTGATGTCTGAAGACGGCTGTGCGTTACGGATCCTCGTTACTTCCCAATTGAATTTCTGCTATTGTTGTATTTATTGCAGAAAGAGGCCATATAGTTATATATTATATTATATCTTGACATTGTAAGGTTTTTTAACTTCGTTCAATTATTTGAATTCCAACATGGAGAATCTGATTTTAATGAGCTGCTAAAACCAGGAAACTTGCACTTAGTGGTAGTAATAAGTACATACATCTGTCTCTTCGAGTTGATTCGATTAAAATTCCCCCGATGTGGTTATGATTGCCCTGAGCTAATAACAGATAAGACAAAAGAACCCGGCTAGGAGAAATGTCATGATCATTACAATTAAAGTATAAAGCAGACGCTGGGCTGTCATTCGATCCGGAAGTGAAGCGTAAACTCATTAAGGTTTTTAGCCTTACAGGGCAGAGCAGTTTTGACGAGCCATATGAAAACACATTGTGTCATATATTTCTCTGGCTCACTTTATCGTTTTCGTCTCTTAGAAAGCCTCATTTGAATGTTCTTTCAGTGTAGTCTACATGGTATAACCACATAGTAAACACAGATGTTGACATACATAAGCCTACATTTCTGAGCAAAACTCTGTGGTGTATCTTGTTGTGTACATATAGATCCTGGCAATGTGTATGCCCGAATCTCCCGGCAAAGAGCAGTGACATTTACAGTGTTTGTACAGTAGTTGGTCTACTCTGTGATAATGTTCCTCTGGGGGCTACATCACGCAGGCGACATGACCATTAATGTATCATGAAACACGCGCTTCCCGGAGCTTACGATAACTCATTGTATACTTGAAGTCAACGATGACGCATGTGTCGAGTCGTGTGCAACTGAATATGATGATAGCATTATAATAGCTGTATAATAGGTAAGGAAGATTACCGCCAAACAAACGTAAACATATCTGCCGGCGTAGTGTCAGATGACGGCAAAGCTTGAGGTGCAACCGTGCTTAACATCTGCCGAGGCTGGCCCGTGGTCGATTCTGGTAATTCCCGATGTGAAAAAGAAGAGACAAGTGAGTGAGAAAATAGAAGAGGGGAAATGGTCGGTTGAGCAAGCGACTGGATTGTCACTAATGGTGTTTTTTGATGGGTCAACAAGCCCCACGCAAAGCCACTTAAAGGATTTAAATTATAGCTGAACAGAAACATGACAAAAACCGCGAGTGTTTCCACTTGTAGTTCTGCAAGCTTCATTGGAGCAAGACGAACTACAAACACAACCATGCACCCTTAACATTACGTTTGGTACACATTTTATACCCAGGTAATGAATGGGGTGGCACAGTGATTGAAAAAAGTTGGTTATTTAAGTCATAGATATCTATAATTTGTAATGGTTACTGATAATTCATTTAACTTGCTCGTAATACACTTGAAGCGTCGTAAACGTCAATATATATATATATATATATATATATATATATATATATATATATATATATATATATATATATATATATATATATATATATATATATATATATATATATATATATATATATATATATATATATATATATATATATATATATAGACAAGACTGAGAAATTAATAATACTGATGACCAACAAGATTGATAGATATCCGAATAAATTTCAATCCCACCTGGGATCTTCCTCAGCGGATTAGACGGAGAACGTACAGCGATTACAAATGAAAATGTAAATGATAACGATTAACGATTTTAAGTTATTGTTCAAAGTTAATACATTGATGCGCGCGTCATGAGTTAGTAATAAATGACGCGTTTGCAAGGATCAAAATAAAGAAATTATGACGCATTGCTACAATATTGTGACGCAACTGTGATAAAGACACGCTTAGAGATGATTACAAAATGATGTGGGGGTAAAATGATAGGAAACCCCGATCTTTGTTTAAGCCATGGAATAAATAACCACAAACAGAGCATTAGAGACGGAACTCAATGCCTGCCAGTAGGTAAGCATTTTAGCGAAGCTAATCACTCGAGGGATTTTAAGTGTTTTATTCTTAAAGGGGGTTTTTCCGACATCCGGGAGAGGAAAATCTTCGAACTTGAAATGATCCATTACTTGAAAACAGTCTCCCGTGGCTTAAACAAAGATCGGGGTTTCCTATCATTTTACCCCCACATCATTTTGTAATCATCTCTAAGCGTGTCTTTATCACAGTTGCGTCACAATATTGTAGCAATGCGTCATAATTTCTTTATTTTGATCCTTGCAAACGCGTCATTTATTACTAACTCATGATCCGCGCGCATCAATGTATTAACTTTGAACAATAACTTAAAATCGTTAAGCGTTATCATTTACATTTTCATTTGTAATCGCTGTACGTTCTCCGTCTTATCCGCTGAGGAAGATCCCAGGTGGGATTGAAATATATTCGGATATCTATCAATCTTGTTGGTCATCAGTATTATTAATTTCTCAGTCTTGTCTATTTAACTATTGACCAATACACGGAAAACATTTTTATTATATATATATATATATATATATAAAAATATATATATAAATATATATACATATATATATATATATATATATATATATATATATATATATATATATATATATATATATATATATATATATATATATATATATATATATATATTTATAAAAATACGCACATTGTATTCCGCTACGAAAGGTATATACGTGTTCTCCAGCAATTGTAAAGACGGTGAAAAATAATGAGGTTCACAAGGATGACATAATTAGGGCACAAAAGTTACAACCAGTGGTTTAAGTTTACCGTATATTTCAGGGACCAGGGACGTGTGTGTCTTTCTTCAGCACCAATTCTCACCTCTTTATTAGCGCGGAAGAAAGGCACAGGTTTGCCTGAAATAAATACTTATGTCACTTTACGTAATTTTTGTACTCTTATTACAAAAGACATGTGTCTAGTTTTTAATTAATATTCCATCTTTATTCAATATTTTTGCAAACTTTTCCTAGCTACAAAAATTGGTTGGTTTTTTCGTACATATAATGAAATATACGTTTCAGTTTGTCATTTGGAATTACTGACGAACTTTATCTGCTGTCTTTTTGAAGTGTGTACTTCGACCACTGCATGTTATGATATTTCTTTATCTTCATGTAAATCAACCAACAGATGCGTTATTTACTTCCCATTCCAGTTTAAATAATTTGTATTTGATCATACTTTATTTATTTATTCTAAGTTCAAATTACCGACATCGAATTTCATTTGATATTTCCTCTCCAAAACTGTCATTCCACACACTCTACAAAGTTTTCACCAGATTCCTGGTCGGTAAGACTCCGACGTACACAATTCTGGTTATCCTAACCAAGAATTATTGTTCAAAGTAACCAATAAACTGGTGCAGAACAATAATAACAATATAAAACCAATTTGGCGTAGTTTATAAACCCATTTCGACTTTTACACAGGTGTCGCAGAATAATTCATTATTCGAAGTAAAACAGTACAGTAGCCCTTTCAAAGAAATAAATTTTCACAGACAGAAAAAAGTGAGTTCGGTAATTTGTTGCGGCATGGAATTATGGGGACAACTTGAGTTATACAAACCGAGCTCAGCACATAGTGCACGATGTTTTGTTTTTTAGTTAGAACATACATACAACACTGCATGCAGTATCTAGCCAAACCCGAAAAAAATAGGGGCCTTAGTCCTTCTTTACGACGAACGATTCAAATGAAAAAGTTTAAACAAAAAATAATTTAGAGACAATCCACCGCACTAAACCACACTTGAGACCCCTCCTTACGTTATGTATGGATTACGAAAGAGTGAAATTGAAAGGAAAAGTCAAATTTTGGAACACGTGTTGCAGTTGAGTGACTGGTTTGTTTATCCAAACGATTTGAAGGATTTGCGCATGTACATAGCCACCAAACGAATTATCAAATTCGCTTATTCATGATAATTGTTGCTTCAAATTGATTTGTTCACCCAAATTTTATACAATTTCCACAAACTACAAAACAGCCAGATCTGTTGCAGCTCGAGGATACAAAAATTTGGTTGCACTTTGCAGTCCACTAAACTGTGCACGGAGGACTGCATGTTCAAGTGGTTAGAGAATCAGATTTGCAGCAGGGAGGACTGGAGTTCGAGTTTTGGCTTTGCTTGGTGCTTAGCATAAGCAATGGAGTAGGGAAAACAAACCAGTAAGCCACAACTGTAAAAAGACCATGCCCCGGCTCGATTAAAGCCAATTGGTTATAACTTGGCCGTAAAATTCCAAGTAACCTTGCCTAAATTGTGCACCGGTTGCAGCTTGCCTGATTCATAGCTCCTTGCATATCTACCCGTAAAAGTTGTATAATACAGTCCAATAACATCTTCAAGTTTAGAACTGAATCAGGTTACATTTTGTTTTACTTTTGAAGGCACGACGGTCTTACGAAGCATAGCAGAAGTAATTAGTCAAAAATGAATGTTGTTATGAATTGTACATTTACATGTCAGTCCTGCCTTTCGCAAAATGAGGAACAAATTATGGTAAGGATAATCGCAGCGAAAAATTGTAATTTTTGCCGTCGCTCTACGAGATATTCATAAATGTTTCCCAGGAATGACAAAGTGGAAACAAATGCAAGTTACCCACGCAGGGAGCGTGCCTCAAGAATCCGTCGACGGTGACGATTCCTGGCGGAGATGAAACAGCGACATGCCTGGATGGCAAAACTAAATTTCGGCGTGTAAATACTGCATCAGTCTCCTCTGTGTATTTATTCCTCGCTATCTTAGGAAAGCCAAAAGTGTGAAAAGCACGCAAGAATCTAATATAAACTGTAGTGTCCCATTGTAAATCCAAAGGAGTAGGGTTTTTGCAGAGTCTGAGGGGTATCGTTGCAGAAAACCGGCGATTTTTCGGGCTCTGCGCAGCAGGAAATGTCAACTTTAATTGCGACAGAATATGTTATAAAAGAGTCAATCAAAAATGAGATTTGTTATTTATGTTGCATCTGTCTGGCAAGTAACTCAGAGAATTTCACACCAGACATGAATGTAGGAGGAATAAGGCGCTCGAACTAGACAGTGACGAAGGCCTGAAGGTTATTGTCTTTTTTACACGAGTGACGCACGCTCCACGTTGAAATTATTTTCTCCGAAGTCTTTTACTGAGGTGATATCGGAAAGTTATGCTTGTAGACTTGTTAATGGCGCCAAAATATGCAATTAATCCAGAATCAAGCCAAGTATGTACTCTCTATCGCAATTTGTACTTAAAAATTTAATGTTTTGATTGTTTCTTTATGTCATTCCTTACCTTTAGAATAAAAGATTCAAATGTTCAAAAGTTGAACTATACGAAACATCAAAACAAACTGGAGCAAAAATTTAACAACAGTCACTCATTTCTTTTATTAGTACCAGCTTCTTTAATCAGTTTTTAAAGGAAAAACTTTAGATGTAAACTTTCAAAAGTGTAAAATGGAGGATTAGGTGAACAGACTGCCCAATTGCATGCGATTCACCCACCGAATGCTAAACCCCCACAGGCGAAGTGCATGCACAAACGGTTTGACAAATAATTGTTTCTGCATAATCCGTCTTTGGCGGCAATTAATTGTAACTAATACTCTCCTTATGCCCTTATGCTGCTTAATTGTATATACGGCTTGCGGTCTGGTCACTAACTGATACTATGTAAATTTGATCAATTTTGATCGGCCTTTTGTCTCGTAAATGGACATGAAGCCAGGATGATTCCGTCACAATGGTCATACGCCAAAAACACGTAGCCCTCAGGCATTTGTATTAGTCTCACAAATGTTATTTTTTGGTGGTTGACCGTCACGGGGCAGCGATGAGATTGCCTTTATAGTTTGATGAGGTCAATACACATGATGGTGCAACCTACATAACGCACGATTGAACGATGTTTTGAACTCACAGTGACCTCGTGATACACGTTTGCATTACCCATGAAACCAATAGCGCTAATGTTTGAAACATTACCGAGTCTTCTCAACCTTAGGCTTACCATGATTTTTTCTCCAACTCAAAATTGAAAAGTGAGACATTTTGATGTCAATCAGGATCATGCATTGAGTGCCTTGCACTATTTAAGTAGCAATCATTCAGCCCTTATTTGGATTCAGACAAGTTCTTTAAAGGGAAGTATTGTGGTTGAAATGTTCCAACAAAGCGTTCAAAGAAAATAGCCCAAGACATTATCAAACCGTTTATTTGTCAAACATACACCCCAGCAATAGCTTCATCTTCTCAAAATATGTTGAATAAAAGAGCTACGAAAGTTGCATCATTAGAAAATTTGAAAGTTTGGGTGAACAAATTATTCTTGATTAACAAATAATTGAATTTGAAAATTATTCCTTGAAAAGAAGACCACCATTCCGCATTGTTTTAAAATCATTTATCACTCAGTGTCAGTAAATATTGGTTTAAAAAGGACAAAATTTTCTTTTAAAACAAACGCAATATTTCCCTTTAACTTCAAGTCTTTACTTACTCATGTAGACTAACATTAGCGACTAATAAGGGGAGTATGAACAGAATATTGACAAAGTAGAGGAGTCCCACTCTCTATTGGGACAAATTGCCCAAATGACTTGTATGTCTTGAAAATTGTTGCAACTATTATTTTATGAAAGAAGGTTATTTTCAATTAACCTAACAGTTGTCCGATGTAATAACTGATCGTCAAGTTTTTCATGATGAAAAGCGGATTTAAATGAACTTAAAGAGATACAATGGGATATTATGAAGTAAGTTCATGACCACGTGAACTGTGGTGCTTCCTGTATAGACATCTCTTTGTCCCGCCGTATCTGTATTCCGACAAAGTCTATATATGTGGTTATAGGTTACAACCCAACTTAATGCTAACACGGATATGTAGGTATATAGAAACGTCGAAACAAAGAAATATCAAAATGAAGATTATTTTGTATGTATTAATTTCAGTAGGCCTATATATTCAATATTAATAACTATGAAAATG
Source organism: Holothuria scabra (assembly GCA_037179385.1). NCBI lineage: Eukaryota > Metazoa > Echinodermata > Holothuroidea > Aspidochirotida > Holothuriidae > Holothuria > Holothuria scabra. Next base: position 13,703,201 of record CM074198.1, read on the forward strand.
ACGATCCATGTGTTTAATCCCTAAAATACAAACGTTCACACAATAGTGAGACACAACGAAAAGCAACTTTGGGTTTGTGTGATTGTAGTACTTGACCATTCCCTGGCAGGAAGGGAGCGAGATTGTTTATGAATTAATATATTTTTCTATTTTGGGATGGGCGGTTCTTAAAATATGGTAAAGCAATCGTACACTAGAGGGTTTTTTTACTTGGAGCAATATTTTCCATTTTTTCATTTCCCCCCTCCTGGTCTCCTTGGTGGCTGGTCAGCTTTTTTGGTCTGTATATATTAAACTTTCAAGAAACCCGACTGTCCGATGGTTTGATTCTTTACATACCGAGTAGTTGCAATTGTTATCAATTTATTTTATAAGCTGTATCAAAATATGTGAATTGTACATCAGCTAACCTATATATGGAAATACGATTTTAGGGAACGTCAGTTTAGTTCATCGTCTCAGTTTTAACTTACCTCATTATGATCAGGCATCATATGGTTGAAAAGTATTTGAAATGAAACTTTATTCCCAGAAAAACGACTGAGAGAAAGAATATAGGTCACAGGTTATTGGCTTAGTTTCTCTAACAGTTGCATGTGATAAAGTCAAGTGGTACATAATCGTTTGAAGACAAGCGGTTCTTTGTGACCCTCATACCCCAATAGTACCTGCCTCTGTTGTGTTCTTGTCTGTACATTATACATTAGATACATTTTCGCAAAGGGTGTTCAGTTTCCCCTAAAAACAAACAAACACCGTCTTCGCAGGACCAGGAGGCGACTGTAAGACGCAAAATGACCCGGTTCGGTTACCCGAAGAATTCAAACCGCTACCTACACTCAAAACTCTCCTGAAACAAAAGGGGTCACAGGCCTGCCCTCATTTTAGGAGATGTCTACTTCATGTCAGGAAATTAAAACCCAACTTTATTCGGAAATCGTAACCGTCCTCAAGGATAGCCTAGGTAGCGTCTTTGTAGCGTCCTTAAGGCTGCCACTACATGGTTCTCTTCCTTGCAAGTCATCGGCTGAACGAAAAAAGTTCGTCCTCTCCGTGGGCTACAGTGGAGACAAATGATAAGTCCAGTAGAGTTGCTAAAAATGTTTGTAAAATAAATCGTTACGTAGGCAGTATACATAGTGACACCTAGCCCCACCCCTGCGGATAAATGTGGCTTAAATACGATTTCAAGCACAGCTAAATTCCAAACAACTCGCACAGTCTAACGAAACTGAATTGCTTAAAAATTACCATTCCTTTTATTCACTGACAAACTGAAAACATGAGAAATGTTATGAGTTGATAGTTTTTTCGAAGCCTATTATAATTTTAAGACATTTGTAAGCAATCTTTTTATTCTTAATACATATCTTGGTTCTAACTCTGGGTGGGCTCTTCCTCCCGCCCATAGACTCATATTGCTGTATTATGAATATTCCTAATTTACTGTTGAGGTATAGCCACCTATCAAAAGTTGCTAAGGACTGTAAACAATGGCAAATCTGGTATCATAGATTATAATGAGCTGTTCTTATTGTATACTACCAGCGCAGGATATATATGACCAATCGCGATGAGATGCTCGGCAGAGTAATGTTTTTCCGATGTAATGAACACTGCAACTTTATCAAACTATGCGTCTTTTGTTTCTGATAGTCAGAATTAATTAACTGCCTCGAAATGCGATCATCGGTTCTTGGGATGCCGTGAATGACTTTTCCATACAGCTAATAATAATACTACTAACATCCTGTCGCGTGATTACTTAAACATCTGCGTCGGAAGCATGTATGGTTGTCTATAGGAATCTCTATGCAGTTATCTTTGTGGGGCATTTACTACTGCTGTACTTATATGCCCCTACATCTATATAAGCGAGAGGTCCAGAAATAAAAGAAAAACAAAAAACGAAGAAGAAAAAAAAACGTATTCAAAGCTTAATTGCTCAAAAATTCGGAAGGCTTTGTCAAGATATTTGTTATTATTCCTTGCAACATGGCCTTGGCACGGGAGGCAATAAAATTTTGTAGTTGAAGGCTAACAACAGCGTACCTTGATGGGTATGCTTAGCCTTTATCATTGCGTAAGGTCAGGAGGTATTCTGACAGTGAATCATTTAGGAAATGAGTGGCTTGCTAATGCAGAAACGGAATGGAATGGACGTGAGACCCGCGATGCTTGAATTGAGTTTCCGTTGGGTATTAGAGTCCGTAATATGCCTGGCATACTATAGGTTAATGGCTAAAATGAATACAAAAGACAAAGGAAATTAATAATGTTTGACTGACACCTGCATATCATTCAGTAGCGTAGCCAGGATTGTGTCATGGGGGAGGGGGGCACGACATGGGGGAAAGTCTAAGGATAGAGAGAGAAACCGCTATTTTAGGTGTCTTTTGCATTGCAATGGTGGGTCATGGGAAGCGGGGGTTCTAACCCCCAAACCACCCCCACTGATATCATTACATGAAACGAAAAATACATTCAGATCATATCGAGTTCTTATGGCTCTATATAGCCTATCCCAACTTTTCCCAACTTTTCATTTTTTAAGACTCCTAACTAGTAGGCATAAATATGATTTCGTATTCGTGCTTTGCAGCATTTGAATCTACGTAACTTAACACAGTAGGAACAACGCCCTAGTTTGCACAACAGACCACGTGAAACTCAACTTTGTACCCGGTGTTCAGGCTAACTGTAGACCCATTGATAATATACTCTTGGGGATTTGCAACTCGGTTATGACATAGTGTGCGATTTTTTCTCAGTGTTAGGGATAACTTCATTTTGAAAAATTTACTGTGTGAAAAATCGAAGTTGATGTGCGATTTATTAAATATTGGGGGACATGTTATAGAACCCTCGGGATGAACGGTCAGGTTTATGAATTAGGTCTAGTGGACGTCACATCGACCATAACCCTCAAACAACGCCTTGGAGAAGGTGCTGAACATTTTAAATAATTAGTGATGTAGTAGCCTACGTAATGACAAATCCTGCTTGTAAAAATAAAACGTATTTGCTTTCAAGTTAAAGTTCGAACGCTTGTCTCTACTTGGAAAACATCATTTACGACTTGTGGAGGTTGTTTAGTTTGACAAGGTTTAATATTTCTTCAAACTAACAAACCTCCTCATATCCAATTTTGTTCTCAAGTGGTAGGGGGTCTTCCCCCTCCCCTCGACCTGTTGCCTTCCCCCAATCCAAAGACATTACCCCATCTCATCATGTTGTCTGGTCCTCGAGGCAAGTTCATTACGGCATCGTTATACCTGCGCAATCGCCTTCACAGTGGACCTTTTTTTTCTTTTCACCCACGCACAATTTAAGTTGCTGATGGCGCTGTTGCATCATTTGATCTTAAGTTCCTTAGAGAGTACGGTACCTTAAAGGGCCAAACCTCTCACCCCAAACTGCAATTTTGGAACCCGGGTATTGAAATTCTCAATTGGCTCAGCTCTTTGATTGACAGCTAATTCAAACAATGCAGAGTACCAAAGCTTATATTACACAGCATGAATGGTACTGAGAGTGTTTTGATAATATAAATTGAGTTTGTCTGTACCCACCTAGAAGCAATAAACTGAGATTGTATCTGGATGAGGATGAATTTCAGACAATTGTGGGAGGGGCTTAAGTAAAAAGGTTAGGAGAATTGGTACTGTTTGGGGTGAGAGAACTGGTCCTTTTAAGTAAAAAGTCAAAAATATGCATTAAACAGCATGGAAATAAACTCTAATAGTCCAACTCCCATCTTTATTGGTCATTCTTAAGCCGAAACATAAAATGTTGAAATTTATTCTCTTAAAACAAAATAGTATATTGTGCAATAGTATAAAACTCTCTTGTTGTACAACTGACTTTTCCCGCTTTGTTACCCTTTAAAATTAAAAGTGTTTAATGACATTGGAAACTTCCTGTTTGCTTGAATAGCATTTTGTACAGAGAAAACTTAGTTAATTACATTACCCCATAAGTGTAAGAGTGCTATCTCACCTTGGTACAAGGTGCAGTAACTCTCAGAAAAACAAAGAAATGTAAAGATTGTTATTTGAAAAGAACAACAATGATATCAAAAATGATTGCGCAATGCACCATTTCAGTTTCAGTGAATAACTTTTAACGCTTTATATTCCAGCTCAAGAATTTCCTATGGAGACGTGAGTTGGACTGTTGGAATTCATTTTTCATGCTGTTTGATGTATATTTTTGATTTTTTTTTTTACTTGAAGTACCCTTTAATAGATACCAGATACTTATTTTTGTTTGTATACATGTGGACTCTAATTTGTTGAGCTTCAGGGAAAGAGACACCTGGTTCAAGTTCACTGCCTTAATGATGTCTCATTTTCTACAGTAGACGGTTGTTCTCATATATCTACAACGAATTTGAAAAGTAGAAAATTGGTTCACCGTTTTGATTCGGTAATTCATCTTTTTACTTTTCTTTTCACTTTTTCCTTCTTACAGATTGCAATGTCTCTACTCATGAAAGAGGATCAACCATAGCCGAAGACGAAGCTAGAAAAATGATGCGAGCGAATAGAGCTACCTTTTCACCCCACCAGATAGAAGCTATGGAGAAGGCTTTTGATAGATCACACTACCCGGATGTATATTTAAGGGAAGACGTGCATTCGTCGGAGGTATATATGTGAATTCATTGTTAATTAGTTTTTCTTCAATCCATTCTTGACGTGCCTGTAACCAGGGAACATGGGGAGGCCTTCACAAAGTCTTACTTAACCCAGTTTTATTCATTTATCCCGGGCTGAAAATGACAATTTTTATCGCCGCCTAGAAAGTTTGAGGTCTCCTTCTTATTCCGCTTTAGTTATATATTTTCCCCTGAATAATTTTTCAACTCCCTGAATTATTTGCCCCTTTTGAAGGCTACAAAAAATCTTTTGGTAGCTTGTACGGTTATACAAATAATTGTGGCATAACAGAATACCTACCACCGATTTCATATCTTCCACAACAGTCTACATGTAAGCATCTTATTGTTTACAAATAAGTTGAATAATTCAAACTGATGGTCTAAGTCAAGTTTATGTCAAATCGAGATTTTCAGTTTCAACTCGGACTTGATAAGACTCTAGATATCTAAAAAAAAAAAAAAAAATAGGCAATGTCCTTTTAATTTGCCATCTGTTTTCGTATATTTCTCAGTTCCAAACAACAAATGTTACTGTATATGTATGCCTCGAAAAATTTCTCCTCCCAGAAAATTCAAAATTACAAATGGCATAAGACAATATTAGCCTACTCATTCACATCCCTCATACGAAGATATTTTGCTCAGTTCCGTAGCTAGGGTTTGTGGCGCCCGGGGCAACTTTCCCCCTTGCCCCTTTTTGCTACACTGATGCCCACTGATTTTGCTACACAAGCTGTTTATCACCTTACCTTCGATATCGGTTTTTTGTCAGACCTATGAGCTTGCTAAGATCTGTTTTTGGAGTCTTTTCATGTGCCACTTTTTCGAATCGTACTCTCGATAAACGAAAGAAATCGATTGGTGTATGAGATTACAAAATTTAGGTATATGTAACAATTAATTGTCAAAAAACCGTTTCTCATAATTCAGTTGTGAAAGTAGGTGGAAATTTTTATCATGTCCCCTCATACATAAAGTGACTTATCATGAATGGTGAAATTACTTTATTTTTCCCACTTGTGTCCAGCAAATGGGATCCAACCATTATCACAGGGACCGCGGAGCGCGAAAGGGGGGGGGATTGGGGGCTAAAATGCCTACGGCAGAAAAAGTACAGGGGGGCCAAAGCCACTTTTTCTGCCGCAGGCATTTTGGGCCGCCTTACATTGACATTATATTGCTGAACATTTTTGGCTGATTTCATTTCATTTCATTTGCTTCTCGGTCTCGGTATATCCCCATTTCACTCAAACTTGCTGCCCATATGGACATTTAATAATTGTAACAAAGTAGTTTTACCGAGTAAGAAATTTCTTTCCTTCTCCTTAGGGCAACGCATTACCAGTTCACAGTAACTACCATCAACCCTCAGACGTCAATGCAAGCAATCATAACGTAACATCCGGTTATCCTGCAGGTACGTCACACTCCGCTGTCAAAGTGTGTACATTATTAACCTTCTTATGACAGTCGTTCCGCGTAAAATGATTGAACGCTTTAACACATCATCAATGTGGTGTTTAGTATACGTCATTTCATGTGACTTAAGAAAATTCGTAGACTTGTCCTTCTCCGATAAGAAGGACATCTAGTTAAAAGGTCGCAGTACACATATTTTAACTCAGCAAGAATTTCCCTCCCTTGAAAAAACTTTTTGGATTTTTTAGCTTATGGGAGAGGGGAATTTAAAAGAAAAGAATACAAAAACAACTATGTCGATGACGTACACTTAAAAAGTAACAAAAACATTCGGCAACCCATACACATTTTAACTGGAACAATATCAACATTCGTTCTCTAAAAATGTCAAATAAAAGTTCAATAAAGGAAGGACGCCGTCACTCTAAGATTTTCCCACATTCGATTATCTGCAATTCATTACGTTGAAATTGAAACCGTTTTGGTTTTCAACTATTTAAACTAAAAACGTTAGTTAGTTAGTTAGTCAGTCAGTCAGTCAGTCAGTCAGTCAGTCAGTCAGTCAGTCAGTCAGTCAGTCAGTCAGTCAGTCAGTCAGTCAGTCAGTCAGTCAGTCAGTCAGTCAGTCAGTCAGTCAGTCAGTCAGTCAGTCAGTCAGTCAGTCAGTCAGTCAGTCAGTCAGTCAGTCAGTCAGTCAGTCAGTCAGTCAGTCAGTCAGTCAGTCAGTCAGTCAGTCAGTCAGTCAGTCAGTCAGTCAGTCAGTCAGTTAGTTAGTTAGATGGGGCTGAACGACACATCAACACGAATGTGTTTCATAATGTCATCAAGACAGAAAAAGTTACATTGTTGAGATAAAATTACCTGAAAAGTAAAACGTGGGGACGAATTTCGATTCAACAGATAGCAAAGAAGGGAGTCATTTAAAAAATTTCTCTTAAGTTTACCTTCCTTAAGAAAGCCAAGAATAAGGAAAGAATCTGTTTGTTAAACAAGGTTTCCAGGTCGGGCACGGTGAAGTGTTTCTGGCGGATATGGGGGTATAATAATAATAATGACAATTTAGTAAAGCGCCGGTATCCGCCAAAAAGACGCTAATGGCGCTGTCACAGTCCAACCGTAACAATTATAAGAATAGGTGAGTCTTAAGTTTTTCTTTAAAAATATTGAAAGAGGTTGCAGAACGAATAGAAAAGGAAGATTGTTCCAGAGTTTGGGTGCGACAAAAACAAAAGACCTACCTCCCCACATATTTTTAGCTACGCGCTCCTTAAGAAGACTTTGGGATGAACTCCTAAGACCTTGAACACCGGGAGAATATGAAGTCAATAGTTCATGCAAATACACAGGTTCAGAAAAGCTTAAAGTATCCATAACAGTTTACGAGAATGTGATTGACTGTGACATCACAGTCACAAGGTATATTTAAAGTAAAATATCTCTAAGTGGAAAGTTGATATGTTCAAAAATGTATTACGTCTTGTTTTTCCCTAGGAACGTTAGCAACTGTGAGCAACATTAAAAGCGAGAGTGCCTACAACATTATCCCTGCCCACACGCAGTTCCCGACAACAGCCACTTCCTTTACACAGTACACAGGTAAGACTGCGTAACTTTTTGCATCACTCAAATAAAAAATAATAGGTAAATAAAAAGTAAATATCACAAAAACTTCGAATGTCATCACATGCTGAAATGCAAGATATTAAATATCAAATTCTGCAACGTAGACATTTGAGAGAAAAAAAACACTTATTTCTTGGAAATGGCGCTCTTCTGATTAAGTAGTTGCTGCTTCTTTCTGGCGCTGTTTAAATAATACGTATAAGTCTTTTATATTTGGTACGCATTAAACGCAACATATCACACCAGCAACCATTTTACGCCAAGCTCTTCAGGACAGAGGTCTGACTACGTAGAAGGTTGTGACGTACATCTCTTGTTCACTCACATTTCGTTTAGTGCTTGGGATGTCTCAAAGTGTAGAGAAGAATGTGCAGAGTCCGCCTCGAGGGGTAGACAGAAGAGTCCGAAAACTATCGCAAAGCTGTTGAACGCCTTCATTTCCCTTCGTGATATCCTTTAAGCAGTAGTATCAGTCTTTTTTTAGAACGAGAGTTCATAAAAACAACTATGGTTACCACAACGTCTTTTCTCCAGAACATCAAATCATTTTTATGGAGCAAAGATAATTAAATAGGGCAACGTATTTTGTGACATACTTAAATCGGTACCGCAGCCTGCCTATGTTGTCGACTCCTAATTAGGCTGCCGTCATTTTTTTATATATATTTTTTGCTATCAACGATGAACTAGACGAAAAAAAAAGCAAATTCGACAGTTCCCGCGGTATAGTCTACATCTGCACCAAACGAGAAACGCTACTATTAGACTTTTCTTACAACAGTACGAGTTTGTAGTCACTTAGTTTGCTCAAAAAAAAAAAAAAATGATGTGTGCCAATTTGCTACAGAAATGTGTATATTACTTTCTTAAGATTTTTAGTTCATGAAATTTTTAATTTTCTTCTATAGGTCAAGGCAGAGACGTTTCTCGACCTTACACTACCCAAAGTCAAGCTAACTTTCCTACAGCTGCTAGTTTGGTTCCTCCAATAGTTCTTCCTCCAACCAGTACGGCGTACTCTGCAACAAGAGACGGTAAATTGTCTTTTTCGTTACATTCCGATGGTTTAAATTAAGATGTTGCGGGTTTGTGTTGCCGACAGTGATGTACCACAGCAAAAACAGCATTGAGGGTACATAGTTAGGTCGTTAGAACATCCGTCGTGCAGTCAGGAGGTCTGGAGTTCGACTCTTGGCCAGGCACCTTTAAAAATAGACTCTTCTTCCATTGTGCTTGGTGCCTAGCATAAGCAATGGGGTTGGGGAAGCAAGCCAGTAAGTCACAACTGGAAAAGGGCAGTTACCTGCCCGGGCCAACTTAAACCAATTTGAGGATAGAAACTGAGCCGTAAAACTCCATCTAACTAACTGGCTAAATGAGGGTGGGGAAGTTGATGGGGGAACGAATCATCAGATTCGGCTAGAAAATTGAGAAAAATGGAATAAAGAAAGAAAATAAAAGAAACGTTTGTATGTGAAGCCCAATCAAGTGAAAATGTCATCGTCAGTGATAAAGGAAGAAGCAGGATGCTCCCAAAATACTAAGGAATAAAATGCTGAAAGTAAAAATACATTTTTCAATTGAATTTAATTTCTGAAATTTTAAAATGAAGTAGCATATGAGGAAAACTTGTTACGCTCTTCTTACGAAGAGACCTCATTAATATTTTGCGTTAACTTATTAAATACCTTTTTGAATTACTGAATGTGGAAGCACGATGTAAAGTGTATCAGCCGAAGTGTATCAGCAGAGCGCCCCCTAACAACTGACTGCGTACAATCACTTCATTCGTATATATCAGGCGTAAAGGAGTAATCCATAAAAATGAATAAAAAAAAAGGGATCATATTTTCTTAAGAAATATTCTGCGGCTTATCTCGCACTATAAATGAAGGCTTGACATCACCCTCACCTGGGATAACCAACTTGAAGGGACATGCCACTCAAGGGCAATCATTAAGATTATCCCTTGTGAGAACCTGATAATAAATTATGAAATAAAAAAGTTCTTTTCTTTTTCTTTCCTTCCAGGTGACTACAGTGCACAGTTCTCAACGATGCAGTATAACCCACACCCGCAATTCACATCTGTACCAGGTGGTTACAATGAATGGCAACGATTTAGTACACCGCAGTCTCTAATCTCGAAGTGATAGGATTTTACCCTAAAGGAACATAACGAACCCACCCTCTCCCGAAACACTTAACTCCCAGATAGATGCTGAGGCTGATTTAGAACTACCAAAACACGGATGTTTCTTGTTAAAGTCTTCAGTGATGATGAACAGCTGCAAATTCTGTGAAGAAGCTATTTAATTCGCTTCATCTCTCTTCTTTTCAATGGGAGGGGGATAACCCTCTCGGGGTAATGCCATCACACATGTGGAGATGTTAGAAGCAAGCCGTGCAATTGTCTGTCTCATGTCAGAAGTTGTTGAATTTTAACTTTTTTAATTAAGTAAAATTAATTTTCTTCCATGTTAAAATGTCTACAAGCATTCCGAGTATATTATGCGCATGCTCACATCACTACATCACTCCAATATAAACATTTTTCTGACGTTTTCAGTATGATCCGCATTGGCTTCATTTCTGACTTCAACAAAAGAGACTTCAGTTTGCGTTGAACAAATTTCAGTTCATTACTAGGTTTTGGAAAAGATCAAACATTATTACACGTTTAATCTGAGACACGTTGAAGCATACGTATAATGGAAAACATCACATAATGTTCACATCAAATAAATGTTGACAAATCCAACTACAAATTCCCCAATACCCGCCCTGCCGCCCCTCCCTACCCACCCCAACCTTTTTATGTATCCAACGTACTCAAGAGCAAGATTGTGTTCATAGAGTGTAAAATCGCAAAGTACGGTATATCACCTCAGGTATTTCAAAATTGTTTTTTCAAATGAAACTTAATGGCTTTTGGATTGGATATGTGTTTCCACAAAACTTAAATTATCTCCTACCTCTTAGAATAGGTCTTACTTTAATACTTTGACAACAATTTTCATACAACGTGGTGCAATATTTTAAAAAGGAATTACAATGCGATGTTACTAGTATAATGAATTATTTTGTTTGTGTGTAAGTATAGGTTATATGCGGATTCATATTAATTATTCGTTCTTTTCCTCGAGTTTAAATCACTTGATTTTTGGTGTATATACGATTTTTTCGGGATATTTTCTTTCATCATTCGCATCGGTATTTAGATATTTGTGTCAAGTATTTATTTATTCATTCATTCATGGGATGTACGTTCTCTGTTGGGATAGACCAACCATGTATTCATTTCATTAACCTTTTAGAAGTTGCACTCCAGTCGTTTGGTGAGTCGGGTAAGTTTTGCATGGCCACTGACCGAGTTACTTTTGCTTGCGTTTTATTTTTAAATAGAAAAAAATTCACGAGCATAAGCTTTTCTCTTTTTAAAAAATATGCGCTTTGATTTCAACGAAATATTAAGTTTTTGATATTTTTCATTAACATTTTTGATCAGCTTTATTGGTTTTTATAGAAGTTTTCCTTGATATGTTCCTTTCTATATCCACAAAGGCCTACCTCAGCAAGAAATGCGAGAAATTGAGTGTGAGTTTCATTAAAGCCTTCACCTATGACATGTATTGACGGCATCCAAGTCAATTCCATTTTAAATTTGAAACACATGAACCTGTACACTAACATCATTTCCTTTAAAACCAGGAGTCTGAGTTGAATCTGAATCTTAGTTTGAAAATGGAAATAAAATGGGAATGTGATAGGCCGGGTTCCTTTATCTGATATATACGCAAGGCAATTAAAACCTTCGACATTTTGTGCACGAAGACTACGCACAGTGAAATAGTCCCTATGTATAAATAAGGAGTTGCTACTACACTGGAATCAGGCAATCTCCGAAAATTCTTTGAACTAAATTCAAAGAATCAATCTGGTAATCGATTTACCATATGAAACGTTACCTTGTCAATGTAGTGTTTTTGTTGTCCTGAATATTCTATAGCAGGGTTAACAATCAATTAAATCCGTCGCCCCTGTCATCTGTATATATGACTTGTGGTAATCTACCGGTATATGATGGCAAACAGGTTACAGCTGCGCCATCGGACTTCTAAGGAGGAGTGGCCCACCGTCACTCGGCGCGGAGCGTAGAAGAAATACCTGGCCAAAAGCAAAACTACCGGAAAATCGCACTTTCCGGTCTTTCAGTCAACAAACAACAAAAAAACGACCGCATCCTGGTTGATCTCCAGGAATATGGGTTTTCTGTCCTACTTTTGTCGCATTTTCCTCAGGTAGGCCTACACAAGTATACACCCCATACGAAAAAGCAGTTTTGATCAGAAGTTACCAACCGGTGACACCATGACGTTACAATGAACCATGTGACATCGAGGCCCACTTAACCCCTTGCCGTTTTGCTCCAATCGGGGCATATTTGCGGGCCTCGGGAGTGGGCGGAAAAGCGGACGTAGCACGCCCCGCATCAGCTTCCGTAGGCTATTGACTCCGTGACCTTGAACTATTGTCTCTCTCGTTGCTGCGGCCGAATTTTCGGGTAGCTACTCGCAGTTTCGAGCTCCGCGTGAAGCAGCAAAGATGGGTGACAGCCGCGCTCTCCGCATGGGTCCAAAAGGACCCAAACAACGGTAAAGGGTCAATTGCTATATGATTTTCTCACAATCAATTGGGCTCACCAAAACTGCACGGAGGCCCATGAATAAGTCGCGGTTCGCCAATTGTCAGTCCCTGGTATATCATAGTTTTTAATGTTTCACAACTGCATTGTTCACGAATTGAATCATGCCATAGTGATAAAAGTACCGGTAATCATGTTTTATTTCATTTCAATGAATTTCGTTTTCAGCAACTGTTTTAAACTTCAAACGCTTATATCACATTGCAATATATCTGTATTTTTTTATTTACCCACCGGGCTTAACAGGTAGTCTGTTAGTAGTCAAATCTCTGTCAATTTCATACATGTTTACCAGCTATTCTAAATGACTTGTCTTTCTCTTGGCAAAGATATGAAAATTATTCATGTTACTAATGTTTTTTATATTTTTCTTTTTCAAGCAAAGTGAATAATATTAAGATATTTTTGTGTTTGTAGGACATGGTTGTTCTGTTTGTGACTACTTAGCTTTTCATTTTCTTAGTTCTATAATTTGCCCAGTCTGGTCACGAAAGCGAGTACAGTTTCAAACCTGCATTTATGTCACAGTTTTACCTCTAATTTGCAGTAAATATTAGAATCCCATTTTGTGTGTGTGTGGGGGGGGGGGTGGGGGGTATTAATCTTGTTTATAAGCGCATGCGTCACTTCATTCACTTTAAATACAATTGTAATTTGTATCACACTTCATGCAAGTCTAATAACAGAATAACGAAAAATAGCAACTCTGTGACGATCAATGATTAGGTTTTGGCCACAAGTTGAATTCATGGTTTGGAAATAGCGCCATCTATTGGCCTTGCTTTTTTCCCACATTGAAGCAATCACTGGGAACCTTTACAGTTTGCCGATGCTGTACTATAAATAAAGAACTACGTGAATATGCCTAAGGTGGGTTGTTATTTCTTGATACATGTCAAAGTATACAGTATTTTTCGTAATCTATTAAAAAGTAAAGTCTGAACTAAAAGTATAGCACGACTATTGTATTTGCGTTCATTTGAGTTCTCTATAGTAAATATCGAATTTGTTTTGTCATCCAACACCACTTACCGTACCGATGGTAAACGATGATATGTTTTGTCGGGTTTTTAGTTTTTTGTAATATTTTGCATGAATGATTGGTCACCAGTAAGATGACTAAATATACCTTTAAATAAATTGTGTAGACCCAAAATAAAAGTTTTAAAACGTAACATTATGGCCATAAGTGCCATGAAACAACTTTAAACAAGTTCAATTTTTACAAATGTTTTGGTACAGAAGAGGCTGTTATGCTTTCTATGTAGCAATATCTTCCTGTTTATTATTCATTCTTGATAATCATGTAAGAATTACGTCACAATAAAGATTCAAGAGTCAACATTTCGAATCATGTTTCTTTTCCATTTGTGATTGTATCAAGATTGTTAACGTATTTAACGAGATCAAAACCGTACCCGGTTTCAAATACATCATGAATGGCCATGGTAGGAACATTTCTCGTTCAGATTAATTAATGCAAGTAGCAAGCCATAATTTCCATTGTTATAAAAAATTGTGATATCAGACAGTCAGGAGCAACCTATTGAGTTGATATCGATAACGTAGACCTATTGAAAGTGCTAAAGGGTCAGTACCACATTGCATTGCTTATAATTTGCATGATTAGTCAAGTTTCATTCCAAATAGTTACAGAAAAAGTCCAAATTCTGAATTTTGTGGTGTCCTGACTTGCAATGGTTTTGTGCAACTTGAAGAAGGTTCTGATATAACGGATCTTTGAAAAACGAATTGAGTTGTTAAGTACGCATTCATAAAACAACTGAAAGATACGGGAGTTGTCTTAGTTTAATCAGATGCCATTGGCTGATTGGTATGTGGAGGAATTTTAATAGCTTTGGAAAATTTGCAGGTTGAATTTCATGAATGAATCAACTCATTTAGTCGCTTTAATACCTGACTTTTTAGATTCCCCAGTCATAGAAGAGAGAAATGATAAAATAAGAAATAGTGATCTAGGCTGGTAGGATATGTTTCCTTCCGAAGTTCCGATACGTGCATTTGCATGACTTATGCCAATACAACACAAAAGCATAATGCTATCCTTTCAGACAATTTTGACTATGAACGGTGGCAAATATTACACGCCTTTTCCCGAAATAATTTTTTTTAAAAATATGTAAGTTCGACGTTTCTTTTTGCCGCTCTTGTTCCTCGCTGGGCTTGGACCCTTCTAATCATACAGACTCGAGCTATCGGCTTTCCCACCCCGTCTACAGAGTTTTCCCGCTGTTTGACAAATCCCAGTGCTATCACTACATGAATGTTGGTTGTATTTTATATCTTGTTTCATTTTCCAGCAAGTGATTCATTGGAAGCAAGATAGGCTGGGGAAGGGCATGAGGTAGTTGGGTCTCCACCGTTCCGTATAAAAGGTTTTTATGCAGACTACAAATGAGCAATTAATGGCCCACGTTTTTTATGTTTCAAACTTTTAGTAAACTGAAACAAGCTTTTCCTGACTTAGGCGATGAATGTTGTTTCCATCTACTGTCCCGGGCAGAGTTTAATGGCAGAATGAGGCAGGTCTTTGGATATTCGAGGGCAATTTGGAACTTAAGGAAAGCACTGCAAATTTTGGGCACTTTTTAGAAAGAGGGGGAGGGTGGGGGGGGGGGGGGAGTGAGAAATAAGGGATTGAATGAAGGTGGGTGGGTGATGAAAACAGAATTCCACTTACCACATTTTTTACATTCCTTATTACCAACTCGGGTTTCATTTCCAACCCTGGATTCTCGTTATCTGTTATTCATTTTAAAAGTGGGACAGAGATTTTTGTATATTTGCAAGAAAGGGGACTGCTTTTCTAAGTTTTCATAAACCATGCATGATGTAAAACGAACTCTCACTCTTGTTATAGGTTTCAGCTTGATGGATTTGTTTCAAATTTAGTCCAAGACTCAGAGTGGTGCATCAAGGTAAAGTGTTCATTATCTCCGGCCCGCTGACAATAAAAGGAGTCTGAATTTTAGTTCTACAATGTAAAAAGTTGACGTGGATTTACAAAACAGCAAAATAGAGATAAAATAAGGATTAGAGAAAATTTCTGGAAATTTATTACACAGAATTTTTTTGTAATGTTTGTTTAGGGATTCAGGTTCACTTTACACTTTAAGAACACAGGGAAATCGATACCACATAAACTAAGGAACAATCTGAGACTAAGAGTACTTTCCCAAGATTTGAATGCAGGGAATGCTTGTTGCTTTCAAAATAGATTGATTTCATTCAGCAAGCTACAATGTAAAATATGGAATAAAGCATGTGTCCACTATTTTTGTTAACTTTATCCACTTCAAAAGTTTTATTCCACTCCAACTGTGACGAATGTCTCGTCGCCTTCATCTGTGTACACCATTTTGACGATACTGAATATTCCTCTATTGCCTAACTGCCGTTGCTTAAACAGTCACACAAAAGCCTACGGAAAGAAAAGATTACCAAACTTTCAAAAAAGGCGGGCGCTATATAAGAAAGATAAATACAACCATACACCTTCCAGCCTTCATGTTTTTACCGTGTTGTAAAGCAGGGAACAGCATTTTGGTAATATGTATTACACATAATGTCTAAAATTCGCTTTTGTGGAGCAATTACTCAGAGCTACTTGTCAGGAATGTGAAAGGATATTCATAATACAAAAAGGGGCTCATTTGGAAATAGGGCAAGACGAACCCGTAAGGGAATGATTTCTGTGCCGTGCATTAATGAGAACAATTGCAATTACAAACTAACTGCAGTAGCCTACGAGTATAATAGCCTATGCACTTACTTGATGATCAAATAGCACAGAGCTATATCTTTGTGGTAGTAATAGGACCACGTACGTATGGGTGTCCAACGGGTGGGGGCGAGAGGGTCCCCTAACATTCAAAAACTTGAAGATGAATTAAGAAATACCATTTTTTGCCTGATATCGCTTCGAAATTTCCAGATAGGATAAAAAATAAAGAAAAAAAATATTGGCCAACAATGTGAATCCATGACTCCACATCAGCTTACTTCAAGTTCACTTGTGCCCACTTCAATCTCCAATATCTTGAGAACCGAACATGAGAAATGATAAATGATAACATGAAACTTTCACCAGGATGCTTAAAATATGTTCTTCGATAGCATATTAAAAATAAAATTGGTTATGGACTATTCTTGGCATCGATGGAAACTATACTTCCATTGTGCTTGGTGTTCAACATAAACAATTGAGTAAGGGGGAAACCAGTGAGTCACATCTGGAAAAGGATCGGCTCGACTTAAACCAATTTGGTTAGAATCTGATCCATAAAACCTAATCTAACTTCCAAAATTCAAAATAGAAATGATAGGGTGAAACTCACAAGGCACGAGAAGTGCCATTTCCAGCTAACTAGGAGGCCCAAAGTACTCTTTTGCCCAAATTTTCTTGATCATTCTGCTGAAAAACTATCATAGTCGGGCCACGCTTAAAGAGTTTGCCAGCAGGCACATTCCTGGCTCCCTCCCCCAAGTCCATAAAAGGAACCAACAGTTAGAACCTAAGCTAGTTCCTGGAATTCTGAAAAAAATCCATAGAATTTCATATAAAAAAAATGCCCCTTAAGTGTTTTTCTGCTGACGTTCATTCGCATACTAGGATATCAGTTACTCATTTTGAGCAAAACTATTTTAAATTGATTCTGAATATACCTACACTGAATGGCATATCTTTCGCACTTTGGAATCTATCTATTGAGGACGCTATTCAATAATAGCCATCGATGTGGGAACAACTGGCCTTCTTTTAAAGTGGAATTGTAAAATGGACGCCTGGATGGCAAAAAAGAGAGACGCGCAACTCAGTGACGTTGGTGCATATAACTTCTAGAGAGAGCAATGAACTGAACTCGTGATACGTCCTTGAGAAGGGAATACTGCGTTTTGAAAATGTCCCACCATGACGTTAAAACAAAATAACTTTCATCAATACTTAACCACTCCATGTCATCAATAAACATCATTAATAACCTTATCTCATTTTAGTATTATGTGTTAGAAGAGCTACGGATGTTGCATTGTTTGAATTTTGGAACGTTTGAGTGAACAAATTATTCTTGAGCAACAAATGCATTGATCAATGTCTGAAACGAAGGCTGCTGACTGATTCTGAAAAAATATCACTCCGTGTTAATAAATATTTATTTGAATATACGCTTTTCTTTCAGTTAAACAAACGCACTTTTTTCCATCCCATTTATAACACGTTTGATGTGCCATAAAATAGCACTTCGACGTATTTACATTTATAAGTCGACACTACAAGCAAGAAAGATACGTATACTTCAGAGTACAACAGCAATAAATATAGAACCTACCCCACCGTCTTCAAACAACATTTTACATGAGGAAAGGTTTTTGTGAGTTCTCCATATTGTAATGCGGTTAGGTATTTGTTAGGACGCCCTCCATTTTCGCTGTTTATAATAAGTGACGTATCTCTCCACGTGACCTGTACCAACAGTTTCACTGAAGGGGTTCAGTGGCGAGGTCCGTCAGTCTGCAATCCCCAACTGAAGTGTTTGGCTGGGTCGAGTGTTGGCTCCGACCGGTGTTGTCGTACGTTTGTATCGTCCTGTACATATCGTCTTTTATTGTACCGTCTTTGCTCTTACTTTCTGCTCCGTTACTTTATTATTGAAGTGCTACCAATAATAAGTCTTGTTTTTACCGTATTTTATCGTTGTTGTTGTATTTCGCCTGGTCATTGTCTGCGTGATTTATTCTGGCCACTCATCACCATAAAACCGTGCCTCCAGTCTGTGGAAATATATACCTCGGTTCTCCGCTAAGTAAATTGTACTGGTGCCGCCGGAAGGACACACCGATTTGGCGTAAAACCCGGTACACACTGCCACGACACCAAGCGACAAGACGTCGCGTCGGCTGTAGTCCTGGCGGTGCGGCCAGTTTCACCACTAGAGTTCCGTCGTGTTGTAAGCCGTCTGTCCGATTCAACATGTTCAGTCGTAGTTGGATGCAGTCGATGCGCTTTAATTCCGAGTCACACAGCCACGACTCCCAAATTAGTGTCTACGATTTATGCAAATTGTCTACGACGGAGAGTCTTCGGTAGTCGTGGCGGTGTGCACCGGGCTTTACAATATAATCGTTAATACATAACCTTTTGTTTTAACGCGGTTGCCTCTGCACTGTTTAAAAGTATCGTTATTTTACAGTACTGGCAGCTGGGATTCCTGTGCTCCACCTGTTATTTTATAGCGGTGCGTAAATCCAATATAAACTGTACCTGAAGCCACTTTTATTTCTGACTTTAAAACGACCAAGACGTTTAGTACTCAGGGGAGAAATTGTTTCATAAGTTCATTTTCTGTAAGATCTGACTGTTTAATGCAGGACTGTAAAATAGCGTTCTCTATTTGGAATCTACAGCTGCCAGTGTTTTCACTGCAAAAATTACATTTCTTTATACAGTGTAGAGATATTTCATACTTTTCTTGCGAACTTAAACTTGTAAATGAGATTGTCGATTGTAAGGAAAGAACAGTTTTATTTTGGTTGATGAATAAAATATTTTAACTGAAAAATTAAAATATGCAATGGATGTCTGTTTAAAAACTTGAAGTTAAAGTATAAATATCTTAATTAAATTAATCATTACACATTCTCAACTCTGGTAAAAGGAAGAGACCACATGGCATTCTCAATAGGTGTTCAACTGTCTCGTCATAAATTTTACAAAAAGGACACAACGGTGTTTCTCCAATATTCATCACAAAAAGTAGGTGAATTGTATCCAAAATCCCGGGGAGTAATGTATTTGAAGGAGGAACCATCTCCTGTCATAGGTAGACAGGAGATTGGTAGAGAACTACGAACTCTAGAAAGAAATGTCTCCCCAATCGTTTTAAATAAACTTAAACGTATCAGACTATTTTAAAGGTCAAGAAAATTCACGCAACCTACAATCTTGGACAAAACTGTCGGAACACCTCACGTCATTGTGTTGTCTTTGATGCCGAGTACTATTTCCACGACCTCTATCCCTTTTGAAAAGTTGTGCCCAACAGAAAATAGCGATTATCGAAACCCCCGTCCCCCAGTACAATTTTGGGTCCCAAAGAAAATGGTGCGTCCCGAATTGGCTTCATTATCTCCAACATTGCACGGGGGAGCGGGGGTGTTCCAACTAGTTTTGTCCAAGATTGTCTGAGTTTTGCCAGCTAAAATATTAGGACTAATGGTAGGGCATTTGTTATTTTGGCACACTCCAAAGAGCATTGGGGCCCTGTAAGTTGGCTATAACATCATTTTCTACATGATGAGGTCACTAGGTCATTGCATAATATTTCCTATGGTGAGGGCGTTCTTGCATAATTTCACAAATCACGACAGTGATGGCCTTTATGGAAGGTAGACTCTCTGGACGTTTAACATATACTGAGTTTGGCAGAACGAAATAGCGCCACCACAAATAGTACTTTTTCAAAGAAGTCAGTGGGGTGAACTTTTTTACTAACAACCGCCGTTTATCGTTGAAAGCTCACCCAGTTCGGTTTTTGAGCCTTTGCTAAGTAATGGGTATAAAATTGTGGGGATCGGAAATACTTCAAGTTCATTTTCCTAGGAGTTAGTTGACTTTTTCTTTTTCTCAACCTTAACATTTAAATGAAAGCGTCGTATAAATTTGGGAAATTCTTTAGCATTGTCCACCGTTTATCGTTGAATTAGGATGCTTCTTCTGTTGCTTTCGTTCAATATATATTTCTTTTTTTTTTTTTTATTTTATGTGCAGGGAAAATCATGCAATCATCTTCTGAATCTTTATTCTTCGAAACAATGAATTCATTTTTATCTGTTTCTCGACCAAAATTTATAATATCTATATTATAACTTATTGTAATTAAATGAAGTCCACACTTATAGGGCCAAACCTCTCACCCCAAACTACAATTTTGGTACCGGGGTACCGAAATTTTCAACTGGGTCAACTCTTTGATTGACAGCTAATTCAAAAAATGCAGAGTACCAAAGCTTATATTACACAGCATGAACGGTACTGAGAGTGTTTTGATTATATAAATTGAGATTTTCTATACTCACCTTGAAGCAATAAACTGAGATTGTATATGGATGAGGATGAATTTCAGAAAATTGTGGGAGGGGCTTCGGTAAGAAGGTTAGGAGAATTGGTACTATTTAGGTTGAGAGAACTGGGCCTTTAAATGAATTTTGTGATGACCTTATGCTCAGATCAAGAGTGTAATATGCTCAAAAAAGTCAAAAAGGAGATTATCCTTGTCAAATACAAACTATGATAATGCAGTGTAAACTTGGGCCAAACTATTTGTACAACTGCTAATATATTTTTTCTGACATGTCAAACGATGCCTTTCCTTGGCTGCCAATGTATGAAAAGTATGTCACCGCCTTTGAAGTGTTACGTCACAAGTTGATAGAATACTATACTGTCTAATGTTGTTCTTGTTATCGAATCGGCCATTGTAATTCACCCTAAGAGATAGATGATCGTTATGACTCAAGATATGAGCCCACACTATTCTTCTGCTGAAGTAGATTCTCGGACAATCTTCAAAAAATGTGCCTTGAATTTTCAAACAATCTTGGACAAAACTGTTGGAACACCTCACGTCATTGTGTTGTTTATGATGCCGAATACTATTTCCACGACCTCTGTCCCTTTTGAAAAGTTGTGCCCAACAGAAAATAGCGGTTATCGAAACCCCTGTCCCCCAGTACAATGTTTGGTCCCAAAGAAAATGGTGCGTCCCGAATTGGCTTCATTATCTCCAACATTGCACGGGGGAGCGGGGGTGTTCCAACTAGTTTTATCCAAGATTGTAGAAGCAGTGTACTAGACTGTCCTATTTCTGTGGCTAGCTAGAGTAATATGGCCATATCCCCCCCAAACGTGGAATTTACTAGGAGTTACTGCTTGGTTTACTTGAATACACAATATTGAAGTCCTGAAGTATTTTAAAAATTACTTTGCAGAGTAATAAGAAGAAAATGGTAAGATTGAACCGTTGCTTCAAAATGAGTTTGGAACGACTGCTCTTGACCTCTAAAATGGCTTTAGTCAGTTAGGAGTCGTCTCCGCCTTGATTATGTTCAAATACGGCAAGCATATCTTGACCTTTCCTTTTTTCTATAACTAGGCGGAAAAATTGAAAATTTGAAATGTAATTGAAAATATTACAAAATTAATTGTTAACTAGAATGACACACCCAACACGGATGTGTTATAAAGTGTCAACTACAACAGAAGTTAACGGTTAAATACAGTTTCGAATACCGTTAAAGTTCAAAATCGGTTTCAAATACAGTCCATAAGAGATTATGCATGTCACGCCAGCGCTTTCCACTGGATAGAAAAGATCAAAGGTAGTCGTTGCGTGTTACCGAAACGCTCGCACAACAGCACCTTAGTAACAATTGTTGAAAAACGGACGCCTGGATGAAAAAAAAAAAAAAAAACAGAGAGATGCGCAACGCAGAGACGTAGGCAGGTAGGTGCATTAGCCACGCGGTGCAAGTCCTTCCCTTTAATCGGCTCTTAAGAAAGACGGGAAATAACGAGGGCATATTATACAATTCACATATTAAGCTTAGTTGTATTTCATTGGTCAATGTTTGAGAAAGGTGTTATGTTTGTCAAAGACGTTTTGTATGAGAATGGAAATGTTTTTTCTTATCAGGCTTTTTCATGGATGATTTAATATTAGTCATTGCTATTTTACTACTTACTGGGGTAAAGTATCCGCTGTTCCGAGAAAGTGGATGAGTTGTAACCTACTTAAAAACAAAACACAAAACTTTGTCAAAAACGAACGGGTCTTGAAAGTTTTAAATAATATTCCCCTTTAAATAAATACAACAGTAATACGAAGTACGGTATTAAGTCTTTCACAGAACTACCGTATCAATTTTGAAATAAAATGTGCTCTCCGAACACTCGAGTTGCTTAATGAAAAATTAAATTTATTACCACAATTGAAGTGTAACGGCAGGCAGAAGCCCGCATTGTGGAAGGGGAAGGGGCAGCCTAGTTGCACCCTGAGTTTTCCAAATCTTCAATACATCATGTAAGAGATGCTGCGCTTAACTTATCAGTGATAGAATTGTCCCTTGAGTTTCTGTCCAGGCCCCTGCAGGGGCTTGGATGGGATACCTTAAGCAGTGCTACCAAAGAGATGAAAAATGCCTCTTTATCATATCTTTCGCCTGGAGAGGATGAGGGAAATCAAAATCATGGCAAAAGTGCTCTAGAACCATTTAATCAATTTTGCTTGGATTTAAATGTACAAGGTGATGAAAGTTACAGCCTTCAAACGGAGACGCTGTTATTAAACTGATTAATGTATTGGAAGTTATTCAGAGCGTATTTGAGTACTGTATTGTAGTACCGGCTGGTGATGGTCTGTATAACTTTTGCATGACCTCAACAACTCTTACACTGACGGTGCGTGAATAACTTTATGCTCTTAAGAGTGCACGTCACCTCTAATGAGGGTGACTTTTATAATTATCATTACTTTCAGGCATTTATGAAGTGGTTTTTTTCAGGACCAAAAGCCACACAAGAAATGCTGTCTTAATTACGTTCCTTGAAGTAAAAGGGATCAATACAGTGCGCACGCGCATAAAATAGCTTGTTTCCAACAATAATGAGCATACGCTTGGTCATTCAAGTACATAGTGCAACAACTTCTGCAAAAATGTTGGGAAATTTGTGTAAGTCATTGAAATTAATTAAAGAAGTTTGTTGGATGGCATTTTCTTCACATTTACTCAGTTCTCAAAAAGGGCTACAAGTGTATCAAAAGAAAGGGGGGGGGGATCAAAGTCTTTGAAATAATTCTCTCTCCAAAAGCAGTGACAGTTATAATTGCCGCATGTGTATGGACAGTTTCATTTGGGCTCATGGCCACACGGGACTCTTTCTCTAAGGGGCGGCGACTTTTGCCCGACTACCAGATTCAACATTTAATCTCTGCCCGACTGAGGCCCCGAAGTTTCCCCGATGCAGCAAGGGTTTGACCAACTGGTGACGGCTGGGTGGCTGCAGCCCCCTGGCCCGTAAGGCCATAATTGGGTTGTTTATAAGTGGCCATTGGGTGAAAATTGCTTGCGCGGCATGCAGACTTGGGAGTATTTTCATGGAAGGGGATGGCCAAAATCTGTTAGAATTAGGAATGACCCTTTGGCTTAATCCTTTCAACGCCATGAAAATTTGTCGATCTTCCTAAAGTGTAAGATAACCTAAAATAAGCTAGTTCGGTAATTCGTTGGCGCATGGAATTATTGGATACAGCGCAGGTATACAAACCGAGCTCGGCATGTAATATACGGCGTTCCTTTGTTTTCGTGCAGTATGTTAACACAAAACTAGGCATACATCTGAATGGCCGACCCGAACGAAAATAGGGTCTTACCTCTACTTTATCAGCTGATTAAAGTGCATATTTTTTAAACCAAAAGACAATTTAGATGAAGTCCACTCTACAGATTACAGAACCAAACTTATGATTCCTCCTTATGAAATAGTTGGATTTAAAAAAAGAATGGTGTCACCAACCTGAATGTAATCTGAAAATTTGGAGCACGTGTTGTAGGTGTGGGATTGGTTTGTTTACCCTGACTCTTTGGAGGATGTGCGCATATGCGTAGCCACTAAAACGAATAATCAAACTCACTTATTACAAGCACGACTGATCGCTACTCTTGAAAGCAGGGGCATTCCCGAGGACACGCTTGGTCAGTTAGTTATCATAAATATCAATACACCATCCTGCAAAAATGCTTTTCGTATCCCTATAACTGTATAACAGTTCAAAAGAAATCGCCGCCCTCTCTATTTTGTGAAATCGGGTTTAGATGAATTGACTTTACATAAAACTTGTCGTGGAAGAAACAACGATTGACGGCGCTACCGATCGACAACAAATTTACCGGCTAAGATTCGGTGTATTAAGATGCTTCATGAACATTAAGGTCGATTCGTCCATAAGATCACCTCTCTCCATTGGTTCTATACTTGTGGTAATAGTTTCATTGTATTTCTTTTAATATATGCATGACTGACTTTGCTTTCAGTTATCTTTTGACCAGACGCCTTTTTATTGGAAACACAATTGGTTCAGAACTTTAATCTGAAAATCACTGGAACAGAAAAAGGAGAAAATACGGAAGTATAAAGGACGCTATAGCCCCCGCAAACTCGTCAGGCCTCGCTGGTTTTCTTGAAATGAGCGTGTTTAAGCAGGGCCTATTTGTCCGGTCAAGCGTTGAACCGTTCAAATAGTTGGAAACCTTTGGGTTGCGTTTTAGTGGTAAACATCGATTAACAAACGACAGGAATAGGACCGGGAATTGCAGTGATTTTTATCATGAAAGGATGAATGCCACGGTGAAGTAAGGAACCCGCTGGTAGAAATTTTAATTTGCACTATGTAAACATCTCATTTTCTGATTGGTGTCGCTTGTACTTTTCTGCGGCTTGGATGACCTCATTTGGGTTTAAAATTGGTACTAAGTAGTCCAAGTCATAGGACCCGTATACCAAGCTGTCAAGGATTCGAGTGGCATATAAAATGGGTTCCTTAAGGTTTGGCTCCATCATAAGGGTCTACAGCACATGGTATAGCAAAATGGAGTTCACACACGACAGTTTCGTGCCGTTCTCCATTTTTCGGTTTGGGTGCGGCTGAATACTCATAGAAGCTGGACACCTTTGTACAATTAAAATCCAGAATTAATATCCCATATCACAATGAACGTACGATTTATTACAACCATACATCGAATCATTGAAGCTGATTACTTTGGAAGGAGTCCTAACAGAACTGCAGTCACGGAGCGCAATCAGGAGGAGGGCGAGGGCATGAAGACGGGCTTTTAACAATATCCCAATTTTTATATTTAAGGTTTTACAGAAAAAGTAGTTACTCTGAATGAATTAGACAAGTGTACCACAAAAAATATTATCATTCGATTGAAAAGAACCGAGGTACCGTATAGTAGCTGCATTTCCCCTTT
The DNA here is from genome assembly GCA_037179385.1 of Holothuria scabra. Lineage (NCBI taxonomy): Eukaryota > Metazoa > Echinodermata > Holothuroidea > Aspidochirotida > Holothuriidae > Holothuria > Holothuria scabra. Next base: position 13,728,664 of record CM074198.1, read on the forward strand.
AAAAATTGCCTTTTATTTTGATGTCAAACACAGGGAAGGGCCCGGGTCAGTTTCGTGAAACATCTTCAGGCTTAACTTGAAAAAGACATAGTGACGGCTCTTTGCTAAAATAAAAAGGCAAAAACAAAAAAAGTTACGAGTTTGTCTGGCATCTCAGTATTGCTATAAATGTTCCCATAGACGTTTATCATTCGTTAGTCCTATAAATATAGGAGTTGAGTCTGTTTGATTTAATTCCCGGACCAGAAGAGTCCGAGTCAGAATTTTTCAGTTTTTCTTGTTCGGAAAAAATGAGAAAGGGATATTCCAATTGCAAAAACAATCACTCGTCAAAACCTTTAGACTTGGCACACCACTTAAAGTCGCACTGAACGAAACTTCAAATCCGAGGACCTGGAGGTTCGATTCGGCGTCGTGAATCTGAATTCAAGGTCCGTAGGATCCGTGTCTGAAGCAAGTTATTTAAAGGTAATTGAAAGACGTGTGTTTTACTTGGTGTATAGGTACTCTTTGGATACATACATGTGTTCAGCTGCCGGATCAGCACCTTTTTAATAACCCAACCTGTAGAATTACACATGTAATGTAACGGTCATGTCATATCATACAGGTACATTGCACGTTTTGTCAAATTTGGTTTATCTCAGGTTAAAGTGAGACTGTGAAAAAAGACCAGAAAGAAAAACAAACAGATCTTTAAAATTGAACTTATGCTATCTTGAGCAGAAACGTTGTCAAATCGTTCTACCGGTATAATGTCAAGTTCATACCTGAGCAGATGAAAGCAGACTTGTAACCTCATCATTAAACTGGCATAAAACCAAAGTAAGTATAGTTGCAGAATGTCCATAACTCTATTAAAAGATTAAAAATATATATAAAATTATTTTTCCAGATTAAATGTGGGGACCGATGTTTTTCATTTGGCAATATGACAAAACAGATTGACTTTATTGTGTTGTCAATGATCTGAATTTGAAATTGGGAGACGTCTGCCCTGGAACCCTTCTCTTAAGGCCAAGCCACACTACAGTGATATCTCATCGGATTTCCCTCCGATTTTTCTGAGTTTTAATATCTCCTCCATATTTGGTTGAAAGAAACCTGTGTACATGTATGAATTGTATCGAAGGACTACGAAATTCTAAGTTACACCAATTATTCCGTGACGTCACATTCCCAGACAGCTTTTATCGGATACGTGTAGTTCGATAAAAACTATTTGTCAATGTGACGTCACAAATTAAGTACCGTAGTTTACATTTCATTTCCGTGGTCCTTTCATACTGATCATATATTTACACAGGATGAAAAACTTTGGGTTCTTTCCGACAATGGATTGAGGAGATTTTAGCTAAAACTCACAAAAATCGGATAGTAATCCGATCCGATATCGCTGTAGTGTGACCTGGGCTTTACCCTGGCATAGAATCTAAGAGGAGGGTTCCAGAATGATGCCAAATGTTTCAGTATTTGGCGTACTATTTAAATTGGGGTGTACCGGTACTTCATTGCTCAAGGCCCGAAATAACGCAGGTAGGATCAGCCAGGGGTAGTGATTGGATTTGCCGACATGGGGTTGGGAGTAACCTTACTAGGGACAGCTACTCTTATCTCCAAAAGATGAAATAGAAGTTGCTGAAATTATGCTCAATGTAAACTCAAAATGGAAAGCTTGCGAAGAGGGCCGGAAAGTCGGGTCACAATAAAAAAAAATTGAGTATTTTTATTTCATTGAGAAAAAATTGAAAAAAGTTTCGTTTCTTTAACGAATCTGCCTAACTGAAGATCAAACCAGGAAATTTGATGGGGGCTGCATGGTCTTCTCCGGGGAGTACACTCGTTATCTTACCAATCAAGGCTCCAATACAAAACGTAAAAACGTAAAAATCCCTATTTATCTTACAAAATAGTCTGTTTACCACCATGATAAGGTTAATTGAGGAAAGGATCTCCCAAAATACAGGAAAAAGAAGTTAGCAATTCGCAACTTTTCATATTAATATTTTTTTTGAATCACAACTGCGGTACTTTTACAATATTTGTGGAACCTTTTGTTTTGCAATATGTTTGAATTTTTGAGGGCGTCACAGCTTAATTGAACTGAATATGAATGCGCGCCAAGCGCGCGATTTTTTCTTTGAAGTTGTAGAAAGAATTGGTACAGAATGCACTGCCTCGGAACCGATCAAGAACCATGTAAAATACTTTCATATCTCTGTTTTCATGTAGCTTTTGGTTCCTGAGTTTTTAATTTCAAGTCACAAAGTGCTGGGGATACGAAGTGTATTAGCGTCCCCTCGTATCAAAATGTCCCCTTTTTCCTGTTCCCTGTCCCACCTCAAATCGACGGCCACGCAGTTGTCAAGGAAACACCTCCACAGCTTAGCCAAGTTGCAAAATGATGCATGGGTACCGTATTTGAAATAATCGATTTCGTTGAAAGGAACATTTTAGTGAGGGGGAATTTTAGAGGATGTCGAATGAAAGAAGGATTTTTCTTTACATGTTAAAGCAGTAAGGTAAAAAGCGTTGGGCAAAATCCAAAGTATTCAACATGGGCAAATAATTGCCCGACAAATAGGTAAACAATCTACCCATATTTTTGGGTAAATTAAAGTTGGGTAATATCCAAGTGTTGGTAAAAGGTGTTGGGCAAGTTTTTAAGTACCCAACATTTGGGTAATATGTAATTGACCAATCAGATGATTAGTAAAAGATGAATTAAGTTTTACAATTATTTTAATAAAAGTGGTTAATTGAGATCTGATGGTTGGATAAGGTTCGATTTGGTAAGTAAAAAGCCGAATAGCAGTAAAAATCTGGACTTAATTACTTAAAGAGAAGTTTTCACGTAATCAGTGGGACAAGAGATACAAAGTGCCCGATTGGGATTACTACTTAAACTACACACTTCACTCTTTATTAACCAAGTTCATTGTCACTGGTCGCTTCTCGGCCTTTTGTCTAAGATCATGTGTAGTATCTGTTCTCAGGGGTGGGGGCTAGCCGGGAGGGCATCCCCCCACGTCGGGGAACTCTGCTCCCGTCGGAGAAGGTCGGCGGTTTCGTCGGGGAGGCCTAAAAATAATAATAAGAAGTAATAAGAAGAAGAAAACCTACAAGGACTGAAGTTACTGGATGTTGAACATATTTGTTGTTTTGAAATGCTATTTTAATACAAATCGGAATCGATTTTCAATCACTTCTCCTTAGCTGTCTGACTGAAAAGTCTGACTGCAAATTCATTGAAACCACCTTGTACAGTTGTAACGCGACATTTTTTCAAATACGTTTGAAGTAAAATCATCTAAAGTCTGGAGTTCGGGCAGTCACGTAGAAAATCTCATCTATTTAGCGGACCTTGCTTTGGAATACAACGAAGATTCCTAGAAGAGGCAAAAAACACTACTATGTTTTCAATTTCGTTACATAGTTTTCCCCCGAAAGAGACAAGAACATAACATCTAGTTGTAGAAGTACCTTTTATCTAGTAATTTCTGATCACTTAGCAAGTTGAGTTTTTTCTATTCAAGTGAAACTTTCATTTTATAGGAAAGCTCAAAATAAAGACTGCTTCATTTCTAGTTACAAATCTGGGAAATTATACCGGCTGTCTGAGGGGTTAGATATTTTAACAATTTTCTGTGCGCTCCGCGCCAACTGATGGTGGCGCTCCGCTTATGCAGAGCGTTTTGATCGAACAGATTACTCAACAGAACCATGCATGCTTGCAAATTATCCTTCGTTTGGGGCAATGTTATGAAAGGAAATTTTTGTTGCGGAAGAGAGCTCAAAGTAATGACTGCTTTGCTTTTAGTTTTAGTTTGCTGAAAGACAGATTCTTCAATAAAAACCTCAACTTTTTAATGGTCCTTGCAAAAGTCAAATTTGTTTTAAAACTTTTAAATTTTGTCTTCAAAATAAACTCCAAATTTTGAAGTATTTGTTGAGAAAAAAACAACTTTCGCGCGCTACGCGAGCCCCAAAATCTGCTAAGTCACGTCCCACCGGAACCGCGTGTTTGGGCTAACGGTAGAACATCCGGGTTCGATTCCCAGGTCGAATCGTACCATAGACTCTAAAAATGGAACCTACTGCCGCTGTGTGTGATCCTCCGCATAAGCAATGGAGAAGAGAAAACAAGCCAGTGAGCCACAACTGAAAAAAAGCCGTGGCCGGCTCGACTTGAACCAATAAGTTGGAAACTGGGCCGTGAATGTCTGTCTAACTAACCCACCGGAACTAACTCAAAACCTTTGTTGGAGCCTTGAAAAGCTGGTCCCCTGTCGGGGAAATCGGCGCCATCCTTGTCTGTTCGTCGGTTCTAAATATTTTTGTAGCAGCTTTAAACACATTATGTGGAAATATAGATGTATACATGTGTTAGAGAAAAGGGTGGTTGAACTGTTGAAGATGATAATATCACAAAAATGATTTCTAGGGAGGTCATAGACCGAGTGATGGCGGATTTCAGTCGCCTACCAAGAGAACGGTCCCTTAAAGTTTGGGTTTCGGGAAAGTCCTTTGTCAGGATTGAAAATATTGCTTTAAAATTTAATCTGCCATAATTGGAAAATTCCCTGTTAATTATTTGTATGTTGTCCGTATTATTTCAATGAATATATCTTCCTCCAATACTATCCATTTTACAACTTTGTTACACCTTTGTATGTGTAATGTGAAGTTTACTCAATAAACTCAAAGAAAGGTATCTGTTCTTTTCATCCATGGAGCCATACACGACACCAAGGGCGGATATAAGGGAATTTGTGGGGGGGGGGGGGCAAACTCAACTTGAGACCAAGGCGTCTCAAAAAGTATCAGGGGATGTCGTACAAAAACATTTTTTTGGGGGAGGGCATGAGAAGTGGTGACTGACTGCCCGAAAGACTATCTAAGCGGAGCGCCACCATCGGTTGGCGCGGAGAGTCAGAAAATTTGGAAAAATCGCGACCTCTCAGATAGCCGGAAATTGCATTTGCCAGGCCTTTAAGTAGAATTTAAGCAGTCGTTATTTTAAGCTTTCCGTTGAAATGAAATCTTCATTTTAATAAAAAGAAAATTACAGGACGATGTGACATTTGATCATTTTCTTTGTCGCAAAGTAAAGTCTCCATTAACAAGAATAGACCAAAACCAAATTTTTGTTTAATATGTTAAAGACGAACATATTCTAAGCACTCTGGTGAAGTTTTCATTCATTTCTCATGTTCGGTTCTCGAGATATTAGCAACTGAAGTTGACACATTTTCTACAAAAGTTAAACTTAAACCAAGCAGTTGCTATGTCATGTATTCATATTGATGGTCATTTTTTTGTTTTGTTTTTTATTTATTTTTGATCCTGCTGTTTGATCTTGAATTGATTGGGGATGCTATCTCGCCCTTGAGGCAAATTAAGTTTTTAAACTTCCATTGCTCGGGATGCACTCATGGTTACAACATATCACAGTTAAATTGTATAAAATATGGTGTTATATTTTAGAGAAAACAACTAAACATTTCCATCAATGTGAATACATGACATCACGTCTACTTGTTGCAAGTTCACTCTTTGTAGAAAATATGTCAACTTCAATTCTAATATCTCGAGAACAAAACATGGGAAATGAGTAAAAATTTCCCCAGTAAGCTATGCCTAGAATATGTTCCTCGGTCTTCAAAATATCAAAAATAAATTTGTTCTGGAATTTTTGTTTCAAGGACCTGCACACCGTTGGAAATAAATTGAAATCATAACTTTTCGATTCATAGTAACTCATATGACCAGTGGTCGAATGAGCCTGTAAACCTGGACCGGCCACACAGAAGCAAAGGTATCGCTACCAGCACCAATAACAGTACTGATTCGGTACTGGTATTGGTGCTGGTAGCGCTATCAACGCTTCTGGGCCGCCGTCACTGGGCTAAAATTTTGATACAAATACGAACTATATCCTTGACAATTACTCATTAGTTTATACTTCATAAATAATATATGAAATTTGTATCAGAGAGAAGGCTGGGATACTTTGCCCAGATTAAGAAAAAGGCTACTTTTCATTCATGTCATATCCAATAACGTTGTTTTTGGAAAATTGAAGACCATGCTTTGGAATTGTTTGAGGGGGGGGGGGCAAGTGCCCGCCGTACCCCTTTGGCGAGCCGCTAATGCATGACAGAACAATAATTTAAATGGTCTGACAGTCTAAGGGACGTGAGGTTGGTCACTTATTTTCCTTCCGTGAACGTAATAGTTTCTTCCGGAGCAGTTAGGGTTTGGTTTCGCCGAACGGCCCTTTGCCAGAGGGTCGGGAGGACTTCAGAAAAGTATTGTCACAAGTACCCCCAACCACTCCTGGGGGCAAACTGTGTAAGTTCCATCGTACTTTGTTAAATTTTTTTTTTGTCCAAATCATATAATGTTATATGTGATTATACGGGAATCCAAACAAGCACCCAACACTACAGTGCAGCTCTTGTGCAAATGTGTTGTGTACAAATTTTAACCATTTGTTGGTCAAAATTAGTTGAGTGAAATGGTTGGGTAATTTCTTTTGCCCAACTTATCAGTAAAACGCTTAACCAACTAAGTTGGTCATTTTTTTACCCAATTTCAGTCAGGCGGCATACAAACCAACGGTTGGGTTATCATTTTTAGAGTGTACTCTTCAACCTCTACACGTATTGCTATCGTGCCTTCTCATAATTCAAATTGATATTCCTCTTGGAGATATGTTACTATTGTCAAAAATATACAGACATACTCGTATTTCCAGGTTATTGACAGAAACAACAAATCATGTACTAATTCTGTTGGATTTCTGTTTGGTTTTTAAATGAACTAATGCAGGATTAATTTGCATAATATATTAAGAGTATTCAGAATGCTTATATAGTCGGTAGAATGTTGAGGTAAGGTGTGGTTTACATAGACTTATCCGTTTGCCCGCTACTTGATTTTCCCTGCTAATAGCTATAATTTCCATTTATTTCTCCTCCCTGCCTGCAGACCGACCTTAGTAGTCAATGGTCACGTGAACAGGTGAAGCAGGAAGAACATCAGAGATTGAATTATCGTTATGACGTGTCTTTTCTTTTTAGTCCAGGTGCGGCGGAACTAAACACGAAAATGATGTTACAACCCCCTTCCCCGTGGCCGAAAACGGAACTTCCCGAGTGTTTTAAACTGCATGTAACCACCCTTTGAAACTGTTCTTTTGCAAATACGGGGGGGGGGGGGGGGTGATCATACCTCTAGCACCCATTCTTTCCCTTGGTAGGCGAGTCACCAAGCCCTTCCCCTCCCTCTTCCGCTTTCACTGCTTATTACTGTTCCCGAGATCGTACTATATAAAGTAGGAAACAAATCTCAGTTGTTTTTCTCATTTCTTTGTTACCGTATTATAGTTCTTTGAAATCGGAGAGGTTAGTTTTGGTTTTGAAACCTGACATTCGTAAAAACATTGAATAAATTTAACAATTTTAGACGGAATATTGCGTTGATGTCCATATGTGGGGTGCCTGAGCGTACTTACCAGAATTTGTTCATTATTAGCATAATAATGAGTCATGTTTTTAGATATGCAATATGTAACGATTTAAGTTTTTGGTAACCTAGCCTGAAATGATCTGTGCATGTCCGCATTATTAGAATTCATGAAGTGCCTGGTTAAGAAATTTTAAAATCCGAATTGAATACTTCTTCAAGCATTGAAATTTTGTGTGGAGGATACTAAGGATTGTCAAAATACGGCTGACCGTATAAGAACACATGTTTGGAAAATTTGTTGAATATCACGAACCAATTCAATGAAGATATCACGGACTAACTCAATGAACCGCCTTAAAATATGAGAGGGTTTAGGGTTTCTACTTTAGTTTAAATGTGTTTGCACATTTCATTTTTAAGATAGCAAAATAAATAAATAAATAAGTAAATAAATGAATGAATGAATGAATAAATAAGTGAATCAATGAATAAATAAATGAATGAATGAATGAATGAATGAATGAATGAATGAATAAATAAATATGCAAGAAACGTCTAATTAGTCTGTATGACATTTCTCATAGTGCAACGGATAGGGTGAAACTGTACATTATTCTTGAGCTTTATTACTTCTCAAGGCAACCATGCATGCATGTTAAGATGGGATTTACATGCACATTCAAATCGAAAAATCTCAGATTTTTTTAAACTTTCTAACAATTATTTACGACGAAGTATTTCTCCAAGTATCGAAGAAATTACTTGAATTTGGGGAATCGGATATCCAATCTGATAGTATACAGTCGTATATACTAAACAATGGAATTGTAAAAAATTATCCTGTTTCTGTTCATCAGGATCATTTAAAAAAATCGGGCCGGAAAAGGAACTTCTTAATAACATCTTTTTATTCCATCTTCTCTTTCTTTTCTTTGAACTGTCTGATTGGTTAGAAATTCAAATGATGAATGCAGCAGCGGAGCGTCTTGCACGGATCAGGTCGACCTTGCTTTGTCGGACCAAACCTACCTTTACTGGCAGGCCGACGCCCAGTTTATTTTTGGCTTATACCTCAAACTTATAGCCTCTGAAGAAAAGTGTTATCTTTTGTAATGTAGGGACAGATTTACCGAAACTTATGCCAATCACTTATGTATGGTGTAGCTTTGCTTAGATCATTTCTGCAACACTAGGCGCTAAGCTAACAAAATGCACAGAGTGACCTTAAAGACAATCACTCGCCATGCACCCAACCACATTTTTTTCTGAGTGCATCAAAATTCTCAATTGGCATCGCTCTGTGAATGACCTTAAAGGGCAAGCAGCCATCCCAACTTGAAGTAGAGTAGTAGACTGTCCAGTTTCATGATTGGCTGATAAGAGTCATGTGACAACATTTGTTCTCTTTAAATGTGAAATTTACTAGAAAAACTGCTTGGTTTACCTTGAATATGCAATAGTGAAGTGATAAAGTGTAATGAAAAATACTTTGAAGAAAAATGAGATGAAAATTGTAATATTTAGCTTTTCTTCAAAATAAGTTTGGAGGGACTGCTCTTGAACTTAAATTACAAAAAAAAAAAAAAAAAAAATGCAGACTGAAGACTCATATCACACGGACCCGGATGATGCACCGACTACATAGGGAACTGTCTTGGGTGGGTTCACCCGCCTAGCCCTTATGAAAGATGTTGAGAAGGGAGCAGGAATGTTGTCAGTATAAATAGCCCGCCCTTCTCCTGTCGGGAAACTGAATTGTCAACTTTAACATTAAAAGATACCGGTAGCCTATGTAACGTTCAAAGCTCAACAAACTTTTTCCCATGGAAACTATTTGAAAAGAGACTTCTTGCTACAATAAAAAGAAATAAACCTGTTAACAGTGACGTGTGACGGCCCTACTGACGGGGGGGGGGGTAACATACCTCTCCTAAGACTCAATTTTCATCAAGAAATATGCTAAAACCTCAAAGCTTCCGAGGGCTTCGACCTTGGACTCCCGGCCCCTACAGGGAAGGGCACATTGGTCTCGGTTTCACCCTTCATCCGTAATTTTTTGCCCACAAATTATCGGTCAATGGTTTGTATTTATTTATAATTTATCACCAATTTTATGCGACAAAACTTTTAGGTATAAATACCATCGGTACATCCTGAGCAATGGGATTTTAAGAACTTCATGTGTCTTAAGGGCAAGATAACATCCCTAATCAATACCAGGTCAAACAAACAAGAGGAAAAATAAAAGAAAAACAAAACATTAGCCAACAATGACAATCAATGACATCACTCCTGCTTGCCTCAAGTTCACTTTTCTTAGAAAATGTGTTAACTTCAAATGCTAATATCTTGTGAACCGAACATGTGAAATGAATGAAACTTTTATCGGAATGCGTCGAATATGTTCCCCTTTAACATATCAAACGTAAATTTGATTCTGGACTATTCTTTTAAGCATTCGCGCAGGTCATTCTCGGACTTTACCTGCGCAACTGACTGTGCGGCATATTCCCTGTTAAAGGGCCAAACCTCTCACCCCAAACTACAATTTTGGAACCCGGGTACCGAAATTCTCAATTGGCTCAACTCTTTGATTGACAGCTAATTCAAACAATGCAGAGTGGAAAGGTTATATTACACAGCATGAACGGTACTGAAAGTGCATTGATAGTACAAATTGAGTATTTCTATACTCACCCTGAAGCAATAAACTGAGATTGTGTCTGGATGAGGATGAATTTCAGACAATTGTGGGAGGGGCTTCAGTAAGAAGGTTGGGAGAATTGGTACTGTTTGGGATGAGAGAAATGGGCCTTTAAGTCATGGAAGCCGACGGAGTAGCTGAGAAAACAGAGTCCGCTCCGAGGGGTATCTCGGACCAATGCTTCCTTTAGAAAAACCCGGTCCGTCGTATGTGTGGTATAACTGTAAGTATGATATATTTGTGTAAGTGCGTAATATATTATGAAAGATATTAACTGTGACCAAGCTTTACTTTGATTTGGTTTATTTTATTGTATTTCATTTGTCATTTTAAAAATCCGTTTCCGACTGGATAAAATTCGGCCAGATTTCAGGTCGACGGAATCGTTTCCTGCCGGATCCAGAGTGAAGATCCGGTGCATCCCTAAATTTTGAGAGACTGTCAAACATGAAATTGTGTTACATGGATCTGGCCGCCCACCCCAAGTGAAAAAATTGCAAAATTTCGTTTTTTTTTTTTTTATCTTTTTTGGCCAAAGTTTCAATGATTTTGCATTATCCTGTGAATGTGAACGGACTGAGATTGGGAGACATTAAAATTATTGGATAATTATCTCTGCTTCACTAAACTAATTTTTCATATTTTATTCCTTCATGCAGTGTCGTATTCACCATCCCACACCCCTAACCTTAGAACGAGTTGTTGCTTATGTGAAGTTCAATCTTTACAAACTGAAAGATTTGTTGCCTTTGATTGTGTCCGCACGTGTTACACTTCCACCTTTAAGCTACTTCCTCATTTGTTTGATTTTAAATAAGAAGTAGGCGCACTTAGTGCAGCCCTTTCAGAAGCCTTTTGATTGAAACCCCCTCTGAGAGATAAAGACATGCACGCACCCTATCAATGAAAAAAAAAAACAGCCCATTTATGCTTTCACTGTATAGATTCAAAAGAATCCCATATCCCTGCCAGAAACTTTCTATAAAAATAAAGAAGATTCCTTAAAACTAGGGGCACTGATTCCCCCGCATTCCTTTACAGCTATTCTTTTCTCCCTTTTAATTCTGAGAGCAGATTCAGTGGGACTTGTCTTTCATATACTGTTCCCAGGCTTAAAAAATCCAGTTTTTAGTCGTAAGAGGCTCGTAAATAACCTTGTTACCGTCTAATCACCATGCACGCAACAAGATTATAAGACATCTTTTATCTGTCCTACCCCTTATCACGGCCACACGATTATACAATGCCTCATAATGCTAACTTTATTTTGCACCGCAACGTAATTACATTCTGTGGAAGTTCCTTTTAGGCAAAGACCCTCTATTGTTCGGTCTATGCTATTTAACTATTGTTCCTATAGAATTTAGTGCTTTTCTTTTTCACCCTCTCTATTATTCAGCTTCGATGCCTGCCTGATTGAATATTCAGTTCGACGGATTGTATAGAGGGTGTGTGTGCACTGATAGGGCCTTTGATGAAGTCAACACGGTTGGTTGTCGTCCGAGTCGGTACAACTTGCATTTCGATTTTTAGGTTGCAGTTTTGTGTGAACTCAAGTGAAATCGGGTCCTGAATGCTGATGAAGAAAAGGATCGCCACATACATCGCTATAAATCACGAAAAGCGACGAGAAACTATCGAAATCTACAAGGTGAAAAGTTAGTTATTTCCGCAGATTCGTTTAAGTTCTTACGAGGAAATAACAACCCGTTTCGCGCGCGGCACTGAACAGGTGTTTGACGTTGAGTTGGTTTGGGCGTGTCCAACCAGAAATTCAGAAGACAACGGCTCGTTTTTTTCTTTCCATTCCATTTGATATCCGATCGCAAATAGTTTTCATCCTTCACAGTTCGAGTTTCTGTGGTGGACTAACCTTCCCAGTGCATTTTGGCAGTTCTTAAACAGTTGAGTGGTGGAACTGTGTGACCAGCGCAACGCTTGAGAAAGTAGCTCTCTCAAGCGTCTTACGGGATAGGCAAACAAGCTACAGGCTTGTACTACGCTTGGCTAAGCGACTTCTAAGAACCTAGTGACGGAAATTCTTCATCTGGAAACCCAAAGCCGTGAACTCGAGCCCAGCTGTTTGATTCAATCGAGTAGGCAGCAAAAAGCCACGTGCTTTTTGTAAAGAAAAACAAATCAATTTAATTGACGATCAATGAAGAGGCATCATTAAGCCTATTTGTAGAATTTACCAATTAATCCGTCTTGTGGCAAGTGATTTTTAAACTTCCAAAATTCACTTTTGAAGTACATAATCTTCCATAGCCTACATCAGTGGCCTAGCTATAGAAAGCAATTGTTCATATCGTTATTTTAATATACTGTTTCTTTTTGCTGTATATAAGGACCTTCCTACAAGACATGTATAATTCGATCCACTGACGTTGCAAAGTTAGTTTTCCGTGAGTTACGAATTCCCGGTCAAATCGACCGACTAGCCTTACACAAGTCGACACCATCTTTAATCTGTAGCAATACAACACTTCTTGACTGTCTTTTAGATTCACCTGCTAAAGATTAATAATGTCTATTGCAATGGATGTTGGAGTGTCGGGGGCATTACCTACCGTTGTAATGCCGCAACCTGTTGAACCAGTTACGCAGGCGAGGCAGAGTCAAAAGACGAGAGACAAGAAAAAGTCATCAAAGAGGGGTAAGTTCAAACGAAATTTTGGTCAAGAAGTGTCCAGTGTACATTGCTTTAGACGCCAAACAAAAAGTAAAGGAAAAATCACAATTTGCACGGAAAATGTTTCTTTTTTAACAAATTGTTCAGACATGCTTTTAGCTACTACTCTACCCCCATTTCCACAAAGTTGGGGGATGTTTTTTCCGATGATTTTTTAAAAGAAATTATTAAGTCAATAACTTTCTCTTTTCTGCAGGAAGTCAAGATTAGATATCGAATTTCATTTTGTTTTTATCTTATGCCTTGTCCACTTTGTGAACTTGGCACACTTTATGCTCATAATTCCCATGAAAGTGACTTTTTTATGATGTGTTATTGCCAATGCTACACTTTGAAACATTCAGTTCTAGTCCTACCATATTCAAAATCACATAGTGAATTATTACACAATAAAGTTTTTGAAGGGAATTATTACAAAAAATTTGGTACAAGTAGAGGTCCTTAGTACATGGTATTTCCTCATCATTTACTTCACGGAAACTTACGTGTTTAAAACGTTTTTTGTTGGAAAACTATGTGTAGGACTTAGCCTGCGGTTTGCGGTCTACATTGATACAAGTTTCCAATATATAACCATTGGGCTACTGTTTTGAACGTTCACTCTTTGTTTTAAAATAAATTATAGCCGAATCCGGAGAGCTAGTTGGTCTGATTTCAGTCGGCCATAACTGGAGTCAATAACCTCTTACTTAATCTTTCACTTTCCTTGCTTACCTGTATCATGGATGGTTGTAAACTGAATTGTATCTTGATTTCTTCAATTTCACTGAATATGAGCGTTAAAATTCATGTAGATAATAAATGAAGACGATTTACGGCTGATGGACCCTACTATTGGCTGCCTAAGGTCACTTAAAACAAGCGCTGATCGGATTCGTCTGTAGGCATAGTTCAACCTAAGGAAGTCATCATCAAAGATGAACGAGACGGCATGACGTAAAATCCGTCCACTATCGTCTATACTTTTCTTTGTCCAAACCCCGTACGGTGCTCAGAGAGACCGCCCAAAAGTACTCGCCCCAAAAACTCAACGTTAATAGCAAAGCTTTATTGTTTTAAATTAAGTCCAAAACAAAGGAAAACCATAGCAACTATTTCTTGGGACTCCTTTGCACAGTACCTTTTACTGTTGTTCGTAGCACCAGATAGTGAAAGATAGCTTGATCCCACTACTATGTCGCGATCTAATGGATAGGGGCCTATGACACTCAGTTTTCCCATTGCCTAATTTTACAAAACTTCATCAGGGTGAGATGGTAAACATTATGACATATACAACTTACAAGACGTTCCGTAACAGATCGAATGAAACTTGGAATCAAGTTATAGAGATTTTTCTCCGTCACGGATCGAGGCAGGCATTACGCAATCTATTTTAGCTGCTTTCGACATGTCCAATATATATTAAACATGCAAGGATAACAGTGTTTACCTGCTAGTATTGTCTCTTGTATACCATTCAACAAATTGACGAAGGTTGATGAAGGCGTTGTATGCATTACCTTACACCCAGTTTTCGAAAGTTTTGCAGTAATTTTAGAGGTTTTGGTAAAAAATGGATAAAAGTCAAGACATTTTCCATCCAGCCCTATTTCCTATACGGAAGGAACCAGAATGAAATTATCGTGATGTGGGCACATCAGTGACATACTGTATATCGATCCGAGGGGCTTATATTTCACCGTTGGTTCAATATGAGAATAGAAATTAATGCTTTATTTGAGATAAAAGTAAAATTCGATGACTTGTAAAATGAATATTCATAACTTGACAATTCATCAAGGACAAGGAAACGTGACGATTGTCAATCTAGTTATCTTGATTTGGTTTGATCACGTACTGTAACATTTGCCGGAATAGTTCGCTTAAAATCACCTTCTTCTGATCTTATTTCTGCTACTACTGAAATGTTGGTAGGAAGCACAACCTCTCCGCACTTTTACAAAAGGTGTGACGATTTCACTTTGCCCATGGACTTCGATGAATAAGGTGTCAACGAAGAGGACATACATTTCTATAGTGCAAACACAGGTTGACACCGAGTCCTTTAACCAGGGTGTAAAGACCAGTGGGAAATTTTGAAAGTTAGTTCTTGTCACTTGATGAGCTGGCTTTTGTCTTCGTCAGATTCTCATGCTTGCTGTTTTAAAAAGTGGATTGAGAAAGCAAGCAGTCTGAGAGCATGATATATTATTGACTCACCCGCTGCCCTACTGTATGTGAAGATTATGCTGTACTGCCAGAAAACCCTTAGCCATGCTGGGTCGCACAGAAAATATAGGAAGAGCCATTTTCTCTATGCATTTTAGTGTATTTCGCCCACTAAACACATATTTTCGCCCACTGGAAGATATCCCCATCCCGCATTACTACCTTGTCTTGCTATGAACCTCGATGCTGCCCCGTCAAACTGTCACGATTCATAATTGTGCACAATACCGTGGCCAAGGCAACGCTCACTCACAATTTTATGTGCACAATAATTTCAATTTTAATTTCAAATTTATTTTTTCATATGTTTTACAAAGTATGTACAATTCAGTATAGTGCAGATTATAATATATGGCATGGTATGTATATGAAGGGCACTAGATAAACAGAGTAGATTGTTATATAAGCTACTGAGGGTAATGACACAAAAATATCCAACCAGAATTCAACAGTACGGATACAACAGTAAGAGAATACAATAATAAGATAATAAACGTTAGATCGAAAATGACTTAATTTGGCTCCTCCACCTCCTGCCCACCCTTAGACAGTTCCATGATGGGAGGGTCTGAGAAATGACAAGTGAAACTGGGGCGCTCGAAGTAATTGACCCGCCCCCTTCATCGGAGGGCCCTTGATAAATGGTTACTTGAAGTTAAAATTTATCTTACGTGATTGAGCTTGTTAGGTAACTGGCTGACTAGGAAATTGTTACTCTATACAATGGCTGCAGTGAAATTTGAATAGTATAATCGGCTTTTGTGAAGTCATGCTTATTTAACGAAACTGTAGTCAAAGGCAGGGTGCACCCTAAAAAGTAGGAACTTCTTTTTTGAGCTGTTACGGACGGCCAGCCAAGCGTGCAGCACCCTGGATAAACTCATATAAACAGATGGAGATTGAAATGGAGGCCGATTGTCTAAAAAGTTATTCCGAAAGCAATAAATCGTCCTGTGGAATATTAAAAGGTACCGTACCGGTACCTGAGACCAGGGAGCTGTCTAGACAAACAAAGAGACCTATGGGTGTGTTATACATCATGAAGCTCAGAGTCCCGTAATATTTCTTTATACAATGGATTAAGTACGATACTCACGGACGAATCCAAATTTAGTCGACCATAAGTGGGGGTTATCAGTCTTAATTTTCCAATGATTTTTTTTTTTTTTTTTTTGTCTGTATCATGGGTTTTTATTGAATATGAGGGTTGATAAATCTATTTCGCTGCTACTTACCCCCATACAACTATAGTCAAATAGTAGGGCTCATTAATTATAATCCTAAATCAGGTGAGTTTGGGGGAGTTCTTGTAGACAAAGTTTAGGAGACTCCATGTCGATGCCCCCCACTAATGGTCGACTTCACCATAGCTGCACGAAGGGAGAAATCAAAGATCAAATCATTGTTTAACGAAAATACATCTTTGGATAGAAAAGCAGAATCACTAGCCTGTGTTCCTGCATAAATAACCTGTTACACTATATACTTGGCACTGCACGTAACCTTTGATATTTATATAATTATGATACTTGTAACTTTTAATGTTGACTGGAATTTAGACCAAAACGACTGAACTTGTGTAAGAAATGGGTCGCAAAACTATGGTGTCAACTCAGAACCCTGTGGTGTGAATGCATCAACTACAATATCTGGTACGGAGAGCCATTTTGTGTTGTAATATCATGACAGCTTTACCTTCCAGATGGGTAATTTCTGTTCGCACAACTTGATTGGCTACATGATTCTTATAAATGACTATTTGTAAGTTATCTGCAACGTTGCCACGAAAATCAGAGGGGTAGCTAGTGGAAAGACTGGAATTACAAATCACCCCACGGTTTATAAGGACCCAAGCTAACAGGGTGGCGACATTAAACGGCACCAGAGTGATACGTACGTTAGATACGTTGAATTTGGGTCGACGGTCTGTTTGTAATCCAATAGCTTTAAAATTGATAAAAACATTTTCGATGAATTTATTCCTGTTTTGGACTGGGACCAAGAATGAAAGTATAGGCTGCCTGCTTTTATCAGAAATTCCTTACCGGTATGTACTGTCATGGTCATGCAGGCGTGAGCGAAGGAAGGGGGGGACTTAAGAGTTGACACCTTTGACCCACGCTCAAAAAAGTAGTAAGAGAAATGATAAAAAAAAAAAGGTGATCACTAAACTAACTGTGTAACCTTTGAGGACAATTTTACCACCATTTTACATCTGGAGATCTCAAACGTGTATTTTTCCACAGACTCGCGGTGGAACCCCTATATGACATCTTTAAAACGCGCGCATGACATAGTCTAATCTTGGCCACACGCCTGCCCTGGACTGCAAACTTTAAAAAATGCCCCTTTGACCCTTTCCCCAAGTTTGCTGTGGGACAATACTAGGTCAAGTGCCCTGAGGACATCATTTTCTCAAAGCTACAGTACTCATGCGTCCCTCATTCAGCGTCTCCTGTCTGTTTTTTCTGTGGATTTTTTTATGTCAAAGACGGACCAATTTACTATGTCACTTAATTTTTTTCAACAAGATGGTCTCCGTTTCGTTTTAAGTTTATTTTTGAAGATATGCACACGTATAAAGAACCTTTGCTTTATTAACATTAATCAGACGCGCTGTTTTGTTATTGAAACCCCTATAGATTTTAGAACCCAAAAATAAAATTTGTGGGATATTATTGTCACCCGCAATTTTGCCCTCAATCAACCGAGCAATAAACCTGCGGCATCCCGGGGTTTATTTTCCCCGTTGCGGACGGGGAGAAGGTGTTCGGGTGTTACGATCTGGCGTGTTTACCTTGGAATACACGTGTAGAGATAGAGTTATTCAATGGAATCGAAACTTTCTTGTGCTTCAATTGTCGCCACAAAATGGGAATAAAATATGCGGCTATGTCGAAAGAGTTCTTTTCTCAAGTAACATAATATTTAGTTTACACCTTTTGGTGTTTTGCACTCAACAAAAGCTACAGAAATTCCGTGTCGGGACTTTGGCAAGTATATGAATCAGTCAAAAAAATGTAGCCAAACGTTTGATTAGCCCTATAGCCGTAACTTCAATACCAAGATCATTACTTCCTGGTTCGAGGTTTTCTTTTACGGTATACATTAGAAGTTTCGTGTCTCTCCTTGGTTTCAATAGAAGGCGACAGTGCCCCCTTTAGGTTTACTCTGAATGTTGACTGTACTGCAAATTATTTGCTCACCCATAATTTGATGTTTGCTACCCGTTTTGTTTGGAGGAGAGGATGAAATCGAATGGCAGAAACGAATGCTCTGTTCAGACAATTCAATTGCATCACTAGCTCCTTGTACTTATGCTTCTTGCTGTACATACAGCAACATACAGACATAGATAATTCTCACATTGGCTTAAACTCCGTAGGTTTGGTTTGGCAATTTGATAGCCTACTTACAGTACACCCGCTCTTTCACGTTGAAAAGGTACAAGTAAACCCTCATACGGAAACGCACAAGCAATATGTGTCACTCAAGCATATAGCTATGATTGCTATGAACTTTTGAGAAACAATGCTCTTAAATTATAAGGTTTGTTACACAGTTACAAACCGCATTGACGCTTCTTTCAAACTGCAGTTGTTTTGAAGGGCGGAACAATATAATGTATGCCTACTGTATGCCTAAGAAAATGAAATATTTACATCACAAATAAGAGCTTGACAAATTTGCTGTAGGCTATGTATGGTTTTTGGTTATGTGACACATAGAACATTGCTGGAATAACTACGCAGTAATATAAAAATGTAGGCTCACTGGTAGTCGGAAGGAAAGGTAAAGAATATACAGTTTATGTACAGGATCCCTATGCTGTTGTGTCGTCAGAACGGCTTCCCCGCAAGAACCAGGAACAAATTCCAAATGCGAGCAAACCCCATGGTTTGTGATATAGTGCCAGGGTAGCCAGTGGGGAAGGGGCAGGGGGGTCCCTAAAGAAAACTTGAGGACGCAATGAATTATGTTGAAAAAATAAAGAAGAAGAAAACAATGAAAAAAAAAAAACAACCAGAAGAGGGAGGTAAGATAAGTTGACGTAGTTTCAAGGGGTGTATAACTGGGGAGCATTGGCTTCACAAGTTTGAACTTTTTATGGTATTGAAAACTAAGACAAAGAATATAAACAGCGCAATTGAAACAAGGTGAGTATGCGGCTAAGGAATGGAATCCTCAGCAGAACGGTCGGAATATTTATTTTCATGCAAGTGGCAAAACTCCTCCCTGAAGAGTCAATCAAAATCTTGGGCATTAATGATGTCATAGGTTATGGAAACAGTGTTCCTGTCCAACTTGAACGCTGAATTAAAAAAAAAATAAAGCTCAAAACTGCCAAAAGTTATTGGTTGTCAATTCCAAATAAGGCTTCTTTGTATTCCACGTCGATACTATTCGGTCCATTCTCAAAGCCATAGCCAATCTTTTGTTTATGATTGAAATTAAAATAGGCCTACAGAGACAGAAGACGTCAGTTTTTTCGAAGAGGTTAGTTCAATTCTTGAATTAAAAACAACTATGAAAGGCAGGATAACAAACTTTTTTAAGTTCTAATGTACCATCTTGCGTACTTTTATGTACTGTGCTGTAGTTATTCATGAAAATGTTTTGGGACAGGGGGCGGACTAGGGCAGGAGTTTGGGGGAAATCTGGCACGAATTTAGTGGAAAAATTCGGACTGATACCTAAAATTTAAAAATTGCATGGATTTTGAAAAAAAAACTACTGAGCGTGCCTGGAACTTCCAAATCTTTAAAAGATATGCGAGAAAAGAGAAAAAACGTCATACTGGTAAAATTTCATGAAAAATCAACATGAAGATTCCAAATGATGTTACCCATTCGGGCAGCGCGTAAAGCTATTTTTCATGAGTTTTGGTTCTCAGTCTTGTACAACACAATGCCCGAAATGGCCGATTATTTTAATACTCTGTACAGGCTACATCAGACATAGCAATTATAATAGAATTTGGAATAGAGTTTTAGCATTTATCATTTTGTCAATGGCCATTCTTGTAACGAAACATAATGCATACTAACATTCTGTCCCGTAATTCTTTTCTCATTATCTCGTAATACCGTGCGACCGGTTGCAAGGCAGATAAACTGGCGTTCAATCATGAAGAGAGTCTAAACGTGATTATGATAATTATTTTTTACTCCAACGAATTCATGTCCATCCTTCATTGATCTTCTGTGAATATAAAGTATCCTCCTCTCATATCTACCTGCACACCCCCTCCCTTGTCCCTTGCCTTACCGACACTCCCCTACCTTCTCCCCTCCCCTTCCCCACCTTTCCCCCTTCCACCCTTCCATGTCCAAAAATCCCACTCAGATACGTAGTCAAAGAAGTCAATGGTTTTCCTTATATCTTTGCAGGAAGCAGACAATATTCGCTGGATTCTGGAGCAGCAAGCGATTCAAATCGTGAGTCATAATCCTAAAAATTGAATGAACCCCGAGCGTGCCTTTTACTGCTGAAGTCCATGTGAAACCCTTTTATACAAAACATGTATAGCCCCACGCCTTTACTATATATTCTCTGCCATGACAAAAAAGTCCCTCTTTGTATATTGCATCTTTGTGTATATATTCCAGACATGTAGGCTAAGTAAATTAGTATTGAAAGTTGTGCTGACATTCGATTGGTGTTTTATTTACCTATTTCATTTCCATTGGCTGGGACACGTCTTTACCGTTTGCCTTGACCAACTTAGTTTTACATGCATGGTGCAGGGGTCAGCGTCTAAGTGGTATTTCGGGTGATTCCACAGTTAAATTGTGGACCCTTTATTTGTGCTGTGTGAGTTCAAATGTACGCAAACGTACGTTTGCCTTTGTGACGTCACTGGCTATTTAAATTGGTTAAGTTGTTATACCTGTAATATTGCTTGAATTAAATACGTAAATTGAATAAAGGGCTTATCCACTCACCCGAAACTACCATTTTTGTAGAAGTACACAGAAATTCTCAATTGGCACATCTCTTTAGTTATAGCTAGTTCAAAACATGCAGAGAACTGAGGCTGATATTACACAGCATGTACTGTACTGGAAGTTGTTTTTTTTTAATTACAAACATGGGTCTTGTGCACCGTGTTGAAGCAATAAATTGAGATTGTCCTTGGGATGAGGATGAATTTAAGGCAGTTGTGGTGGGGGATTAAGCAAGTAGGTTGGGGGAAGTGGAACTGTTTGTGTGAGAGGTGCAGGCCTTTCAGCCATATGTATGATGAATTTCATGGGAAAGGTATCCTATCATCAACGCGACTGAAGCTTTTGCCAAAATATGATCAGTCTTACACTAATGGGGTGACTCGAATAAGCTCTGCCAAAAAAGAAAAAAAAAACAGGAAGTGTTCAAGGTCATTTAAACGTGTTTTAAATTCACAAAGAGAATCAAAGCTGGTAATGAGAGTTGTCCACCAAAAATGATTGCAATGCAACGCTATTTCGATAAATTCTACACATAACATTAAAGCAATTGAACATCTATGACAATGGATGTTGGATGAGTAATATTAGTTTAGCAACCTCAAAAAGACGACTTTTTTAAATGTATTAGATTTGATACACTCTTAGGTTCCAAAAAAAAACCCCGTAAAACTCACACCAGACGTTTCTTTTTTTAAAAATGTTCGCAATTGTTCTTTCTTACTAATTTACATTCGAAATCAATTATTAAAACATTTCAAGCAACTTTTTGTAGTGAAAAGCAATAATTCTTGTAAAGAGACCTTTATCAACTTAGTGTGGTGGATAATTAAGCGTGGAGATAAAAGCTTCTGCGGTTTTCGGCGTCACTGACTTTGATTAGCAGATACATTGATTTGGTTTTGATACTGTTCTGTTGAAAGTAGCAAGTAAGTATTGAGATGAAAGAGAGCCTAAGGGAAAGTAAAAAAACGCAAACGTTTGTTTCCCTAGATCTCCTTCATTAGTCTTTGTAATCCCAACGGCAGCTATACAGAAAGGACGTGATCATCTAAAACTTTCCGTTTGTTCAGCCCATTTTAAGGGGTAGAATATCGTGTTTTATAATCATTAAAAGCCGGTAACTCTTTATGTCTTTGTTAGAAACAGTTCGAAATGTCGGAGATATTTAACAAGAATAACCTTTAACATTTCTTAGAGATTACTGTCACAAATTTTGATATACAGGAGACGTTGGTACCCGGTAGCAGGTATAGGTTTCGTAGGATAGCGAGGAGGATTTTATTCATATGGATCAGTCAGCCGCCTGGATATTGGCCACACCCCTTATTCCAAAAACCGGCTTTTCTACCATTTTTTAAAACAAAATTTATTAATTTTTGGAAAAAATCAGTTTTGGGGAGAAAAGTAAAAGCGCATCCCGGTAGAAGAGAGAGTTAAAGGGGAAATGCAGTCACCCAACTTGAAGAAGTGTCCTGTTTCGTGATTGGCTGTAAAGAGTCATGTGACAAGCCTCTATTCCTTAAACGGGATATTTACAAAAAGTAGCTGCGCAGGAAAAATCTCATGAAAGATATTTTGAAGAGAAATGAGAAGCAAATTGAAAGATTTAGCTGTTGCTCCAAAATAAGTTTGGGGCGACTTATACCTTTAAATCGAATAAGTTCGATTTAGACAACAAAAACATTATACGTCGTTGCACATTCTTTCTTGAAATTAAATTCGATCGGCCCCTTTATTATGCTTTCGGCGGGATTTATAGAATGAGATTGCATGGGGACAAGATTTATTTAGGTGAGACCCACAATGGAAACCATACCTTATTATTAAAAGTGTAAAAGAATGTAGACAATCTTCGAACGGAGATGCCGATTTCCAATAAACATAATGAAATTTTTATTCCTGTTGTGTCATATTTTGATATTTAAAAATCACCATTTAGACAAAAAAAATAACACCAGATTTCAGTGTCTCTCATTAGACGCATACATGCAAGTTAACTAGCGATCAAGGAGAAATTTTAAGAAATTATGTTATCGCTATCAGAACAGTGAAAAGGGAGGGGGAAGGCATTAGGACACCTAAGATAGCGGGTTTTCTCTCTATCCTTAGACTTTTCCCTCATGTCGTGCACCCCCCCCATGACACAATCCTGGCTACGCGCCTGGTATGTGATGTTACCCCACCCTCTTACCCAACCTGCTAACCAATCATTTTCTTTTGGTGTTCCCATAGTGTGACTGCCATGACCTATTAAACTATGTCAAATTTACATTGTACGTAGTAAATCGCGATTTGCAAGCAATGAAAAGACCGGATTTAATGAAAGCTCATTTTAAAAATCAACACGGTACTTGTGTTTAATATGTGGACGGAGATATTGACATGAAAATAAGGACGAATTAATCTGGTTTTGTCAGATTTTTCAATCGTAATGGCCTTCAAAGTCAAAAGAAAGGAAATTCTCAAAACTTTGTCTTTTTTTTCTCTCTGTTTTTTTTTTTTCATTGATAACAAAACGTGATTAATTCTATTCGTAAGCTTTTTCATGCAAGGCTGACCTTTTCTGTAAACTAGTGAGGTTTCCAGTCCCAAAATTGAGGTGAAAGTATGACTTGGTTTTTTAAATTGCACTCTTACCTTTCTTTTTACAGTAGGCTGAACTAAAGGGGGAATGGGTAACCATGGAATGACCTTGTTTTTGGTGACAATGGTGGTGCCTTACTTTGCATTTAAAGTAACCGTTCCTGTGTATTGACATCACGACCATTGAATCTATATGTTTACACCACCGGTTATAATTTCTTCTGGTACGGAATTAAACCGTCGCCTATTTTCGTATCAGAAAAATAAAGGCAATAGTTGATAAACGCGAAAAAGATGGACTAAATATAAATAAATAATATAAAAAAAGTATTACAGAAGCTTTTCCGGTAGATGTGTATATACTGGCATGAATAAATTCCTTCCGTACGATATCTGCGTTTCATACCTAACATGACGTAGAACTGTAGAGGGCTCTTCTCTTCCCCTGTATTGATGGTTTATATGTAAGAGGACTCTTTTGTCCAGTTTGTAATGTGATTTGTTCAAACAGACAAAAGTACATGTAAAGACATAAAAATGCAATGTTAAACTTTTATAATCTAATATTTTAAAATCAACTTAGCAGAAATCGGCATCAAGTGCATTCATAGGCTAATCAAATACATTTTGGAAAACTTATTGTTTTATTCTCGGATAAAAGAAAACAGTCTCCTCATATGCTTAGGAGAAAGGAAAACAAAAGAAAAACCTTTATAGTCAGTCCGTGAAATAACAGACATCATGCATGTTTACTTTTAAACAAAAGAAAAATGGATCGATAATGATAGTACAGTAGGCATGTACTGTATAACAAGGTTATACAAATAAAAGGTTATATACAGAATTTATAGGCGTCTTGCTGTAGGAAATGATGATTTGTGGATAGGTTGATTACATGTTCCCTTTTACATTGCACATTGCATGCTGAAGGGGACAACTGAATCTTTCCCTGCAATCACCTTGGACGTGCAGTCACTCGTGACCTATGACCTCCAAATTAGGAGGTCTTTAGAGGCAATCTGAATGGAAGTTCTTGAGAAAAGCAGACTCTTGTAAGGAATTGCAATTTAATTCAATAAAATGGGTGAATTTGGTCAGTGTAAGGTTTTATTACGGAAAATTCTGTGGAATAGAACGGCTGTTATTATAAGGCATTGAAGGAGAGTAAATTTCCAGTTGGAGACATGCTGCGATTCGATACGATGGAATTAGTGGAAAATAAGGATATTGTTTTTCCGGATGACTGTAAAGTTGAGGAGGAAAAAAGCACAAGGAGATCCCAGAGGCTGTTTAGACACACAGGTGTGGTTCAGTATAGTTTTAACTTTGGTATGATTTGGCTTTGTCCAGAAGAGGAGCAAGGGTGGAGGGAGTGGAAATGAGGTGGATAGGATAAAAAAGAACAAGAAAAGCAACTTTAAGGTTTGTTTTTAATGTACAGTGATACCATCTTTTCATGGTATGTACAAACGTTAGAAGCGACGGAGTTAAGGAAGTCCCTAAAGGTGAAGAAAAAAGGCAGGTAAATTTTTCGCATGGGGCAAGTACCAAGCTGTGTGCAATGGTTAGTTCAAGGAGATTCTGAGGCTCAGTTTCTAACACATTGGTTCAAGTCAAGCCGCGATCACGGATTTTTTCCAGTTGTGGCTAACTGATTTGTTTCCCTACTCCATTGCTAACGCTGAGCACTAAGCACAATGACAGTAGGTTTCTTGTTTAAAGTCTTTAGCATGATCCTGACAGGACTCGGAAATTCATATTATAGAGAGGCTCAATGTGAATAATCAAAACACTCTCAGTACAGTTAATGAGGTGAAATATAAGCTTTGTTAGCTGTCAATCAAAGAGCTGAGCCAATTGAGAGTTTTGGTACCCCCCCCCCCCCGCTATAAGGACTGCAGTTTGGGGTGAGAGGAATGAGCCTTTAAGTTAGTTTCCAGTTCATCTAAAAGTAATATTTCCTTATCCTAGTGGTCTTTAGATCACAATTATCCTCCCATTTTATTTTGTAGCCCATATATCTATGTTTTTGCGACATATTGCTCATTTCACTCAGTTCAGGGAGCTGTTACGTAACTGATACCTCCATGGTCAGTCACAGTTGTGTTGGGTTTGTTAACTACGTTGGTCTACTGAGAGGCGGCGGCCCCTCTCGCATTGTGGACTTTCTCAATGAAGGCAACGTTTTATAGGATTTTTTTTGGGGGGGGGGGGGGGTGGGGGATTCCAGCGTTTGCTTTTGTTGTGACTTTTTAGTTGAACTTTTAAATCTTGTTTATATTTTTCCATTTCGCTGTATTTCTATAGACGAGTCCGAACAGCAAGTGATTGTCTAATTTCTTTCGGCCATAACTGATGTGTATCACCTTTTGATATTCTATTTTCCTTGCTTACCTGAATCATGGATGGTTGTACACTAAAGTGTTTATTGATTCATTCAATTTCACTGAATAAGAGGGTTTGAAATTCATATAGACAATAAATGAAGACTATTTAAGGCTGATGGACCCCACTAATGGCTGCCTACAGTCACTAAACACAAGCGCTGATCGGATTCGTCTATAGGTAACACTAGCGCATTCGTGTCGGTGTGTCGTTACATCCTTTCTTACTACTCCTGTATTATGTGGTTCGTACAACAAATGTTGCAACTGCATGCATTCAGTCATGAGTTAGCATGTTATGACTTTTCTTGTAGGAAATGACAATAGTATCCATTTCTTTTTACTTAAGCCTAACTGTTGTAGTTAGTAACTTCGTTGATACGTAGACGCATGAAGCCTCAATTGACGATTTAGTGGTTGTATTTAAATCAAACAAATTGACGCACTGAATTGAAACCTTGATAAAGTGTTACGACTGTAATGAAAAATTAATCTCACTTGCGAGTTGTCTTGGCTTGAGAAATATTTTGCAAAGGCTACAACAGTATATTTGTCTTTTTGTTAGTGTTTACTCACTCGCCAGCTGCAAAGTGTTCCACACAATTTTGCTCAGAGCATGGATTTTATTCATATGTCCTTCAGTGGCGTAGCCACGGAAGGGGTTGGGGGGTTAGAACCGCTCCCATGACCCAACCTTGCAATGCAATAAACACCTAAATTAGCGGATTTTTCTCTTTGTCCATTGACTTCTCCTTCATGTAGTGCCTCAATCCCCCTCATGACATCACCCCCCCCCCCTCCCCCGACACGATCCTGGCTACGCGCCAGATGATCTTGCATGCCACGTATTTGTGTTGTACTCTAAGTAGGCTATACGTGTTCCCCACCTACCACCTGACCACTGTGTACATAACGCAACATAACAGTTCATATTTGTTTATGATTCGTCTGCCTATGACAAGGGATTGCATGTGACGTATCATTATTGTTCGCAAGACAACCAAAATAATAGCCGATAATTGGCGATTGGATAGGTTTACCAATTGCAACGACAATACCCCAATCTTCAGCAACTACAAAGTAAATATGCGGCTTGTGAACAAAACAGATGTTTCTGGTTTTCGGTTTTCAGTTCCCAGTTTTTATGACTTCAGTAACAGTGTATAATGGTATCCTATGACTATAGATAAACCAATTATATACAATCCAAAGTTATTCACGGAATGCGTTATTTAGATGTTTAAACACAAATTCTTTTCGACATTATATTATATTAGGCTTCACTGTTGGTTACGACTGATTTTTACTATTTCTACAGTCCATTGTTCAATTCCCTTTCAAGTCCTTGCGTGCAGACGAGAAAAAATGACTGCATTAGAAATTATTTAATGAACAGTGTTGTCGCCGGAGAGGGTTACCTGTAGGACAATTGTTATTTTGATTATTTTCTCTCTAAGAGTAGAATAAAGTATGGTGTAAATGAAACACCGAAATATCATTGGTTGCCAATCTGTAACCCACTTTTCAGCTTGATATTGACGTGTCAAAATGAGAGAGCTATTGAAAGCGAGCTTGTTCAGTAAGTTCATGCAGGTATGCTATAACATACACAAAACTGTCTCGCAGGGAGCAGTCCATTGGTGTTACTTATCAATTGACTCTTGTTCAAATGGAGGTAGTTCACCGTGTACGAAAAATAACCTTTTGTTCCAATCGTGACCAAATCCTTTTGTAACCAAAACTTGTAAACACGTTTAAAATGGTAAAATACACTTTTGAGCTGTGTTATTAAAATTTCATCAGAAATTATCGGAAAGAGATATTTAATGTGACGATGTTTTTTTTTTGGGGGGGGGGGGGCGGGTGGGGATTGCATGGGTTGGCAAGGTCTGGTTGGTGTTCGTAGATATGCACATGCCGACATTTCGTTCCAATGATGAACTGGACTTGCAGAAATTGTTTTCAACTTTTCCCAACTGAAACGACTTTGCAAGTTTCAAAAGAGTACTTTGGCATTTACAAATGCGTGTCCTTCATAAATTTGTTGCATAGGCCTGTTCATTTTTTTCGTTTTAATAAACCTGCTGTACGTTATGTTAAGTCATTGGTTGTATCAGTCAGTTACCACTTGAAATAAATTACAATTGTTGCATTTGTTTTATATGAAAACAAGTAAATAGAAGAACGGCCCGAGAGGAACAAAAAGCTCGTGAGATAGACCGTGATAGAGCGAATAACAATCTTAAAACAACACGAAAATGTGCACAACAACATATGTAAGGTGACTTTGTTCTTGGTATTGAACATGAAATACAATTAGACACAATACACAAAGAGATCATACTTTGAAACACATACTTTGAAACACAATGTTCTCATCTGATGGAAAAAGTATTCAAATTTATGTACAACATTTTACGTATATGCCTATACGTTTTGAACCGAAGCAAGCAATCCCGTAAGCAGGTAAGCGCGTGATATACTAACACATGTGTTTTAAGGGGATTGGCGATTACAATACTTTCACTATTCACCCTGAAGAAGCATTTTTCTCTATCCGAAAAGAGAAACGGATGCAATCCCGTGTTCAGTGACAGTTACCCTCTTGTGCCATGCTATTAAAGGCATATTTTCATCATCCCAAACAGTTCCAATTCTCCCAACCTACTTACTTCTAGCCCCTCCCACATTTATCTACAACTCATCTTTATCCAGACACAATCCTAGTTTATTGCTTCATGGCTTGTCCCAGTGGGCATAGAAGTCCATAATGTCTAATCAAGACACTCTCAGTGCCCATGCTGTGTAATTTAGCTATGATGCATTGTTTGAATGTGATGCCAATCAAAGAGCTGTACCAATTGAGAGTTTTGATATATGTATACTGAAACTGTAGTGTAGGGTGACGAATGACTGTCTTTAAATACTTAGGACTTATAGGCATATTCTGGTGGCTTTTCACCTAGGTATTCTAAGAAAAACAAAATATTCCACACCCCGTCCTTCAAACCCTGTCGCCTAACCCCTAGTCCTAACTCAAGATATCTCCCTTTGGTAATTTTTTCTTAAAAATACTTCTGCTTTTCAACAAAGCCACAGAACAGAAAGTTATATGTAAATTTAGCACATTGCCTCGTATTCCTTTTGTTTTTCTTTAATTGAGAATTTCCTATTTGTCCTTGAAATTTGATACTGTTGGAATGTTTGAATATCTTTTCGTGTAGATCTAGCATTGCCCTTCACCGTAGGAAGAGTACAACAAACAATGTTGCTTATACTATTGCTTGCAGCAGCATCAAAATTATCAATTAATTGTAAGCAAAGCCAAATTAATGTGCCGCAACGACATCACACAGATGCACCACATCTCCAGAAAAAATGCGTTTCTTTATAAAACTTTGTGTCTTCTGAACGCTATATGCTATTGAGATGCAGTTTTCACCTCCTGTTGGAAAAAATCTGCATATTTTGAAGCTAATGAATTTAGTCTCCGGAATATATCTTTAATTTGGGGGAGAGGGACAAAATATAACTTTGCGTTCAGAAACATGCTGTGATTTTGTGGGAGTTTGAACAACCGATTTGATTAAATTGAACCAGCTCCCCAGTTAATTATGTGAACCAATAGGTGTAGGATGGAGTGCTCCCTGCAATTGAGGAGGTGTGCTGAATGTTGTTCAGGACATCCTTCTTGGGGGAGGGGTCCTAGGGATAAGGTGCCCTCCTCCTTTAACTCTGATAATATTCTTAGTATTCATCGCAAGTTGGTCCAGATGCAATTTGTTGCAAACATGTTGGGTAAATGTAAGGACAATTTTACTACAGCATGTTCGACCTTTACTAGGAGATGCTGATGAGGGTTTTGATCAAGACTAATGAAGGAGGCCGGGAAGCATACTTTCCGACAAATATAATTTTTGCCAGGGGTTTGACAACCTCAGCCCCTCCACGCTTCCCATGCCTTTAAATGTGTCATGCAACCATGTACATTATGAATAACTGGTTAAGATGAACTTTTAGGTTTGGAAGAAGGGGATGTTAAAAGGTTAGCGTATAGGCTCAGGTAATGGAGTAACTGAAGGGAGGTGGTGCAGCCAATCAAAACTTCCTACATTGTAAACACAAACAAGTCAAGTGGTGACTGGTGTCTGGTGCCTCAAGTGACTAGTTTGACATTTTAGAATAGTTTGTGATGATATCTGAATAATTTTGTAGTAATGGACTAAAGAATATCAGTCAAAACTTAGTCAAGGAGGATTAATATTTGTTAGAAACTGATTCGACTGAGTCAAATAATAAGTCAATGTTGTTGACTAACGGGATTAGTCCTTCAGGCACTGTTTGACCAACTTGTGTGTACAGTGTATAATGGTACAAGGCCCTTTAATGTACCCATTTGCTTCCTGGGTGTAAAAAAATTTTGAATTTTGAGTTAAAAGCTAATCAGCATCAACATAATTAAAAGAAAACAGTCACAGACCAACAATATTTGTTCTGATTTCAGAAACCGAAGGAGTCAATCAACTCGGCGGCCAGTTTGCGAATGGGAGACCACTGCCAAACTACGTAAGGCACCAAATTGTAGAGCTAGCCAAGAAGGGAGTCCGACCGTGCGATATTTCAAGACAACTGAAGGTATCTCATGGATGTGTAAGCAAGATTCTCGTCAGGTAAGTCATCAGCTCCTTACCTAAGACGTTAAAACATAACGACAATTTCTCTGCTGTTCTATTCAACATATCTTCTATTTGTTTATGGTACAGTGGTTACAGTGGCGTAGCTACACGGGACAGGCCAATACCCCCTGGCGTAGGAGATTGGACAATTCGAATATCTCAATTTTTCTCTTTGGCATTTTCTGGGGCGATGCGCACTGTTTAACAAGAAATTTCCTTACTGGCTAACTATAGCCTTATCTCTAATCTAATCCCTAACCCTAACAAAGAATACAATCGATACAATACAATGACAACAACCAATCAAAAAACACCTTGTTAAACAGTGCGCATCTATCCTATTTTCTTTAATACAAAGTTCCTTCTTTGATAAGGGTCTATACTCTTTTCTTGGTTCGGTATAGAATTCGTGATCGAATGTATTACTACAACACTTTGGTCGAAGGTCTAAGGGGGCGGCGGCCACAGAGGCGCTATGCACGCTATTGAAACACATACTATCTCGTATCTGTCTACTTTTATTTTTATTTTTGTAGGTTTTATGAGACCGGATCCATCAAGCCAGGAGTAATAGGGGGCAGCAAACCAAAAGTAGCAACTCGAAAAGTCGTGGATAAGATTGCTGAATACAAGCGGGATAATCCAACAATTTTTGCCTGGGAGATCAGGGACCAGCTTTTGGCCGAAAACGTCTGCGACAAGGAATCAGTACCAAGTGTCAGCTCAATTAACAGGTATTTTCACAGCATTATCAACTTTCCCATGTTTTTAAAGTTTGTGAAGTATTTATAGTTTAAAGATAGGTACCCGTTACCACAGACATTTTCAGCTCTAATGTGTCCTAATGGGCCCTAATGTGTTATCTAAACGCTCTCGGTGCACTCTGTGTAATACGAGCTACTCTGCTTTTTTAGTTTGATGTCAATCAAGTTAGACCTGTGCCAGTTGAGAACTTTGGTAGACTAAGGGTAGAATTGTTCATAGTGGTGACGAATGTCAGAAATCCAGTTTCATTCCTATACACAGGAAGTAAGCCTAAGTGTACAACCTCGGAGCACGTTATCAATATCACGGCCCAAAGGGCTATGCTGTGTTCACATGATTTTAATTTCTTTCATTTGCATGCTCGACATTAGGATTTTTCAGGGATTCGCTAGGCTGGATTCAGTTATGATGCCAGTATTAACAATGATGTATTCAGTCTATCTCGCCCCTCACCACCCACTTAACCCCCCCCCCCCCCCCAGCTTGCCAATTACATCGTAATTTGGACAAAGGTGAGGTGGTGCTTACGTAAATCGGTGTTTCAATTGAAAGGGCTGGGGGCTGTTGGAACCTTGCTCATACCAGGTCGGTGATATTAGTGACACTTCCCTGCCCATACGACTATTTAGGGATGTAGGTAGGGCTATACATAGTGTTATCGGATGAATGCCTTAGAGTAAGGTTGTTGCAGGGAGGGACTACGAGAAGGGGATGGGAGATATATAGAGTCATTCGACCCCTTTTTCCGTGATTTGATATCGTGCACCTAATTCGGTATGGAGACATGGAGACGGTTGTTGGTAGATTTTGATGGATGCTTCTTTTCCCATACAATGAAAAACGCACAGTCGAAACCATACATGCACAGTTCACGTTTCAATGCAACAGTGTAGGTGAAATCATGTTGGTGTGTGAGATAATTGTACCACTGGGTTTGAAAATTGTTCGGAAACAGGCTATTTTAATGCTGACGTTTAACTGACTTACATTAATTAGACAAGTAGGCAGAGTTCCTACCCTCATTTTCAAAATGTCGTTTGGTATGGGTTTGGCCAGATAGGTGAAGGAGAAACGTAGTCCCTTCGGGAATTAAAGTAGCCATCTACATCAACGCCTTGCTCGCTTTTACGGATTTATAAACATCATTTGTATAAAACACATGACGCGTTTAGTAATCTGATGAGATATGCGGTTTATTATTTCAGAATACTTCGAAATAAAATCGTCAACGGATACGTGAGGTACGATGCGTCTCTTACCGTCAAAAATAACAAGTCCCAGCAAGAAAATGGACAGGATGTCGACGATATGACTCACAATATGTCAATAGATAGAGCCTTTTTTCAAGCTATGGCACAGGCTTCTGTTCTCCAAGCACAGGCTCAAGCTCAAGCTCAGGCCCAGGCACAGGCAGTCCAAGCACAAGCTGAACTCCAAGCTCAGGCGCAAGCCCAGGCTCAAGCTCAGGCACAGGCTCAAGCCCAAGTCCAAGCACAGGCAGCCGTTGCTGCAACGCAAGGACAGGCTAAAGTATCACCATCACAAATCCAACCTTCGCAGGGTCAAGTTCCTCTATCTGTCCCTACCTCTACCATGCAGCCTCTTGCCGGTCAGTATCAAAGCTACTTCACAGCTCTGTCTTCACCCAACCAGGGGGCAGCACCAACTATACCCATCCACGTGCCTACTACGTCACCTCTGAGTGGAGTTACTGCTAACATCCAAGGAAATACAGCTGCCGTTCCTCAGTCATATTCCCTACAAAGGCTCCTCGATGGTCAGCTAGTGCAAGTGGCTGCAGCAAAGCCTAAAGCCCCTATTAAGGCAGAAGGTAAGATTAAATGTAAATCATAAGCAGTAAATTTAAGATTTATAGATCACTCGAATTCATCCTAACATGGGTCGTGAGACAATTTCATTTTTGCAACCGTTGTGTGGTGTTCGTTTGATCAAAAACGGAAAACCGACGGTATAATTCAGCCTGGATCTAGGCATTTTAAAGTGGGATGGCGCTGCAAGCCCCCTTGATATTTCAATTTGCTAGATTAGCATTACGCTTGTGCTAATGTTGCGTATTTGTCATTTGCTGATATGGCAAAAGGGTGCGGGACTGAGGCCCGGAAAAGCCCCCTTCCTCGGATTTGCACCTGTTTTCGATGTAAAACTTGTGTTTGCTCTCTAGACAGGTATTCAACTTATACCAAATAAGTGACAAAATTTCAATATGCAGACTCTGCTTACCGGACTAAAGCACTTTAAAAATCTACGTGAATTGCCCAAATAATTTTAATACATTTTCATCCCTTCTATTAATTCAATTCAATTCAAATTTATTTTTCATATGTTTGTCAAAAAAAGTTACAATACGATCATAATGCGATATAACAAACAAAACATGAAGGACACTAGAGAAACAGAAGGAAACTGTTATCAAAGGTAACCATGACCATGTAAAGAAAAAAAATTAATAGTCATATATATATATATATATATATATATATATATATATATATATATATATATATATATATATATATATATATATATATATATATATACATATATATATATATATACACATATATATATATATATACACACATATATATATATATATACACACATATATATATATATACACACACATATATATATATATATATATATATATAGATAAACAAATTAAATTCAAGAGCAAACCATAGACCTAATGCAGTGACGTCACGTAAAGTCATTCTGGAGGCAAACATTTAAAACTTGCTCTTTGAACGACATAGCTTTTGTACGCTCGTGAGTTTACATGAATCAGCATTCTGCATTTATTGATGTAGGTTACTCTTGTTAGAGCTTTTCCTCATAATGTTCATTATATTGGGGAGCTTCTTCTGTTCCGTGACTTCATACACGAGTAACTTCTATTCGGTACTGAAAACAGCTCAGAGGGACTTGATATGCATAAAACTGTAGTCAAAGGTAAAGTCAAGGAAGTCTTTAATATGTTGCCACAGTATACTGTACTGTACTTACATCTCGTGCGTAACTATGTGTGATTGCCGCTATCCTATGCATGCGTACAAGCTTTAAAGGCCCAATTTTCTCATCCCAAACAGTACCAATTCTCCTAACCTTCTTAATTAAGCCCCTCTTACAATTGTTGAAGTTCACTCTCCTCCAGACACAATCTCATTTTATTGCTTCAGGGTGAATATAGGAAGCTCAATGTGTATAATCAAAACACTATCAGAACAGTTCGTGCTGTGTAATATAAGTTTTGGTACTCTGCACTGTTTGAATTGGCAGTCAATCAAAAAGCTGAGCCAATTCAGAGTTTCTGTTACCCTATACTAGAAGTGTAGTTTGGGGTGAGAGGATTGTCCCTTTAAGCTCGCCAGTATGACTACCTGCTGTGTTCATGTTGTGTGAAAGTTTTGACTTGCCCAAGTGGTTCTGTATCGTCGGTTCTCACCAGAAGCTTGAAATACTTTCGAAAAAAAAAGAAAGCAAACTGACGGCCATCTTAGTATGAAGGTACTTTTTGGTGAACGTATTGGTTGCGTGATTCCTCTGTACTTGGAAGTATTTTACTAGTTACACAGACCAATAGCCAGATAAGGTATTCCTGCGTATAGCAGGCTGTACGGCATATTCCTTTTTTAGTGGAAGCTAAGAAGCTGAGAAAACCACCGTCCGCTCCGGGAGGTAGATAAGGTACGGAATGGCTTCTGGGAGGGTGAAGGCGAAAAATTTCAGGATAGCCAAATGTGTGAAAATATTACTGCAGTGACAACTTGAAACTTTCTTATGGGTGGGTGCGAAAAATTTTCGAGGTGAGGCTAGTCATTGGTCGTCACTGGGTTTGGATCTAGTTCTAGGATTTACTTATGGGACATGTTGAAATGTTTCAGTGTTTAACTTATTCAAAACACGATTTCAACGAAGACTTGAAAAACTGAACTATTTGTTAATCTTTTCTTTTTACAGCTCCATCTCCGAATAAACCAGCTTGTGATGACAACACTTCACAACAACAAATTACTACTCTCTCTGCGACTGATTTAGCCAATATGGCAGTTGCACAAGACAGAAGCAGGTCGACAGATTTAGCTAGCCAACATCTAGAAATGCTCAAATCGTTACACAGCGTTGCCTTCGCCCAGAATAGCGTCGCCCACGCTGTAGCCTCGTCGACTGTTACGTCAGCCATGTCGAACGACGCTGCCACGAAACAACAACTCGAGTACTGGAAGTACCTTCAAGCAGCCCTCAAACCCGTCGAGCAAACCACGGAAGACCAAACACTGAAGAATTATTATGACAGTTGGGTCAGAGACCTCGCACTTGCCAGCTCGGCAGATCCATCCTTTAAGGTGAGGCGAAAAAAAATTTCTTGTAAAAATCCCAAGACTCAAATGCGGCCACGATTTCTCTTAAAACAAGGGTTTAAGATCACAAAAGGATGAAATTTGCATTGAAATCCGATGTGTGGTTTTCAAGACATGAGCATGTAAAATTTTCCCACTTTCCACAAAAAGTGAACTTGAAATAAGCACATATGACATCATATCCCCACATTAGTGCCCAGTCTTTCGTTTGTCTTTACTTCAGAGTCGATTTTCTCCTAAACAATCCCATATTTTTTAACTTTGATTTCATAAGTGGCATGAGAACTGTATAAACATTGCATCCCCCACAGGGAGGTCCTATTCCTATGAACTTCCAGGTCAACACAACAGTCTGATAAAACAAAGGGAAACAAAGCCCTTCTTGTCTAAACAGTTGTCACTGTGAGGAAGTGATATAAGGTCTGCTGCCCTCAAACCCACTTTGGTACACAAATATATTGACTTCATTTACTGATGTCTCGAGAAATACATTTCCGACTCGAATGGAACTTTCACCACACTGTGTAGATTTCGTTCCTCTTTCACATACGAAAATTTATAAGTTTTTGCTGAAACTTTCCCTTTAAGTAGGCAAAAGGGAGTAATAAAGTCTTGATCAAGACTACAATAGCAGTGTCGAATTAATGCCATTGTAATTTGGGAAGACGAGTTCTCAGAAGTATCCCTTTTCCTCATATATGTTGCTTACCGATTTTCTGTGAAGTTATTGGACGAAATGTGACTAACCATGTAAGGGGAGAGGTGACGGGATGGGTCGAGGATGGGTGCGGGGATCAAGATGATGAACAAGATCTTCGATCTTGCTTTGAGGAAGTGTAAACCGTCTCAGTGTGAAAATTCAGTGACCAGCTTCCAAATTTGTATAAAGTTTCAACTCTTTTCTTGAGCTATAATCAACATTCATGAAAGGGACAATTAGAGTTTGACGGAGTAATATAACCTTTTGTTCCATCATTTTGGTTTCATTCTCAACTGATTTTTTGAAAGAATATGTTAACATTAAATAAGTCGCTCCAGTGGGGAGAAACGTGAATTCTAGCATTAATGAATGGTAATTTCTATATATTTTTTGTGGAGCAAATAAACCCTTTTTGTATACATGACAATACAGTTCCTTTACACGGTGACGAATCACAACGAAAGACCTGTATGAAAATTCAACTATTATAAAAACAAATTGTAAGGAAAACTCTAGTTGCCCCTTTGTATTAAGTAATGAAATCTCGTTAACATACTAAAATTTGGCAAAGATATAGTACAGTGCTAAAAAGACGCCCAACTAACCATAGTCGTTGATAAAAGAATAGTTGTTTGCTTTAAGTGCCCTTTTCAGACAATTTCACACACAAGTTGAACTGGCTACATACAAAAATACCACGTAAACATATGACTGGCCCATTCATAAATTTCGGTATTTTTATTTATTTAAAAGATCCGTTTTTTATCTTTTTATCAATTTGAAGTTTTAAACATCTTTGTTATGAAAGGTAGTCTAGAGAATCGTTATGAAAGGTATTACAGAGGACCTGGATCGGTTTTCTCACCCATAGATTCCAATGTCGTACGCCACAACTGAATCTGGTTTAATTCCTGCAACTCCGGTGGCAGTAGAATCAATCGCCAAGGATGTGTCAACTTCTGAGAAATCACCTTTGCAAGAAAAGTCTGCTTTGGGTAAGCATATACTTCTTGTCACACATGGCATTTTGTTGAGTGATGTGAATGACGTCATGAGTAACGGAACACCCCATTGGACACAGCGTCTTAATATGTAATACCCTGGTTACCCATGATATTCGATCATGCGCAGTACGTGTGTTACCGATACGTGCACGACAACACCTTAGTAACAATTGCTGAACACTGGACGTACGGATGGCAAAATAGAGAGACGCGCAACGCAGTGACTTCGGTACATAACCACTATAGACGAATCCGGACAGCGTTTCAGTCGGCCATAACTGGGGCATCTATCACCTGTTAATCTTTCAATTTCCTTGCTTACCTGTATCATGGATGGATGTACACTAAATTGTGTATTGATTCCTTCAATTTCACTGAATATGAGGCTGCATGTTGACAATAGATGAAAGCGATTTGAGGCTGGTGGACCCCACTTATGGCTGCCGCAGTCACCAAACACAAGCGCTCATCGGATTCGTCCATAGGCAAAATGCCTTTCAAAAGACTGCAAAGTGTGTTCTAAAAGTGAACTCGCCACTAGTAGAGCGAAATGCTAAGGATTTGATATTCTTACACATGCAAATTGAGTAAGTGAGCACTCTGCATAAACTGATAAAATCAAAGCATGATAAGTTTTTCTTGCAGGTCTTAGACCAATTCTTCAAAACTGGTTTAGGCTACAATAACTGCGCAAAGCAGCATATAACTCATTAATCCTTTACATTGTTTCGATTTAGATAAAGAACGAACAACTGAAAACGCCACTTTCGCTGAACTGCAACCTGCGAGGGATTTAATGACTGTGCCCAAATCAGAAGCAACTCCTGTCAAAGAAGGTTAGTAACGGTATGCTACCTCAATGATAGGCATGAAAGGTTGAAGCATACATCCACTACAGCTCTCACTCCGGTGTGGCTGAAAGCTAAATTAATTTACCCATTTCAGAACACCGTGCACCGTGTTTAATCAAGTTATTTTCTGTTATTTTACGTGCACATTCCCAGACGATGTTAAAAATATAAGACATTCGTAGACTACACTCTAAAAGCGTGTTTAGCAAATAAACACATATTTTTACCCCCCCCCCCCCCCCGTTATACACGTCTAAATTCTAAACATTTTTAGCTATTTAACACAAACCGTTTAGAAGTAAAACGTGTTAGACAACGAAATGTTAAGGAATTAAAACACGTGTGTTTAGCATCTAAACATGTTTTCAAAGTAGGAAAAAGTGTTTAGAAAAACGTTAATCCTTAAACACCCTGTCCCTTAAGCATATGTTATATGTGCATGGTTAATCAAAGGT
Source organism: Holothuria scabra (assembly GCA_037179385.1). Taxonomy (NCBI): domain Eukaryota; kingdom Metazoa; phylum Echinodermata; class Holothuroidea; order Aspidochirotida; family Holothuriidae; genus Holothuria; species Holothuria scabra. The sequence continues at coordinate 13,767,492 of CM074198.1, forward strand.
AGTTTGCTATTTTGAAATATAACTAGGACTATAAGCGTTAAAGCTATCTTCTGACAAGAAATACTTTTGCTTTAATTTGTAGTTCTGTTTTGTCAATTTTCTGTACCATTTTAATCCTTTCACCTATTTTAGATGAGGCAGGAGCCTCCATGACTTTTCCCGCCACAACGGCGTATCCTGCCACAGTTCAAGCTTATCAAGATATGGCGCGATTGGGGTTGTTGAACCGATAGATGTCGCTCTTACGTGATTTAGAAGTTGGTAAATGTTTTGCCAATTACTCAACATACGGTATTGCACAACCCATCCCTACAACATATCCCTGGTGTTAGCTTTGAGTAGATCTAACGAAGATAGAGGGCGAACTTGGCTAAAAACGGTGTTGGGAACTAAACTTGTGACGGACCATTTACCATATAACGCATTATATGAAGATGTGATGGTTTATTACCAACGTTCAAAATTATAATATTCTCATCTTAGCGAGTTCTTACAGTAGTGAGATAAATGGAGCTTTGCTTTCACGTGGTTTTACTTCTTTCAGGAGTAAATCTGATTTTTTTAATTTGGAAAGTAATTAACACCGCTTTTATTGCAATTTATGCACATGCGAGCCGTTTCTTTTCTGTTTCAATGTTTTTCCGTGCTTCAACTTACTGTCATTTGTATTACCCATGAGCCTATCCCATGATGCATCGCTTTCAACTGCAAGGAAACGCAAAACAGTTTAAGATACAAACATTTTGTGCTTTTTGTCAAAATGCGCTTCTGTAGTCTTCAAATAAGTTTTCACACTTGCAAATAATTTCGCTTACAATTTTACATTTTGCCTTAAATCATTTGCATATCAAAGACGTTGCGTAAATGTATCATTTTTATTTACAAAAGGTTTATTGCCGCTTTCCATTTTTTCTTACTCTTTCTTTGCCAGCAGCTGGTTTACTGGATATACTTATTGCTAATTCCACTATAATTGCACTGCAGTTTTAACAATAAGGAGGACAATAAAAAAATTCAAAGGGTCTCCAGTTCTTACACTCTAAAATCAAAAGGGTGAACTTAGACGCTGTTTAATCGAGTGAAAAGTGTGAACTTACTCCATTAGAGTGTTACTTCACTCTAAGAAGAGTTAAATCCACTCCAAAAAGAGTGAAACTCCCTCCAAAAGAACGATCAAAAAGAGTTATCATCGCAGGCACTCGTAGAAGAGTGAATTTTTCCTTTCCTGGAGTGAATTTCCCTCCCTTGGAGTAGTTTTCACTCTTCATGGAGTGGATTAACACTCTTATAAAATGAATTCACTTTTCACTCAATTTAAGAGTGACCAAGTTCACTCTTGATTTAAGAGTGTGTTTTATTGCTTCAAAGACAATAGGTGATAGGTGGTACACCTTCTAGATTCATTCGCTGGTTGAAAGCTTTGGGTTATTCGTGTCATATCCCTGTGCGCACTGTTTTTTTATACTGCGAGGTTTACATATTTTGTCAATTTGGGTGGCGGCCGGAATTAACAAGCACAACCAGCAGTCGCTAACTTTTTTGTTACAAATTGCAAACGATGTCTTTTTCGCATCAGATGTCATTAATAAACTAGATGAGTCTCTTACTTGAAATAAATACAGTGTATCATCACTTTCCTGAAGTGAGACGGATCTATGTTTTTACTAAAATGTTTGGAAAATCTTATGAAATGCTAAACAAAGTCATTCCGTAATGAATATATATTAACACAAATAACTTCTGTTACTTGCAATTGTATCTTATATCAAGTGCCGCGTCATTACGGCACGCTTTGGCACGTACCTTCGTCATGATCATTTAGTTTTGACTCAATATTAGGGTATTTTAATAACAAACCTTAAAAAACCAATTCATGTAATAATTTGAACGAGTGAAAAATTTTACACATCAGTAAAATTCAAATTTCATGGGGTGAGGCCAAGTTGTATGGGGGTTTATTGGACGTTTGGTGTTGGCATTTTTTCACACCGCAAACCCACCTTTAAGTATTGTCATGTGACCCCGTACATCAATAAGGGCTGATATGACTCAGATTTGGGACCAGAAAACCTGAAGATATATAACGGTGTGAAAAGGTTCAAGGGGAATCTTCCCCGTTCCTCTTTAACCCTTGGCTAAGCACTAGACGACGCATCGCCATTAAACCACCATTTTAGTGCTTTTCTTTCAAATCCCACTTAAAGAAGCTTCGTTAGCGGCTTGCTGCCATGGTGCCATTCCAGTCAATGAACAACTTGCTCGCCTTTAGGGTCACGTCCCCAACCCCCTAAATTAAATTTGTCAAAACCTTTGGCCGTCATTTATAACATCATCTTGAATAATTTGTCAAAATGTCTAATTAGACCATTAAGATTCGTCATGATTTCCTATTTTTTCGAGTTTAAATTTTTTTTCTACAGTTTGAGAAATTTATTATGGATCCGTGCTGACCCAACCCCCTCGATGGAATCCCCCACTGCAAAACTTTCATTTATACTCTCCTCCATAAATTGACAAGATAAATGGGGTAAGATTTGGTTTAGGACAACTCGTTAAAGCCAGTCCACATCGTACTCGTAATCGATGGTCGTTTTCATTCATACTCAGTAATAATCCCCAACTATTGGTCCATTACTATCAGGTGACCGTGCATTATCCTGCCAAAATTCCTCCGTGATAACTCGCTCATTTTAGGGTACTCCATTTCACTCGGAGTTGGACTGTTCTACTGTGGTTATTTACAAAGGAAATTTTACCTCACCAGACTTTTTGTGTTTGAATAAAGATAGACCCTTGTGCAATATTATAAGGTAATGCATTCCCTCGGACGTTAATGTTATCGATGGGTGCACTCGGGTTGTGAAGTCACTTGCAATTTAACACCCTAGACGATCACAAATCCTGCCATATCACTTAATTCTAAGATTCCACATCTGTCTTAAACTCATTTCTTTATCCATCCACAACCCTAGTTTAATGCACGCTTCTTGACATACCATGTTGAGCATACCAGGACCCAATATGCAATCCGAAAACTCCCCGCGCATGTTGTGTATCATGAGCTACTCTTCATTTTCGAATTGATGTCAATAAAATAGCTGTATCAATTGGAGATTTTGGGGGAAAATTCTTCTTTGGGGTGACTAGTAAATGTCTTTAACCCTTGGATCGTGCATTAAGCTATTATTTTGCAAGGTCCATCGTTGTTCAACATGACTACTAAAAGAACTGCGTTAGTATTGTGTTCTGAAATACACGGTAATGTTACGTCTTAAATTTTCACAATTTTTCTTACAGAAATAATTGAAATAACTCTTCCAGTTACAATGGCGGTAGAAAGCTAACCACGCGCAGTCTCCATATTCCGGTTTACCGAGTGGTGCAGGACGGTGTATCAAACTTCAAGTTAGTCTTACAACAACGCTAAACGCGACGGTTTATAAAACATCGATAACTTCACAGGAGAGAATACGTACTCTTATCATTTCGTAATGAACAGGAAAATGAGATCTGCCGAAGTAAAGACAAGCCAAGCCTACAAAATATTATAAAGCAACCCTTTGTTCCAATCACGTGACATTTTTGTCATTTTTCTTTGTTTGTAGGAGCTTTGAGAAGTTTTGTTCTTCAGTTATTTTGTTTCTTTCTGCGTGTCAATGCGCTCGTCTTGCTATAACATTGAAGGATGTATACCATAGATATAAGTTATATTTTAATACAAATACTCGCGACGTTTGATATCGTCAGTTTTGATAAATTTCTTCAATGGATTAACTTCAGGCTTCATAGGAAGGCGAATATGAATTTTGTTTTGCGCAAGATTCCACTGACAGAAAATGCTATTATTAATAAATATAAATTTGGTTTTCTCTGTGATGCTTATCCGTTTACTTGCCATCTCAGTTATATATAGAAATATCACTAATTTTCCAAGGTCTTCCACAATTCCCTAGCTTAACATGTGTCCGTTTTAGTTTCATCCCTGATATTGCGTACCTCACGTCCTTAGTCCCACTGAAACAAACGCATGCATGAAAGGAAACTGAGGTCGGCACAGATGTATCACGCTGGACGTCTTTGTATGTAGACACATCATAGCCATGGTCAGTGCTGGGATGTGAGCATTCATAACACTATACTAACACGCAGTGTCGCATGTCATGGTTTACTTACGCAGTGTTGTATACAATGATATAATGTAGAGAAAACTAAGTCTATATTTAAGTGCACTTACTCCATTTTCGGGGATCATGAACGCGTTTTGTGTAAGTTCCAAGAGACAAAGAGGGTAAAATGCGGCAACCAGTCGTGATTTGGTATCACTGATTCTGTGAAATGTGAATATTAATTTGGACTGTTGAAAATGCATACTGGAGACCGAAAAGACGGATAAGCGTCATCGCCGAACACCGTAAATATTTTCTCGTTTAGGGAAAAGGACAATTGTAAATACATTATTTATAGTTTAATAGTTTAAGTTGTAAATATAATTACAGAAAATACATTAGAATGACTAATTTTCTACAAAATAATAGACAAAGGCTAATAAGAGAAGTAATTAAAGTCCTTTCAATTCTTTTTACCTCCACTTTCAACGATCATCTGATCCCAATAGTTTAAAATTTATTTGTGTTTTACATGAATAAATTATGTGTAAGAGTCCGTTATCTGCGGTTGGTGTACTTAAGTTCATAGATGAACACATTTTGCAGCAATTGCCGAACTACCTTTTTGGCAACTCCTGGTTTTAAATTTATTTAAAAAGGAGTAAAAAAGGACATACTCCATACTTCTTAAGATAAAGACAACTTAACAATAGATGTCACAATTCTGTGAAATTCTTCAAAGTTTACGGTTGTATTTTTCAGGTTGCATTTTTCAGGTCAGCTTAAATAGTATGTATTGTTGTGTTCATAATTATTCCGTCTTTTTCTTTTCCTATTGTTTACGTTTGTCCATTCCTTTTTGTACCTTTTTCCTTTTTGTTGTTTTGTTTTTCAAACCTTTGGTTAAGATCATTTGGATTAGCCTAAGGATTTGTCTCGCATCGCCCATTGTCTTTCAACAATCACTGCAATTTAAGTCTGTGTTTTTTATTGTGTATAGTTTCAAGTTGGTGTACTAATGCAGGCAGCTTATACACACGTGTTTGTGCTTTTTTGGTTTATTTTGTATTGATAGATCGATTACATTAGATCGTATTAGATCTTTATCAATAGATCACACTGCGTGTCTTTCAATTTATAAATATGATGTTCATGTTAATAAATACTTTGCCTTGGATACGTTCGAGTCGATGGCACATTACATGTAACGTAACATCATCACGCTGTAGATACAAGGACAGTCACGTTTTTCGTTCAAAGGATATTGTCAGTAAAGTTGGTGAAGGGTTTAGTAATTAGCGCCATCTATTTATATATATTGTTCTTTGGCTTCTTTGTAGCGCAAGTCTTTCGGATTTCGTTGCCTTGACATCATCTTTAATATAAATATACTGCAGTTCAATCAATTTAAGCATTGTCGCAATCTTCACAAAAATACAGGTATTTCCAGAAAAATTATAATATCAAAGTTTATGTTCAATTAATTCATTTTCCTGCCCGAGAAATAAATTTGAAGCAAATCACGATGAACACGTACTACTGTTCAACGAATAGGTCACCTTCTTACTAAGTATAACGATACGTTGTATTTGTCACAGATTAAGTACTTATTTTTGTTACCTGAATCAATTTTAAGAGAATCATGAAAAGTAACATTTGTTAAAAAATAATTTTAAACATTTCTTCAAGAAGAGGAAGCTATTTCCCCCGTGCATTTGAGAAATTTACATTTTATTTGTAATTAAATTTAAGTCCGAAGGTACTGACGTAATATATTGAATTTACAAGGCTGCAATTTAATTTATAGATATCTTCATTTCAATTGGATTCAAATCCTTTACCTTTTCTCTTTGTCTTTCTGTTAGACATTGTCTTTCCATCTAATGTTTTCTTAATTCATTTCGGTGCATGGAACATCGAAAACCAATTCTATTTTCTTTCTAAGAATGTTTAATTTTTTGTATTTCTTCATGAAAACTTCCATAAAATTTTTTCATTTTTATATCAAAATTCTATTGTTTTTTACAACCCGTTTGCGTCTCCCTTTCGTCTGTTGATATACATATATCTATTAAGAATACTATTCTCACGTAGTTGGCACAATTCGTAGTAATGATGTGCTACTGTTGAGGTTAAAGGTGACAGGTATATCATAACACGAAATATATCTCATGGATTCTTGTTGGGTAATGGTGACTAAATAAAAAAAAACCTATTACTATGTATCTATTGTTGTAAGGTGTCTTTTATTTTCGTCTCAGTTATCACCGTCGAGTTTGTTTTTTCATTTTAGTTGGAACCGAATCTATACTTCATTTGATACTCATTTCATGCCAGTAGGTCTCTACAGAAGCAGAAACCTCTGAAACGCCAAATTTATCCCCCCTTTCCAAAACAAAGAACTCGTTTTTAATGAAAAAAAAAACGTGCCTTAAATAAATATTCAAAAGCGATCGACGTAAAAACAAGATTCTCTTCTGCAAATGTCGGTTAAGTCTCTTGGGGAAGGGGCGGGGGGGGGGGCTGGGGTCAAGCAGCTTCCAAAAATAGGTGACAATTATCCTAGTTCATTGCTGCTTTGTAAAAGAAAAGAATTACTCATTTAACTGTTTAAACTTACCCAAGTCTTCTAGGGCGTTTTGTCATTTTGGGTAACGCATCGAATTCAGCTGGAGCGCACCGTTTATTGATAAGCAGTGCACATCGACCCACAGAATCGACCGACGTGGATGTTACCTTACGAATTAAACATCATGGAAAAGTTTTAGAGCTTATTTGTGATACTTTTATGCTAGGAAATGAATTCAAGAAACAAAAAAGAGCATAGTTGCGATTAGTTACAACTGAAACTAAGTGGATGAATAGGGATGAATAGGGAAAAAGGAGACTTCCAACTTGAATGCCAAATGCTCTTAATCGAAAAAACTGAAATACTAGGATAAATGAACTCTCAAATAACTGAAAAGACCCTGACTATGAAAAGAGGAGGAGCTCACCTCTCAATGAGAAAAGAAGCCTATACGACGGTTGAAAACCTATCAATCTTACAAGTACTACTTCTCCTTTACTAAGTAAGTTTCCTTATGGTAATCTGTATAGTTTCAAATCGGTCCCTTAGACGCTATTGTACATAGACTATATGATCGGGCCGTCCAAGCAGCTCCCAGGTCCAAGCACCGACTTCAGCCTTTTCTGTTGTCTTTATGTGTGTAATTGGTAATCTTTTACGAATGGTTTTCTATTTTGTGTTGAAATCACTATACTTGTAATTATCAATTAATGGGAATGAAAGCAGTAGCAATGAAAGCAGGAACCTCGGAAAATGCTTTTACTTAGCCCGATTTTGTCTATGCCTTTTCAAAACAATAAACAACTCGCACACTTTTCATTTCTTATCCCCGGGGTTCAAGCTTAATACTTTTTAGAAATGTATCATATTTGACGGTACTAAGTCAGAAAAAAAGGCATTTCCTATCGGGTGAATTGGCGCTATATGTTCTGCTTAACAAGAAATTTCCTTACTGGCTAACGAATGCCCTAATCCCTAACCTAATCCCTAACCCTAACAAAGAACACAGTCGATACAATACAATGGCAACAACCAATAAAAAAAAAAAACACCTTGCTAAACAGTGCGAATTGGTTGAACAACTCGTTTGTAGAGTGTATATTCAAAAGTTACTAATTTGAAAACACGATTTTCTACTGAAAATGTGGATTAAGCCCCTTAGAGATAGACATAGGCAACTTCCAGCAACAGGTGACCATCAAAATGCATAATGTTCAGATTATGTTGGAGAGAATTGTTTAAATGTATTACGTTCATGTTATTTTTGCTCATTAACATGCATAGTTACACTGAGTCTATTTCGCTCCTCCCTACCTCCTATTGACCTATGTATATCGTTATTGCCTGCAATAACCGTCTGGCAAAAACCTAATAACACCGTGGTAACCCCTACCTAATGAGGGCGCGCTATACCCCAACCACTTCCTTCTTCGTTTTTGCCTTATCGTGTTTACACGTGTGGGAAAATCGTCTGGTAAAATTCCGCTATTTTTTACGTGCAATCTTCGTGATTCTGACCAGTTCTTTTTGTCTACGCCGTGGACTGCTCCTTGACGCCTTCTACCGAAACCATGAGTATCCTCTTTCTTTCAGACCTTTTTTTTCGGGGTTTTTTGCTCTTAGCTTAAGTATCGAGGATTTTCGCCTTGCGCGATCCTCTCGTCTATGTAACTTTGTACAGGGAGCGGTCTCGCGCCGCCATTTTGTTCCCGGTGGGGCTCCAGGAATTGCGGTCCGTGGTGGACCTTCCCCCCTCCCCCTCTTCTCCTCCCGTCCATGTACGTTGTGGTGCGGGTTTCGGGGGTTTTTCGTCGGCGGGCCGGCTTCCTTTATGTCTCTTTTTTTTTTAGGTCCTTAGCCGGTTCCCGCCCTCTCGTCTCCTTACATGCAGGTTTTGGGAATCGTTGTTTATCGATCTCTATCCACTTTGCTTGTTTACGTTATCTTACAGGATTTACAGTTTGTATGCATGTTTAATATAAGGTTTTCTTGCTGCATTTAATGTCTTTTTGATTGTTGTGTAAGCATAGGCCTTGTCGTTTTGCATCGTCTTTTGACGTCTTACCTTAGGCCTCGCTAAACTCACCTCACTCTCGTTGCATGCTTTCATCTTATCAGTAATCCTTATCGATTAAATCTGTTATTGTTGCTGGCCTCCTCGGCCGGCGAGTAAGTCTCTTTTGTTTTCCCTATCGCTTTGTGCACAGTGTCCAACTGGTCTTTCCGAGATTGGAATTCCCTGGAACAACGGGTTGAGGAAAACGAGTTGGCAGGACAAAGGAAAGCCGCTCGAAAGAGGGAAGCCGAGGCTTCCAAGGCAAAGAAAGGCAGTCATCCGACTCCAAGGAAGGATATTCCTCAATCCAAGGATAAATCCGCCAAGGGGCCTGCTGCGGCAGCTTCCCCGAGGCTTCCAAGGCAAAGGAAGGCAGTCATCCGACTCCAAGGAAGGAATTTCCTCAATCCAAGGATAAGTCCGCAAAGGGGCCTGCTGCGGCAGCTTCCCCGAGGACTAGTGAGGTCGGTCCAAGCACTGCGCGGTCAGGCTTGCCGAGTCTCCAAAGGAAAACCAAGGAAATCGACACCCCGGCATCTCAGCCTCAGGCGAACCAGGCCAACCGGGAAAGCCAAGGAAAAACCGGTGTCCAAGGACAACCCCGAGGCACTAATGTTCCGGCATCCTTCCAGAAATGCTCGCCTACCGATCCGGGAAATTCCTCGGCCCTAGTCACCCAGGTCCTCGGCCCCCGCCGTGCCTTCTACCAGCAACCCTGGTGGCAGCCAGTCGATCCAGGGTGGCCAGGAGATTCAGGCCTCTTCTGATTCATTTTCCGAGGGCCATCCATCCCAGGGTTCCCCCGCTACCGGTGCCATGGACCTGTCCTTTTCCTCGGGTCTACACTCTGTTGCAACCAGGGATTTTCAGGGCTTTCCGAGCAGAGGCCGCCAGAGTCACAGGTCGAAGTCAAAGATGAAGAGGAGACGCCATTCTTCGTCCTCATCCTCTTCCTCAAGAGACCGCCGGCACGGTAGAAGACGCCGTGATCCGGAGGCCTCCTTCCCAACCGAGGCCCTTTCCAGCTGGTATCGCTGCTCACTCAGTCCGTGAACCGCTTTTCAGCCGTTTCCCAACCAGCCCAAGCACCGGCTCCTTCTCAACCATCTCCGGATCCACCTGCCAGCCAAGGAGCTCCGACGCCAGCCCCACCCAGCTCCAGGTTTCCAAGATCCCCCAGTCGGACTTTCTGCACTCCCCGGACGACCAGGGGCAGTTGATTGTGCACTTCGAGGATGTTCTAGACAGCTCCGAGGACGACGCCCCCCTGACTGGAACGTCCTTCTCCAGGGAAGCTTTCGAGAAGGCCGTAGAAGTCCTTAGGAGACAGTTGGGTTCCGACGATCCCTCGCCTCAAGAATCCTCTTCTGCCAGAAAGTCGAGGCTTTCCTTGAACAAGTCGCCGGCACCGGAGAGACCTGCTATGCCAGTGGATGCAGAGTGCTTTGACCGCTTTGACGCTCAAGCTAATGCCAAGGTCTGGCGTGCCTTCCCCAAGAAGCAGACCTCAGAGTTCCATATCAGCGACGAGGACTGGAAGTCCTTGTTTTTACTTTCCCGTCGATTCCGGATTCCTGCCTCGACAAGCTGAAGACTGCTGGTGCAGTGGACCGTAATGGGTCGTTCCGCTCCTCTTCTACTAAGAAAGCCTTTTCGTCCCTCCAGGGCATCGACCTGGCAGCCCGGACCGGCATGAAGTTTACTTCTTCGCTCTTGCTCATTGCAGAAGTTCTCTCCAAGTCTTTCAGACAGTCAGGCACGGAAGAAGTCTCCAGGAAAGACACCGGCGCTTTGGTCAACATCCTGGGCCCACTGGCCAGACTTGCTTACGACCAGTTTTCTAGGGTGGCGGTGATCCACCAAGGAGAGAAGGGAACTTTTCCTAGACAATATTCAGTGGCCGTCTGCGGACATCAAGCGCCGATTCATGGAACTACCCATCTCAGGCCCGGACCTCTTCGGAGGGAAGTTCGATGAGCAGCTCCTCACCGAGATCAAGCGGCGAAAGGACATCAATAAGGCAGAGTTTACCTTCTCCAAGCCCTCCACTTCAAGGTCCAGGAGATCCCCAGGCAGAGCTTCATCCCATCAAGCTCCTAGATCTTCAAGCTTCCTTGACCGACGCCCCTTCTCGGCTGCTCGCCAGCAACGTGGGAAGCCTCGTTCCCAGCCCTCCGGAAGGAACTACTCTGGTCCGTCAACTTCGTCTGTACCTAGCCGTCGCCAGACGAGGGGAACCTTCCGTACTGGTACCCGGGGATCAGGACGATTCCAAGCTAAGCCCTAGGGATGCCCACCCTACCGCTCGTCCCTTGGCGGTAGGGGGGAGTCTAATGAGATATGCTCACATGTGGGAGTGTCTCTCACCAGACCCATGGGTTCGGCGAGTAGATAACGAAGGATACCAACTAGAATTTTTCCAGCCCCCCTCCTCAAGGGGGATGCTTCCCAACAACACCTGTCCCGAAATCCCGAGATCAACGACTTGCTCTAGAAAAGGAAATCTCGGATCTATGCCGCCACAGACCCCGCACGGAGCCTTTACCGGTCCTGCCTTTTCCTGACGCCAAAGAAGCCGGACATGTGGCGCCCTATCATCAATCTCAAGCCTCTGAACAAAGCCTACATTCGTCACAGAAGGTTCAGGATGGAGACTCTTGCCGTCATCCTCCCGTCACTCCTACAGGGATCTTGGGCAACATCCCTGGACCTCAAAGACCTGCATGTACCAATCCACCCAATCCACCACAAGTTCCTGGCATTTCGTTACAAGGGTGTCGACTACTGTTTTCGGGCCCTGCCTTTCGGCCTCTCAACCGCTCTCAGAGTTTTCACAAGGGTAACAAGGACCGTCCTGGCTTTCCTCCGAAGAAGGGGCATCCTAGTGTTCGCTTATCTAGAAGACTGGCTCCTCGTCACCCGATCGGCCCAAGAAGCTCAGGAGATCACGCCCTTCACCATGAACACCCTGGAGGGACTCGGCTGGGTGATCAACATAGAGAAATCCTCCTTAGTTCCGAGCCAGGTAGTCACCTACCTGGGAACAGTGATAGTCTTCCGATCCGGTCTAGCAACTCCGTCGCCAGAACGAGTACTCTCCCTTCTGGAGATGGCCAGTCATCTCAGCTCGACAAAGCTCCAGCCAGACTCTGACTTCGTCTGCTGGGCCTCATGGCCAGCATGGTCGACTCATACCGTATTGCCGCCTCTTAATGAGACCAATCCAGATTCACCTGCTAAAACACTTCTCTCCATCGACCAGCTCTCTGGCCAAGAAGGTTCCGTTTTCGACGGACGTCCGGCAGCACCTCTCCTGGTGGACGCTTCAAAGCAATATCACTTCAGGGAGACCATTCAGCGAGTCCAGGCCCAAGGCAACGATCCTGACGGACGCCTCCCTGTCAGGATGGGGAGCAGTTTGGGAATCACACACCCTGTCAGATCTCTGGAGTCCGGAAGAGTCTCAGTCTCACATCAACCTCCTGGAGCTGAAGGCTGTTCTACTGGCCCTTTCTCAGTGGGGCCCCTCTCTCAGGTCTCACCAGGTTACGGTTCTTGCGACAACTCAACATCAGTCTGCTATATCAACCGCCAAGGAGGGACGAAGTCACCCACTCTCTGCCAGCTGACATGGGATCTCCTCCACCTTTGCCGCCGGTTCAACACCCTCCTCAGAGCCTCTCACCTAGCCGGAGAGAACAACGTGATGGCGGACGCCCTGTCCAGGGGAACCCTTCAGGAGTCGGAGTGGTCCCTGTCTCAAGCATGGGCCAACCACGTCTTCCAGATCTTCGACAGACCGATGGTAGACCTCTTTGCCTCCCAGGCCAACGCCAAACTTCAAACCTTTTGTTCGAGGTACTTTCACCCAGAAGCTTGGAGGACCGACGCTCTGGCGTTTCCGTGGGACAACCTTTACGGGTATGCCTTCCCCCCGTGGTGCCTGATACAACGAGTCCTCCTCAAACTCCGGGACTCCAACGCAATAATCTTGCTAGTAGCCCCCTGCTGGCCCAACCAGCCGTGGTTTCCGCTTCTTCTGGAGATGTTGCTAGACCAACCCTTCAGGTTCCCGCTCAGGAGCAGCCTCCGAATCCAGGCCGGAGGAAAAATCTGGCACCAGCGCCTCCAGCACCTCAAGCTGACAGCCTGGAAACTCTCATCGGACGTTTCACTAGTAAGGGCCTTTCACAGGAGGCTACGGTCATCGCAGCAGGTTCACGACGTTCCTCAACCCTTTCCACTTACGACTCGAGACTTGTCAGGTTCAGGGAATGGATGTCGCACCGAGATTTCGATCCCCTGGAAGCTCCTGTAGAGGCAGTTGCAGATTTTCTCCTCATGCTGTTCAAGGAAGGGAAACACTATCAGGAACTACCGTTCAGCGATCGCTTCCGTGCATAAGGGGTTCCAAGACGGCTCAACTGTTGGTTCCAATGAGGCCCTTTCTCACCTCTTTACGGGCATGTTCAACCAGAGTCCCCATAGGAAACGCCTGGTTCCTTCATGGTCGATAAACGACTACCTGTCAGTACTATCTAAGCCGCTTTATGAGCCTCTCCACAACACAACATTGTAACTACTGACCTACAAGACCCTCTTTCTCATCGCCGCAGCGTCGGCCACAAGACGTCTTCAAAAGACACCTTGTCAAGATGGTTAGTCAACCTGGTCCTGCCTCACTCCTCCTCGGAGGACAACGTACATGCCCACCAACTTCGGGCCCACGCCTCATCGAGAGCTTGGTTAAGAGGGGTTCCATTGGTCAACATCCTCCGGGCAGCAGCATGGAAAACACCGTCTACCTTCGTCGCCTGCTACCTGACCAACATGGTCTCTCATGAAGGGGGCTTCGCTAGAGCTGTCCTAGGGGTTTCCAGACCGTCGTCGTCCGGACCTCCCGCCTGCCGCTCGGTGCTAATCTGGATACATAGGTCAATAGGAGGTAGGGAGGAGCGAAATAGACTCCCCAAAACTCCCTGGTTTGGGAGTCTATGAGCTCCGATACCTACCTCCTATTTACCTCCCGCCTCCCAACCCCTAGGACTCCGACGGGTCTCACCTGCGGCCATCTCCAGCACCAATGACGCCGGTCCAAGACTTTGCCGGCCCCCGCTCGGCCTCCGAAGGTGAGTCTGGGCCTTTCGGTCCTTTTTCTTTTTGTGTAGCTTTAGCTCTTTAGGGGGTAATTCTTTTTTTGTGTGTGTGTGTGTCTTTTTCCCGTGGGGCTAGTTCCCACGGGTCGGCCAAAACGTAGAAGGAAGTGGTTGGGGTATAGCGCGCCCTCATTAGGTAGGGGTTACACGGTGTTATTAGGTTTTTGCCAGACGGTTATTGCAGGCAATAACGATATACATAGGTCAATAGGAATCGGAGCTCATAGACTCCCAAACCAGGGAGTTTTGGGGATTCTATTGATTTTTTAAATAGGAACCACATTGATACATTCACTGATTCATAAGAAGAGGAAAAATTGTAAACATAAGAATGGGATGTTGAAGTCAAAGATTTATGCTCATCGCAAATGCAAATTCAAAGTTGGAAGAAAAAGTTTTTTATATGTAGTAGGTATATGTAATTTCCTCACAATAACATGCGGATAAATTGTATTTTATTAATTCGTTAATGTGTACCACATGATGCTAACACTGGCTAAAGAAGGGTGGAAAAAATGTGATCATTTATGTTGTTTTGTAAACGAAACACATTACTCCCTTTAAAGAGCCCATGACTTGAGTCACAAATCTTGATGTCACTTCGCTCGTAGAGGGAATTTCACTCTTCTTGGAATGAATTATTACTCTGATGCAGTGAATTCACACTTTTCACTGTATCAAAGAGTGACCAAGTTCACATTTTTTTTTATTTTAGTGTGTATGGCATGTATGATATCCCTAGTGAAAGAGATCCCATTCCCTCTAGTGACAACTGAAAAACAACAAGACGAAGCCTACCTAGGCGTTGTATCTGTCATTTTGGGCAACGCACTGGATCGGCCGGCCGGGGATTTACCTTCGAATTAAAAACCATGCACGGAGAAGTTTTGGGTTGATGGGTGGTGTATATATGAGAGGTAAGGATTCGAAGGAACAAAAAAGTAATTTAAAGAGCGTACGTTAGTAAGCCAGTTCGGTAATTCGTTTTGGTGGCTGTGCACAGTGCGCACATCTTCCAAATCGTCGAGATGAACAAACCAATCCCGCACCTACAACACGTACTCCAAAATTTGAGTTAACATGAAAATTTGGTGAAATAATTCTTTCTTAATCCATCCATAACTTAAGGGTGCGGTTTTGTGCAGTGGATTGTGTCTAAATTGCCCTTCTGGTGTAAAAATTCAAAAATTCAGTATGTTACAATTAGTAATGCAAATTCTGACCTTAAGCCTATTACTTGTGGTGTCCCACAAGGTTTGATTTTATGTCCACACCTCTTCATTATCTACGTCAATGACCTGTATAAAGCTAGTGATAAGTTACACATTATTTCTTATGCTGATGATTCTTATCTCTTCTTTTCAAGTCCTGACCAATTTAAATTGTTAGAAACTGTTCAAAAAGAATTTGAAAAAGTTCGCGATTGGTTTTGTGTAAACAAGCTATCACTTAATGTCAGGCAGTGGCGTAGCCACGGGGGGGGGGGGGGCCTGGGGGGCCTAGGCCTCCCAGATTTTTTGCGTCCTGATAAAGTAATTGAAAAAAATAAAAATAAAAAAATGTGTAAAAATTAAAAAAAAAAATGGATGAATGTGTGTAAAACACATTTTGTCCGCACGTATGAAATCAAGCAATAACTTCAAAATGCCTACTTTCACGAAATTAGATACCGTTTGTGATCTGCACTGTAGTTTATTGCATTTCACTTCGAAAATGAAACGAAAGTCTCGACGACAAACTTTAATGCGACTTTGTTAGGTAAAGACCATTTCTCCCTTTCGGATGGCTGATTGATTTACTGAAAATAAGGCAATCGTACACTGGAGACCACTCTTACACGACCCTTCCTATACTTAATTATACACAGAATATGCCGTAAGCAGACAAGGGTAAGGTACTGCCTTCGGATAATTCTTCCCTTCCATCCTTAACAAGTAGGCCTATGTCGTGCCTCACTCCTGCCCATGACAAGTGCAACTGTAAAACGATTTTTTTCGACAAGTCCTCTTTTTAGTAGTTGGCACTGGCGTCCGGGGGATTTGTAAAATGTCCACAAGGTCCGGATTTCATGTGTTTCCCACATGATCCATACTTCTGCTTTGAGGTTCAATTATTTTGAGGGATTTATTCGTAGTATTTTAATTTTGACCACGTAATGTACCGATGAACAAATACTGCACCATTTTGCACATTGTTTCTTTGGTAGTATGTATGTCTCTTGTAAAATCTCTACAAAAACTAAAAATATTTTTATATTTTTCATGCTCCCCAAAAAGGGAAAATCCTAAAACTCAGGCCTATAATCAGTTCAAAGTTTTGTAAAACATAGCACCATTTTGCATCTAGGAAATCTAACGCAAAGAAAGTTTCTCAGAGGGGGACACAACTACTCTTGGTTTTCCTGTTAAAGGGTGAGGTACTGCCTTGGGTAAGCTGAAATCCATTCAAATATTGCCGAATTTGCGGCTGGGTACATCCAGTTTAAAACACGTGGGAAGTGCCGTTTCCGGCCATCTGGAGGGGTTTTAAAGCCCAAATTTTTCTTGTACGCTCCACGCCAACTGATGGTGGCGCTCCGCTTAGATTCAAATATTGCCGCAATTGCGATCTACGTTATTCTGAAGTTTACAATTTTTCCCAAGGGAAAGGGAGATACCGGCTCCCTTTAGTCTCATCCCCCAGGCCACAGATCAGAAGTGCCCAGTTTTGAGGTCCCTAAAAACTGTATGTATTACCATTTTTCATAGATTGATTTTTTATTCTCATTATTTGAGACATCGCAGACATGAGATTCGTATTTCAAGGCTGGGTACATCCAGCTTAAAACACATGGGAAGTGCCGTTTCCGGCCATCTGGAGGGGTTTTAAAGCCCAAATTTTCTTGTACGCTCCGCGCCAACTGATGGTGGCGCTCCACTTAGATTCAAATATTGCCGCAATTGCGATCTACGTGCTTCTGAAGTTTACAATTTTTCTCAAGGGAAAGGGAGATACCGGCTCCCAGGCCACAGATCAGAAGTGCCCAGTTTTGAGGTCCCTAAAAAGTGTATGTATTACCATTTTTCATAGATTGATTTTTTTATTCTCATTATTTGAGACATCGCAGACATGAGATTCGTATTTCAAGGCTGGGTACATCCAGCTTAAAACACATGGGAAGTGCCGTTTCCGGCCATCTGGAGGGGTTTTAAAGCCCCAAATTTTCTTGTACGCTCCGCGCCAACCGATGGTGGCGCTCCGCTTAGATAGTCTTGCCGTGCCTGACCCTCGGAGGTACCAGCCCCCCCCCCACTTGTTACCTAGGCCCCCCCAAAAAAATCCCATCCTGGCTACGCCACTGATGTCAGGAAGACCACCTCTGTAATTTTTCGATCCCCCTCTAAGCCTCTTCATACTGGTATCAAAAATATTGAACTCTGTGGTGTAAAAATTATGGTTTCAAGTAAATCCAAGTTCCTTGGAGTATTTATTGACCAACGTGTTACATGGAATGATCATAGTCTTTATAAAAGTAATACAGTATCGAAGGGGGTTGGTATTCTAAGCCGTTTGAGTCATCTTCTACCTAGATTTATTCTCCTCACGCTTAATAATACACCGATCGTTCCTTACTTATCCTATTGCAACGTTGTTTGGGGCGGTGCTTTACCAACTAGGATCCAGCCACTCTTTATATTTTGGAAAAGATGTGTGCGCATTATTTCCAGTAATTAGCAACGAGTGCATCATACTACCCCTTTATTTGCTAATTTCAAAATTCTTTCTATTTATAACCTTAATCGTTACTGCAATCTTCATGTACACTTGGATTCATGGTACTTACCCGGTAATATTTGATCATATTTTCACTGCTGCGGAGTGGCTCATACCTACCATACACGCTCTGCAAGTAATATCTCTTTCCCAGTGTTTAGACTTAAATCCTCTCAGCTCAGCATTAGATACGTAGGTGTTAAATTATGGAACTCCCTCCCCAACAATATAAGAAATTGTATTCATGTTAACACTTTCCAAAGGACGCTTAAAGATCATCTCCATATAAATAGCGATAACTTTTAAGATACATTTTCTTTTCTCCTGCTTGTTGAATTTTCGTTAATTGTATGAGTTGCGTCGGGGTGATTACCCCTCTAAGCTTTCCAAGCCTCCTGTAATCACTCGTCAGCAGTGGCGTAGCTAGGATGGGATTTTTTTTTTTTTGGGGGGGGGGGGGCTAGGTAACAAGTGGGGGTCTGGTACCTACGAAGGTCAGGCACGGCAAGACTATCTAAGCGGAGCGCTACCATCAGTTGGCGCGGAGCGTACAAGAAAATTTTGGGCTTTAAAACCCCTCCAGATGACCGGAAACGGCACTTCCCACGTGTTTTAAGCTGGATGTACCTAGCCTTGAAATACGAATCTCATGCCTGCGACTTCTCAAATAATGAGAATAAAAAATCAATCTATGAAAAATGGTAATACGTACACTTTTTAGGGACCCCAAAACTGGGCACATATGATCTGAGGCCTGGGGGATGAGACTAAAGGGCACCGGTATCTCCCTTCCCCTTGGGAAAAATTGAAAACTTCAGAAGCACGTAGATAGCAAATGCGGCAATATTTGAATCTAAGCGGAGCGCCACCATCAGTTGGCGCGGAGCGTACAAGAAAATTTGGGGCCTTAAAACCCCTCCAGATGGCCGGAAACGGCACTTCCCACGTGTTTTAAACTGGATGTACCCAGCCGCAAATTCGGCAATATTTGAATGGATTTCAGCTTACCTAAGGCAGTACCTCACCCTTTAACAGGAAAACCAAGAGTAGTTGTATCCCCCTCTGAGAAACTTTCTTTGCGTTAGATTTCCTACATGCAAAATGGTGCTATGTTTTACAAAACTTTGAACTGACTATCGGCCTAAGTTTTAGGATTTTACCTTTTTGGGGAGCATGAAAAATATAAAAATATTTTTAGTTTTTGTAGAGATTTTACAAGAGACATACATACATACTACCAAAGAAACAATGTGCAAAATGGTGCAGTACTTGTCCATCGGTACATTACGTAGTCAAAATTAAAATACCATGGATAAATTTCTCAAAATAATTGAACCGCAAAGCAGAAGTATGGATCATGTATATGCACGTACTGACCAAAACAAGGGACTGCTGTATGCTACGTGCTGAACTCGATTTGTATATCCCACATTGTGACCCACAATTACATGCTGCAACGAATTACCGAACTCGCTTATTATTGATAATCGCACCAAAGGAATTATGTTTACTGAAGAGTGTTAACGGTAGCACTGACGTCAACCCTCTATGTATTGTTTATATTTCCAGTTCACATATTTCCTTGCGTTTGGTTTGTTGGAGTTTTACGCCTCAACTTGTAACATTCACGATTTATTGGATTCATTTGGCAAAAGTTTGGTGTTAGGGGCTTCTACATTACAGCATTCTGCCATCCAAATTCTACCAACTTGAATAATTATAGCTGTCTCGGTGCAAAACCAGGAACAAACACGTTGTTATACACGCAGCCATTAGTGAGGTCCACCAGCCTTTAATTGTCTTCATATATTGTCTATGTGAGTTTCAAACCCTCATATTCAGTGAAATTGAAGGAATGAAGATACAATGTAGTGTGCAACCATCCATGACAGAGGTAAGCAAGAAAATAGAAAGATTAAAAGGTGATGGACCCCAGTTATGGCCGACTGAAATCAGACCATCACTTTCTGTCCGGATTCGTCTATACAAGCTTTCCTAATCAATAAAGCCTCACACTACCATTAGTAATGGTTGATGAAATTTACATCCTCAGAAAAAAAAGTTACTTTATAAATCTGGTTGAGACCCAATATAATCACGATCACCTGCCCCCGTAGGAATTAAAGTCCACAAATCTGCATCGGGGAACTTGGACCTCCTTTCGGTCGAATCCTAGACCTAACCAGTGAAGCTTCATTAAACACTTTATCACACCTATATTATCCTTACTAAATGTTTCCCGAAGAAATTTCATGAAAAGTGCTAATTAAAAAAGCTCTAAATAATTTGAAACCCTGTGTTATATGCCAATTGAAAGTATCCGGACTTTGAAAAAGGCGGCGTTCGCCTCCGAAGGAAATGAGGCTTCGTTTCACAGCACGCTCTGGCGGAATCTCGGAATGAAAGTCTTGTGAAGAGATGGAATCACAGCTGTAATTGGGATATTCCGGGCCTTGAATGTTGAATGAAGTTAAAGATACTATGGTAACAG
Organism: Holothuria scabra; assembly: GCA_037179385.1. Classification (NCBI taxonomy): domain Eukaryota; kingdom Metazoa; phylum Echinodermata; class Holothuroidea; order Aspidochirotida; family Holothuriidae; genus Holothuria; species Holothuria scabra. The sequence goes on from CM074198.1 coordinate 13,787,623, forward strand.
TTGAGTAGGGCGCTACCATCTTTGCGCAACATGCTATCCTCCCACAAATGTCTAAAATTTCTATGTACAAGACGACCTGTCATCTCATGAAAATCATTGAAACACTATGCCGAATTCTGGATGACGTCACACAATACCCTTATTTTAAATTCGATTGTGAACTGATAGGAAGCACCATTGATAATGCGAACATTTTCGATAAACTGTCACTGATGTGACATTATCATTAGTATATCGAATCGGTTAGTCAATCGAAGATATGACACGTGGTAGGCTAACCTGTGACGTCATCCAAAATCTGGCGTTAATTTTTATTGCATTTTCAAGAGACGATAGGTCATCTTTACCAGAAGAAAAAATATGGAAGAACCAACAAAAGAACACACACACGAATGTCAAGCCTTGAAAATTTTACGGCAATTTTCTGTTTGTGCTCAGGCTGGTTGTAGTTCTTTTTTCTTTCCTTCTGAATAAGCCTGTACATTTTTTATATTGCGTGAAGTTAGTACACAGAATATTTTTGTCAAGAAGGCGACTCAAAGGTTGTAGGAAACGGCATTTCTCATGCCTTGTAAGTGACTTCCGTGCAAACACAAAAATATTTCTCTAATATGATTCCTTAAATGTTGTAGAAATAAGTAAAATGTTGAGTTGCAAAAATATCATGAAAAATATACTAAATAGACCATAAATATTTGAATGTTATTTAAAACTGAAAATTCAATTACGAATATATAATACAACTCAACAAAACTGTATTTTCAACAAACATATTTGAGAGTGTTTTAAAAATAGTTACAAAATATTTTGTGTTTCTGGGTTGTGTGATTGTTTAAATTTGCTGTCATTTATCCTGTGCAAAGAAAGGTAAACGTGAAGACGTTTTTCCCCATCTTTGATATGCTGCAGACTGCATGGTCAGTTGGTTAAAGCATTTGACTCGCAGTAGGGAGGTCGTTAGATCCGATCGCGCGAGCCCTGGCCGTACCATACGGAATGGAACCACTGACCACATTGTCAGTGAGCCACAACTGGCCGGCTCACCCAGCTTACCCGGCCTTAGACATGGCGGTTGCTAAATGATCATGCTTAGTTGTGACGTCACTGAGAACTATCTGTTGGCGTTCATAGTAACATGTACATACCAACTTGGCATCTGGAGAGTGTAATGACGTCATTTGAGAAAGCTTCTATCATATATATTGCGTAAGAATTAGTAATCAACATCGGCCGGCCATGCATGCGGCGGCAATGCTCAGGAACGTGTCGTGTAACTTATAGCTTAAATTGCTTCCCTATGCTCACCAGTGGAATCTGCGGCAGTCAACCAAGAAGCACATTTGACTGAATGTAAGCAGTTGATATCTTATGGTAAGTGGGAATGATTGTTCAGGGGGATGCCTGTTTAGCCTTTGGATGGTTGTTTCGCTTTTGTTAGTTTGTATTTTTGTATGTTTTACTGCAGGTAGTAATTGCGCTATATAGTAAAGAAGGGTTGTAGTGTGGATTAACTTATACAATGTACAAGTGGAAATGAATTAGCCACATACAGTAAATTTTGTTTGTTGTGCACCACAAAATTGACTGTATCTTGAGTCTGTCAGTACCTTGAGTCGGTCACTGACTGCGAAAAGGACCATTGGGGTTCTTTGGCCTTGTAATGAACAAATTTTATAAAAGGAACTGTAGCATTAACAGCTTAAAATTTGTCAAAAATAGTAATTGAGCCCCATTTTTAGAGGAAATGGCTCTAATTTAGTTTCCCTACCCGGAACTTGCTTTATAGCTGTAGCAGCGTTGCCAGTTTAGCGTTTTACTCGCCAAAAACGGATAATTTTGCGTTTTTTGAAAATGTTTGGCGCGAAGATTTTTAAAAGGGACGCCAAACAGGATTTGGTGTTTTTCTGGCGTTTTAGCCTATTACAACAACATTTCTTCCATTTTTACTAGATTTCAGGAGAAATAAGACAAATTACACAGTGTACCATATACTGTGTAAAAATACAATGAAGTATGCGCACAACATCTCATGCCCTTCTGAGTGATAAATTTGTTGATCCTGACATGTGTTACCAACGCTGAGGGATTTTTCGAATCTGGCATTTTTTCAGTCCATTTGACGCCAGATTTGGCACTTTGTGACTTGGGAAAATCTGGCAACCCTGAGCTGTAGGGTTAAAGGTTATGTATGCTTAAGTATCTTTTAGACAATGGTTTACTGCTTCTGTCTCAGCATGGGTTCCTGCCTAATAGGTCTTGCGTCTCTAATTTGCTTAGCTTTCTTGAAGATGTCTCATTGTCTCTTGATTCGGGTCATTGTGTTGATGTCATTTACCTTGATTTTCAAAAGGCATTTGACAAAGTCCCATTAGGGAGACTTATGGTAAAATTGCATCAGTTAGGCATCCAGGGGAGATGTGCGGACTGGATCAAGTCTTGGCTTTTTGGTAGATCCCAGAGGGTTGTTGTTAATGGTAATTTCTGCTCTTGGAATGATGTCACAAGTGGAGTACCACAAGGTTCTGTTCTGGGCCCAATTCTTTTTCTAGTTTTTATAAATGATATTGATTGCTCTCTCTCATCCTGTATTAGTAAGTTTGCTGATGACACTAAGCTCTATAGGAATGTTAATGATGGAAAGGATGCTTCTCTGTTGCACAGGGACTTAGGTAGGCTAGTTACTTGGTCTCAGACTTGGCAAATGTCTTTTAATGCTGATAAATGCAAAGTTCTTCACTTTGGATCCAAGAATTTGGGTCATAAGTATACCATGGCTGGTAGTGTTATAGGTAATGTGACTTCTGAAAAAGACTTGGGTGTTGTCATTTCAAATGATTTGAAGCCGCCTAGGCAGTGCACAGCAGCTGCTGCTAGGGCTAATAGGGTGCTTGGTTTAATCAAGAGGAATTTCAGCAATTTCAGTAAAGATATTGTGCTAAATCTTTATAAGCAGTTGGTTAGGCCACATCTTGATTATGCTGTGCAGGCATGGAACCCTTTTTATGAAAAGGACAAGTTTATTTTAGAGCAGGTTCAGAGGAGAGCTACACGGCTTATTCACAATGTGCGTAATCTCCCTTATCATGATAGGCTCAATTGTCTAGGACTTACTTCTCTCGAGTTAAGAAGGATTAGGGATAGGGGGGATATGCTGCAGGTTTTCAAGTTCCTTTCTGGTTATGATTCTCTGTCTAACTGTAACTACTTAGAGATTTGTGCTGATCCCCGTGTTCGTGGCCATAATAAGAAGCTGGTAAAATGTTTCTCTAGACTTGACATCAGAAAGTTCAGTTTCTCTCATAGGGTTGTTAATGAGAGGAACAGTCTCCCTGAGTGGGTTGTTAATTCCACTTCAGTCAACTGCTTCAAGATTAACATTGACAAGTATTACTGTGACAGTGGCAGGATCTGATTGTATTGGGTTTGTTTAGTCTTTGTTTGGATTAGGTGTTGGTTTTGGGTCTGTTCTATAGGGCATCTTATGGGGTTTTTACCCTCCTTTGCCCTTGAACTTGTTATATTATGTTATGTTATGTATGCATAGTAATAGGGTTAGGGTTATGTACTCATAGTAATAAGGTTAGGGTTACGAACGCATAGTAATAAAGTTAAGGTTACATAGGCGGGGTCCGTTAGTTTCCGCCCTTGGTAGTTTCCGCCCGTTACTTTCCGCCCCTAAAAATCTTAAGGCGGAAAGTAACGTTTGAACTTACATGTGTTGAAAATAACTGTTAACTTCAAATTTCAAACCCAAGTACAAGACAACAATGAAATTTATGGATAGGCCTAAAGCTTTGTCAGCGAAAAGAATGAATTGTATGACCTTTTTTCTAAATGGTAAATCTAGTCACAGGCTCGTATTTTTTTATGCATAAGTAGCCCGCTTGTCTATAGGTAGGCTTATGCTGATTGTGTGAACAACTTTTCACAGCATTGAATACCGTATACCTATACGTGAACTTGTAGGTATTAGTGTAATGAAGTCTACAGTGAGAATGTTGCTTGGAAAGACGTCAACATGGCAGTAACGGGTGTTGCATTGAACAGTAAAAGACATCGATGAAGTTTGAACTTTTAAGGAAAAGTTGACGGAATCTTCATTTGACAAAAGTAGCACTGATATCACATTCGATTCCATTACTTTCCGCCTTCCAAAAAGATGTTTTCTGCAAAAAATAAAAGTGGCAGAAAACACCGTTTTTGAGGGGCGGAAAGAAGCGAGGGCGGAAACTAACTGTAACCTACGTAGGCTACCCATAGTATTAGGGTTACATACCCATAGGTATAGGGTAAGGGTGGGCCATACGCAGGTGTATGCATCCATAGGAAATGTATACGCAGGGGTATATAAACCTATTTGTATACGTATCCCATACTCTACATATATGTACACTACATACTTAGCTTTAGGTATACGTAAATGTATACCTAGGCCTATAGCTAGACATAATATATTGTATTATTAGACAGTACTTATATTATTTTTAACCCATCCACCGGCAGCGGCGCTCGATGCACAGTAGGCAAACACACTGGTATTCATGCTAGGATTGCTATACCACTAGGGTCAAGGCTTTACTTTCTTCCACAGCATTAACCATTCACTTCTTACCACAGCACACACTCATAGCACTGTTTCCCGAGTGAGGAAAAAAAGAAAAGCGTTTTTTACTTAAAAAGGGAAAAAAAAAATAAAGTTTCAGCCCTCTCTTTTGGAAGTTGTGAAGTGAGTAAAATTATGTCTACTTCCAGGTACGAAAACTAAATTAGTACGGAGGAAATTTCCTTATAGTGCCTTCTTTATTCTATCGACCTAAATGAAGTTTCAGACATGGTGCAAAATAGCTTAAAAATTGTTTAAAATATTTCTCTGATCACTGATAGGGGCATTCCCCAGTATTTCTCTGTCGCGGAGGGGACATTTTGCACAATTAAAACATTAATCATTCCTAGTAGATGAATAACATGTTTGTGTAATACATTTTTTCAGAATCAGCTCCCCTGAAATTACTAACATACGTTTCTATCTAAATAATAACATTAACTGTCATGTAATTATAGCCTGGTTAGTGTGCGTCGTGGACGGGACAGAAAATGGACATGGAAATTTGAGTGCTTAAGTAAAATTGAAATCGCTCTGAATTATGGAGGTCTGCAGTTCGTTTTGTAAGCAAGTTTTGTTGAGGGCCCCTTTTCTAATTGAAAAGTAGTCTTGCAAAATTGAAAGGACTACTGCTTAGACTGAAAAATTGAGGATTAAGAAAAAAATTGGCGTCGCGGACGGGACATTCCCAAACGTCTCGGACGGGACAGCATTGACAAAACACATTTTCTGCATGAGTCCTTGACTGAATGAACATCAGCAATGACCAAACAGTGTGGAATTTGGGGGTCTAAGTCTCCTCTGTAAAAAGTACATATATTTTTAAGTTCAACCTCCACCCCCCTCCCCACCTCCCCCAACAATTGCTTAGGACTGGTACTCCATTACTATGTCACCATGACTAAATTAAACCATAAAAAGAGCCCTGACTGGATTCATAGGGTGTACATACCACAGGCCTTCACTTTTAAAAGAATGTTTTCAAGACAAAACCCCAACCCTGCCCGCTGTATGCTGCCATTTGGTTCAACCCTGGTAGCCGTGTAACTCTACAGGCTTTCTCAACTGGTGGGGTTTACTCCACTGATAGGCTGTGGCAGGATTTAGAGTCAAGGGGGACTTCAGATGCAGTAGGGTTTGTTTTCTACATGACAAACAGCCAAAAATTCAAAGTGGAATACTGATAGTATATTGAAGGTAGGGAGGATGACACTCCAATTATTCATTCACACTTCAATCTATTGCATGTAGGCCTACTTACTGTACACTGTACTGTACCTGTAGGAGCATTGTGGTGGCTTCTGTGGGAAGCTCCTGTATGGAAACCTCATGATTGAAAGCTTCTATATGGTATGTACCAGTGTTAATGTTACAAAGCAAAACAGAATTCATTATTTTGTTGAAGTAGAAGCCTCAAGTAAACATTTTGGTATCAGCTGTGGTCAATTTCAGGCACACACACCACACTTCAGTCGAGTTACCCCATGCATATCTCTTGCATACACATAATGTGGTGCAATGTACCAAAGGCAGGTTATTCAAAATACTGACTGGGACCTTAAGGTGGTTTGTCCCCCCCCCTCCCATACACACACAAGAAAATCTGGCACATTAAAATGTTCTGCACTGAAAGATAAAAATTTAGCACCTAGGTCACTTCTTAGAAAGGACAAACCCTTCCCCTAAGGCTGGTAAAACTCCGTACTGTACATTATATTGTGTGACCCCTCACCCAAATTGGTTTAGTAGGCTTGCTGTAGGCTAGCGTGCTCTAAAGAATGGTCACACACCCTGTACTTTGGTTCAGTCCAATGGAACTTCACTGTGTGGCTATCAGTCCTACAAAATGGAGTACAGGTGGTTAACCTACATTGGTGATTAGCAACATCAGCCATGATTACATGGGCCTTCATTTATTTTTCTCTTTGATCTGCAAACATTGAACTAAAAAAGGTTGGTCTAGGTTAAACGGAGGGCCAAATACAATAGATTTACAATGCATACCCCATGAGTCTTTCATTGTAAGCTGTCAAGTCCCACCCTTGATTGGCAAATACAATATATAGGGTAAGCATAGACTTGATGAAAGTACTGCAATGTGTACACTCTCAATGGAAAATGTCCCGTCTGCGACAAAATGTCCCGTCCGCGACAAAATGTCCCATCGGCGACATAATTTGTTAATTAATTACTCGGGTTGAAAATATACAGTGGAGAAAAAAGAGACTCAGGGGTGTTTTATATTGCAGTCAGTAAGAGAATCCTTAAAATACAAGATATTGAACCGACTATGGATGAGTTATATTGAAAATGGCTTTGAAATTGTAGCAGATGGGACATTTTTATTTTTACTAATTAATAAGTATTAATTAGCAATACTACAGAAACATTAAAGTTGATTGATTATGTGCCCTGCAACATGCTAAGCTTGTCCTGATTACTTCTACATCGTTTCTTTGCTGTTCTACCCTGTATTACCAGGAAATGTAATGTCCTGTCCGCAACACCATTCCTAGGTTCGTTTACTTTGTTCAAATTAATTTACATAAGAATGATTTTTTTAGAAAATTTTTTTAAACTTTAAACTTTGACTTGTTGGCTTACATACTTGACCAACCACTGATAGATTATTTGGATTTGAAATTATTCAAATTCTTGTCCAATTTAATGTGGAATGCCCCGATAATAGTAATATGCCACATTTCTTTAATTTTGACAACATCAACATTGAATTTATTTCGTTATCATTCTTATGGGCGCGTGTAATGTTTGGGTGACTGACTCACAGTACACTTCTTGAACCAAAGGCATGTGAAACTTGGGTGAGGAATTTCATCGTTTCTTTGTTTGTACACGAAAGAGGCCAACATGCTTATTTGGAGCACTATGAGTAGGAAAGTTAGTATGAACATCCATAAAATGCTATTTTGAAATTTGTTTGAAGTAAGCATATTTTCGGTGAAATCTGCATTGAGTGACTGACTCATGGTACAACCATCATACATGATCATCGTACATTGGCAATGCATGTACAAGTATATGGTACACACAGAGTAACTGGCAATCCGTATGGAATTGTACATGTATACATGTATGTAATGCATGTATACACCATTCACTGGCAATACAAGTACTGTACAGCACAGTAAACTGTACATTTTTCTAATGATGGGAATTAGTAGGTGCGCTGGGAGTACAGTTTGCCCTGCCACTACGCCGAGAAGGAGTCGGCGCTCATGCTGAAGATCTTCGAGTTGTAGTGCATGAAATGCAGACTGGCTATGGATTGTAACTGATGTCCCCCTCCTCATTTTGAAAATTTTTGAATTTTACAAGTGTCTAGGCTACTGTACAGTACACACAAAATGTTGGCACTGTTAGGGCAAATCAGTCATCCCAATTTCGCTAGGTTACCGAAAAAGTTCACAATAGGCCTTATACTGATTTTTTAGAGGTAACCTCTAGAGATATTTTTTTAATTGATAAAAATTGGTAAAATTTTGCATGTAATTTTTTTATTGTAATTTTTTCTCTATTTCAAACTCTGCATACTCTGCATATTTTCAGTTTGATGTCTTGTCAGATCTGTGCACTTTTGGAACATGCTGTCAATCAAAGAGCTGTGCCAATTGAGAATTTCTGCAGACTACCATAAAAATAGTATTGATAAAAATTGGTAAAATTTTGCATGTAATTTTTTTATTGTAATTTTGTCTCTATTTCAAACTCTGCATATTTTCAGTTTGATGTCTTGTCAGATCTGTGCACTTTTGGAACATGCTGTCAATCAAAGAGCTGTGCCAATTGAGAATTTCTGCAGACTACCATAAAAATAGTATTTCGGAGAGAGTTGACTGTCTTTAAACAGTACAGTGCTTTTTTTTTTCCCATCAGATTGTAAAGATGTATTCAGAAGATGAAGATGGAGACTGGGATGATGTGGACAGTGAGGAAGAGGAACGTAGAGAGGCAGAGGAAGAGTTGTATCATCAGATTTATCACCAGTATCAGGACAATGATCATCTCAAAGATGGATTAACAATCAAAGAAAATGATAGTTCCCAGATTGATTTAGACATTTCAAAAAGTGGCAGAGTTTCGGAAAAGAAAATAATTTGTGGTACTTCTATTGATTACATGAATCTGTGGTTGAAAGGAGGAATGTGTTGGAAGAATGAAGCCTTGTCTAGCCACATCTCCAGAATTGAAGACAAGGTGGAAAGTACTTCTGTTTCAGATGCTGACATTATAATTTTAGATTCTGATTCAAGTAAGGAAGGTTCTATTGATGATCTTGCAGTTAAAAAGTCTATCAAAACATATGGAAAAGTTCGGCCTACTACTGCTTGGCCCACTGAAGTATCATCATCACCAACAACATTAAAAGAGAAAAACAGAAAAACAAGGGAAGTTTTGAATGGATATTCCCTTGGCAACAGTTGTCAGGGTAATTCACCTGCTGCTAAAGAGTTAGAAGGTTTCCGAGGATCTGAGGATGATGATGTAAATGAGTTCATTGACCTGCCTAAAGCAACTGACTGTCGGAAGAAAAAAACAAATACTTTTAAATATGAAAATCGTTCCAGAATCTTGGGAGCTGTTTCCCCGAAAGTAATTGAACAGAAACAAACAAAGGTATTGCTCTGTTTGCGATTTAAAAACCAGTTGACAGTAGTTAATTAACAGAACTGATAACCTTTCCTTTCAACAAAGAAGGTGAACATTAAAGGGGCAATGAGAGATTGATAGTGACTATAAATGCTTTGTTCCAGGACCTCATTTTTCTCTTTGAACTGTTTGTTGATCAGAATATACGTAGAGTCATTAAGGAGATCTTTCAGGTTAGAAGAAAGGTTGATAGTCATTGTTGAATGAATTTCTAAATATTTGTCAGGTACTAAAAAATGTCCACACAGATGCAAGGCCAAACAGCGTCCTCATTAATGTGACCAATCATGATGTTAGATGGTGGTCACAGATCATTTTTTTGTTAGTTTTAATTCAATGTACAAACATTCAGAATTAAGGTTATGAACAAACTGAAAAATAAAAACTCTGGTTGTTGCTTTAAAGAGCTACATTTCATTTTGTGGTTCTGGAGATTTAAGGAGGGTTAACAAAATAGTTGCAGTACAGAACTTTTACTCCCCCCCATCCCCAACTTAGCTAAAGAAAGGCTGTATATCTTGTTTACTTTATGGTAGGAATGAAATAAGTTGGGTTGTCTTTCTGTCTGTAAAGTTGGTCTTATGAAGTTGGTAGCAGTTGCATTGCTAAAGTTTTTAGAAAGTTAAAGGTATGAGGACAGAAAAAAATGGTTGAAATGCTTTGCAAGATTCCTCACTTGCTAAATGGACAATCAGGTAGTGATAGCTTTTATGGTAATACACTCTCAACAAAATCTGTCAGCCCCAATGCTGATTCACTCTTTAATCAGGGCCCTTCAACCATCACTAAGGATTAGTAATCGTACCTCTCTTCTTTCGAAGGTTTGCTCAATATATGAGGGGAGAAGTTGCAGATATAGTATGGTATTTTGTCTTTCTAACCATAAAGTAAAATCAAGAGAAAAATTTGTACAATGCAATAAATTCTAATGAAACATGAAGAGAACATTGAATGAATTTTCTAAACTTGTAAATATTCTTTGCAGCACCAGGAAAGGCCACCAAAAGTCCATGAAAATGGTGAGAATCAATGGTCATCACTAACTTCAAAGAGATATTTTATCCCAGAGAAGCTTGAAGATAATCTTGCTAAGTGCTACAACTGTTTCATGCTAGGACATACATCTCAAGAATGTTCAGAACCACAGGTGAGATTTACAGTAAGGCTTTGGTTGTTGGTCTGTCAGTTAGATGGGGATTAACTACACACAGGCACAAATGCATTATGTAGCACTGACAGCTAAATCAAAGGTAAAGTTAAAATATGGTGTCAAATACGGTTCAAGTCTGATATAAAATACAGTGCAAATGGGTCCAAGTCCCTCCTTAAGTCAGCTGTTACAATAGGCAGGGAATAATGTGGGCTCATCCTTCAACCTCAAACCCAAGGGGCTTAAGGGGGAAAGGTGTGAATTTAAAAGTGTATTCTATGCAGATTTATCAGAGACTGGGACACAACCGTTCAAATCATGATTGTGGCCGAGACTGAAACATTATTTTCTTATTCTAAGACTAAGACACAAACATCTGACACTGAAACCAAGACCTGCTACAGTATTAAACCATTTGTATTGAGAAAAATAAAAAAGTCTAAAGGTTTCTTTGATATATTAAGGAGTAACATACCATGTCCAAAGCTGTTATCCAGTTTTCATTCATTTCCAATGGTTGGTTCTCAAAATAAAGTACATTCATTAACAGTTGAATTTCACGCATTTCTACAAAAGTAGATCGTTGGCATGTGCAGAAAGGATGCCAGGGAATAAATTTAACAGCCAAAGTTTATTTTTCTTTAAAATTGAACCACCAATTTGAAACAACAAAACTTGATGTTGCTACCATGAAGCATCCTGAGCAACAGCATTTTGGAAACTTAATTATACCTCAGGGTAAGATAGTGTACCTAATGAATCCAACATCTAAAGAATACAGTGGGATTGAAAATAAAGAAAAATAAACATTTGCTATCAACATAAAACCGTGTTATCACGCTTACCTCTTTTTCACTTTTTATAGAAAATGCATCAACTTCTATTGCTAATATTTAATATCTTCTGAACCCATTATGGGGAACGAATGGAAGTTTCACCAAAATGCTAAAAATATGTCCCACTCTAATACATCAAAAAATACTTGGTCAGTTGGTTCCTGGACCATACTTGTAATACAAGACAAGTGAGGCACAAGCTCTTGTAACTTCATATATTTCCTTTCACTGTTCCAAATTTGCCTTTACCTCCTGTAATTCAGGAGAAAAAAAACTTCAACTCAAATTTACTTCTTTTTTTTTTGTGGAAGATATTTTTGTAAAACAAAACTTCAAATTCAAATGCTGTAGATCATGGCAAGCAAACCTCTGGCTGATGGCATTCTGAACATTGCGATAGATTATTTCTACTGTACAACATTTTTAAAATCTTGCACCATTAAATTGATTGAGTTCTATTCAATGACTCATTCTTGCCTCAAGTTTTGACACCAAGAAATAAGTTTCAGGGAAAACCAGGCTGATTCAGAGACATGATTTGTCAAGGCAAAGGACATTGCTGAGAAATTTAAGTTCTTGGTGTTTAGGCAGGACTAATTGAATTCAGAAACACCTCTTTTGATTTCCTGCATTCTGAATGGCCAGAAACCATTTGAGGCAGGTCTTAAATTGCATTTAAGACCGGTTTCTTGACAGTTGGGAGAATTAGAATACCATGTTTTACACACACATGGTTTTAACGCTGGTCTCAAATCACATTTAAGACTGGGAACTTTTGCATTTATTCCCTAATTAAGTACTGCAGAAAGTGCAGGTTTGTTTCTCTGTCATAGCAAATGGTAACTCATCACCAAGTTTTTAAGAACAGAGTCACTTCTCTAACTGACAGTTATTGGCAAGTCACTTATGTATTTCCTGTACCCAACTGCCCATCATTACCGATTATATAAATGACTCTCCCCTAACGTTTTGGGCTTAAGTGTTTAAAGAATTTTTTGGGTTTTTTTGAGTTAATGAGCACCTTGATAAATCAGTGATGTCGTTTTGATGTAAGACTAAAATTTGCAATTTCTCTGTATCTCCCTATTGGCAAAGTCTGTCCTAATTTGCTGAAAGGGGGAATATGAATAGTTTCATTGCAAACATATTTTTTTAAAATAGTATAATTTGTTTTTCTTTTCCAGGCTGTTCCAACATGTCCTCTGTGTGGGGTGAAAGGTCACGTCTCATACTTGTGCCCTAAACAACTCTGTTTCAATTGTGATGTAGCTGGCCATCAAAGTAAAAAGTGTCCGTTTGTCTACCAGTCACCTCATTATCAATGTACTAGGTGTACCATGTATGGCCACACAGAAGAGGTAAAGTGACATTAGACCACGGACTTCCTATACATGTACAGAGCATACAACACGGTTCATTGTCCCCACCATATTTGTGAGAAAAGGCGTAGCAAGATGGCCGTCTGCTATGATTTCATGTTAAAGTTTGGACTTGCTCAAGTAAATCAACAGATTTTGCAAGAAAGTTGAAATATTTTCGAAATAATGCAAGGAAAGGTCAAAATCACTCCATGTTTTGTAGGAATATGATATTGTTTCCCATTCAATTTAACTTTTGGTTAAGATATTACACAGGCTTCATCATATCAGACGATTTAATAGAGCTTCACGTTGTCCATCTTTGTGGGCCTTTTTTGCCTCAGTTGATGGTGACAATCTACAGATAGGATGTACACGTTACATGCTCTGTCTGAAAGTCCGTTCATTAGGCACATGAAACCAGTATTGGCATTAAGGTGTGGTATTGCATAGCTCCCCACATTCCTGCACAAATAAAAAAAATTGTCTGTGGGCATTTGAGGCAATCTGGCCTATGCACTAACTAAAATCATGGGAAAATTTCCCATTCATATTTTGAGCTCTCCTGTATCTTAATTCAAACACTTCCACAAAAAACAAAAATTTAGTTTTAAGCAAAGTAGATGTCAAGATGCAAAATTATGTTTGTTACAAAGACTGAAAAATTACAACCAAAAAAATTGAGCAACCAGTAAGATTATTTCTTCAGTACAACATTCCTAACTTAGAGCTTGGGATGAGATCTGTTGAGAGGGGGCTTCACTCTGAAAAGTTTCAAGTTGAAATAAACCAATATAACAGTGGTGCAATCTGATTCTTCATTACCCTTGCAAATGAGATGAGAAGTACAACATGTTTTTAAATAATTTTGCAAAATGCAACCAAAGGTAGTCTCTTTCAAAAAGGACCATCACTTGGCTGTTTGGATTCATCTATATACTCAAACATTCCATTAAAGATTTGTGTAATGAAATAAACTTCTCAGGGACTCTTCATCTTTTATTGTTTCCTATGCGACTTTTATCTTTCAGAAATGTCCTGATAATTGGAGACAGTATCACCTCACAGTAAGTACCAGTTTTGACTTTCAAACAGTCTGGAGACTGTGTGTTTGGTCTAACAGTAGAGCATCCGCCTCTCATGTGGAAGGCCCAGGTCTGATTCTCAGGTTGAGTCACACCAAGGACTTTAAAAATGGAACCTACTGCTGTTGTGCATGATGCTCCTCATGAGCAATGCAGTAGGGAAAATAAGCCAGTGAGCCATAACTGGAAAAAATGTTGTGGCTGGCTGGACTTGAACCAATCGGTTGGAAACTGGGCTGTAGAACTCCATCTAACTAACAAACAAATTCAAACAATGTGGTTCTCTTTGTTCAAGATGTGATTTACAGTGACGGATAAATATTAGATTAAAGTGATAACTGTGGGGGTATTTTGGCACATGGTTCAATTTTTGTGGTTGGAAATTTTGTTCAAGATAGCTTTTACAGTGTGGTATGAATATTAGATTGAATGTGATTAATACAGTCATTATTTTGTATGTGGCTTGATCAGTCTTTGTTGTTGTCCAGCTGTCCAGCACAACCAAATTCTATATGGACAACCAAGAGTTTGAAGAGCAAAAAAAGATGGTTGTCCAATAATAAGTAAAAAGCAACTTGCTTTTATCTGATTCCAGACTACTGCTTATCAGTCGACCTCGTTAACATTATCTTGAGACTGCAGTATTAATTTTTTGTCGCTCAAACATTACATCTATTTACAGTAATTAAAGTATGACAGATAAAAGGCTACATGAACACACACATTTAATTGAATTCAAGCAACAAAACATGAAAATAGCTTGGTGTAATCACAATACACCCTGTTTTGTAGTTGTGCAAAAATGTTCTGGACAACCAAATGTTCTTGCGGACAACTAAAAATGGTGAAATGGCTGCCCCAAAGACAACCATGAAATTGTCTGAAAATCAAGGCCTGTTGTAGTAGCAAAATGTTGGACTAACTGCTTATCATAAAACAGCTTTGACTTACCAAAGTAAACTACTTCATTACGTCACCAACTTTGATACAAAGCAGTACATAACTGTACCGATTGACAAACAGTGCAGTCCAATTGAGTTTTCAAAAGAAACTGTTTTCAAAAAAGTCTACCTGTATTTTCATTATTGGAGGGTAAATTCCCACCAATTGCCAAAATTCCTACAAAATAGTTGAATACCCCAGGAAAGAAGAATCCCAACTTTTTCCTCTGATGCATATGAACAAAATGTTTGTTGAAGAATATAAGAAGGTTAAAGTTACCCTTTACAAGCAATGTTTTGCTTCAGAGAGATTGTCAAGGAAGAAGTTAGTTTGGGGTGAAATGCATGGACTTCCTATACATGGACATAGCATACTGGATGGTGCATTGTTGTTACTGTAGGTGTGAGTATAGGCATAGCAAGATGGCTGTCTGCTATTTTTTGTGTGTGTGTGAAAGTTTGGACTTGTTCAAGTAAATGAACAAGTTTTGCAAGAAATTCAAAATATTTTCGAAATAACTAAATGTATTGCAGGAATATGATATTGTTTCCCATTCAAGTTAAACTTTTGTTTAAAATATTGCAGAGTTGTTGTCAAATCATACAAATTATAGCTTTACGGTAGCCATCTTGGTGCACCTTTTTTGACCCAGTCGGTGGCGACAATATACAGATGGAATGTACTCATTACATGCTCTGTCCATGTATGTAGGAAGTCTGTGGTTAAATGAAGTGTAGAGAACTTCCTTTCACCTTATGAAAATGTTGCATTGAATGGCAGTCATACAGGGACTGTTTGTTTTAGTGAACTTCCAAATCATTACAGACTATTAGCCTTTAAGGAGATCTGTCATTGCTACCACAGATTTTAGGGAAAAGTTCCCAATTATAGTACCAGACCACTGGTTCATTACTCCAATTAGCTGCTTCAATGAGCAGCAGATTTAATTACCATTCTGGTACAATAGAAGTCCAACAACTTTGGGGTTCAAATAACAACTTACAACAAATCCTGCAATAAGTGCTGGCAAAAAGGGGATCAAATTAGTTAAAGTGCACTGAAGGGCTACATCCCCTTTCAGCTCATTCTGAGATAAAGTGCCACCAAATGTCAACCTTCATGGTCATTTTCAAATGCTTGAATGGGCAAATAATTAGTACTGAGGGCAGTTCCTGACAAGATTGTTCTAAGGTTATTTTTTCCGAAATGGTCAAGAATTCTGCAACTAGCCATCCTAGAAATAATTTTACCTCAAATCATGGTTGGAAAAAGTTAGAAAGCTGAGAGTCATAATTCCCTTGAAATTTTGGGCATTTGGTGGAAGTAATGTCAAGCAGAGGGAAATTTTTATTTTATACACATTCAAATACCCAAAGAGTTGAAGAAAATTGTTGTACCCTTCTTAGGAAATGAACATTTTTTCCAGTCCTGTCTAAAATTCTTATGAATTTATCTGCATGTAAAATCATGTGATTATTTATTCCTGCAGACTGATGACGGAGAGCTTGTTACTTCAAAGAAACCAGTTCTTAAACCTGAAAGGATGTTTTGTTACAATTGTGGTATGAAAGGACATTTGGGACATGTAAGTAATACGGACTAGGTGGCTGGTATGTTTCCTTAAGCGTTTTTTATTTTTTTTTGTTTGACAGTTGGAGATGACTGAGGGGTGTGTGTTTTTTTGGATTTAGCGGATTCAGTTGTCAAACTGTGCTCAGGACACCAAAAATTATTGATATGAAACTGTAGTGAATTTACTTATACAGAGCTTAAATCATCTGAGTGTACTAGAGCCATACAACCCTATCAAAAAGCCAGCTGAAAAAATAAGACTTTCAGCAAAACTTACAACATGAAACTTTTTGGAATTGCAAGGAGAAGGGAAGCAGCAAATGTACAAGTCATTTGTGTGGAAAGTTTCTTTGCATTTCATATACAGGGTTTAAAATTTATCACAAGCCACACACTGTTTGCTACTGAAAACATTGATGGGCGAGTGAAAACCCTCCGCGTCCAGATGGCAAGTTAGAAATCTTACCTCCTATCTGCAGTTGAATTTATAGCAATGCACAATGAAATATAGGATGATGTCAGTTCAAGGAACCTACTGCCATTGTGGGTGATAGTCCGTACAAGCAATGAAGCAGGGAAAACAAGCCAGTGAGCGACAACTGGAAAAAAGACCCTAGCCAGCTCAATTTGAACCAATAGGTTGGAAACTGGGCGGTAAAACTCTATCTAACTAACTAACTTACTCAGTTCAAGCTCAATAAACAAGAGTAGCAATAGTGTCATTATTTACTTATTTTCCCATTAAGGATGTGGCAGTCCTTAGGCACAGATGTGACTCACTGTAAATATGACATCATATTCAACCTACCTTATCTGTTTCCAGTGCACTTTTACAAATTCTCTGAATTTGATTTTATTTGTTCATACTGTACACTCTTGCACATGGTTAAGTCAGTTGAAAGGTTTATTTAAATTTGTTGTGCCGTTCAGATGGAGGTTTATGTATGAAATTAAGATGTAAGAATATCTGACTGGCACATTTGTGTGTTTGTACTTTGTAAACACCTGAGGTAGTATTTATGGTACAGAGTACTAAGCCCTGAATAATTTACCATTTATTAGAGAATTTTGGAATAATAAACACATATCAAATAATGCCAGTTGACATGGAAATACCCCCTACCCATACTCATACTTGAACTCATGGCCGGGTACCCTTACCCATACTTGTACTTGTGTGGTCTTGTGACTGACTGCATGCTCAAGTGGTTGGAGCATCAGACTTCAGAAGGTTGGGAGTTCAAGTCCTGGCCGAGTCTTTCGGAAGATGTTAAAATGGAACCTACTGCCATTGTGCTTGGTGCTCTTCATAAACAAAAGAGTAGGGAAAACAAGCCAGTGAGTCACAACTGGAAAAAAGGCTCTTGCCTTTGTACAGCTAAGAAATCACAGTCTCATATGTGAGCTGTAACTATCACTCTGTCAGTGTTTCCTTTTGATAATGAGAAAAGAAAAAGGAAAGCGCCCTTTGTTAAGCTATTAAGAAAGCCTCATGTGTTGTTGTGGTGTAAAGGTGGGAGTTTTTCATACTGTAAATACTTGCAAATATTGTTTTATTTTGAGCTTTTGCTTTGCATGTAAAAAACAGGATATAAATGAAGTTCTTCCTTTAAGAGAAAAAAAGAAAAAAAAAAGGCTCTGGCTGGCTTGACTTAAAACACTTAAACCAGTTAATTAGAAACTGGGCTGTAAAACTCCATCTAACCTAACCTTATCTCATGATCCTGTACTCACATAATAACACTGGTACTAATCTTTAGCTAGTTTCACTTTGGTTAATATGAATGAACGTCATATTACTTTTATTCCTTTAATTGTGTAGGTAATCTACAGTCTCTCGAGTTGGTCTAGTTGGTTTAATCTCCCATCACTTACTTTAACCCTTTCAGTGCCTGCCCCCAGTCTGGGAATCTTTGAGCTTACTGAGGTTTGGCAGAACAGCAGAGATAATATGCCCTGAATAAGCACCATTAGGCTCTTAACCATGTAATGGTGAACAATGACTTTTCTTGTTGTTGTAGCCAAATTTTCAGGTTCCTACTCACCATTTTGAGCTCTGTGTGGCACTGTAAAGAAGTGTAGATCTCATGCTCTCCCCTGTAACAGAAGTGCAACAGTTGGCAGAAAAGTGTCAAGACTAACTTAAAAATCAAATAAATTCTTGTTGAACATTGTAAATGTCATATCTTGAAGAAATACTCTTCATGTGTTTTTTTTTTTTTTTACTTCAGCTCCATATGCGTTCTGCTGAGAGTAAATGCTTGACAGAACTTAGAGAGGGCCACAAAACCAAGTTAGCTTAATATTTTCCAGTTACTCCTTGTGTAGGGTGGAAAAAATGGGATGCTAGCAAGCTACTTTACAAGTAAACTTTGATGCAGCAATGAAATATTATTTGTTGGAGGAAAATTTGCCTATTATGTATGTTAAAGTGAAGAAGAAGGTGTTGACAGTGTGACCCTCTCTTTGGGAAGTGAATATTTTTTTCAATCCTGTCCCATCCCAGGATGAACAGAGTAAATTATGCTATGAAAGCAAAAATTTTTTAAGTTGTGGAGACAACTAGTGAAGAACAAGTTTTTATTGGGTTTGTGATTCAGCACCAGTCAAGTCAAGGTGGTCAGGAAAAAAGTCTATAGATCTGGAGACTCAAGTCAAAAGAAATGCTTTGAGCTCTAACTGGTAAGATACCCTTGAGTTTTTGTGAGTTATGTTCTGGAATTTTAAGATTTGGATGTCTTTACAACTGCATTTCTTGCTAATGGTGACTTAAGTTTGAGACTTGAGTCATGACAATGCCTATTGAAAGTGACTCCCAATCTCACCTAAATGGAACTCGGTCCTCTAGAGAAGGGCTTAAAGTCGTTTGTGTACTTGTACCTTTGTACTCTTATCCTTCCAGATGTGTGAGGGACCAAGGATGACAGTAAGGAAGGGAGAAATGGTCACATTACCCACAATGCCTTTAGTGTGTCTTTACAAGAGACAAAAGACAACAAGAAAAGAAGACAAGAAAAATGCAGTTATTAGAGGATGGATTGGAAAGTTGCAGAGTAATGGTAATATATCACTACTGGATGTGTTACAACATACAAAGGGATTGTAGGCAGTAAGGGTTATAGGTGAGAAGGTGGACAATGTGGGGATGTGTGAAATTGAGGGTCACAGTGCTGACTTTCACAACCCTTGAGATCTAGATCCTCCAGGTGTGCTACAAATCACACTCCCCAGAAATTAAGATCTGTTGTTTTATTAAACTTGATTAGATTTACATGAACAGATGAACTCCAAATGTTCCTCTAGGTGTGAAAAAAAATCACACACCTCACAGTGACTGGAGGTGATTTGTGGTGTGTGATTGCTCTTGGAAGCCTCAAAATTTAAAGACTCTTATTACATACACAAACATCTGAAATTACCTTTAGATTAAAATTTTCTTTCTCTAAGTTAGAAAGGTCCAAATATGTTGAGAAAGAAATTATGTGAGGTGTTTCCATAAATCAAAAAAAGAAAAAGGAAACAAAAGTGGAAGTTCAACTGATGGAGTAGAATTATAATGTATTGCTACTGCCTACCCACTGTCCTGGACGGCATGTATATTACATAGGCATAATTAATGGGGCTCTCGATAAGATGGATACTTCACTTGTGATAATTTTTTTTTAAATAAAAGGTTTTAGGTCACATCAAGTTTTAAAATGTTTTAGGGGTACTTATTTTAAGCATTTTGGCAAAATTTGCATTGTAATAAACATGTGTGGTTCTCTAGATATGAATGGGTAAGTTTGCTACATTTTCAACAAAATGTGAACTTGAAGGAAACACAAACGACATCATATTCTTACATTAATGGACAGTCTTTTGCTTTTCAATTAAATTTACAGCCAATTTTCTCCTCAGCAATCCCATTTTATCAGAATATGATCACATAATTGGCATGAAAATGATACAAACAATGCAATCAATACTGGAAGGTTCCTTTTCCTATTAACTTCAAGGTCAACACAGAACACAATAGTAAAAAGAAAAAACAAAAGGAAACAAAGCATTCCTTGTCCATGTGAGGAAGCGCTTTAATCTCTGCTGCCCTCAAGCTCATTTTGGTTTGCATATCCAGTAACTTCATTCACTAATGTATGGAGAAGCATGTTTGATTTGAAATCTCACCACTCTGTGTAAATTTGGTTCCTCTTTCACATATGAAAATCAAATTTTTGCTTAAAGTTCCCCTCAAATTAAAGTCACAAAAAATTCAAAATTTAGAATGATGTGTGACATATTTTTTGACATACTTGAAACTTCCTAAAAGTTTGTAATTTTATTTGTAGTACTCATTTGAATGTAATATAAAATTTTTCCTTTTTTTCTTCGTCATGTATTCCCAGTGAATCATTACAAAAAGCAGGCAATGGAAAAAATGAAAGGAAAAATGGGAAAACATATTATGTTTACAGAAGATGATGCAGACCAAACCAACACAGGTAAAATAAATCCAAATCTCTTATAAGGTTACACTCAGATGAAGTTTTACCGCCCAGGTTCTCACCATTTGGTTAAAAGGGCAAGAGCAGTCATCCCAATTTGAAGTAGAGTAGTAGAATGTCCTGTTTCATGATTGGCTGTTGAGAGTCATGTGACAAAAAATATTCTCTTTAAATGTGAAACTTACTTGAAGTAACTGCTTGTTTTACATTGAATATGCAAAATCAAAGTAATAAAATTTTAAAGGATACTGTAAAGAGAAATGAGAGGAAGATTGTGAGAAAAGGCATTGCTTCAAAATACATTTGGGGGGACTGCTCTTGACCTTTTTTCGGACTCATTGGCTTGTTTTCTCTATTGTATTGTTTATGCTGACCAGGTCCGAAGTGAAAACTCCAGACCTCCTGGCTGCATGTCAAATGCTCTAACCACATGACCATGCAGCCAGTTGCAAGACTGTGGGAAAGAAAATAAGAGAGTAGCTTGTGATAGGGGTTGGGTAGGTTAGGTCAAGTTAGATGGAGTTTTACAGCCCAGTTTCTAAACGATTGGTTCAAGTTGAGCTGGCCACAGCCTTTTTTTCCAGTTGTGGCTCACTGGGGTGGGGGGGTGGCGTGAAATGCAAGGGAGTCTGTGAGAATGGATACTCAGGAGAGAGAGTTAGTTTCGAATAGGTGTAGGATAGGAATTTTGAAGTGTATATCATCGTAAGCAAAGTTTGCTCAAGTTGTCACCATTTCATGCTCAATTTTTATTTTGAGTTAACAAAAGTTGAAAGTATAATAAATACTGTGTGAAATGAAATATGTAATTGAACACTTCAAGAAGTTAGTTAGTTAGTTAAAGTTTTATGGCCCAGTTTCCAACCTATTGGTTCAATTCGAGACGGCCACGGCCTTTTCCAGTTGTGGCTCACTGGCTTGTTTTCCCCACTCCATTGCTTATGCGGAGAATCATGCACAATGGCAGTAGATTTCATTTTTTGAGTCTTTGGTATGACTCGATGTGGGAATAGGACTGGGGCATTCCATGTGAGAGGCGGATACACCGTTAGACAAAACACTTCAAGAAGAGAAACAGCAGTAAGAAATAACACAACAAGCTACTGATGGAATTTTAATAAAAAAGCAATAAATGATTTTGAGACATAAGACTCACCATGATGTTTAGCTGCTGTTGCAGGTCTGAAGCCTGTGGTGCTGGGGGTGGGGGGACAGGAACACTCCCCCTAGATATATCCATTTCATGCATACACTAGTGCTTAATATGGTGACACTTAACATGGACGGTGTTTAAACTGTTGGCCTTGGGAGTTTTTCCAGGCTAAAAGGCCAGAGGAGCAAATTTTAAAGTGGGTGGGGGGTAGGGGGGGGGGGGGAGGAATCACCAAAGCGACCCAATATGTTTAACAATGTAATAGCAACGTAAAGTGGCCAAAAATGCCATTGGCAGAAAAAGTGGCAGTTTCCAAGTAAGAGTCATGTTTGAAATTGTTGTGCTACACTAGCTTGATTGTATGGCACCCTTACACCTTTTCTTGTCTCAATACATGTTTTCAGTTGCATTTTTCTGCGACTGAAGTTGAAATACAACTGCAGTGTGTGAACTGCACTGTGTGGACGGTACGGTGGGGACTTCACCGTGTAGACTGCACCCCGTGGACTGCACCATGTGGACGGCACTGTGTGGACTTCAAAGCAAAGGCTGTCGAAGATTCTTTTGATTATGGTACTGAGAATGTTTGATACCTAGAGCTGGTGCAGTAGTTTAGTATGCACGGTATAAATGTTTGTCATACCACGGCCATAGTAGGAAAATTGAATCCTACATAACAGCAAATTTTTTGGTAGACTAGTCTACCAGCATACGGCAAATTCCCACCCTTATTAGGAGGGGAGATAAATGTTACTTTTGGGTTACTCATTTTATAAAACAATAGATCAGGATGTATGATATTTTGTTTCTTGAAATGAGATTTTTGTGACTGGTAAGAAGTTTAAGCATTAGCATAAATTCTGTTTCATTTTATTTGAACTTCCATTTTTTTTGTAACTTTCCTTTCAACACAGTGAGTCATTGCAAAAGGCAGAGAAGAAAGAAAGGAAATGGAAAAATAGGAAGACGTGTTATGTTTGACGATGATGTAGTAGCAAAGAGGGAAGGTAAACAATTAAAATACAGATATTTTCAGTGTTGTATAGACCTTATGGGTATGATGTCACAGAGCAAAATGTATGCCTCCTTCGGGGGCGTAAACAAACCAACAGTTACAAATGTAGACAACTGATTTGTCAGCCAGTCTTATATGCACATAGCCTGCTACAAGTGCAGGGCTAATTCTTATGCGTGCAGCCACATGTTCCGTTGCTGTGCCCCCAAGGATGACTTCAATGTGTGGTCAATGCATAAGGTCTGTAGAGAAAAGAAAACCATTAGCCTCTTGCTCCCAAACAAAAGTTGTTAGGCACCAGCATTTTTCAACTGGCATACAATATGTTCAAACTTAAATGATCATTTAATGTTTGCATTATCAGCACATTCACAATGTGAACAAATGTACAATGGATTGATGTGATTCACTATGTATGTGAGTTGCCTTATGCTATTCACGAGAGTATCAACTGCTTGAACATGTGTTTGCATGCATTACATACTGTGGTATGGAAGCCAAATTAGTCACACTTTCAGGAGCATTTCCAACCTTGGTGAAATGTTTGGTTGTATATTTGTGAACTTTTGGGTGCATTTGTGCTGAATTTTGTTGCCTTCAACAGCAGTTGGATGTTTTAGAAGCTTGTGAGTCTTATCTGGTTTATTTTTGGTTAGATAATTGACATAAGATTATTCAAAGGTCATGTGACATGAAAATGAAAAATGAGGTATTTCAGGTGAAAAGCATAAAAAACCAAGAAAATTGCTGCAATTGCCATCAATATCTGTCATAAATTGACCATTTTACTGGGTTATTTCTGATTTGTACTTAATCATACTTAAACATGAGTTCAATATGCAAATCTTGTGATTTCAGGGTAGGGACATGCCATATATGGCTAATGCTATCCTTTGCTTTTGCTATCATCATTTTAATGACAGATGTAAAATGACTATGTCCTAAGGGTTTAAATTGTGTCTTTGAAAATCATCTGTATCAATTACCAAACCGTAAACTATCTGATGAGTAATTAAGAGATAGTTAATAGAGGGGTAACAAAAGAAATTTCAACACTGTGCAACACTTCATGTCATTATTTTAGTATAAGCAACAAGTTGCTTCAGAAACATTCAAATTTTGAAGAAGTATATATCTTGAGAACCATAAAACCATAATTCCAAATAATTTTCCTTAGCAAAGCTTACTCCTTCAACTGCCAAGTAAAGTCAGAGCTTTTTGCTGCTGTGTCACACTTCCTTTAAAGGCCAAATGCTCTCACCCCAAACAGTTCCAATTCTCCTAAACCTTCTCACTATAAAGTCACTTCTACAGCAGTTTAAAATCATCCTCATCCAGACACAATCTCAGTTTACTGTTTCAGGGTGAGTTTACAATGCCAAATGTGTGATCAAAACACTCCCACTACAGTACATACTGTGAAATATGAACTGCAGTTCAATACATTTTTCAAATTTGCTGTCATTCAAAGAGCTGTGCCAACTGAGAAATTCTCTAGACTACTACAAAAATTGCAGTTTTGGGTGAGAGTTGTCTTCCTTATATGTAATCTGTATTAAGTCAACCCTCATAAGCCTTGGTTCAAGTGATAACCTTATTGATTGATGAAATTTCTATAATAACAGTTATAATTTGGACCCTGAAGTGTAGTAGTAATTTTATGGCACTAAGCGACCATGAATGCGGGAGAAGCCTTTGGCTTATAAATTACAACTTCATTCTACGTGACCAACCAACTCAACAGTTTAGATCAAATTTGGGTTTCTTTTGAAAGGCTACTTTAGGTGGGATATTTTTAGATTGACATTTGGATGGAAAATCCATCTTACTGTAACTGATCCTGGTTGGAAGTTGGAACCTACAAACCTCTTGGTTGCTAAGCTGTGGTACTTAAAATGCCACAAACTTAATTTACCCACTCTGCCATAGCAACACTATCATGAACTTCATGAGACCACATGCTTGGTCTAGTGGTAGAACATCCTCTTCTCACATGGGAGTTCTTGGTTCCATTTCCAGTTCAAGTCATACCAAAGACTTAAAAAAAAATGGGACCTGCTTCTGTTGTGTGCAATGCTTCACATAACCTAAGGAGTAGGGGAAAAGATTCAGTGGTCCACAACTGGAATAGAGACTGTGTGTGCTGCTATATTTAACCAGAATGTTATAACTGGAGCTGTAAAACCCTATCTAGTCTAACCTGACTGCGTCACCAGTTTCTTGTAATTTTGATATTAAAGAACAATATGATGGGAAAATTACTTGATGTTTTTACAGTAAACTGA
This sequence comes from Holothuria scabra, assembly GCA_037179385.1. Taxonomy (NCBI): domain Eukaryota; kingdom Metazoa; phylum Echinodermata; class Holothuroidea; order Aspidochirotida; family Holothuriidae; genus Holothuria; species Holothuria scabra. Next base: position 13,812,774 of record CM074198.1, read on the forward strand.
GATCCACATCAAGAAATTTTTTATGTGTTTTTCCATCTTGTGGCTAAAAAATTGTAGTTTGCAGTTTGGTAACTTAATAGAAATATCTAAGTTCCCTCTGATAAAGTCTAGTGTAATACTTAGCATCATATAAAGTCAATCTTTTATTTCGAGTGTGAAATAATTTTTTGTGTAGAAGTTGATCGAGAGTGTGTCCCCCTACCTCTCCCTCCCCCTCCCCCTATGGCTATGCTAGTAGCAATGGAGTGGAGTACCATACCTCTGTAAAGACATCTGATTGATATAAAAGTTGTTTTATTCAAATTCCACCCCTTACATAATTTTGCAATAGCATTGGTTTAGTATAGGTGATTCTGCGATTAGGAATTTTGGCCAGGTATTAAATTCTTTAGATGAGAAAACCCATATTGCCATTGTGTGTCATACTCTGCATAGGCAATGGAGTAGGGATAACAGTCCAGTGCCCCTCAACTGAAAAAAGGCTGGTGAAGCTGCTAGATAAAACTAGATGGTTTTAAAATGAAGAGTAAAATCCTAAGTAACCTACTTTAATGACATCAGCTCTATTTGTACATTCTGGAAATAGAAATCACTGACATGTATTTCTTGACTCCTGAACCTAAATTTTCACTAGTGCCAAAAAACAGGCAAACTTGAATTATTTCAAACATTTTTGGTCATTACACAGATAAGCATTTCAGGCATAAGGAGCTGTAGCCATTCAGGCAATGGTAGTCTCAAAAAGAGTAGTTAAAAATTATGTTGGTATGAGACAAATTGGAACAGCTAGGGAATTCGCCCAGTAAGTGGGGTCCATCAGTCTTAAATCATTTTAATGTTATTGCCAATATGCAAAGAAATGAAAATGAAAATCACTGTGACATGTGTTCTTGATTCCTGAACCTTAATTTTCATTAGTGCCCAGAAAACAGGCAAATTTAAATTGATTCAAACAATTTTGGTCATTACACAGATAAGTATTTCAGACATGAGGAGCTGTGGCCATTCAGGCGATAGTAGTCACAAAGAGTAGTTATAAAATATCTTGGTTTGAGACAAATTGGAACAGCTATTTAATTTGCTTGAATTGAATTCAGGATCAAACCACACATTTTATTCTGAATAAAATGTGTGGCTTGATCCTGGTGAATTCACACTTGTGTCGTACTCTTATAGCCCTCTATGTATGGATAGTTTCTTCAATGGAAGTGACCTCGAAGTGAATCACAAAGAATTGCCGTTAATCTTGGATCACTGTTAACACTAAAGCATTTACACGTCAAATTTTGATTGCCTGTACAGAGTCTCATCTTCTTCTCCTTCCAAGGGAAAATCAGAAAATTAAATTCATATCTCATCTGCATCTATACAAATTTGATCTTGAGCAGTTGATATGACCCCATGCAGGTGATCAGATCTGGATCTAGTGTAAATGCACCCAGAGTTTCTTTCTACGTTGAATTCAGTGATTTTAAATAGCAGTGATTCAGTTTATGTAAATGTAATGCCACATTTCATGGCATAATTTACTATCTGCAGTCAAATGATATATGCAATTTATAGGTTTGGATGATGATGTGCAGCCTGTGTTTCTTTTTTTTTTTTTAAATCAAATGTTAAGTGTTTAATATTCAATGTTTTTAATTCCCACTGATGAAATCCTTGGTACTTAAAGGGGCTCATTGAGTTGGTTCATGAGATTCAACAATTTTTTCCAAGCTGTTAAGTTTTCTTCACAAACCAATAACAAACCGCCAAACTTAGATTTTCCTCATGTCCTACATATAAATAACTTTTTTATGAGTGAGTACTTAACGGTTCAATTCAGATTTCAGAAATTTGTGACCAGACACTTTTTCAAACGATGTACAAAACAGTAACAAGTCAGGACACCACAAAATTCAAAATTTCCACTTTTTCCGTAACTATTGGATATGAAACTTGACTCATTATGCTAACTATAAGCATTATCTTGTGGTAGTGCCCCTTAAACACTCTCATTAAATTATGGATATCAACTCAATGAGCCTCTTTAAAGATGTGTATGTGTGTGTGTGTCATAAAATTCTTCCTTTAAGCTGTTATTTTTATTTATTAATTTACTTATTTTTTGTAAATATTTTTGATTTAGTTTTGCTTTGCTTTATCAACAGGTGACAGGATGACCCAAATTTCTTTTGAGACAAACTGTGGAAATGTGAGTTTTTCTTTTTAAATGAAGTCCACACTCATCCCAAATTGCAATTCTTTTGGAGTCTAAAGAAATTCTCAATTGGTACAGCTCTTTGATTGACATGGACGTCAGCAGAAAAAAAATCAGACGAGGGGGGGGGGCAAAATTTCTAAAGAGGGGCAAAACCTCCAAGGCACCATGAATTGACATGAAGCAAGCAAAAATTTTGGCCCGAAATGCCTCCCAGATGTCAGGAAATGGCATTTCTAAAGCCTGTTTTTCGCTTAGAAACTTGGAAAAGTACACATTTCGTTGGTATTTTTCTTTGATTTTTATACTTTTTTTTCAAATTTTTGATTTTCCGGGGGGGGCAAGTGCCCCCCTTGCCCATGTCTGCGGATGCCCATGTTGATTGACAGCAAATTCAGAAATGCAGGGTTCTGTACACAGTTCATATTAGACAACATGTGTTGTATGATTTTGTTTGGATTACACATTAGTGTCTTGTAAACTCATGCTGAAGCAATAAACTAAGGTAGTGTCTGGATGAGGATGAGGTTTAGAAAGTTATGGAAGGGGCTTCAGTAAGTAGGCCTATGTTAAACAGGAAAATTTGAACTGTTTGAGGTGAGAGGAAAAGGCCTTTGACTCAGAAGTTTTATGCATTATTATGGGATACTTTGAGTCTGTAGGCATCCTAAATGCTGTTTTCTCTGCCAGTCCTGCCTCACCCCTCAGTGTTTTCTCTCTTGGAAAGATGGTACTTTTTCCTTACTTTTCACTCAGTGATGCTTATATTTTCTACTATAATTATCCTAATAGGGATTTTGATGGCATTTTAGCCTTGGGAATATCATTTCAGATTTTTTCCTTGTATTTTTTTATTCATGTTTGTTTTATGGGGGATGATCCTTTTATCCCTGCTGTTCTGGGTGTTTGGTATAGCAGAAGGGCCTTCATCTCTAACCCAGAAAATCTGGGTTCAACTCCCAAGTTGAGTCATATCAAAGACTTCAAAAAATGGAATGCACTACAATTGAGTTGGGGTAACTGTCCAGTGCCACACAACTGGAGAAAGTCTGTTGGCAGTGCTATATTTAAAGGGCCAAACCCCTCATCCCAAACTACAATTTTGGGTATGGCAGTACCAAAATTCTCAGTTGGCTCAGCTCTTTGATTGGCAGCTAATTCAGACAATGCAGAGTACCAAAGCTTATATTACACAGCATGAACGGTACTGAGACTGTTTTGATTTTGTAAATTGAGTTTTTCTATACTCAACTTGAAGCAATAAACTGAGATTGTATCTGGATTAGGATGAATTTCAGACAATTGTGGGAGGGGCTTCAGTAAGATGGTTAGGAGAATTGGCACTGTTTAGGGTGAAAGAACTGAGCCTTTAAACAAAAGTTTAGGAGACTACAACAAACCAAACCTGCTATTAATGCAATCTAAGTGGAAAACTCTCGAGGAGGTGTGATTCCATCGAAACTAGAGTTTTCACATAACTCTTGGAAAAAGTTGTTACTCTGAATTAGAGCATGAGTAAAGTTGCTCAATTCAACTTGATACATGTTCCCTCGTATAAAAATATTATTACATCAATGCAATCTCAGTGAAAAGTTCCAAGGAGTTGTGATTCCAATGAAACTGGAGTTTACACACAAGTCCTAGAAAGAATTGTAACTCTGAATTAGAACTTGGGTAAAGTTGCTCAATTCAACCTGATACATGAAACCTGGTATGAAAATGTTATCACTTCGATGCAGTCTCAGTGAAAAGTTCTCAAGGAGTAATGTGTTTGCAGTGAAATGGAGTTTTCACGTAACTCCTAGCCCATAAAAGCTTGGATAAAGTTGCTCAATTCAACTTGATACATGTTACCTCATATTAAAATTTTGTCACCAAAATTCACCAAAATATTTATTTCCTGCTGTTTTCCTTTTTTGGCATTTTTCAGAAGAACCAGCATAAATCTAAAAGGAGAAAGAGAAAAAAGTCCCTTCAAAATGATTCTACAGTATTTGAAGATGAACTATTTACAATGACTTTGAGGGAGAGGATTAATAACAATAAAAGAAGAAAGATAGACTTAGATGCAGAACAGGAGCCTTTACAAATAACGGTGGAGAACAGATACCTCCCAGATACAGTAAAACCTATACAAAAACATCATGGTGTAAAGAGAAAAGGGAAGTGTAAAAAGAAAGGCGACAAGACTGGAAGCGGTGTATTAAAGCACCAGGTGAAGAATTAATGAGTTTATTTGACTGCTTGCCAACAAAAGATCATTAAACTTTTAGAGATAAGTGTGCATTAGGGTATTTTGTATAAAGGTGGTTCCTCATGCTTGGCCCCAAAAGATAATTTAGGTCCATCAAACATGTAATTATGTTTGTAATTGTGGAATGTCATGCAAATTTTTTCATGGTTTAGAAATGTGTCTCCTTAGCCCAGTTTTTCACAAGTAACAAAAAGGGGTCTCTTAGGTAAAATGGGTTGGATAACTTCACTAGGGATAATCCAAATATGCTGGATGTAGATGACACGCTCTTACCAACACTATGGGTTCTCAATTAGCCAGTGCTGTTGGACTCTTTTGGTGCCCAACAAGGATTCAACAATGCCAGCAACCACTTAGCTTGCAAGGTGATATTCCAGACTACTTCTGATTTCTGATTGAAGATAAAAAAAAATCAACAAACTAGTAAGTTTTCCTGACAAAATTATTACCCATAATAAAGAAACCAGGGTCAATCTTAAAAACTTGTTCCAAAAAAAGAATTTGACTCCTGGCTGGGTCATACTGATGACTTTTATAAAAATGGAACCTGATACCATTGTGCTTTTTGCTTAGCATAAGCCTGTAATTCTCAAAGGGCTACAACTTATGGTTCCTCTCCAAAAGACAGATCCTTCAAAAGAAATGTCAATTTTTCAAATTCTTGGAAGTTTAACCTGAAAGGTTCTACAGTATTATCATTGCGTAACCTGGTACAGCAAATTACGTTAATTATCGTTTTGACAATGCATCCTTTCGTTAGGACTTTTGGTTGTTGCAACTTCCTTTCACATGAGGTTTCATAACCTCTCATCGGTTGTAGTCCCACCCCTAGTCCTGTACAGGATGGTACGTTGAGATAGCATATGCTGTATGCTTTTACGTGTTACTATGGTTACCTTCTTTTTGATGTACATCATTTTTCTCAGGGAATATTTATGGAGATGAAGGTTAAAATATATTACAAGCTCTTAAAGCTGTATGGTACAGTGCCAATAGTAGTAAATTTTATCAGTCAATTTAATGAATTGGCAAATTAAAAAAATATGAATATTTATTAGCTGTGATGAACATCATACTTGGGGAAAGATGGGAGGGGTGCCGGAAGGTAAGGTAAGGGAATGGTGAAGGATTGATGATGGGGGTCAAAGTTTAAAAGGAAGGACACCCCAAGAATGTTTATACTGTAATAACAATAAATGCCAAAAGTTACTAATATTACAGAATAATTGAAATTATACAGTCCAGTCCAGAGTGTTTTCATGTGACATGACAGTTATAAGCCATGTCCAATGTTGGGACAAAATCAACACTCTTTTAATGCTCATTGCCTAAGATGTAGTCCCACCCCTAGTCCTGTGCTGGATGGTAGGATGGTAGGTTGGTAGGTTGAGATAACATATGCTGTATGCTTTTACCTGTTGCTATGGTTACCTTCATTTTGATGTACAACATTTTTCTCAGGGAATATGCATGGAGACCAAGGTGAAAATATATTACAAGATTGTTAATAGCTTTATGGTACAGTGCCAAAAAGTAGTAAATTATATTAGTCAATTAAATGAATTTGCAGAGTTTAAAATATGAGTATTTATTAGCTGTGATTATTATCATACTTGCAAAAGATGAGTGGGGGAAGGGAATGGAATGTTAATGGATGGATGATGGGGTCAACATTTGAAAGGAAGGACACCCTTAAAAGGTTTATATTGTGATAACAATAAATGCAAAAAGTTACTGATATTTTAGAACAACTGAAATTATACAGTGCAGTCCAGAATGTTTTCATGTGACATGACAATTAGTAAGCCACACCCACTGTCGGGACAAAATCAACACTGTTTTAATGCAATAGTCACATGTGGGATGTGGGGCGTCATCGCTGTTTATCAGCTGGCTACACTAGAGCTAGCGTACTACCCTAGTTTGTGTCCTTCAAAAGACAGGGCTTGTGATGTCTTTGAAAGTACTCAATAGATGGTACTGTATAAATACAAAGTTCCTTTATGTGTTTGTACAGTGAGACGTATAAGATTTTCTATGTCCAAAATACTACATTATCTTTCAAGCACACTGCCTGAAAACTGAAAGCTTGTAGGAACACACCATGGAACCATTTCCCACATAAACCTGCTAAATTTTCAGAAACTCCAAAAATATCCAAAAGTTGGTTCAAGATAATTTCACCCATAGGAGAATAAACCAATGGAAGGACACCATATTCACACAACCCAACTGTTTAGTACATTGAGGCAGCATACATGCAAATTGCCAATATCACTATGATGCAAACATTATTATAGCCTGCAATTAACCATCCAAAGCAGTGTTGTGTACTGTGCTAGATTTTACTGATTTGTGAAGATACTTTTTGCAAACATGTAAAATAGTTAATAGTAGGTCACATCACTAAACCAGGCCTTACAATATTTGTATATGATAGGTTCCTGGCATACGTTATGTTTATTCTAAGAGCTCAAACAGCTGATTGAAGGAAGTGCTGAATATTCATAACTTCTTTCTATCATTGATTGGTAAAGCTATAGGCCTACTCAGTAACTATAGATTGTGATTTTGAAAATTCCTCCCCAAATTCTGTCAATTAATGCAAGTCCTAGTATTCTGTTCTTACTAATGGTTCCGAAACTGATGTATGAATTGTGTTTTCTGGCATGTGAACAACAACTTCTTGTGGTTGCTTAATAAACTAATACACATAAGTGTCTACTGTATCAATGTATTACATTCAGACACACACTCATAGAGGAATTTTGAGGCTATTCTTCTTCCATTTGTGGAAGTTTTGATCCCACGTTGTAGATTATAACAATAATTTTAAAGAAATGTGTGACCTGATAGGATAATACATAATATAGTCTGTTGGTCTAATCTCCCTTGTCCCTTTAAGTGTAGTTTAGGGGTAAAGTAGTAGTTTTAAGCATTCATTTCCCGTTTTTGTCATGGTAAATTTTGATGAAGACATGGGGGCCGCAGCTGCTTCAGCCATGTTGCAGCTGTCTCAGCCAAGCTGCAGCTGCTTCGGCCAAGCTGCAGCTGTTTCAGCCAAGCTGCAGCTCCCACAGCCAAGATGCAGCTAACACAGCCAAGCTGCAGCTACCTCAGCCAAGCTGCAGCTGTCTCAGCCAAGATGTAGCCAACACAGCCAAGCTGCAGCTTTCTTAGCCAAGCTACAGCTACCTCAGCCAATCTGCAACTACCTCAGCCAAGCTGCAGCTGTCTCAACCAAGATGCAGCTCACACAGCCAAGCTGCAGCTACCTCAGCCAAGCTGCAGCTGTCTCAGCCAAGGTGCAGCTAACACAGCCAAGCTGCAGCTTTCTTAGCCAAGCTGCAGCTACCTCAGCCAATCTGCAGCTACCTCAGCCAAGCCGCAGCTGTCTCAGACAAGATGCAGCTAACACAGCCAAGCTGCAGCTTTGTTAGCCAAGCTGCAGCTGTCTCAGTCAAGATGCAGCTAACACAGCCAAGCTGCAGCTTTCTTAGCCAAGCTGCAACTACCTCAGCCAATCTGCGGCTACCTCAGTCAAGCTGCAGCTGTCTCAGTCAAGATGCAGCTAACACAGCCAAGCTGCAGCTTTCTTAGCCAAGCTGCAGCTACCTCAGCCAAACTGCAACTCCCTTGGCCAAGCTGCAGATGTGTCAGCCATGTTATGTTGCTACATACTTTACTTAAAGTGAGCATGACATGGCCAAAGTAAGTTTCTCAGTAAATATTCTTTGGGTACACCTTGACATAAAGTGAATGTTTTCCCTACTAAATTATTTCCACAAATACCAAAATACAATGTTGTGAATTCCCAATTACAGGCCAGACTGATACCATTTGAAATCCGAAAGCGAAAAAACGTATGTGAGCGCGTCTCAAGATGGTGACGTCATTGGAGGCACAGTCACTGGGCACGGTTAGCAACACTGTACCAGGGAGCTCACAATCATCAAATCATGTGCATGGTAACAGGTGTTAGCGAGTACATCATTGCAAACATCAGTGCTACGATAGCAGTGAGTGTGGCTACTGACTAAATTGTAAATGACTGCTTAGTGTGCGAAATATAATAACACCTTCACCAAACAGCTCATACAGTAAAGATGCGCTCGTGGTGGGGACGCACTTGTTGTGGATTGTCCATACATGTTCATATATGTTCATAGCAGTTCTGTATAGTGCCCGAACCCATCTTTTTTGCTCAAAAACAGAACTGATTTTACATGGGCGCATATGCACGCAGACATATTAGCCAATAATTTGCTCCCCCCCACCATGGTCCGCGCCTTTCGCTCTGTATGTTGGACGAGTATTGTGATGCAACGGTTTTCATGAAGTGGCTAAGATAACTTAACCGAGCATTACTTAAGTTCCACATCTAGATGCGCTTTCCTAAATAGGGCGGGGTTTGGCCACCAATTGCGTCATAAATGTCAGATGACCTGTTGCGGCATTTTTCGAAATTAAATTTTGAATGTTTTCCTTCAAATATCATTTATGCTGAATTGTACAAGTTTTTAATGGGATATGAGATGATATTTGTAACAGACTGTATTGAATCTTGCAATACACAAAAGTTTTTGTGGCCGTGTCATGCACACTTTAAGAAGAATAAATGTGGTCTGCTGTTGTAGTTTGCTAGAAAAAAAGATGGCAGCAATTGGCTGCAGCTGCTGCAGTTTAGCTGAGGTATTACAGCTTGTTTGTTTTGTTTTTTTAACATAATACCTTACAGTCCACATTTGTGGTTCTTGATCAAGGATGGGGTCCCCACTTTGAATGAAACAATGCTGACACATTTTTTTTTCTATTTAATGAAAATTCCTGGAAAATTGTTATCAATTAAATACAAAAGTTCAATAAATTTGCAAATAAACTATCATTCTCTGGCTTCTATTTCTCTATTTGGTAATGAAAAAGATTTAAGAAACAACTGTATTTAAGCTTCACTGGTTGCTTAAATAAGGCTGTGGTAAACATTTTTGCATAGAGGGCAGGGCATTTAGACCTTCGGCTTTATGATTGAGAAGGTTCGGTATAAATTCTATTTGGGGCTGTGCACATGTGTACATTCTCCAAATTGTTAAGAAAAACAAAGCACACCCCTACCTATGACACATATTCTAAAATTTGAGTTTTCTTGAACATTTTTGAGGAATCAGTCTTTCTTAATCCATTTGTAAGAAGATATCTTAAGTGTGGCCCTTTGCAGTGGATTGTATCTAAGGTGTTTTTTTTGTGTAAAAATGTGCATCTTTGTCCTCCATAAAGTAAGGTGTCCTACTTGTACTAATTTTGTTTGGATGGGTTGGACACATATATGTTAAATGTTAAATACACACATTGTGCGCAACAAAGGCAGTATGTAGTGCACTGTATGCTGAGCTCAGTTCGTGTTTCCCACTTTGTTCCCCACAATTCCATGCTACAAGGAATTATCAAAATTGTCTTCAAAAAAATTTTAACAGGTCTAGGAAATCAATCTTCATTTGAAACCCCGTTTAGATCTTCAAGACCAGAGACACTGGCTCTAGGGGGTGTTGTTTGCACGGGGGGGATTTTTCCTTCCATCAGTGAAATTGACACTTCCCCCCACCCCTATCCGCCATCCCTATCTGACATTCTCCAAACAAAATATGTGCCACCTTTGCTCCCAATTCCCCCATTTTCTCTCTACTTCCCTTTGAGCAACTGAATTAAGGGTAGAATCAACTGTATTTATCCTGAGGCAACTGGTTTCTCAATAATCAAAATATCTTGCTCCAAATATGAAAATAATCAGTTTGTTGTTAGCCTAGAGACAAACATTTACAAATAACAGTACAACAAACATTAGATAAACACAATTCCTGGAAAAATTGTTTGACATCCTTTAATCAGGATGTGGTTGTGAAGATTTAAGTGTCATCAATGGGGGAAAGAATGGCTTCTTATTTGTGGCTTTAGACAATCTCAGCTTTGAATTGGTGAAGAGACTTTAAATGTAGGTCAACAGACTGAGACAACAAAACCAAACAACTGCAATTATGGTCAAACTGAATGCCCAAAGATCAAGTTGACCACATTTAAAACAGTTGGTAAACTTTGGGGTCATAAATTTAGTGCTTACAAAACTTGTTGTAGCATGAAAGCACAGCTGCAGGGGGGGACCATTACCCCTCTAATTGAACTCTGAAAAACAATTATTTGTAATGGAACAAAATGACTTCAAATGAAGCCCAATGTTGAACTGAATTGCTTCTGAGTGTAAATTTAATTAAATTTCAGCGGCAAGGAATCACTAAGCCTTTTGGCTTTCTGGTTCATAATGCAGGCCCGGATCCTGGGAGGGGGGGGGGGAGCAAAATTAGCAGTGCAACTCCCTCACACCCCTGTTCTCTCTTATTAACTTCAGCACCCCCTTTTTGGAATGTCTGGATCCGTGCCTGCATAGTGACATTGTCATGAAAATTGAATCCATACAAAGTGCAGGAATCATGAATTCAGAACTTGGTTACAGTGAGTAGAAAGAGCCTGACAGCTGCTTGAGTGGACACAAAGTTTAGAGAATGAGGAGGACTTGCTGTGCAATATTGATACAAAGTTTCATCCATTTGACACCATGATTTCCATGTTAGGTTAAACTAACACTTCTTATCTGCTGCAAATGTAGAAAAGCAACATTCATAACTGGTTTATAAAAGTAGTATCTATTTTTAGTGATACTGATGTATCTCCATTCTTTGTGATTTATGTTGCTTTGATTTGGGTTGTTCAGCAAATTAATGAGAGATCTGGGGGATGATCATTGGGTCAGTTAACATTGTTGTCTTTCTGCAAAGTAGCTCCTTGGGGGAGGGGAGAGTGGATTCAGCTCCTCTGGTCTTCTGGATGTTTCAGTAAGGTTGGCAAAATTACATTACAGGAAATTCCCATTAGCCAGAATTTAGAAAAAGTCCAACACAACTGATAGTCCTCTTAACTCTGTTTAGCCCAGTTTCCTGGCAGACATGAACCTCATTTTGACTTCTCAGAACATACAAATTGAAAGTCACCTATGCATGACACACTGAAAAGGTATGCTGGGCCAATAGGATGCCCTCCCCCAACATATCAATAAGTTGGCTTAATCCTTATTACCCAAGTTGCCACTGGCAAGTCGGGTAAGAGTAGGAGGTAATGGGGAATTCCTGTCATGTAAGCTCTCATATTTCTCATTTCAATGTTACTTTATCCCTCATCTCCTGTTCATGTACACTGAGCTGAGAGATTTATCTCTTTTGCATATACACCATGGTCATTGAACTGCATTTTTATCACATGAAGAGGCAGAGTGCTACCTGACAAATTCATACATAGCTAGTTACAAAACAGGAATACAGAATAGCAGCTCAAATGCCTGACCTCATGGTGAGAGGAACTAATTTGGGGGTGTAGTTAGTTAGTAAGATGGAGTTTTATGGCCCAGTTTCCAACCTTTTGGTTCAATTTGAGCAGACCGCCATTTTTCCAGTTGTGGCTCACTGGCCTGTTGTCCCTACTCCATTGTTTTTCTGTGGAGCATCACACACAATGGCTGTTGGTTCCATTTTTAGAGTCTGTGGTATGACTCAGCCCGTGTGAGGGGTGGATGCTCTTACCGTTAGACCAAACTCTCCATCTAATTCAGTGGGTGTAAACCTGGTTTGTGGATGTGGGGGGCAAAATTTTTCCAATGGTCGGAACCTCATATCTTGTGTGTGACCGGACTCATTTATGAGCAATCCACCCACACAAATACGAGTACACACGCATACACAATCAAACAAATATGCATATGCACCCACATTGGCATGCATATCCACAAAACATAGATACCTGTAGATAGTGCATTTAATGCAGTATTATTGCTTTAAAACAGGCTCAAATTGATTTTCTAAAACCCTAAAGTCATCTGTACACAACGTTACATTTTCTTTATTCCGCCTGTATTTTTTTTTTAAATTTGCGCGAGTTATCGGAGGGGAGAGCAGAAGGATTTGTTTGCCCCCCTTATTTTCATTGGTGAGGCAGTTGCCCGCCCCCCCCCCCCCCCTCGGCCTCTCCAGGATCGACTTACCTGGTCTAATTATCTAACCAAATGGAAAACCTGTGCAGTCAAACAAGCTTTTGGAAGCTACCTAAATATAATGGCAAGAAACCAGGCATGGTGTAATTAACATTTTGTTTCACCCCATAACTCTTTACCAGAGAGTCATTCAGAGTTTAATGTGATATGGACTTGCATTAGAAAAAGTCACTTCTGCAAGTCCAAGTCAATAGTTATTTTTTAATACAAATCAAGTTGCAAACCAATGCTAGTATTTTAATAAGTTACAAATTTTAAGTAGTAACTTCAGTTGGATGAGGAGTCCTAAGTTTCATGAATATGGCCAAATGCATGATTGTTTCATTAGAGGGGTTTCTGGGAGTGGGGGGTGTGGTTTAAGTGGAAGGGAACGTCCCTCATCAACGAAAGTAACTTTTTAGGTCTCCAACTTTAAAATGGCATTAACTAAACAATATTTATAATGATTCATGGTTTTTGTGTTTTTTTCATTTCACTTTAGGGTAAACTTAGAAGTCAGATCATTTAAGAGGCAGGGTGAAAAAGGGAAGATGGGTACACTGGCAGACTTTTGACAGGTAGGGGAATACCGTTCCCACTCTTGCTCTGCAACTTAATGACTACTACAACTCCTTAACACATTTTCCAAAAGGGAACAAGCAACATATCTTTCAATATTTTGAACATTTATTGCCTCTTTGAGATGACTTATAATGTAAGAGTTATAAATAGACGATTTTGCCTATACAAAATGAATACTTAACAGGAACATTAGCTCTTGCAATGCTTATCCATTATATACAAAACAGGTATACAAAACCCCCCCCAAAAAAAAAAAAACAATGCACAACATCACATTAATATTACTTGTTTCACTATGAGTATGTTTGCCCATTTTAGAGCAGAATACAGCCACAACGAATTGTAGGTGCCTCCTGGAAGGGAGATATGAGAACCAAAATTTACAAATACTAAAATGCCTTCTCCTGTGAAAGACATCACATGGTCATAACATTGAAAGACAAACTCCAATGGGATTTACTCAAAGAGTACTAAACAAAAGGAAAATACTTGGATGTATTCATTTTTATGTCCGATGTCAAAACATAAAATGGGAATTTAGTTAGATGTAACAACTTGATGGGAATGGATGAGAGATACTGTCAATAAAATAATGGAACAAAAATTCAAGATGTCAATGGTTTGGACCTGATTTACCTGGCAAGGTAAAGTGTAGTTTGTACAAACACCAACATACCAAATCATTGACTTCCCCCCTCCCCCTTCTTTCTTCAATTATCTATACAACAAATTATTCCTGTTGAGAAAAAAACGATCTTCTTGTACCAGGACAGGGAATTGTTGGAAGGGAAAGAAATTCACAAACTGTAAAACATTTATTGCATCGATCTTTTCATGCATAATGAAATTTTAGCACCCTCCACCCTGTGATCAATTTCCACACCGAACCCAACAAATTCACTGGGTCACTGGCCTAGTTTTGCTCTGTTTAGCTAGGGCCTTTCAAATAATTTCTAGCAATGGGAGTCATTGTTCTCAATATGGGGGACATAACCTCATTCTCAAAAAGTAGGCCTACTGTGTGAAATCAATGGGTGATTCCTCAAATATTGGGGGGGGGGGGGGAAATGTCCCCGTGTTCCACCCCTTCCAGATCAAAGCCAAGATTTATAGCTATTTTGTTAGGTGTTTCAATATAGTTTATGCACTATTGAAATCATTTGTGAAATAAATTTGAACTGATCTAACTGCAGCCTACAAGATATTATTTATTGCTATGCTTGACTGTAATAAATAATGCTTGAAGATTCGATAACATGTCAAGACAAGTCCTGCTTTACCTATCTCAGCAATTACTACTGCAACCTGAGCAAAGGAGATTTGTAAGTGCAACCAGCTTTCACAACAGAAGAAAAATATTAAATCTTCCCCCTCTAGACACTGGTTATTAAGAACCCTACATTCTGATTGGTTAAACACTGACCGTTATTCCCCACAACACCAACAATAATTCCCACATACATGAAAATGATGTTTTTCCTATTGCTGGCTCATAAATCCCCGAGACTCCAAATTTGGTAAAATAATGGACTCTGCTTCACCTCTTAAATATTTTGCAAAATTTGGAGACTTGACAATTTATTCACCAACAATTGTTAATACCTAAATGCAGCTTATCCCTGCACTTAAGTTTTAATCAAAAGGGTGAAACACAAAACCTAAACACTTAATTGCCTTTTGAATTTTATACTCAAAAAATTATAAACTTGTAAAAAGTTTTGCAATTTACTCCCTCAAGAGTTGAGTTGTAGCATTAGTACTGGCATACACATATTCTTTTATTGTTAGTGCATGTGTAATCACATCACTGGTGTCTCTTAATATTTAGCCTGATAGCTCGTTCTGAAAACTGTAACAAATAAAGTTATTCCAACACACAACAAGCCAGCAACTTGCACATTTTAATTTTGATATTTACACAATGTTTTTTGGCCTTGGCATCATCTTCTTGTTTGGCAAATAATACAATCAATATCACTATCAATATTAAAGGCCTAATCCTCTCACCCAAGACAGTTACATTTCTACTAACCTACTTTATACTTAAAGGTATGGAGCAGTCCCCCAAACTTATTTTGAAGAAAAAGCTGAATAGCACAATTTTGCCTTTTTTCTCTTCAAAGTATCTTTCATTACATTTTATGACTTAACTATTGCATATTCAAGGTAAACCAAACAGTTATTTCTAGTAAATTTCACATTTAAAGAGAAAAAAAACATTGTCACATGACTCCTAACAGCCAATCATGAAACTGGAAAGTCTACTACACTACTTCAAGTTGGGTGACTGCTGCCCTTTAAGCAAGCCCCTCCCACAGCTGACTGAAACTCACCCTCACCTAGACACAATCTCAACTAATTGCTTCTGGGTGAGTATAAAAGACCCCAATGTGTATTCAAAACACTCTCAGTTCGTACAGTACATGCTGAGTAATATGAGCTACAGTACTCTGCACATTTTGAACTTGCTGTCAATTAAAGAGCTGTGCCAATTGAGAATTTCTATGGACTACTACAATAATTGTAGTTTTGGGTGAGAGGATTAATGCCTTGAAACAACTCTTTTTCACAATTTATTACTTTACTTTGTTTGAATGTTGCACGTTTTACATCTTTTACATTCCTTCTTTCTCTCCCATCCCCAAAAATGATTCAAAATGATTTTTTTCCATTACCATATGTAACACCTTTGCCAAACCAATCTAGGACCTAGACAAAAATGTTCATAAAAACTAATTGATATATATATATTTTGTCTACTGCATGTCAATATTAATACAGATTTTAAAGTTTATAACTGTGCACTATAGGGTTTTAGCCAAATGCATGAATGACGATTGGCTAAATCCCAAATGTGTGAAACTGTACTAAAATTGTTGTGTAAAGAATGCAACCCTCTTCCATGTTTTCATCTAAATATTCCACACCCCAACTTCTTGGGGGTTTCCAAATTCCCCAGGCTCTGGAACATTTGTGCCTCTGTCCCTCCTCTGTGCAGCTCTGCTTTTTATGAAACCAAAGACAAATTAGATCAAAATAATTCTACATTTTGCAACTATTCAGCACCACAACAAAGAGTTTTATCCATTAAGACCAAAACTTAAACCAAATAAAAAATACATAAATAAATGATCAAACCATTGACACTTTCTCAACTTAAAATGACATACACCATTGTACTACTGAAAACTTGCGGCACCAAGAGTATTAAATTATTTAGAAATTCCATTGCCATCCATGGAGTCTTCATGACTCAATCAAATCCATTGATCACTGTTTTATGCATGAAAATCTTTTCTTTCTGAAAATTCATCATTCTTCAAAACAGTAAAAGTATATGCAATTTGATGAGATGAATAATACTAAAAACATGATCAGAAAAAACTTTCACCCTGCAATTTGAGTTGCTTAGTAATTTATTTCAGAAGCACTGAGATAGACATTGAACTTATACACCATTGAACCTTATTGAAGTAACACCATAACACCATGCCTCAATATTTCTTTCTCCCCCCCCTCTCACCTCCCCCACCCTCATACCCCAGCTCTGGATGATTCCATTTCAGATGGGAAAGTAAAGTAACAATTTGGTCTCTAAATTTTGTGCAAGTTTTACACCTCGTGATGTCAAAAACTGTCTTATAACATCTTCACTCTCTTCTTCAAATGATAATTCTTCAAATTAATGTCCCTGTGTTTTCTATCCTTTCATCCTACTTCCATGCAATGCCTGAATATCCCCCTCCCCCCCCCCCCCCAACCTCCTAGACTCTTAATTTATCATGAACCTTCCAAAACAGGGTTTGCCCATTCTGAGTTCTATAAAGCTCTTAGGGGACACAATATCAACACTTTGGTACCAGCTGGGCCACTGTGACATTACAATAATGGCCCAGTGGGCCTACCATCCTGTTCTTACAGAATTATGTGTTATTTTTGTGATAAGAAAATGGAAAGTAAATTTGATTCTAGAAACCAGCAGAGAAACTCGCAGTTATAGTCAAACAATTGACACCTTTGCAGACCACGGAGCTTGCTTTTTTTTGTTGGTTACAAGAACAGTGTGGTTATTAATAGCATAGTAAAGTTGGCATATGCTTAATACCCATTTACATGACTTGCCTCTTAACAGCAACATGGTCCATCCAACTAGCTATTGAAAATCATAAGACAACATTTTTATTCCTCAATTGCAAAACGTTCCGGGAGAAACTGCCACCTTGATTATGCAATATTCAGTCCTGAAATATCATGACAAATAGTTGGTAGAGAAAAATACCACAAAAATTGTAAGATTTAGCCATTGTTTTGCCCTGTAAACCTTTGGATACTCTAAACCACTGAGTAATTTTAGTGAAATCTTTTGCCTATTAAACTATGGAATGCTTAAAACACAAATGCACCCATATAACAAGATATTAATACACATATAAATACACTTTGTAGCAGGAGCTGTGGTGAATTGTACTCAAATTAATGAGATTTGCACAATGTCAGATAAAGCTCTATAAAACTTGTAGATGTAAGGAGTATGCGGAAATGGGGGAGGGAGGAAGGAAGGCATAGGATGATCTTGGGTGACAAAACACTATCCTTCCTTTAATGGCGGAAAGGAGGAACAGAACTTTAATTATCATACCCGGTATTTCAGGAATGACACTTTGCAATCATGTAAAAATATTTTTGCAAATTAATTGGGAAATTCAGGGCAAATAAATTGATTCACCTTATGTTTATAACATATAAGTTTAAAAATATCGGTGTAGTGGTTTCTTACTTTCCCATTAAAGTAATTTGGGGGTGGCTATGTCTTTAATAAGAATTTTATAATTACCATGTCATCGCACATTGTCTCTTAGCAGTAAGGTTTTTTTAATGCACATCATACTATACACACCCAGGACCAATATTTCTTGGGGAGGGGGACAAGATAATAATTTCCCAAGTTTCGAATTCTGGAATTAGTTGTCCAACAAAAGGGCATAATTTGTTTTCATGGGTCTCGTTTGCCCAAATGAACCCTTTACTTTTATTTCCAGGCTGTCTCATTTGGCCAAATGAATCCATTTTTGGGAGGTCATATGTCCCGTATCTACCCTCTGCCCACCTCCTTCCTGCTTGTACACTTATGATGTCCTGGGCCAATATTCATTGGGACCATACTGGAAGTCTTCAACTCTTTTCTTTTCAATCTTTCAGCTTTCAATCCTCATGCTATTTCTCCAAGTCATTTCCACATAGTAAATATGACCTTTACGTCAACTACCAAACAGGTAAACAAGTAGACAGTTACATCAAATCCAATTATGGCAGATATTTCCCTGCCATATGATTTCAAAATATCATCCTAAAATTTTCCCCCATGCATGAACATTCTGTTCTTTTCTTTTAACCCACTAAAGCTTCCTACGATGTTTTCCAACCTTGATGTTTTGGCCATATATGTATGCGCTGCCAACTCTTAAAAAACAGCCACGGGCAAACAAGAAAAATTCAAAGGCAGAATCCAGGAAACACTGAAATGACCTCAATTGGGAATGTAGGCGAGAATTAGAGCATACAGTAGCCGGATTCATAAAATTCCCCTTAGACTGGAGATGATGATTAAAAAACACAAAGACTTTGGAGTTAATCTGAAAGACTGGTTCAAATATGCCACAGCAAGTATTTTGGTCTCCCAAACTTAAGGAAAATCATTGTAGTTTTAAA
This sequence comes from Holothuria scabra, assembly GCA_037179385.1. Lineage (NCBI taxonomy): Eukaryota > Metazoa > Echinodermata > Holothuroidea > Aspidochirotida > Holothuriidae > Holothuria > Holothuria scabra. Next base: position 13,831,590 of record CM074198.1, read on the forward strand.
TGGATTGCAATTTTGAACCATAACAGAAGCATGTCAAGGTACTTCTTTCTCAAACTCAAATTCAGGTGATTGGTTTGATTTTGCAGATAAGTAGTTAACTGCCTCTATAAGCTCTCTGAAAGTGCAACTAATCATGAAAAAGATCTGAAACACTTAAGAGGGAAAAATTCATAACAATTGGAAGAAGATTAAAAAAAAAAATTCTAGAGCTCTGAATACGGGATTAAACAAAGATAGATCAGACATGAATGAAGGCGGTTGATTTGCAATCACTTCACTTTTGCTTTTTTGTGAATTTGTTAGAAGTAGGTTACTTTGACTGAACCTATGAAATAATGTATGTACCAAATCATACCTGGTATTAAAAACTTTACAAAATTTATAATGTTTTTTTCATTGGTATCGACTCATTCTTTGTTATGTCACTGTTTTGTATAGAGCAATGTGCAGGAATGTATGCTTGCACGTTAGGTGTTATAAGTGCAGCAATCTTGAGATTGCATGCAGAATGTAGACAAATTACAGTCAACCAGGCACATAGCCAGGACTGTGTCATGGAGGGGGGGGGGGGGGTTTGGTGTCATGGAGGGGCTTGGGACACGACATGGCGGAAATGTCTAAGGATAGAGAGAGAGAAAAAACTGCTGTCTTTAGGTGTTTTTTGCATTACAAGGTTGAGTCATGGGAGGGGGTTTCTGACCCCCAACCCTCCCTCCATGGCTACACCACTGGAGTCAACATGTTCTTGTGAGGAAAATGTACGCACACCTCATCAACTCATTGTGAAACAGCTGTGATGTCATTTGTTTGTAAATGTGAATGAGTCTATTGACAGCCAAGCTGTATGTCACTGACATATTACACCTTTCACAGTACAGGGGTCCACAAAATGGACAAAAGAGCCTCTTATCCACTTTATATTCAATTAGATTGTTAGACTTAAATGTTTGTACAGTGTTTACCCCAGCCAGAATTTATCTACCCCCATTTTACACCAATCTGTTCTCATAGAAAGATACACAGTTTCCATGAGTAGTGGTCACTCACTCTCCTCCCACCCTAAAAGTCAGCTACCCCCTCCTCCCAAGTCACACACACACACAAACTTGAAATTGTTCTGCTGCCACTGTTGTTAAGTGAATATTCAATGAGAATTACACACATTATATAAGCTTTTATCACATACAGATGTCATGACTTTGTCATTAAGTAAGCATATCTTTAATTATTACCTAAACTGAGCTGAGATTTTCACACCTTTATGTGTATTTATCAAATCACATGACCAATTGTTTGCATATCCAGACTAAATGATGACGTATTGCATGCTGTTGTTCAAGCTCAAACTGCCAAAGTACTTTTGATAATAACACAATAACAATTTCCACTAAGATAGGAAACAAAAGCAGGCACACAGCCGCACAACATGTTAACAAAGCCATAAGGAATGTAATTAGTCATAGCTGGCTTTATGAATCCACTCTTTCATAACAAAAAATAAAAATGAAATGTCAAACAGAACCGTCCTTGATCGTTACTGAAGTATTTTAATCTCTTAGTCTTTTTCCTTTTAATGCTTTGCAGTAGTCCATTAAATAGTTTAAATTTTTTAATAAGGTGCCTAAAACTTGTGATTCCCTTTCCTTCAAGCAAGATTACCTTGTGGATATTGTAAAATGTATGACCCCTTTCAAATTAGTAATGTTAGCAAATTTGAAGAATTGGGATTTTAAACTTCTGGTATAAGCCTTTCATATTCCCTTTAAAAGTTTCAAAATCGTGAATAAACTTGAAATTTGACTCACTCAGACAATTTTAAAGGTATTATTTAGACAGTACCAAATACAAATTTGAAAAGGAGTGAAGAGCAAGTTACGGCTATGCTCCTTCCAGATAAAGTTCCTGTGGATTGCAGAATACCCTACTGTATGCATATGATGTCACAATGCAAAAAATAAGCCCTCCTTTGGAAGCATAACAAACCAATAATAACAAATGCAGACAGCTGATTGGTCAACCAATCCAGTAAACATGTACTGCAAGTTTGGAGGGCAAATTTCACTGTGTGCTGCATACTGATCTATGTATGTGTCTAACTACACAATGATTAGTTGAATGGTCACATGACTAATGACATCAGGACATGGTTACGTCAATGCATGATGTCTTTAGTAATTGAGGAAAAAAATCTCCTGTAACTAGCAATTGCACTGCACTACAATCCCTTTACTTGGTACATTTCATGGCTTTCAAAGATTTAATGAAACACTGTACGACTCAGAACATGCCTGCACTTTGATACACTTTTCACTTCAGCAGTAATTGTTCCATACCAGTTATTTGAGTTTGTAAATACAACTTTATGATGGGCTTATCAATTGTAAGACTGACCGCTGTTGGGGAGGGCAAGGTTGCTGTCAGCCAATGTTTGTTAGAAGTGTCAAACATATCTGTGCGCTGATGCAACCCCTCTATCATGCAGTTGACCTCACATTGCATAAACTTTGATGCCCATTTACGGTAGAACATGACCCACCTATGCTAAACCTATTAGCCGCTTCGATACAACATTTGGAGAATGTTGATACACCCGTGTCACAACTTGAACAAACACGGTATGTACTTGACTCCCCACTGTCCGTCCTTTGGATGGTGCGTGTTACAATTGCTAAGTGCAATCACAGTATAAGCTGGCCGACACTTTACATATAAAAAACATGGGAAGAGAGGAAACTTATCTGGCTCTGCTCAAATTTTAGAGCTTTAGCAGTCAAGTTCAACACAATTACTTCCTATTTACATGAAAAAGGTTATAATGGCATCTTTCTAGTTTGAAGGTAGGTACTGATTGATGTCACAGGCTTTCACTTGCTGTATTTTAAGACTTTTGGGCAATTTTCTCCCTAAGTGGCACTTTCTTTCTAGTTTTTTTTTCAGAAGCAGTTTAATACACCAACAATGCTTCTGCACCATTGGTTTGTTTTGCCCCAAAGGAGGGCATCTTTTTGCCCTGTGACATCACATGCATGAGGTCTAGAAACTTAGTATGTGGCTGCCATTTATCTGGTGTGTAATATTTTGGACTAGCTAATGTATTTGGTATATCACAAAATTTGCAGGAAACTATGCCATGCTTTTCATATAATGCAAGTTCAGGACAAATTAGACTGACAGATTAGAAGATTGTGATATTGTTCTGAAAGTGGTGTAACCAAACTTTTTTTTTTTGGGGGGGGGGGGGGGGGCAAAGCATTTTGAGGCTGGGCAAGCAGAAATGAGACCATCTAATCAGAGCACCACCATTCTTACATGTGATTCCTTACATTTCGTGGGACCGATTAAGAAAAAAGTTAAAGACCCCCCCAAAAAAATTAAAAAAAGTTGGCCGCTAGCATACATTGAAACTTTTGGCCAAAAATGTCTATCAGATGACCGGAAATGGCACTTCAGTCTCTTTGTTAGAACTAAATTCCATACTTTCAAGGGGTGTTTGCAAAGTTTTTTGTTTTTACCATGTTTTGTCCAAAATTTAAAATTTTAGTGACGGTAGGAGTGTGAGGGCATTTGATTGGGGTTTCCAGTCCCCTGTTCCCATCTGGTTATGCCACTTTGTTGTATTTTGTCTGAAATGTCACAAATTCAAGGTCAAATTATGCAAATGACATGGCCATTTTGCTAAGCCTAAATTTGTTCAAACAGTAGCAACAGAGTTGTTCCTGTGGACTTTTTCCACACTGCATATAGGGATTCTGTTAATTTGTATCATATATTTTCTTATTATTGATATAGTTACAAGATGATGAACATTAGAGCACCTATCTTGTCATGATTACAAACGGAGAGAATCATTTCTTTATTAAAGATGGTTCTGTTCCCATTAAAGCATACAAGATTCCCTATCATATAATAATTTATGATGCTCTGCTATCTGTTCCCATTAACATCATCAAGAGGGGTCTCAGTGTCCCCCTCTTGAAAATCTTTGTTCTCAATCCGGTTGTGGTGATGTCTGACACTCACCCCAGACTGGCTACCAAAAGAGCTTGCACGACTATGAGATGCCTGGGAGGATAAATCCGACAGACTAGAAGAAAATGGTGTTGTATTGTCACCAGATCCTGAGGTGTCTGAGAAATTAAAAGTATAGTCAAAGGACAATACGTCATCTTGAGAACGATGAGATACTTGACTCTGAACTTTTCTGGCCACTGCATCAGGGTCTATGCTAGCATAATCTCTGCTGGTTCGAGGTCTTGGCATGTGATTATTTGATTTCATTGCAAACAAACGTCGTGATGGATCTGGACTAGGAGAGGGCATACTACCCCTTCTTGTTACCATACCTGAGAAGGTCCCTGGAGAAGAAGAGTCTCTTTGGCTGGTCCCTTGTCGTGTAAGATTTGAGGCCACTGTTGCAGAACGTTTTAAAAATCTTCCACTGGGATCCATCCTACCTGTGGGAGAACGAACCAGACTAGGAGACACATTGGATCTATCCCATGTTCGTCTATAGTAGCTTTTATACACACGAGATGCAACACCCAGTGGAGAGTTTGTGATAGCGCCATCGCTTGGCGATGAACTGACACTTCTTGAACGATACACATGCATCTTGTTCAGTTTCTCCTCATATGCTGGCTTCATCATGAGGTAACCATGTTCTGAATTTGCATCAGGAGAGGATGGCACCACCCTTCCAGAATATGCAGAGTCTGTGTAACAACGTTGACGAATATATGGTGGGGCAGGGGACGGCAGGAATGGCTCCCGGGGAGGAGGCCTTGGTGGCAGGTCTGGTGGCTGCCCTGCAATAAAAAAAACGAGGTATGTTTGGAGATAACATCCATCCACTAAGTCAATTTTTTTTTAAAGTTGCACTTAAAGGTTGAACAAATCAAAAATTTTGAAGTCTAAAAGATTCCCCACAATTTTACTGTAGGAGGAATAAAATGCAAATAACATGAACAGAATTGAAATAATATAGTATCACAGCGTGACTTCTGAACATGCTATTTGTTTTAAAAGCATTTGTCAAAGAATTCCCAAACTGAAACAAATGTTGACATTAAATGGTTTTTTATGAAGCAAGTGAAAACTGCATCTTCCTAGCATGTAGCATTTGGAAAAACTGATTTTCAAAGAAGGAAAAAATTTTTTCTACCTAAAAATTGTGTATACAGGAAATCTGTTACGTCATTGCATAAAATTTATTAAACAGTAGAATGACATTTTGCTTAGATTGTAGAAAAGAATACTTAATTTCAGAAAAATTTAATATGCCTCATAAAAAACAGTCTAACATCTGTGCAATTCATAGCATTAATCTTTTGCCAGACATCATGAGATCTTAACACATATCAAGCTCTCAGAAATATTCATAGAGATTGAAAATGTGATAAAGTGCATAGAACTGCTCATTAGAATGCACAAAAGTCTGGAAATCATCATGTTTAAAAGCAAACAGGAGGCACAGACAGCTGTCAGTTTCTTATAATGGCAGAATCCACAACACATTCCACAAATGATTCCAATTTACCAACTATTCTAAAAAAAAATTTGGCTATTAATATCTTTCAAACCCTAACCCCCCCTCCCAACTCCCCAACCAGGTTCTTTGTACAAAAACTAAATCTTGGGGAGCCCAAATGGTGGAGGGGAGTAGGCAAAAATTTAAATATGTGTGATACATATTCCAAGAACAGTAAATCTGAACAGTGTTTTTTGAACAATTATTTTTCCAAATTTTTAAAATGTGTAGAGCATTCGAATTATGCATGTACATAAACCTTTACAACATCCTTGAAAAAAAATGGGGAGGACCTGTGCCCCCTGGACTCAAAGCTCCTGCTTGAACCCTCACCAATTTGAAGATGAAGAAGAAGGCAAAAATTTAAATATGTGTGATACATATTCCAAGAACAGTAAATCTGAACAGTGTTTTTTGAACAATTATTTTTCCAAATTTTTAAAATGTGTAGAGCATTCGAATTATGCATGTACATAAACCTTTACAACATCCTTGAAAAAAAATGGGGAGGACCTGTGCCCCCTGGACTCAAAGCTCCTGCTTGAACCCTCACCAATTTGAAGATGAAGAAGGAAAGATTGTTTACAAGTTCATGCTCATGTAAAGGACTCAAATACTTACAAGTGCTTGTTGAACTCTCGGTGGTGTTGGCTGAATGGCTGCCAGACTTTAATTGCATGGAATATTTTCTCGGTGGAATTGGCACTGTGGTATATTTTTCGGCAGGATACGAAAGCTGTCTTTGCCTGGGGGTCAAACACTTATAACCTGAACTATTGTTCTGTGAATCTCTTCCAGGAGTGGAGGGTGTGGCAATTTCTTTTACATCCTGCCAATCAATTGGAGTTGATGATGATGAGAGAGGAGATGATGTACGTGACATTAAATTGGCTATTGGACCAGATGGTTTCACCAACGAGTTGTGGTCAAAAGGAACTGGGGTACCTTTAGGCTCATCCCTTGTGGCAGCTACAAAATGTAAAGGACTTGTAGATCCTATATCGTTCAAATTTACGAACTGTTTATTTGGCAAGACAGATGAAGAATGACCCAGAATATCACTATGGTTTTCGATTGTATTAGAATTCTCTGGTATAAACAATGGTGGTAGCACAATATTCTGATTGGAGTCGGGTGATTTCTGGTTGGCATGAGTTCTTCTAGTAAAGAGGTTCATATATTTTTGCTCCCCTCCTACTCCCTTTGGATCACTTTGCTTGCCTGCTACACGGGTTTCCTCCTCGCACTCTGTGCACTTTTGGTGGGAGTTAGAATCCTTCTGATGTGCAGGTTCTTCTTTGCTGTGACGAATATGATCAAACAAATTCATTATTTCATAATTTTGTTCCCGAACTGGGATAGGGGGATCCTCATCATGTAAGCACTCATACAAAAATGTGGTAGTTTCCTCCTTTTTTGCAGCAAGGTCTCCCCCACTTGAGGAAGGCTTCCAAAAACCAAAGTCACTATCTCCATCACACCCATTTGCTCTATCTTCTGAGCCTATCTCACGGAGAGGTATGGAATTACCATCATAATGCGAGGTTGGATGAAGAAGAGGCTCGTGGACGGAGGCACCAGGGCTCTGAATTTCTCGTGAGGCCTGAATGTCAAATTGTCTTCTAGAGCCTACAGAATTCCTTGAGGCTGGATTTGAGTAAGTGTCCCTTCTTTGGAGGCCACTGTCCCTTCTTTGGAGGTCACTGTTGACAGTATCATGTTCATGAGTGCCATACTCCTCCTGGTTTCTTCGGTAGACACGAGGACCCCCATTAGATGACCCATGATGGTTACAGTTTTGCAAATTTGGCGGCTGACTGCTTGCACCATTGGATGCTTCGTTATACCCTAAACAGAGAAAAAGTTGGTGAATCAGTGAATATAATAAAGTATTTGACATCATTCTTGTTTGGTGTGCATGATATGCAAATACAATTACCTTAATCTAGTCAAATATATGGTATATAAACAATGTACAATGTAATTTTTGGAGAAAATTTAGTATTTCAGTTGAGAACAAAAGCTAGAGTTTCTTTTTTCAACTGTGTTTTTTGTTTCTCCGAAGGAGTGACACTTCTCAATAAGCCCTAAAGGGTACACTCCCTATCACACCATTTGTTTTTCTACATCCTTAGACATAAACCAAATAAATGAATGAATGAACAAATGAATGCATGAATGAAAGTCTTCCTTTGGCAGTAAATGGTTGCGCTATCTGTATCACACACTTTTTCTGTCTTCATGAAAGCCACTGTAATTGAAATGACATATGCTGATACCATACCTGCAAAATTACTACAAATGCCATAAAACATGTTTCAACTTTTATAAATAAATATCTGCTGCTAGACAGTATTGTTTCATTATAATGCTTGCATTTTAACTACATTGTTACCTGTGTTAGAAATGTATGACAGCCTCTCTGGTGGATCGTGATGAACTGCTGTTGCCAAATCAAAATGGTTCTTGAGGTTTTCAGCCACGGTAACATCATGAGTGACAAGAACATATGTTTTTTCACCTGAAATGAGAAATATAGTGTGTCACAAGTCATTATAAGCATGTCCTGATCCTATGGGTTACAGGGGTAATGAAAAGGGAAGGCGAAGTACAAGTAAGACAGAAGAAGAAAGAGGGGAGGGGATATCAAAGCAAAGGGAGTTGAAGAGTCATATAATATTCAAAATACTTTGTGATGATTGGATGCATACAGTGGTAAATATGTTACATCAGAAACCTCCTAACCTTGCATTTAATTGAGAGCAAAGTAGGAGAAACTTTGGGATATAAACTTACAATGTGACCTGCTGAATTTGATGTAAATATCCCATCAGGCTTGGAGGTTTAAAAGAAGGAAGAGTCATTCCATTTTCAATACTTTTATTGACAGCAGCACTCTAAATACTTCAAAAGCTTTACCTTATTTGAAGGCCAACTTAGAGTTAAGGGCAAGAGCAGTCACCTCAACTTGAAGCAGAGTTATGACTGTACTGCTTCATGATTGGCTGTTGATGAGAGTCATATGTGATTACAATTTTTCTCTTCATATGTGAAATTTAGTAGAAGTAACTGCTTACTTTACCTTGAATATTCAAAAATACTGAAGTTAAAAAATATTGCGTGGACTTGTGATGGATTATCAATCTACTGTATTATATTAAAGAGCAAACTCCTCACACAAGATAATTTTTTAACCGAATTAAGGTCCTTCTAATTGATCCAACAGCAGTCCTAAACCTTGGCCATAGCAGACACAAACCATTCTAAACATGAATATATCCTGTTAAGTACAGGACTTACAGAACGCTACGAAGATTAATTAAATTTTGGCATTTGAACACCATCTTTTGTGAGCTACTCTGCATGTTTATTAATTTAATGTCAATTAATGAACAGTCACCGATAAAGAAGTTTCCTATCCCCCTGCCCCAAATGTAATGGAGGTGAGAGCCTGTCTTTCAAGGCCACTTCCCACTATCAGTAACATCTATAGTTTTTCTCACTACAATATAACAACAAACCATTTAAATTTATAATCTCAAGAAAGCTGAACAGGCAGCTAACTTATAGATTTTAAACTTAGCAGGATGACTAAAGCCTGGTTTTCTTTTCTAGGATTATAAATTTTGTGAAGGCTTCAGCCTTTTTTCCAGGTGTGGCTCAATGGCTTGTTTTCCCTTCTCCATTATTGCTTATGCTGAGCACCGCACCAAGCAATGTTGGCAGAAGGTCTCTTTTTTAAAGTCTTCAGTATGACCTGGCCAGGAATCTACCTATAGACCTTTAGAGCTGTAAGGGTTTCTCTAGCCACTTGACCATGAAGTTGATGGCATTAAATTTGAAACTCCAAAACTACACTACAGTATCACATCCTGTGGAAATGATTACATCTATAAGGTTACACTCAATGTATTTAGACCAAGTCCAACACATACACTAATCCTGTTTCTGTAGACGTTATGCATTAACAACACACTGACATCATTCTTGGAGACAAAACAATAGAACGAGTGGCCAGCACCAATGAGAATTTGTCGTGCCAGTGTAGCAGCCTGTATTTGACTGGTTGACAAATCAGCTGTCTGCAATTTTTGGTGTTGGTTTGTGTTGCCTCCAAAGGAGGGCACACTTTACTGTAGGTCTGTGACATCATATGCTTGGGGTCTATTTATTGGAAACTCAACAATTGGAAATACAGTTCCATTTTTCCCAAATATAGTTTTATTTCTAGCCACCCTCCCCCCCCCCCTCACTGTCCACAGCTCTTTCTGCAGACACAGACTAATATAAAGAGACACACAGTATCCTCTAAAGAGACATACAGTATCCTAGTGAGCATATGTACTACACACAGTACTAATTTGTGATCAAAACACTTTCTATGCATGGTGCATAGTGTTAGCTACTTTGCATATTTTGGATTTCATTTCACTCAAAGTTTAACCACCAACATAGAATTTGACTTTCCCTAAAGCAAAAATTTAGTTCAGGGTGAAGATAGTGTCTTTAAAGCAAAGTCATGCATCTGCATCAATTCAAAACAACTTTTTGAGTTCCACACATCTTCTAAAATGATGGCAGCTGTTTGAACCAAATTGACAGGCAGTGCTTGTCAGTTTAAGTGCTACATAACAACCCAAATTACCTACTTTTGCAAACAGTTGAAACATGCTCTAAATTTTTGCTACCGACTGCACAATTGTTTACAAGTTGCTCATCAATTCTTATGCCTCCCATGTTTGTGAGATTCTTTCCATGTCTGTAAATATCATCAAGTTTTTAATCAAACAGAAACGCCCCTTTTGTGTCAGAGAGTTGGTTTTGCCTTTGTTCCTAATGACCAGAATTCCATAGGTGTCAAAGGGTTCAATGGAACAAATCCTGAACAACAATTATAATTTTGCAAATTAGCTTTTTTCCTGACACTATTAAGCATGTACCCTATGAGGCCACCCATGGTGCTAAATTGACAGGTAGATTTTTCTCTCACAGTCCCAAACTTCTGCTTGGCTAGTCACCCTTGAATTATCCTGTGGCTTCGGATCGCTGGTTCTTATTCCAATGTGCAGTCAACTCTATTTCTGATACAGCCAAGGTACTATTTGGGGACTATTCCGTTGATGGTTCATGATTGAGCGGGGATTTTGCTGAGAGTGAACTGTTTGTACAGTGAGTGAATGGACTGTAAGGATTTTAAGCCTTGTTTTGGGTTTGAACACTTACAGTAGTTTAACATTTCCACAACAAGACTAGCTGCTCTACAATGGATAGTTGAACTGCTAGTAGAAAAGTCAAAAGCCAAGCTAAGTGGAGATGTTTTTCAATGAGAGGAATATTTATGATGATTTGGGGATAAAAGCTTTGAACAAGGGACTATATAACCCCCAAACAAGGTCCATTGCCTCTTTAGCTTGTGAGTTTGAGAAAAAATTGCAACTTCCATGTGAGTTAAGAATTAATTAATGGTTAATAATAGGACACAAATAAAACTTACATACTAGCTGCTTTATATTGAATTGAAATCTCTAAATAGGGCCGTATAAAAGACATTCCCTTAACTTGAAAATTGCCTTTTAGGGTCCATATGATGTGACTGACCACAATGCCTGACTGGCCCAGAAATGCCCTGAACAACTGAATTAAGTCAGTAATGAACAAAATACCATGAATTTGTTCACAAGTACAGGATTCCTGGCAGTTTGACAACATGGAATTGAATAACAAGAAGATACAGAAGACAAATTGTTTCATGAAAATCCCAAATCTCAATTGGGGGAAAGCCCAGGAGGGGGGAGACACAAGATTTCCAGGGGCATGTCCTCCCCTGCCCCCCTTGAAAATGCCACTAGTTAAGTAAGGTTTTGTTTTATGTACCCTTCACCTTATAATTTTCTCATTCAATCTAGCAGTGTCCACAGTCTAAAGTTTTTCCACTTGCGGGGCACTGGATTGTTGTCCCTTTCTCTCCAATGCTTATGTCCAACATATCACACACAATGCCAGTAGATAAATCAGACAAAATGGTGTCTCACAGTTAAACTTAACTTACTACATTTGTAGACTAGCACTATTTTTCACAGGCTTTTTAAAAACTGAAAATGGAAATATTTTTGTATTAAAAATTGAGAATTTTGAACAACATGGCAAGCTTCTAATGTATTTACCCAACCTGCATAAACACATACTGCAAAAGGATTCAACTATACTGAAAGAGCAATGTTTCAGATTTCAAGACCATCTTTGCCATTTTTCAGACCAAACATCAGACCCAAATATCAAGGATTTTTCATATGACCATGATACAGTAGATTTCCATATTTTTTCCAGACCAGCCTTTTCCCATTTGCCCTCTTGTATAAAAACCCTAAATACATGGTTATACAGGGCATGCAGAATGTGAGGATGCAATAGCCAAGATATAATGATTATTTTGATATGCAATATGTTGCAATACCTCAAAAGAGGAAAGCATTTCCGCACTTCCACACCTACAGTACATTCAAGGAAATGAGTTGTACATTTTGTGGGGTACCAGTAACAAAATCAAGGATAAAACTGCTATTACATGCAGGCATAATTATTCAAATTTTCTGGCATCATGCAGCAACACCTGCCACTTTTACAAATTTCACAACTTTAAGACATAAAAGGCGAAGATAAATTTTATTACTTCCCAGTCTTTCCAGGAACTCTTTAACAAATTCTGAATTTGGAATTTAACAGTTGTTTTATGTTACCGAGACCTTGAATACAGAAGGCAACCGAACAGATGTGGTATGAAATTCATAAGCTTTAAGTACTATATTTCTAGGTTACATGGATGAGGAGTTACGTACAGCTCAGTTCATACGTTAGCTCCCTGGTTTTAAGTACCGCCAGCCACAGCCTTTTATCCAGTTGCTGCACACTGGTTTGTTTTCCCCACTCCGTTACTTATGCTGAGAACTAAGCATGATGGCAGTAGTTTCCATTTTTTAAGTCTTCATCATGACCCAGCCAGGAGTTGAACTCAACACCTACCAGCTGCAAGTCTAAAGTTCTAACTACTTTAACCTGCAGTTGGTCTCTTAAAAGGCCAAACCTCTCACCCCAAACTACAATTTTGGAACCTGGGTACTGAAATTCTCAATTGGCTCAGCAGGCTTTGATTGGCAGCTAATTCAAACAATGCATAGTGCCAAAGCTTGTATTACACAGGATGAAGGGTACTGAGAGTGTTTTGATTATATAAATTGAGTTTTTCTATACTCACCTTGAAGCAATAAACTGAGATTGTATCTGGATGAGGATGAATTTCAGACAATTGTGGGAGGGGCTTCAGTAAGAAAGTTAGGAGAATTGGTACTGTTTGGGGTGAGAAAACTGGACCTTTAAGGCAGACACTCATCCCCAAATCATGCTTTTTTTAAGGAACAGCTAAAGGACAAATCCTCTCACCCCAAACTGCAATTCTCATAGGGGTTTACTAAAATTCTGAATTGGGTCAGTTTTTTGATTGACAGTTACCATAATTCAGACAATGCAGAGTACCAAAGCTTGTATAACACAGCATGAACTGTTCTGAGAGTGTTTTGATTGTACACATTGACCTTTTTTATACTCATCCCAGAAGGCTTGTCTGCATGAGGATGAATTTCATACAGTTGTGGGAGGGGCTAAAGAAAGAAGGTTAGAAGAATTGGTACTGTTTGGGATGAGAGAATTGGGCCTTTAAGGTGGAGAGTAGCTCAAGTAAATAATGCAGAACATAGAGAGAGTGTTCTGATTCTGTTGATCAATTTGGTTCTTATATTCCTTAGAGGATGCACCAAGCAATACCTTTTATAAGTAAATACAGTTGTGGGAGGAGTTAGAAGTGACTTTATTCATAGAATCCCCCCCCCCCAAACTACCTGGTAAGGAATCTGCAAGAAATACCTCCTATTCACCTACAGTGAGTAACCCCCACTTTACCCACAATTCACCCTGTAAACTAATAGCACCAAGAATGAGGGTGCCTTTGCTCCCCACAATGAGGAGTAAGTAGAGGAGTGATGTAGATTAAGAATGCTATGGGATGAAAAGATTTCTCTCTTAGAAATATGATACCAGAATTTGCCCTTTAAATACAAAGATATTGGAAGTTGTTAATGGTCATGTGACAAGAAAATGACAAAACTGGGTACTCCATGTAAAAAGCGTCAAAAACCTAGAAACCAGCTACAATTCCCATCCGACAAAATTTGACCATCTCACAGGGCAATTTCTGATTTGCACTTAATCATTAATAACACTTCACATTATTATTTTTGATAGTTTGAGCAACAAGTTGCTTCAGAAACAACCAAACTTTGAAAAGGTATATCATGTGAACAAAGTGAGAACCATAAAAGATATTGACATAATTCTAATGGATTTTTTCCTAACGAAAGCTCACTCCCTACCTGTCAGGTGAAGTTAGGGCGTTTTCCTGACATGTCACACTACCTTTAAGTCTTAACTAACTTGCAATGACAGGAATTGTTCAGAGAAATGATAGTGAGTTTTAAATGTCTATTTCTATCACATCAAATCATTCCAAATCTTGTAAGTTTTTTACTTGCTTTTAGAAGTCCCTCCCACAACTTTTTAAATCCTAATCCAGATACAACCTCAGTTTATTGATTCATGGTGGTTATATAAACAAGACCCCAGTGTGCATTCAAAATGCTCTCAATAAGTGCATTTTTTGAACTGCTATTAATCAAAGAGATAAATGCAATACCAATTGAGAATTTCTTCAGACTACTACTGTAAAAACATATTTTGGGGTGATAGATGACTGCCTTTAAAAGGAAAATGTAGTCACAGCAATTTGGAATAGTGTAGCAGCCTGCCATGTTTCATGATTGGCTCTTGAGAGTCATGTGACAATATTTTTTTCACTAAATTATGAAATTTAACAGGAGACATACTCTCTGAGTTACCTTAACCATATAGTTCTGATATATGATGAAAGATATTGGAAGCATTAAAAGGACAGCAGTAGAAATCTGTGCGATCTGGCTGTTGTTTTAAAGTAAGTTTGGGAAGACTGTTTGTTACCTTCAAACTCATACAGATTCAAAGACTACAGTATACATAAACCTTACCTATGCAAAATATTGTAGTCCATTCAGCCAACAAAACTGTCAGCATTCACCACAAAAACCAAGTAATCCTTTAACTGCATAATATAGCTAAATTGTAACTCCTAAGTGGTTTCAATTCAATTTGAAATTTTCATTACCTAGTGAAGCGTGATAAAGATACTGCAAATTTTGCCAAACCAACCGTCATAAACGGGTAAACAAATGGAAATAAATAACTAGTTTTAACAGGTGTTTCATTGATCAACATGTACTGTAGAATATTATAGCATACTCTGGCTCTGGACTAAACATTATGTACATATACTTGCTGGTGTGGTAATCAAGACCAGGCAGTTTGGGGCAGAGGCCAGAGCTTTGAATAGAGGCTTCTCACACTACACAGAGGATGGGTCTCAAGACTGGGCTTGAGGCCAGATGGTCTTGAGGTCAAATCTGGCCTCAACCACAGGGCTGATACAGACAGAGAATTTTGTAACAGTGACAATCAAAATAAGAAATTCAATGGTGATGTAAGAAGAGGAGTAGTGACAAGTTGACAGTGTGTTAAAAAAGCCTTCATCAGTTGGACGATGATTTTCTTGCCAGACATTGCAACTGCACTCACCTCAATAGAAGAATGAATCCACAATCATTTGAAGAATGGAACTTTGAACTATCAGAAGGATACCTGTATATTATCCTTTCTCCAAATTTCTCAGATAAAAAATTTAAAAGTGTTTAAAATATCATTTTATTGAGGAAAATTAAACAGAAGAGCAGTCACCATTTATTCTGTGAATGCATAGCAATGTCACTTAAATGATCAGACTAGTGCACATAAGCATCAAGGTGGTGTGGGCAATACAAGCACATGGGTAATCTCTCCTGTCCATGCTTATACTGTAGGTATTTTTCTCCTATGACTTAATAACAATTACTTTGCATTCTTTTGCAAACTTCCTGTAGTACTTAAACCATGCATGCTAAATCAGTTTAACACCATAGTCCTTCCCCCTACAATTCCATGTGTCCAACTTTTTGTCATGTCTTAAAGTATTACCTGCATGGCAAAAATGGCAGGAAACTGTCTACTGGTAACCAAGTAGGTAAATAAATGGCAAAATACCTTTTGATGTAACAGCAGAGAAAAAGATGCTGTCCCCCACAAATGTATACTTCTGCAGCGACGAGAGACTCCATGAGCCGATGAGTTCCTTGGGTATAGGTGGAGTGAGAGCAAAATGGTTGTCATAGAAGTGTAGGATTGCATTGCCCGGGTGAATCTTACTTGGTTGGTTTGGCACGACAACACGCGTCTGAAACTCTGCAGCTGTTGACAAATTGCACAGAATTTATAAGTACATTAAAAGAATATCAAATTCTAATAACAGTTCAAATCTTGCATGAGAGCAGTTATGTGATTTTAAATTTGAAGAAACTTCCTGTAAGTTTTGCTTTTTTAAAGGGTAAGAGCAGCTGCCCCAAAAGGAACTTATTTTACTAAATTTCCTTCTAATTTTGCTTAAAAGTATCTTTCAAACTTTTGAACTTGACTATTGCATTCAATTTAAACCAAGCTAGTAGTAACTAAATGTAAATTATGAAACCAATCATGAAACAGGTCAGTCTACTACACTACTTCAAGTTGGGGTGACTGCTATTGCCCTTTACATTAAAAGACTTGCCAGATGATGTCACTCAATGACAATTTGGAGTAAATGATGAAGCACACTGTATGCAAATAGGGCTGTGAACGTGTAGCGATTAATCACTAAACGATCGCATGTGGAATAAACGTTTAGTACACACTACAAGCAATTAATGGCAAAACCTGTGTTTGACAGTTTCTATCCATTTGTATACTCTGATGATCCCTGGTTTTTGTTAAATGAAACATTATGGGCATATTTGAACCTTGTAGGCTTCAAAGTTTCAGAATAAGTTGGTTTTACCATGTAAGATAACAACTATTATTATTTCTGCATTTCAATCAGTATCAATCACTACATACTGAAATTATTTTTTTTTTGTGATAAGGTAATCGCGATTAATCGCTAAACAATCACAAATTTTTGAGGTTAAAACATTTAGTTATTTTGCTAAACGTTCACAGCCCTAATGCAAAACAGGAGTATGATTGGTGTATGTTAATTCTGGGTATTTGAAGAGGTGCCTGGGAAGTGATTTTGCCCCTATCCAGGAATGGGGAGCGGGGGGAGACAATCCTACAATTCCTCTGCTGATACAGAAAGCCTTATAAAAGGTCATGTATGGTAGCCATGAGGTGTATGGCAGTTTCCACAAAAAACAAAGGTTTATCTCATTGGTAAAGCAAATTAACAGCATTGTTCACAACATTGTACTCTTGAAGTTTACCACAGAAAGAAAATAAAAGGCAATCTTTTATATGACAGTAACTTAATTACCAGACACCCACTGTACTGTATGCTCCCACAATCTGTTATAGAATATTCATTTAACCATAAGTAAAAGCCTGTGCACCTTGATTTATAGGTGTAGCAATGGCTACACATCTAACAATGGCAAAAAAAATAATCATAAAGGGGGACTATTCCAAGGTTCCTGCACCTTAAGAAATGTAAAATTTTCCATGACTATTACATGACCAAATATGTCCAAGGTTTGAAAAAACTTAAATGGTGCAACAATCAAGTATTAAATGGGAGATATTTATTAGAGTAAAAACATCAGGGATTCTGCCAGAAACACAAAAAGGGAGGGGGGGGGGGGTTGATTACTGCTAAACCTCAAGTCCAAATTGATTCTGTCCTAGGTTTAAGTTACAAGTAGGTTCATGGGGACAAAAGCTTGCTTCAAGGCCCTTGCAAGGTGCAATTTGAATTTTGAAGGTCAATTATTTTTTTGTTAAGTTCAAACATTGCTAAAGAAGTGTCTTCTCTTTAAAAAAAGAAACCAAGATATTGACAATTTTTTAATTTTTATGAAAATGAAAAGGGGAGGGGGAGGACTTTACCCACCTTCTTTTGGAAAATTTTGGAATGGGGAGAGGGACAACCCCCCTTTCCCATTTCTACCAGACACTGACAGTATAGACCCTGGATTCCTTACTTAAAGGTAAGGAAGTGGGTCCAAAGAAGGAAAATGTACTATTGTAAGAATGATGAAAAGGTAAATTATTCTTATCTCTATATCAGTCTATATCACTAATTTTTTTTTACTTTTTTTTTAAAAGAATCATGTCAGATATTGCATGAGTTGACTGCATGCATTTGTACATTTCAATATATACAGAATCCCCACCAAGCAAAAAACAATAAAGTTATTAACATTGATTCAAACATCATTTTCTTTGTTAATGCCTCTCATAAATATATAATTTTACAATTTTAAACAACTAGGTCATTGTGACTACAAATTGATATCATATAACCTTGGAAAAGTTACAATGTCTGTGGAAGCCTCCACTACTGCCAAAAAAGGGGCACATTATTGACTCACGTTCAATTGTAAAATATCTAACTTACCACTTGGCAACGTGTTTTGAATTTTATGGTACCAGTTGAGTAATTCACTGTGATTTTCAAACGAAAGCAGGACAACAAAATTGAGACATATGACTGTGAGAACAAATGGATTCTTAGAGTATCGATACGCCAAGCTGAGACCACAAAAGTTTTGTGCTGATATTGCAATCTGTTCTCTTCTTATTTCCTTATTGCTTTCCACTGCCTCTTTGTTTTTGTAGAATTTCAAGATGACTTGATCTGCAAAATAAGAAAAAAAATGAAAAGTAAACAAATTTCAACTTTAATTCTGTTTCCTTAATTTTCACATTAATAAATCAGTTAACTGCCATTATGATCATGGAAGTACTATATGTAGTCAACTAATTCTCCCCTGATAATGGCATGTACAGTATTGCACTTCACAGTATACAGAGAGCATGTTATACCAGCAGAGCCTGTGAGAAGGCTGCTTTTCCAGATAGCTATTACATGCTGGAGAAAAACTTGATAAGTACCAAAAAGGACAGAAAAACAGCAGTTTTTACCAGACAATTTCAAATTGACATGTTGACATGGTGCGAAGACAAAATAGACAAAGATCAAGTGTTGGGTAGGGTGGTACCCTGAACGTACTCACAATGTGTTAACGGTTTTAGCCAGGTGGTTATCGCAGGCAATAATGGTGGAATACATACCATGTATAAAGTTGAGCAAAAAACTATGGCATTGATTGCTAAGTACTATATGACAATGTTCATTCATTTGTTGGAAATTTTAATTTGCACCCTGGGAGAACTAGCACCCTTCAATGACCTCTGCTATCCTCTAGTCACCACCCCTCCTCCCCTACTTTTCCATCATCAGTGACGTCCAACAGAAACATCATCCTACAAAATATCTGACTGAAATGAGTGAAAACAAATTATAACAAGAGTTTTGTACAAATGGTGCATTCCTGTGCTATCCCATGACTATAATTCCCCTCCCCTTCCCCCATTGTCACTAACTTTAACATCTTGCTACAGAGTATCTAAAATGAGTGAAGACAAATTTGTTGAAAAAATGCAGCAGTATTTCTACATGCAAGACTCCATCTAGTTCCATAATTTTACAGATATCAACAAAAAACAAAGTCAACTTTGTTTACAATCTGTTCTACACAGTTCAGAGATATAACTTTGAATTTTATCCTTCATACAGCAAGATCTGATTGGTGACAATGAAACTGATTACAATTAACTGGTGCTGTATGAACGTTGTTCATTTTTAATGATGACTTGGCATCTATGCAGCTGGTTTGTACTGGTATACACTATTTACAATTCTACTGTACATGTAAACCATTTTTACTCAGAGAAACCTATTGTTCAAATGCATCCCACCCGCCCTTGTTGTACACCCAACACCAGGTGAGCTCCTGTACAAATTGTATGGACTTGCAATAATTGTTACGTAGACAATAGGGAAGACTAAGATACTATCAGTGATAGCTAAGTAATATCTTGTAACTTTAACCGATTTATTGGACCAAATTTTCTGATGTGAAAAGCAGAGGGAAAGATGTCTAGGAAAGAAGGAAAAAGGGGTGAAAAAAAAAATAATAAGGCAGCTTATAAACAGTTGGGAGTGAGAGTTAACAGGCAAAATGTGCAGCTTCTTTAACATCTGAGACTTTTAGGAAGAGTATTTGTTACACAAATGCAGGACACTTGATCTACGGTATGGACAGCTGTTGGATATGCATGGATAGAAAATGAATGAAAACTGTGAAAAATTGCAATTAATTTGGAGAGGGCCTGGACATAGCTACTGGAAGTAGTTAAGAACTTAAAGGGCCAAACCTCTCAACCCAAACTACAATTTTTGCACCTGGGTACCAAAATTCTCAATTGGCTCAGCTCTTTGATTGACAGCTAATTTAAACAATGCAGAGTGCCAAAGCTTATATTACACGGCATGAATGGTACTGAGAGTGTTTTTATTATATAAATTGAGTTTTTCTATACTCACCCTGAAGCAGTAAACTGAGATTGTGTCTGGATGAGGATGAATTTCAGACAATTGTGGGAGGGGCTTCAGTAAGAAGGTTAGGAGTATTGGTACTGTTTGGGGTGAGAGAACTGGGCCTTTAAGTCAGAGTAACTGAGTGTAATATGAATGTTACATAGTGGTACAGCTGTTACATATTAAGTATTGTAAGTGTGTTTTCATTTTTGAAGTCAAAAGGTACAGTAGTGAAAAAATAACTTTGGAGCCTAGGTACGATATGGTTAAGTGACGTGGATACCCTCTAGTTTGTTTGTCATTAATTAATATGGAGACATGTACAGTAAGACAAAAAAGTTGGACATGGTAAACCAGTATTCAACATCAACTGTTCTTTGCCTCCACAGTGTTCCACTTGATATGCAGAAAAGAGGTTTTGGATTAACAAAGGATAAAAATTTCCTTGGCCTAAGTCAATTTTTTTTCTTAAATGTCCAACCAAACAAATAGACTGACATTTAAATGGAGGACAAAATGATTCTGAAGAGGAAATCTGCTCTAAAATGAGTAGAAGTATAAGTTCTTTGAATTTTTTAATCATACTTCCCCTTGAAGGCTCAATTTCATTTTCTGCATTTTAACAAAGCATGTTTTTACCTTAATTTGTATTTTCTGCACTAACTTCAAGAAATATGCATTCCAAAGTTTCTCTAGGCTGTGTTTAAGACCTTAGTGTCATACAGTATCTCTTCTAACTCTATTTTTAAAGCAGTATACTGTACCTAGCAAAAAGCACTTCGGAAAAGTAATTTTCAAAAGGTAATTCTGGCTCTCATTTTCTTTATTTACAAATGAAACACTCGCTGAACATGAACAACTTTCAACCATAAATATTCATACAAATCACACAAGGTGCCCCTGAATAAACTATTTGCTTTTATAAATCTTACAGTGAAGAAATATGACTGCTTCCCAACGAATTACATGTACAGTGTATACACACACAGAACTCAAAATTGAAGAAGATTACAATTAGGACAATGTTACATACAGTACTGTAGTTCATTTACATGGGAGGTACAGGGGGCAACTGGCACTCTTGAGATCTCCACATCATACAAACACTGCATGCTATGTGATGGTGTTGCACTGTTGCTCTATGCAGGCAGTATTGAAATTGCCCCCTTAAGAGTTTGCCCAAGCTATTGTATGTATGGCCCTGCTTGGAAAGGAATAAAAATCAGAAGTGCAGTACTGTACTTGGGGATTGCTTTCCATATCTGTGTAAAAATAATGCAAAAAGTTGGAGATGAAAATAATCAGTGCCTGGGATTATGCCAGAAACACCGGGGGTGGTTGGCATTTTTACTGCTAAATCCCAAGCCTAAATTGATAATGTCCTAGGCTAAAGCTACCAGTGGGTTCTGGGGGACCAAACCTTGCTTCAAAGCCAGGTGTAAGGTGCAATTTGAAGAGTTTTAAAGGTCATTTATTTATGTAAGTTCAAACATTGCTGCAAAAGTTTAATCTTTTCAAGTAAGAAACCACCATTTGACAATTATCTAATTTTTATGGAAATGAAAAGAGGGTATTTGCCCACCTTCATCTGAAAAGGGGTGTCCCCTTCCTGTTCCCCCCTTCTAGCAGAGACAGTGGGTCATCTAGGTAATATATAATATTCCATTACAAAGTCTGCATCTCTAGTCAAATTGGCCTAAAGGTTGGGCCATAAAGTTGCTTGCTTACTCCTGCCGAGAAAAACAAGGTTATAAACCAATGAGCACTGTACTCTTGTTGGCAATTAGGGTGCTTGACAAACTAATACACCCACTTACAACTATTGCTGTAACACAATTACAATTTCCTCCCCTACTGTAGGTTTATTTTTAGATGAGGGAATCACAGCCTCGATCATCAGTACAGACAGACAGATATTTAAACACCCAATGCAGAAGTTAAGGTAGTTGTTTAAAAACAAATATAACATAAACAAGTGAACTACATTAAAATTTTCCATCAAACCATTTTATTTATAAATGGTGAAAGCCATAAAATATTCCTTATACAGTATACTACTTCCACTTCAAAGTTACTAGAATAGGCTGCTAAAAGTCTTCTACAGTACTGTAAAGATGGTTTCTAAATGCTGCACAGAATATTTGATAACATGCCAAAATATCTTAACTTTGTTGTACTGATACTCCAGCAAACAAGTCAAATTTTCTAAAATTGTTTTACGTTTTTCTGTAAAAAAATAATCTATTTCCCTGCAAATACCCAAATTTCTCTTTTGATACCAAAACTTCTCTGCAGAAGCTTTCCACGATGCATTAATTTTTTTAAATTTTTCGTGCATGAATAAAAGTGAGGTTGTTATTCACAAGCGACTATACTTTATGCCCCTCTTGTTTATATCTCATTCTCATTACTCACAGAAAGAAAGTGAGAAGTATCAATAATGAAATTGCAATGGAAAATTTATTCAAACAAAGTAGTGTAAACCACACTGTTTTAATGAAAAGCAATGTCACTTCATAAGACCCAAAACCATCCTGAACCGAAGAGAATTGTGCAGAAGGCAAATAGGGGAGATCATTATTCCTAAATGGAAAACAGATACCCTAGGGGCCCAGTGCTAGAACTACTCTGGGTTGCGTGTGGATCACGAATGAAGCAAATAAGATGTACTGTAGTAAGCAGCAAGGATATCTGTGAAGTACATTGAGAATTTGTCAGTTGTGTAAGATAGCCCCCATAAATTTTGTGCAAAAGTAAAAATTTGTTCTTGGTGTTTCTATCACTATAATATGAACAACAAGAAATAATTGCCAACAAATTAATAATAAAGGTATACAACTGTTTAAGCAGTGAACCCAATTTACAGTAACTTCACTTTACTGAGTTATTTATTTTCACAAATTTTTTTTTTCTTTAAATGGCCTGATCGATGCCAGATTAAATGAACACACTTACTACCTGTACGCACAAGGAAGACAAATTTTCCAAAATTTTTAGGGGACATTCTGTACAAATCAGGCCAAATTTCTCTCCAAATACCCAAATTTCTCCCAAATGCCATGATTTTCCTGAAAGGTATGAAGTAGACTGACTGTTTTTTCCACTCATGTGAGTGTAATCCATATTCTATAGACCAAAAGATGCTACAGGGACCACATCAACTTTCAGGAACAATCTAAAAAGATTTTCTACCAAACATGGTATATAACAATATACTGCAACACTGGCAATTCCATCTTTAGACTAGTTAGTTCATTAGATGTCAGTTCTATGTCACATTAACACAAATTGTCAGCCAGGTAAGTACCATACAGCAAAGTTTAACATCTTTTAAGTTCATTTAGGTGCAAGACCTCCCCTTAGTCCCCTTTTACATGATAGGTTAGAAGTCAACATAATATGCTCTGTTTTACTAACTAGCTGCATTAGAGATCAGTATATAGGCAACACTTTCTTTTGTAGCTGAAAGTAAAGTGAAGTACAACACATTTAGGTATCAAACCATGGAAGGGCTGGAAATACAGTATCAACACTACATGTTTAGGCTGTTTGAGTTAGACACCAGTTTTCCCAAAGAGAGAAACTATTCCCCTGTGTTTTGTGTCTAGATACCAAACAATTTTCAAAGTACAGGTTTGAAAGAGATTGTCAGAAAAGCTACATACATAGTTGAAGGTACTGTAGCTGAGAGCCCTAGGGATGTTTATACTGGTGCCACCACTTAAAACTCAATGAAAAGGGGGAAGCTATGCAAATAGGCTGGTCTCATTGTGTTTTATCAATGGGATTTGGGCATGAAAACAGGCTCTCATTGAGACTGGGGTAAATGGCACAGTCAGCAGAGTATTCTCTGTGCTTTGCCAGGAATGCACACAACCATTTAGATTGAAGGTTTACTGCTTAAAGAAAAATAACTGTTTATTATTAACATGCCACTTTTAGAGACAGACATTTCTGTCCTATGGAATCATATGAAGGGAATGGAAATAGCATTGGTAACATGTTCTGTAGGTGATAGGCCTATTTATAGTGCAAATGAGCAATGTGACAAAAGTGTCTACAGCACCAAATGCCACTTTCCAGACAAAAAAAACTTGAAAAAAGAATACAAAAACAGTAGTGGAGTAAGGTAAAATGATTGCTTTGTTGCATAAATTACATACAGTAGGCTTTACAACAAAAACATGGGAATGAACTGTTGCCCAACTTACCCAATTTATGCAGCTCGTTGAGTTGGTTCATGAAATTAAAAACCTTTTTCCAAACCTGTCAAGTTTTCTTCACATGGTGCACATGTATGTCAACCAGTGTCAAATGGTCGAACTTGGAAAATCCCCATAGATATCCTTTATACAAACAACTGTTTAATGAGTGAGTACTTCTTAAACGGTTCAATTTGGTTACCAAAAATTTGTGACAAGACACCTTTTTCCCCTTATACACAAAACTGTTTTAAGTCAGGACACCACAAAATTAAAAGTTTAAACTTTTTCTTGTACCTTTTGGATATGAAACTTGACTTAAAATGCTTACTGTAAGCATTGTCATGTGGTAGAGACCCTTTCAAACTCTCATAAAGTGATTGATATCGACTGAATGAGCCCCTTTAATATATCTTACAAGAGTACAGAAGAAATGGCATTGCAGATTTCCAATACATCTGAGGGCATGTACAGGTGTACACCTGTACATATGCAGGCCCTGAATTTTGAGGTACATGTGCAAGTGAGACAGAGAACCACTGATGTGCCTGAGGAGTGCTATGTTTTCACACCTAGACAGAGAATGGAAAAACATTTTGTGTAAGTTTAGTAAAACAGCACACCTACCACACTTTTTAATTTTCTTAGGCATGTGATTTGTAGATTGCTTTGAAGAAAATAAATCCTTTTTCTGAAATTATGCAGTTCTACTAGTATGAGTACTTAAGACAGATAGCTCTTTTTTTAAGGCTACTGTATCATTTTCCTTGTCTAAATGATTACACTGCAGCATTATCAAAATTCAGACAGGTTGGTGTGAAATTCTAAATCTGAGCACAAGTTTAGTCTCTCAGAAATATTGCAGTCTAAATTAACAGTTCCCAGTGCATCAATGGCTAAAGTGTTTTCATCTACATAAAATAAGTAATTATAAAACATGGGCACACACGTAAGTGTTTTCAACTAAAAGTCTATAAAGATAGTCATTGTTTTTATCAGCAGTTTTTTTTCTTCATGTCCAAATAGATTTTAAGGGACAGGGATGATGCATTACTGTACCAAACCTTGAGTTTTATACATTCCAGGCAGACTTCAAATTGCAGTCAGGAAGTTAAGGTGTGTTGAACGTGTGCTGTTTTATAAACTAAAATTGATTTACATCAGCCCTTATCTCCATCTACTGTAGGAGTGCAAAATATCACGCTCCTCACAGTGACTGAGATGGTGTGCAACTGCATTCGCATGCCTCAAAATTCTAAGCCTGTTGTACAATGTTCTAGGGCTGTGAACGTTTAGCAAAATAACTAAACATTTAACCTCAAAAATTTGCGATCGTTCAGCGATTAATCGCAATCACCTTATCACAAAAAAAAAAATAATTTCAGTATGAAGTGATGGATACTAAATGTAATGCAGAAATAATAACAGTTGTTACCTTTCATGGAAAAATCAAATTATTCTGAAACTTTGAACGCTACATGGTTCAAATATGCCCAGAGTGTTCCATATTTTAACAAAATCCAGGGATCGTCAGAGTATACAATGGATAAAAAATTGTCATAAAAAAAGTTTTGCGATTGATCGCTTGTAGCTTTGCACTTACCCCAAACAGTACCAATTCTCCTAACCTTCTTACTTAAGCCCCTCCCACAATTGTCTGAAATTCATCCTCATCCAGATACAATTTCAGTTTACTGCTTCAGGGTGAGTATAGGAATACTGTATATAATCAAAGCACTCTCAGCAGAGTTCATGCTGCATAATATAAGCTTTGGTACTCTGCATTGTTTGAATTAGCTGTCAATCAAAGAGCTGAACCAATTGAGAATTTCTGTACACCCCTACCAAAGTTGTAGTTTGGGGTGAGAATTGGCCCTTTAAGTTATCGATATCAACTCAATGAGCCTCGATATACTCTGTAACAGCATCAAAATTATATACTGTAAATTGGGTTGAGAGTTTTTAAAGTGCTGTTACCAATTGGTTAAATTCAGAACGGCCATTGCCTTTCTTCCAGTCTTGTTTTCCCTACTCCACTGCTTATCATGAGGCACCAAGGACAATGGAAGTAAGTTACATTTTTAGTGTTTGGCATGATCACCCAGCCAGGAGTTGAACTCCAGACTTTCTGGTTGCAAGTTAGATGCTCTAACCACTTGACCATGCAGGCACTAAATGTTATGTTCAAAAACAGTCAATACCCTTATAAATAACCCACGATTCAAAGAAAAGTTAAAAATCGAAAATGAAAAATCTATGATGCGATCTTTTAATTTTACCACAAGGAGTAACTATATACAAAATCATTTAAAGTTATCATTTTCTTCAGAATCACAATTTCCATTTCGGAAAAACCAAAACTTGTTGACACAAAAGTTAAAAAATATACTTCTCTATCTCCGAAACTTTCAATTTTACCTTTTCATGTACTTATCAAATGAAACGCCACTAATAATTCCAGAAGTCTGAACTGATGCAACAGACATGCACACATCTGCAGTATATGAAGAATAAGAAATCATTGAAAAAACCCTACCTAATAAAGGCTACACTTTGTAGGAAAAAGACGAAAAAAAAAAATCCCATTCAAGACATACTTTCTCTGAATCACTATATATTTCAAAAATCTAGTACTGTAATATCCCTCTATGCTGAAAAGATTCATTAAACCCTAAGTTGTTATGATCGCTTGGCAAAAACAGATCAATAAAATTCTATTTTCTCGTTTGTCACATCCGTCCCTCTCATTGGTTTTCACATCTTTTTCATTTAAAAACAGGTCTGTCACACCAATCACACACCAATCTTTTTTCAACCTCTGCACGCTGTCAGCTTTTTAATCAGTCCTACCTTATGGCAGCTTGAATACATCGAAACATTACAGGCCTGTTAATGAGCTTCACACTTGAATTTTTCCGGCTGAAAGGAATCTTTCTTTTATTTGGCTATTCCAAACAACTTCATATCCCGAGAAGGGTGGGTTCGCAAAATGTTTTCCACATAACAGTCGGCTCACAGACAGCTACTGACTTGATTGAATTTGTCACAAGGATATGTAATTGTGCTTTTTGGGGAAAAAACACTTCAAAAGGAGCATTTGATTGTAAGGGCAGTGCAGTATAATCAAGATGGAACAGTGTGCAAGATAAGATATCATATAAATTTGGTAAATTAATTACACAATACGAACAGCATTATAAACAATGAGAAGCCCATTTTTGAGATGAGGCCATGGGATTAAGACCTATTAAACTAAGTATCTGCTATTCTGCAGAATCTCAATACTTTTATGTATAATCAATGGTAATCTTGAAGCAGAACTATATGCATTTAAGTTTTTGATAATGAACAGAAAAAAGAGAAACGTTGTTTTGATGATCAGATTACAGAATCATGCAGAATCTGGAACAAACTTCCCATATCACACAGCATAAATGTAGGTTAAGTATAGATTTTAGTATGGCCATTCAAATATTTTATAGCAGAGTTTTATAATATCCTATTTTAAAACCTACATTTTATACTTAAAAATTGAAATGGTTATCAAATACAACAAATTCAATAATGATAAACTAAGTGAAAATATAATCATTGTTAAGCATATTGAAACTACAAGGCACAGATAATTTTCCACCTAGATGAAGATCAGTCTTGTAAACAAAAGCTGTATTTATCCAAACAGTTCCAACAAAACTAGTTTTCCTACTGCCTTTCACTCTCTTTTTTCAACACTACTCTCCCTAATCTCCAATAATCTCATTGAAACATGTTGGTGAAGAACACATTTTTTGAAACTTGAGAGCTAACATGTCCTCTTTAAAAACTCTATCATCTGTATATGAATTTCTCCATCACAAGACAATGGATGGGCAAACATCTTGGTCAGACCAGACAAGATCATCTAACAGTTACCTAATGCTTTATTTAGCAGAGGTATAAAGCCAAGGAAAAACAGCAGACTAAATATGCACAACATTGCATAATGGGGAAAAAGGAGTAGAAATAATGGGCTGCAATGGCCAGTTCTCTTTTGCACAACTGTTTGACCACTTTTCACTTAAGTTATCAACTTAAATTGTCAAGTTCAAATCGTGACCCTTACATATACAGTATTATACCATAATGCTACAAGATTTAATGACAAAAATGTTAAACCTCCCTTAAAAATGGCCATGCTGAGAAGTATATGTAGGTAGAACTACTGCAGCAACTGGCTAGGGTGAAAATATCTCATTACATGCATATGTATTAAGATAAAAACCAGAAAGCCAAAAGGCTCAATGATTTCTTACTGCTTAAGTATAAGTTTGTCTAATTGACAGTGTTTCTTGACCAAAAATAATTAGGGTTCACCTTCTCAATATGGGCAACGTACATGTATGCAAACAATACATATGAAATCCCTCACAGTTACCCTTCCTGATATATCCTCTTTACATGATTTGATTTCTGAATTTTGGTGACCCCAAATGGCCTAGAACTTGAAAAAAAACTAAGAGAGATCATCTACTCTGTGGACAATGCACATGCTTAGTATGAGATTCCTCACTATTATTCTTCTTGAGATGTTGACAAGGCTACAAACTTCTGACAACTGCAGCTTGACCTCTAATGACCTTTGACCTCTACCAAAAATGAGAGTTCATCTACTAAGTATAATCAATCCACAAGTTTAGCATGAGATTCCACAGTTACTCATCCTGAGATGTTGTGTTTACAAGGTTTTGACCTTTTGACCTCTGGACTGGTGACCCCAAATAGGCTTTGCCCTCCACCAAAACCAATAGGGATAATCTACTTAATAACTCGACCAACACACTAAATATGTGCTCAGTGACATTTATCTTTCTAGAGAAAACAAGCTACTGTAAGCATCACATAATACACTTCATACACACTCGCACATACACACACACACACTCATACACAAACATCACATCACCATCTCATAGATTCCTTGCCTGCCTTTGGCAAGGCATAAAAAAGGCAACAACTCGTAAAAATTCATGTAAAAATACCTCCTCTTGAAGCCTGTTCCATTTTTAAAACATGATTATACATTGGTGGGTTTTTAAGGATGCCAAAGTGTAATGGTTTCACGCAAAACTCCTTATATAGATCATATAGTAGGCCAACTAGCATTTCACAGCAAAGCAACAAGTAGTATCAGCGATGGGGTTAAAATCCAATAATTCAAATTCTGATCTTATGGGGTTAAATCTAGAAATTCGATAACTGTGACCACGGTTGGGTAGGGGACTAGCAGCTCACACCTGATACTAGCAAATCTTATGGAGTCTATGCATCGTAGGGTAAAGGTTTATTTTAAAATCCAACATACCTTGGGTTTTGATGGCAGAACATTCATATGGAAAAGAGATTTCATATTATCCATCAGTAATAAATGTGAAAACTGAGATATAATAACTGCAGGGGTATAGAATTGCCTACATGCAGAACTGCATCTGTAATACACAGCAAATATGTAGGCCTACTGTACAGTCAAAGACTTTATACAAAGTCATGATAACATCCATGTGTTCATTTGTTAAACCTGATAACATCTTTAATATCAATTTGCTCAGCACTGTAGTAGGAGTCAACACTGTGAGTCACAGTGTATGAAAGTTAATGAACAGTTTTGGGCACCTACTGTTTGTGATTTGGAACAGAGAGAGATCCTTAACAGGAACTTAAATGATTTACAGAATAAAGCATGCACAGGAGTCCGCTTGTGGTGGCTCTCTACATTTTATTATTATTTTGAATTATTTTGAAAAGAAACAAAGAGTTCTTAACTTCCATGTTGGACAAATTTATTCATTGACAATAATACAGTCCATCTTTTCAAAATGTCACTACTGGGACAGGTATGTGCTTTTCCCACAGATTTCTACTCCCCTTCAAAATTTCCACAGCAAATGGTTTTGGATTGCTTTATTTTGATTTTTTTGTTGAATATGCTACTGTAGGGGTACGTACAGTACAGTACAGTACAGTAGCTACAGTATACTGCATCCACATTGGTTTGTACTCCCCCAAGAAAATTCCAAAGAAAATTATTTTGGGTTGCTTTAATTTTCAGAATTTTTCCTCAACTTCAAAGATCTCTCAAAATTGGACAGGTGACAAGTTGCATAAAAATCCAGCATAAAAGTTACAATCACATAAAAATTTAAAAGGTGAATGAGGTAGCCATGCATAACCTTTAATACTACTCTTGTGGCAACTATTAGACCAAGGATCCTATTATCCATTTACCCCATTTCCCTTTCTCTATTTCCCTTCTCCTTTTTGAAGCTTGGAAAAAATGGGTGGCAAGCAACTAAAAACATAGAAAAATAAGATAACATCATCTTTATTGTGTTATAACATGGGGTAATGCCCCAATGTATTTAGTAAATAGCCTCAAATAGTCCCCCCCCCCAAAAAAAAAAGGGGGGCCATCAGAACTGCATGTATTAGTTACTCATCATCACCATATACGGCACCTTATTTAACAAGTTAAAACTGTTTACAATATTTGAAATTCACAAGATTCAACTGGGAAATTTTTGGTTGAAATGATGCAAGGACTTACCATCCTCCAACTTTTCTGATCTATTTGCTTTTGCTAGACATATTCACTTGCATTCTACAACCACTTCTGATCCATGCATTGTACACCCACTCCTTCATACCTTCCTCTACTATTTGGTATTATTGCCCTACATTTTGGAATACCCTTGAGTCATAAGTTTTGTCTAAGTCTTTGTCCCCGTTAAGGTTCAAGAATAATGTAAAGGTGTATCTTCTATGAAACAGATTAGACATCCCTGCTTTTATTATAAAGTATTTAGCATTGTGCCTTTATCTTTGTCCTCCCTTTCTCCTTCAGTTCCACCTCCCTCTTTCCTTTTGTCTTCTCTTTGTTATCTCTTGCTTCCTGTATGACTTCTCTGTCTGTCTGTCACATATATAGTACTGTAGTTGCCCAGTTCTCTCACCCCAAACAGTACCAATTCTCCTAACCATCTTACTTAAGCCCCTCCCACCATTGTTTAAAGTTCATCCTCATCCAGATACAATCTCAGTTTATTGCTTCAAGGTGAATATGGATAAAACTCAATTTATATAATCAAAACACTCTCAGTGCCATTCATGCTGTTTAATATAAGCTTTGGTACTCTGCATTGTTTGAATTGGCTGTCAATCAAAGAGCAGAGCTAATTGAGAATTTTGGTACCCCCTTACCAAAATTGTAGTTTGGGATGAGAGGTTTGACCCTTTAATGTGTTAACTGTTGTTTGTTTTTCTTTGTATAAGAGGGCCCAGTCTCCATAAGCTTTGTTTCAGTTGGGTTTACCTCCATGTCATCTTTTGTAACATATGTGATGTTATGTTAAGTATCAGAAGTTGCTACAGTGGAAATACAGAACTTTAAATTTTGAACTTCAAACACTCCAGATTATAATTTTAGCATGAGCAACAAGTTTCTTCAGACACATTCAAACATTGAAGATATGCAGTATCTTGAGAACCATAAAAGATACTGACATAATTCACAGTGACTTCCCCTTAGGAGAGCTTACTCCTTTCAATTCAAGTCAGGGCAGTCTGCTGACATTTCACACTACTGCTGATCTGTATTTCACACAGAATAGTTGTTACTATAAAACATAATACTGCCAGTGCACATTACTGTATCAACCCAACTATGACAGGACTGAAAACCAGTCAAGCTGTAGCTGGGCTACAGAAGTATAGTGTACATGTGTGGCCAAACTGTTCACACCCATTGCCTCCATTCTGTGCAGGCCCTTATTGTGATCAAATGGAGCAAAACAAACATGTACCTATTATTCACCATGCAGTGGGGTCCTGGTGAGTCACAGTTTAGTCAGGTTGTGGCAGGTTATACATGTAAAATATAGCACCTGCCTACCCTACTTTAAAGAACCAATCCTCTCATCTCAAACTAAAATTTTACCCAAATTTCCTATTGGCTCAGCTCTTTGATTGACTAACTAATTCAAACAATGCAAAGTGCCAAAGCTTGTACAGTATTACACAGCATTAACCAACTGTACTGAGAGTGTTTTGAAAAACACATAAGGTTTTTTTTTTGTTGTCACCCAGAAGCAATAAACTGAGGTTGTGTCTGGAAGGGGATAATTTCAGATAATTGTGGGGGGGGGGGGGGGAGGCCGGGCTGGGCTTTAGTACTGTAAGAAGTTTAGGAGAATTGGTACTACATGGGGTGAGAGAACTGGGCCTTTAAAAGGGCAAAAGCAATTACCCCAGATTTAGTTCAAAACAACTGCTAACTGTACATCTCACAAATTTTCTCCAAGCAATCTTCCAAATATTTTTCATGATATTTCAGTGCGTAGATATTGCAAACTCATTCAAACAGCAATTGACTCCTTACATGTAAATTTCACAACTGAGTGAGAAAATATGGTATTGCCATATGGTTCTCAAGATGGACAGTCTACTACACTAATTAATCCCAGGGGTGGGTGGCAACAGGGTATTTTAATAGGGAGGCAAAGCATGACTCCTTCTTTTCACATAATTTTCTTGTGCTCACCCCCTGCTCCCTCTGATGCTTACCCTGGTTAATCTACACTGGGGCAACTGCATTTTGCTGTAATGTAATTCTTCTGAAGGGACAAACATTTGTGCTAACATTGGCCAGTAACAGATTCAAAAATGCCAATTTTGTCAGGTGACAACCAATTCAAGATTTTAACTCTTTTTACAAAGGAAAGTACAGATGGGAA
This sequence comes from Holothuria scabra, assembly GCA_037179385.1. Taxonomy (NCBI): domain Eukaryota; kingdom Metazoa; phylum Echinodermata; class Holothuroidea; order Aspidochirotida; family Holothuriidae; genus Holothuria; species Holothuria scabra. The sequence goes on from CM074198.1 coordinate 13,864,665, forward strand.
AATTGTATAGCAGGTTTTCTTTTAGATGAAAAGCCCACCATAATTTGCCCTGATCAGGCTCAAACTCCTGCTCTCCCAGTTTGCTAAGCTTCAAGTGTACCTCAAGTCAAAAAATTCAATATATTACACAGCATGAAAAACCAATTCTAACAGTTGAACTCCAATCTTTATACAATATGACATTCCTGAGCTGAGATATAAAATGTATAAGTTTATTCACTTAATTAAAATGGTATATTGTACGATAATCTGTAATGTCATTGTTTTACTACTCAAATTACAAGCTTTGTATTTCTTTGTTTTTCTGAAAGTTACTACACCTTGTACCAAGGTCTGAGGGTACTCATATTCTTGTGTGGGGTGTTGAAATGAACTATCATTTTGTGCAACCTGCTATGCAAGAAAGCAGGACGTGTTCAAGGTCATGAAAAAATTTTCAAGTTTTTAAGGGACACAAAGCAGATAATGTGAGTTTGGACCATTTGTTTTTAAAATGAATAAATTTCAACATTTTATATCTTTGCTCAAGAATGTCCTATGAACATGAGATTTGAACTGTTAGAATTCATTTTTCATGCTGTTTAAAATACATTTTAGAATTTTTGTTTGCACTTGGGGTACACTTTAAGTGCTTAAAATGCATACACTGCTATATGCATGCCACAGCACTGGATTTAAAATAATAAAAACACAGATTTATCTTGAAACTCTGATTTTTCTTATACAGTTCACATTGCAATATTGAACCAACAAGCTCAGTACCACGAATCTGCAAATAAACTTGTAGTTATGAACACAAAACATTTATATACAACACATAGTAGATGCTTTTAACTTAAGTCTAGATTTTTAAGTCTCATACTGCAGTAGAAAACATGTTAAAAATTGACAAAAATGACATTGAATATTCATGGAGTTTCAGATATTTAAAACTGCCCCATAAATACCACACACTCATTGTTTTCACTCAGTCTTTCCTCTTAGAGCTTAATTGAATCATTTCACCCAAAACCTAAGCCATTTGGAGACTTGAGCAGTGCTGTTTGTGATTATCTCTGCATGCCCATTAACAAAGACCAAATGTAATTAGTTCATGTAATTAGCCTGCAGAGTCTGGCGGAAGAGGAAATTAAAGTTTTGGAGCTTGTTGGTGTGCACACAGTGACGTAAGCTCTTTTTTGAAACAAACAAGTCTTTCGACATAACAAGTCCACTTTCAGTCTATGTATAGCAAAACTTACTGGCGCACCGGTGCTTCCAAAAGCCTCGGGAAGTTAATTAAAAACTGTTTCAACAAGCCTTGACTACTGTGGGATTACTGTGTGCCTCTGTGCAGTACCTCAAAGGAAATTCCACAAAAACACTTGGAGTAAACACGTCAATGCGAGGCTGTCTTTGACTCAGTTTTGCTTTAGTTTCCAGAGATGTCTCTCCCTTAACTTTTAATGAGCAGATTGCTAGAAGAGAATGAATGGTGGGACTTAATTTAAAATCATATTCAGCTCATGTTAACATTGGTTTTACAATGTTCACTGTATACAATGAAAAAGTACACAAGGTTCCAGTTAAGCTGACAATCATACTTTGGCATATAAATTAACACAATTTTGTCACATTAATTCTGCACTTCTCCCGCCATTAGCCAGGAAGTCATGAAGGATGGGGAACTGAAATTGAGTTATTTTGTTCTGCCTGCTGTATACTTTTTGAATGTTTCAAAATCAAGACAATGTTTGTGGTAGACATCACAGTCAGAAAATTCAAAAGAAGATGCAGCAGCCCTTCTAAAAACCTTTTTTATACACTGCAGACGGAGTGTCTTGCTTGAGTGTAATATACATCAAAGGGGCCTTGTGTGCTCACCATGACAAATATTCTGAAAGTAATAAATTGGGTACCAGGGATGTGACCACGCCAGGCGGCACCAGGTGTTGACACCTGGCACTTACACATTTCACCCGGCACTCATGCCAAAATGAAAAAAATAATCAACCATGTTTTCAGTTTCCTAAGCCATTATAATTAATAATTTAAAATTCCTACAATTATTCAAAATCATTCAGTAACATCTGCAGTAGTGCTGAGCCAGTAACAGTGAATACCAAAAATTTTTCAAAGGGGCAGGGGGACACCCTCCCCTTACCCTAGGCCTAGACCTCTCCCCCAGTGATGTGCTCAGGTTGAAAATACCTGACACTCAGAAATTCAGAATCAAATAGGTTCATCCCTGGGGTACCAACCGAGTACTGGTCTACATCTGGAGATGGGACTTCTATCCTTGACAAAGCAAATGAACAAAACTTGTTTAACGTCCCGCTCGGTCAGGCTACCTGAAGGTGTGCTTTTTACTTCGTTGTAGGTCCAGATGATGAGAAGCCGGCAATGGTGAGGCTTGAGCCTAGAATAAGCCCGTACAAATTGTAGAATGCGCAAACTCCAAGATGCAGGCGCGGCAGAGTAAATAAACAGAGGAGGGAAAAACTAGAAAGACAATGTTTCTGGAGTTTTCTGAATTCGTATTAAAACTATTTACATTATGAATGGAATATATACAATGGGTAAATCACAAAGCCTCATACAAAACCCCCAACCAATAGAATCAATTGACACATACAGTGATACAGGACTGAGTACATGGCGCACTAAGGGGCTATAGGATGCTAAATTGCGTGGACGCCGGCTGAATGGCACTGGCGTCGGCTAAATGGCGCTGGCGCCGGCGTAGAGCACGGCGACGACGCATGGCCCACGGCGTAGAGAGGTTTCACTTGCTAAATTTCGCGTACACCGGCTACAGCTCGCCAGCACACGGCCTAACAATTATTGACTGGCTAAATAGGTCTACACACGTACTGAGCAATTTAGGTGGCTTCAAGCAACTATCTGCTTCAAGTTTTCCGGAAAAATGTCTGAGTGAGAAATCTACCCTAATTTGTTTGATTTGCCCAACCAACCCAACCACAACTGATGAAGCGTAACCCGAGGTAGACGACAGAAGCCCTTCTCTTCTCTCGTGTTTCACCTTATAAACCACTATGAAATCTCTACGGTAGCCCACTTCACACAGCACATAACGGTCCCCTTCGTAATGACGTAAACTTCCATTAGTCACTCACAGCCCTGCATTACTAGGACTGATCAAAAGCCAAACAGGTACCTACATACAATTTACATATAACTTCCCAATAAACGATCAACTCAAAATGTAGCAATAACACATTTCCAATCCCTTGATAAAATAATAGTTTATCCCAACACTGCTTGACCCCGCAGTTACCAATTCAACCAGTGGCCTAATGCTCACTGGATTCTTTCCTAACTTTTCTTAAAGCACTTACCGGTAAATTACGTATGTCCGGTCAAGTCTAACGAAACCTCTTATCTATTAGGATGCTGGAAGGCGATGAATTCCGCCTTTGTAGCTTAAAATTAGTGCTTCCCTTCCAATCGAGGTAAACATGAGTAGGATCCCCGAAAACAAACGCACATTTTGTTACACTTGATATAGCTATGACAAAATTCACTAATAATCCCTCAAACTCTACTTGGAAGTTGGACACATGTTGTGCCCTATCTGATCATTTCAAAATTGTACAATAAAAGGATGAGTAGTCAGGTGACTCGTTCAATAACTTTTGTTGTGAAATGTATTGCAAACAACTGCCAGACTCAAGTGATCTCCACTACACTGTGTTCAATCAAGACATTAGATCATCATCACAGATCGTTTGTTTTTCATTAGTCAATTTACAAATTTGGTGCAGAACTTAAGTTCTGAAAAAGTTGTAAAAACAAACTCCTAATTGCTGCTTTACCATGGTAGCATTAAAGAGAAATATTGCGTTTGTTTTACAAGGGAATTTCATCCTTTTAAAACCAATATTTATTGGCAAAGAGTGATAAATAATTACAAATGAGGCAGTATGGTAGCCTTCTCAGATAGAAATTTGTTTGTTTGTTGCTCAAGGCTCCTATTGAAAACATAATAGAATCATATGGTCTGTCCAAAATGATTTATGCAGATGACACTCAAGTGTATGCTATAGTTGATAATAGAAACTGCCATTCAGTATTACCGCAACTGGAAACTTGTGTTAAGGACATCCTTTCGTGGTCAACCACCAACAGTTTAAAACTCAATCCTGAGAAAACTGAAGTACTACACCTTGTTTCTCGCTTCCGTGATACTATACCACTCACCAGTATTTCCATTGGAGACTCTTTAATCACGCCTGCCCAGAGTGCAAAAAATCTGGGTGTTATTTTCCAGAATGATCTTAGATTATCTCAGCATAAATGTGTGTCGCTCTGCCTCCTTTGCTTTGCACAAAATTGGCCAATTACGACATTATTTGGATGCCCAAACTACTGAAAAGCTTATTCATGCATTCGTTACCTGCCGTCTGGATTATGGAAATAGTCTTTTCTATGGTTTACCTAAACACCAAATTTCAAAACTCCAGCGAATTCAAAACTCAGCGGCTCGACTTGTTGCATTAACAAAATCATGCGACCACATCACCCCTGTTCTTCGTAATCTTCACTGGCTTCCTGTGCAGCATCGTATCAACTACAAAATCCTTCTTCTTACATACAAATGCATCCATGGGTTTGCTCCATTATATCTAAAGGATCTTATATCTAATTACAAGCCTTTACGTGAACTACGTTCCAGCTCTCAATCTCTTTTAAATATGCCGTCATCTGTTACCCATTCTTATGGTGATCGTGCTTTTTCAACAGTATCTGCGAAACTGTGGAATGACCTTCCATCTTTTGTCAAGAACTCTTCCACTGTTGGACAATTTAAAACTAACTTGAAAACTCATTTGTTTACTTTGTCTTATTGACCGCATGTTGTATAGTTTTAGCGCTTTGAGACTTCTTGTGTAAGGCGCTATATAAGAACTGTTATATTATTATTATTATTATTATTTGTTCAAGCAAACTTTCAACATTTCAAAAGATGCAACTTTCATAACTCTTTGTGCATGATGTTTTGAGGAGATGAAGCTATTGCTGGGGTTTACTGTTGACCTTATAATTTGAAAATGACTAGAGCTATTTACTTTTAATGCTACGTTGAAGCATTTTAAAACCCAATATTCCCCTTTAATTCAACAGTGGGAAACAAGCAAAATTACCATACAAAGGTTTTGCAATGCACAGCAAGAAGAAAACCATCGTCACCACATGTTCGTTCACCATATGACTAACATTGAACAGGTACCCACAGACCACAGGCATTTATTGTACTATAGTACTTCCTTACATCCATATTGGAGAACACATCTAACTGGCTAAATTAACCAGCATTTTAAAAACAAGTTCAGACACTGTTCAATGTTTGCCAGCACTAAAATCCTGCACAACAATTCAACACAGTCAAGGCAATGTACACCTTTCCTAACACACCCCACCAGTCCATTCAGAGCAAACAGTTTTATGCTAAAAAGCAAATAAACAAGTCTTTCTTATTATTTCCCCTCTGTTTGAATTAGAGCAGGGGGTTACAATATTAGTTTCAATGACTCCTATTGTTAAACATCTCAATATGGCAAGGTCAGTGGGCAATCTTTTCTTTTCATTTCAAAATATTTTCAGTTTAAAAAACAAAAACAAGTCAGGTAGGTAGTAAAGTTCAAAGCTTTCATACAAAAAAAACAGGCTTATATATATGTATCCATTGCTTGTTCAATCCACCAGCTATGCAACAAAAGGCAAAATACTGATTCACTGTTCTTCTGGATCATGGTAAGAATTTTTTCGAACAGGAGATGTAACAATGAAGCAGCCATGGTTGATTCCCTTTAACAAAAATATGCCTTTAAACATCAGTATGCACACACCTTCCTGGAACTGTTTGGCAGCAAGAGAAAAAACAGACAAACTTTAAAAAAATAAAAAAAATGTAGTTATGTAATGTTTGAAACAAGAATAATCATGATCAGGCCTTGAAGGGCAGTTGAATATTTTATGATGCTAAAAGACTAAGAATGAGAGGGAAGCCAATGGCTTAATTACAACTTCACGTGGCATGGCTACCAGCTCAAAAAATGTGGATCAAATTTGGCATTTTTTTCTTTTCTTTTGAAAGACCTGGGGCCCGTTCCACAAAGAGTTACGCACAATCTTAAGTATGATTTGCTGTTGGCTTAAGTATGGTGAATCAAACTTAAGATTGTGCGTAACTCTTTGTGGAACGGCCCCCTGTTTAGTTGGGAAAACCATACAGTAGCTTGCTCTTGGAAGAAGACTTCACCTTACTATGACCTGGCCAGGAATTGGCCTCCCAACCTTCCGGTTGCCAAGCTTCTTTGCTTAAAATGCCACCATCTTTATCCACTCAGCCACACCACAGAAACAGTAACATTGACCTATATATATAGCACCATAGACCTTTTCCAAATAGCAAGTACAAATGTTTGTACAAGGACTGGAGTCAGTTTTTGTCAATATCAGTTATCTGTGGGCAAAAAAGATGCACACCCAAAATTCTATCCCAAAATGCTTTGCAAATGCTATTTCGTCAAGGGGCTATGGAAGTACCTCTGAGAAGGTACTAACATACATGAAGACCTACCAGCTCTGTTTCTATCCAACTGGTTAAATTAAATAGGGCCAATCACAGCAATTTTTCAGTTGTGACTGACACTGGCTTGCTTTCTTAATGCCCCATTGCTCATGTTCAGCATCAAGCACAATAACTGTACAATGTAGGTTCCACTTCAAAAGTCTTTGGTTTGGGTAAGGATAAGTTATACTTAGATGAGATTTAACAACACACCAACACGATTGTGTTTTATAGTGTTATACTGCTAGGCAGGGAATACCATGGGCATATTCTTCCACCCCCAGCCCACAGGGGGACAACCATTGAGGCACTTGCTGGGTTTTGGGCCATGTTCTCAACCATCAATATTGTGAACCCAGCCATTTGTCCAGTGAAATATTCTGATATGCATTAATTCTGTGGCCCTTTAAATGACAAGAAGGTAGTATGTACATCCAAAGACCAGCAGACTGACTCTTAATTGCATCAGACGGAAACATGCCACCATACATAGTGAGATAGCTGGGAGGAAAATAATCAACGGCACAGATGGCAAAAGCCCTCATACAGTGACAGCTTGTTTTGCCACTGACTAGACCTGGAAATGACGGGACATTTTTGCCACTGATCAATCTCTACTTTGTTCCCACATTGTGTTCGGCAATTACAGAATATCAATTATTACTAACAATTGGCCTGATATATCCAACCAATGATGATACAGTATCCTGTAGTTACGATAGGACTACCGTATGTGTGATGGCCATGTGTGGGAGTTTTCAAAAAGCAGTAAAATGTCATGGACAGCTGCTGATGTCTCCCCAGCATTTTTATACAAAAATTGCTGTGGAGACATTTCAAGACTTTTAGGGCATTGACCGGCAGAGTCACTGTCATATGCAACATAGTAATCACAACCAAAAAGACATTGGCTTGAGTGAAAACCATCACCCCATTCCTCTAGGCTATCACTCTGCTACACAATGTGTACATTACCATAAGGGCAAAAAACAATGGTAAAGTACAGTTCCTAACCTATTAAAATGCCCAAGGTTATAACTTGACCCATGAACAGACTTAACTTGATCTTGTAGCAACTAAATCCTTCTATGTAACTGTGGAATTTTTACTAGGCAAGGGTTTTTCATTTTTCTGATAATTGCTTTTCTTATTCATCTTATGTGGATGATCCAAAAATCGTGATGAAAAGAGCTCTTCCCATACTTGACTTTTAGCAATCCACTGGCAATGGAACAATAGTGTGCCTAGCACTAGGTCTAAATGGGGTATGGTGCCCCCTACTGGTAACACTGCCAATAAGTGTTCCACGTTTAATAACCAGATAGTCCTGTTGATGAAACCATTGAGATAAGTACAGTAGGTGCGAACTAGACTACAAACCTTTCTAACCTTTAGCATAGACCTATGGCTTGCAAGTTTAAAAGAATTTGGTGTACATAGGTTTCGACAAGACTGCCATCAATTGACAGAAATGTTCCACATCAAACCATATCCCACCCACAGTCCCTAGAAATTGCGGGTTAATGCTGTTAGATTTCAAAAATCATTTTAGTACCCATTTGTTGGTTTCCGTCACTCCTCATCATGGGTAATCAATGGGAATCCAATCCTGGATTCTGTTAAAAAAAATCATGGATTGGTGGTAACCAGTTTTTTAATTTTGTGATTTCATCACCACGGGACCCCCAGCAGGGAACTAATGTTCTTCTGAAATCCAACAGCCTGTATACAGCAGAACTGTCAAAAAAGCTGTACGTATGAAAGATAAATAAAAAATGAATAAGTACACTTTCCTAAAGATGACCTGTTGTATCTTGAAAATTCATTCAAATCTATGCCGGAATTTTGGGATGATGTCACAGATTACCGCAATCATAACTTTGATTAGAAAAGGGATTCGATACACTATCGTTAATGTCACATCAGCGACAGCGTATGAAAAATGTTGGTATTATAGACTGTTCATCCAATCAGTGCACAAATCAATTTAAAACAAGGGTATTTTGTGATGTCATCCAGAATTTTGCATAGTGTTTATGCATTTTCATGAGATGACAGGTCACCTTCAATTTGATAAATCTTTATTTTTTTATGATGCTGAATGGAATAAAAGTAGTTATTCCACATGGAAGATGCCCAGTAAGATCAAGTCTAAATGACCCAACAAAGGGGGATGAGTGGGGTTGGGGCTGTTAACGTGAAGGGCTGGAAAACATGTTTATTTTCAAGGAAGAGGCTAAATTTCTCACAATAATCCCTACATTTTCATGTACAGAAAAGGAAAATTTCACCAAAGTGCTAAAATTTCCCTCCAAATGCCTAAATTTCCTGGAAGGAGCCTCTCAGCTTCCAAACTTTTTTCCACTCATAGCTAATGTGTATTTATACTTTCTTTTTAGGCTGTTCTTTTCCTTATTTTAAAACTAAAATGTGTGCTTGAAAAAAATGAAGGTTCAAGGTAACTAAAGTTTCAATTCAGTTGAGAGGAAGATCTGTGACAGGCAAGACCAACATTTAACAGTGAGAGGCATAAGGAGTGCTGGATGACCCCACCTCTCAACACAAGTCACAGCTAGAACCTTGGTCACATAAGATGTAAATATTTAACAGTTAATACATTACACCACACTCTTTTAGCATCTCATTTCATCTTTGCAAGGTTTAGCTTAGTCTTTCCTGTACTTCTTCGAAGTTAATTTATTACAAAAGTTTCAGGGCTCAGTTTGTAGCCAATTGCTTTAATTGGTTTGAAGTAGGGTCGACCATATGGCATTTTTTCCAGTTGTAGTTCACTGGCTTGATTCCTGACTCCGTTTTTCTTGAGATACTCATACCTACAATTCATTCACACCAATCTACAAACAAACTTCTCACGATTATGTTGAAAACAAATATTTGACATTTAAACATAACCAAACAGTATTCAAAGCATGAAAGCAAGTGAAACAATATTGGATATTTTAAAACACACTGTTATGTCTTAGGAGGGGGGGGGGATGAACAAACTGAATTTATACTGTAATATATGAGATCCATTGACCAAAATAAAGAACAATAACTATAACTATACCCACATATTTTGTAAACTAATTTTAAAAGTAAATATGCCAAAGAAGGCAAAGAAACACCAAAATTTGGAGGGGAGGCTTGCCCTCCATATATCCACTGTACCTGCTGATACAATTAGTCCCCCCCCCCCCACCCACCTTCCTCTTTCTCCCCGCTCTTTTCCTGCTAACATGTAAATGTGTAATGTTGATACAGAAAGGTGTAACACAATCTTGATAGCAAATGTTACAATTTTTGTAAACTGAATCTTCTTTTAATCCATCCACTCAGTCTAAAAGGACAGCATATTCTAATGCTCTCAGCAATATTAATTCAAAATTGCATAATTAATGATATTCAGCATTGGAAAATAAGGCCCTAATGAGCTTATTTTACAATACAACACCCGATATTTTGTTATGGTGATTCACCACTTTAAAACCACAGCTCAGCCACAAACATATGAACTGCACTAAATGGATTTTGTTAATGATTTTCTGAGAAAGCCCGCACAGTTAAATGAAAAGTTCACTTGAACTGTACATTAGTATTCTTGATCAGTGAAGGTTACTCAACAACATAACAAGAAGAGTGTTTTGGAGACCTACATCCAAAATTTGTACACAGGATTCCCCCACTTTTGATACTAAAATTCAAGACTAATCCCTGATGTTTTGAAGACCACACAATTTCATATAAAATGCTTTTTTAATACTTTATTATTACCAATTATGAACATGTACTCTGCATGATCATAACTTACCAAAAGTGGAAGGCTTCATAGACCATCATAGCAAATTTTTAAAGGCCAGACCCCATGGATTCAAGAATTTGAGTGAAGAAGTTATGGTTTAGGTTAGGTCAGTACTCAGTTATGCGAGGTTTTATTGCTCAGTAATTCCTAACCAAATGGTTTGCAAGTCGAGCTAGCCATAGAGTTTTGTCCAGTGGCTCACTGCCCACAGGCTTGTTTCCCCTTTTTCATTACTTGTGCTGAGTACCGAGCATAAATGGCAATAGGTTCCATTTTTTAAGTTTTCGGAATGACCTGCCCAGGGGTTGAAATCCATACCTCCAGACTGGAAATCTTCACAATAACAACAAACCTAAATTGAAAAAGTATTGACACACAACTAAACCACACCTTACAGTAAGATCATGTACAATTATACCACCTAACACAGGGAAGGTTTTTGGTATAACTTACAGTAATTTATAAAAGGTCCTTGGAAATTATCTTAGTAACAGTATTTTCTATTACTGAAAAGTGAAATTTTCAAGGAAGAATTCTTTGGTTTGCCTTGAGTAGGCATGTGAGTCCTGAAATTTTTAATACAAGGAATTTCTATTTAATTAGGAAGTTGTTTCAAAAATTAGTTTTGGGCAGCAACATGCTTTTTTCAGGGTTCCTGCACCTATTAACTATTACAGGAAAATTAAATTTCATGACTTTTCCATGCCCGTCCCATGTCTACTTCATGACCAGATTAAATCCAGGATTTGATAAAACTTAAATGGTGCCATTATCATGACAAATATGAATGAGCAAAACTTTTTAACTTGTAAAATATTGAAAGACTGATCTGGACTCAATTTCATGACTCTGCCATTGTCATTTTTACAATATTCAATGACTTTTCTAGACCAGGAAAATGAAAATAAAATTTCATGACTTTTCCAAGACTTTTCCAGGCTGCAGGAACCCTTTTCTGCCTTAGCAAATGTTATCTATGAAACAAAATATGACGGAAATAATATGAAAAATCAAACTTCTGATGGGTGTAATGCTACACATGTTTCTTTCATTCTCTTCCATACATTTCATAATGTAATGAAAAATAACACTTTCCATGCAGCAATCCATTTCATTTAGATTAATGTACTTTGCATTGTTGACAAAGAGCCATTCACGTTCAAATTATTTGCAATTACCATGGAAACAACATCAAAATGGTGACAATTTTTTTCTGTCAGGAAAGGAAAGTTTCTATTTAAACCAGAATGTAAATATATTTAACAAATGTTTGATCCTGATTTCCTTGCCAACTTTTGTAGAATAACAGCTATGATCATTCTTGGCACACAGATTTAACTAAAGTATAGTTGTTGCTTGTTGGTATGAATAACTGCTCTCACAGATTCTCTCTTTGAGTTTATTTTGCACTAATTTCATTGCCAGACGTGGTACACCCTTCAATAACCGCCCCTCTTTTCATTAAACTGTTCCTCACAAAATATCTGTAAACACTTGTTAGGTTTTCAAAACTATCCCTGCATTGTACAAAAGCATAGGTACAAGGCACCTTCCAAAAATGCACACAATCTGTACTGAACAAAGAAATAGGCAAACAAGACCAGGTTATGTATGGAATGCTGCCACTTTTACCCTCACAATAGGTGAGTGTGGGGCAAACAAAGAACTAGCAGTAAACAAGGAAATGGGTGCCATGGTGGGCCAAGCTAATCCCCCTTATGCTGCAAAGGGTGATAGGTCATTAGGCAAAATGGCTAGTGCCTCCATACATAATAGTACAAACAGGTTTTAGCTGCACAGTACTTTTTACACTAATCTGTATGTATAAATGAATAATAAAAGTCAAGGACTTAATTCAGTTTCTGATACCCTTACTGGATTTTTTTTCCTGCTTTTGAAGAGATTTACTTTTGACCCTTTTAAATTACTGTAAACAGGTGAAAATCACTATTCTTCTATGAAATAATGCCCAGGTCGTTTCAACTGCATGTCACTGTACAAAAGAGTGATACTCTAGATCCAGGAGGGGGAATGGAAGACAGAAGCCCTCAAAGGCTCCAAAAATATGGTGCACAATTTTGAACTTTGGTTCTGAAGGGATGGGGACACCCTGCTTATACCCCCAGGAGAGCTATCAATTTGACCTTGCACCCTGTGTATTAAAACTTCCTGGATAATACACACCTGGAAAACACACCAAGATTTACCAAATTTTTCTTGCAGCTTTTGATAAATATTAAGTTCTAATAAATAAGTGACTTTAAAATCAAATGAAGTTGTGTCTACATCTCTACTAACAAACTAGTGGGTTGGTATTTAAATCAATGAACTTCAGTAACCAGGTCAGTTCAATTCCTGGCTGGGTCAAAGAAGGTGGATTTTTTTTCCAAGATCAATCTACAGTTTTTCTTTCTGAATGGCCTTTCAAAAAGACACCAATTTTGATAGAACTGCTGAGTTGGTCGTCACCCAATGTGAGGTTGCAATTCGTAGCCACAGGCTTTTCCTGCATTTGTGGTCACTTAGCAAAATTTGGCATTGTAAAACAACTGACTATTATCATAACTACTATTACTTTATGAACATCTGGCAGTAACATTTTATTACTTTTTTTGGTTTCAGGTTATCTTAATTTTGCTTAGCAATGACATTTTTCAACATTCCTTTTTCAAGTTCACAAAGCAATACTTCCAAAGCTGGTCTTTAACCCAAAGGAAATATTACCTTTAAGAGAATTTTTGGGGGTATGGTACATTAATTAAATTATTTGCTTTTTCCACACATTTGAGAATGTAATTTGGATTATCAAATTTTTGTTTTCTAGGGTATAAAGAGACTGCAAAATAATATCAACACCAATGTGGTACAATATTTGAGCAAAAAGGGTTTTCAATGGTCTACCATTTTTTGAATGAGCAGAGGGAATCATCAAAAATGAAATGATACCCTTTTCTTCACTAAAGCTAGATTCATCCTACTTGGGTGGCTTAAAATTTCTTGTGATAGGTGATGGCATTTCTGAAACTGAACTCAGTGTAGTTTGACAAATTAAAATTATCTTCCCTGCAGGCACAGATTCAATTCAAGAAACTTTCTGTCAAGACACCATGTCCACAGTTTGTTAAAGGGCAAGAGCAGTCTCCCAAAGTTATTTAAAGCAGGAACTAAATCTCACAAATTTTGTTCCTATTTCACTTTTTAAGTACCTTTCATAATATTTTATTACTTTAATACGGCATAACCATGGTAAACCAAGTAGTTATATACTACTATCAAATATCACATTTGAGAATGAAAAATATTGTCACATGACTCCCAAGAGCCAATCATGAAACAGGATGGTGTACTACACTCCTTCAAGTTGGGGTGACTGCTCTTGCCCTTTAAGGAAATGATCTATAAGGTGGCTTTACATTAAAGTTGTTTACCAGCATCTTTTTTGATATTGTACATGCTACAAGGCTTACAAGAATGATTTCATTTCAATATTTCTTTGAGAGAACCCTAGATTCAAGTCTATGGTCAAATGAGGTGTTCGGGAGGGGTGCAGTTATATTCATATCTTACTCATAAAAGCCACTTTAAACCATTTCTTACATCTACTGGAAGTACGAAGTATGAAATGGGTTTTAACTGCACAAAATGGGTTTTTTTTTTGAAAAAGGCTTTTAAAAAATTGCAACTCTAATCATAGTTCTAACTAAATTTCAAAGTCTATGGATAATTGTATTCAGACCAGAAGTCCTGCCTAAACCTAATGCTGTACAGATGTAAATCCTGGCCCTAATGTACTGTACTGTACCTTAAAATGTCAAAGAACCATAGTCTTTTCTAGTGCAGAACTTTCATCAGTCAAGTGGGTATTCCCCATATATACCATCAGTAACACTGACTGTGTCCAATTGATAAAACTACTTTGTGTACACACCTGCATCTGAACATAATTCAATTGGAAAACTGTAAATTGCTCTTGGATGAAAGCCCTCTTTAAATTGTACTTTCACCTAGCAGGGGACCATGTCCTCCACCATCCCTCTCCCCTTGCCAAAATTTGTTGCTTCAGATGCCTCTCTATCTTTATCCACTGGCCAAAGCAAGAACTGATTCAGGTATTCCCCTGGATTTAAGATCTTCTGAGATATTACTAGTACCTGGGATAAATAATGCCTACAGTAGTTAGATGGCAACAGGAGGGAAAGCTACCCCTATTCATGCTCTCTAGAAAATTTACAGGAAGAAAAATTCTGTGAGGTGGCCCTCAATCCCTCAAGTGGGCTGCATTGCTGTGCTGCCATTAGAAAGTACAGTAAGAAAGGTGATGAATCTTTTTGTAAATGAACTAATGAACAAATGTGATTAGAAGAGATAAACAATTTTTTAGCGGATCTGCACTCGTTAAAAGCAAAAGGGTCTGACACTATGAAGGTCTACAATAACATAATCTGCAGCAGCTGCTGAGTTCTGGCTTGCTACGTAATTCAAAGAAATTAAAAAGGATTCCCCCTAATGAGCTCATTAGTTCAAAGCCACACATTTGCTTAAACTGAACTTTAAAGGAGAAGGGTAGTGACATACTTCCAAAATAAATACTTCACACAAACGAGATGACTACCCTCTGCTCTGGATTTATTTTTAAAATATTAGACCTCCTGTGTTTCATACTCTCATTAAAAATAATTTTTCAGAGTAATTTTGCAATAATGTACCTACATTATTTCTTAGGATATTTAATTTTATACTTTCAAGAAAATTTACAATAAGCTTTTTGAATTTCTAGTTCATTACTTTTTCTTCTGGCACTGGCAACATTGTTTCCAATGCACCAGTTCTGAACTTCTGATCCATGCATCAACTGTACCCAGGCAGTTAGTACTCACAATGCACAATTTTGCAGGAACTGAAACTGTTTCTTTTTTTTTTGGCAATCAAGGGGTTTGTTTCTTACGGTAGACCTACTTTAGTTAGTTAGTTGGATGGAGTTTCAGTGCCCAATTTCCAACCAACTGGTTCAAGTTGACCTTGCCCCTGCCTTTTTCCAGTTGTGGCTCACTGTAGACCTACTGTAGGCAAAGCCCTAATGCTAATCTAAGTTAGACTAATGTTAGTACTGTTAATGACAGCAACAAGTGTACTGTTACATCTGACACCATGCATGCATGGCTTTTGACAAGTACAGGTATCAGATGGAATCGATAAACCAAGAAGCACAACCAGATGTGACAAACTGTTGGAGGTTTTCAGAATTCATTCTACTTTGGGAGCTTTCCTGCTCCTTGAACAATTCACATAACAACGTGTTTGCTGAGAAAGTGTTGTGCTTAAAGGGGCATGTCAATTTGATCAATATAATATAATAAGGGTGTTGTGATGTAATACTTTACTACTTGACAATGTTTAATTGGCATAAGTACTAGTGACATCCATGCAAATAGATAAAATTTTGAATTCGTTTGCATCCTGGCTTGTGGCGGTTTTGTGCACAATTTTGAAAAGTGCCTGGTCAGGAATGTTTAAGAACCAAATTGAATCATTAATTACTCACTCACTCAGGAACATAATTTATTAACAGTACATGCTTCTCAAAACATTCAGTGGAAGAAATGTATGTATACCTGTATTGCAGCTAGTAGATCCACAATACAGGTAGTTTGGAAGGAGTTTGTAATACATGTCCCAGGAGAAAATTCCTGTTGAGCCCTGTTGATTAATTTATTAACTGGTATTAACAGGCAATGTTCCAAATTAACTCTTGGAGTGAGGAAAATCAACAGAAGTAAACAGGTAACACCAAAAAAGCTAACAAGTTCCAGGAATTGGTATACATGTCCCAGGAGAAAATTCCTGTTGAGACCTGTTGAAATTCCAACAGGTTTAAATAATGTATTAACTGGTATGAACAGGCAATGTTCCAAATTACCTCTTAGAGTGATAAAAGTCTAAAGACGTCAACAGGTAACACCGAAAAAGCTACTGTAACAGGTTCCTGTTGGTACCTGTTGAAATCCTGTTCAAACCTGCCGTTTTTGTTTCCAATTTCCTGTTGTACCTGTTAAAACCTGTTCAACAGCTTTCAACTGAAATTTTCTCCTGGGGTATAGGATATGGGGATTGTATTTGGCCATTTGTCAATAGTAAGTACTGTAAGTGAACACGTTTACAGGTTTGGAAAGATTTGGTGAATTTCAAGAGCAAACTCAGTGCACCACTTTAATGAAATCCTACAAGTGTCTTTCCTCTGAGAGTCAAATTCTTTGCAATAAGATACTGTCTGTGGTACACTTCACAGCTCTGTAGGGAGCATCTTTTGCAATTTGTTTTCCGAAATGAAGCCTCTCCACAAACAGGCTTGATTGATATCTGTGATGCACTTCTTGATGTTGTTTCTCCTCTCATCTCTGGTGTTCACACAACCAGAGACAAATGATCAAAACAAACTTACCAAGGAAAATGCTCTAAAATGCTCTAGGTAGTTAAAGGGCAAGGTTGAGCAGTCACTTCAGTTTGATATTTTGAACCAACAGCTAAATCTCACAATTTTGTTCTGAGTTATTTCTCTTCAAAGTTACAAAGTTATTGCATTTATTTGATCCCAAGCAAGAAGTTACTTACTCTGGTAAATGTCACAATTAGGGAGAAAAAATATTGTCACATGCCTCACAATCGCCAACTCAAGTTGGGTGACTAACTGCATTTCCCCTTTAAGGTCAAGTAGCGAATAACTGGATGACTGCATGCAGCATTAAAACTTAAAAGCGTAATTAATCCATAACAAACTTACCTTCCCCTCTGAAACCAGTGCTCACCGCAACTAAATGTCTTAAATATGCACTCAAAATAATTGGAGCATATTATGATAAAAAAAAAAAATAACCTATGAGATCCTCTGTAAGAGTTTATGCAAAATGAAAAAGCACTTCCTTCCTTGATGAATATAAATTGACACGCAACTTATAAACAACTTTTATGAAAAAAAACAAGTCACTGCCGAATTTTAAAATTGATGAATCCCATTGAAAAACAATGCCAAGTGTGTACTTAAGGCATCTTTGGGAACTGAAAGACCAATTAAAATTTAATTGAATTGTCAATTTATTTTTTTTAATTATGGAAGACAAAAGCATGATTTACGAAATTAAATTTCTATTGAATTAAGGAATTGCTGTAGGCTCTGTTCAGATCTTCTAAACAGTATGCACTGCACTCTAGAAAAAATTAGTACAGTACTGAATATATTTAAAAGGAAAGATGAAGCTTTCAATGTCAACTAAAAGAGCTTTTATTAAAAACAAAACTTTTTTTTTCTTTTAGTACCAAAAATTGCAATTAACTCAAAATGAGTATGTGTACTTATATCGTTGGACCCAATTACAGTAGGAGTTGAGAAAGATGAAGAAAAATCTGCAATAACATGTTTTATACAGTAATACATTTTATTTGGACACATTCTCTAACTAGTGTGGCACATTGGGAAATTAGTTAAGCTGAGACATGGCGAAACAATTTTAAGGGTACAGTATATGTACCTTACCTGTAGGTTGTAGCTTATTATCCACATTGCAACCAACCAGAGGATCAAGAGCTAAACTTTGACAATACTGTAGATTCTGTAGTTCTTAGTGACATCACAACTAGTGGTTAGCAACTGCCATGTCAGAGGGCAAGCCTGTTCATACCAAAGTTGCCCTCACACATGGCTGAAGCCTGAAGTTGTACTCCATGTGGAAATCTCCCTAGAAGCTTTGATTGTCATTGTGAGAACTTAAGTATTGATCTAAAAACTACATAATTTTGAGCCTTTCGAATAATTTAGTTAATAATTTTTATTAAGCCTTTTCAAAACACAAGAACTATTCAATAATATTTATAAACTGGGATTGCCTTTGAGAAGGTTCACATGCAACCTACTATGTAAAATCTAACCCAGGGGTGTGTGATGTCAGGTTTTGAATCAATCCATTATAATTAACATTTTTGTCCTCACTTGTAAGCAAGAACATTCCGATTCAAATGAACCCTGGCAGGAATACAACAGCAGTTTTTTTATTTTTTTATTTTAGAAAACTGAAACAACCTACTGAACAATATAACAGTAGTCACAGTACAAATTTTTAAGCACAAATACATTGCAATTTCCAGGAAATGACTTGTTTGTTACAAAAAAATTTTAGAAAATAAGTTAAATCTAGCAGTTTCATCAAATCGCAGAAAAATTTGCAGGTACCATAAAATCTAATCAGGTCCCATATTACAGAAATAATATTAAATCTGTGCAGTACTGAGTATCTGTTCAGATTGTTGACAAGACGCAGTATTTTCAAAACAATGACATCAACATCTCACAATTTTTTTAGAAGTTTTATACATGGACATTTGCCCAAAGATCTCATTATCCATTTTCTATTCTCTCCAGTGGATTTTTTCTTTGTATTGTCAAATATTTTTGAGACTTCCTTGATAACATGTTTTGGATTTCATCCATGTAAAGGCAAAGCTTTGAATATCTGTCACATGAGCCTTAGTTGAATTGAGCCAGAATTTTTCGTTTGGTGTAGGCCTACAGTAAATCAAATGCTTAATGGACTTGCAACATGGAAGAGAAATGTAAAAAGTTGTAAATTTACGGGAACAAAAGTATGCTTGTTCAATATTTTCAGTTTAACTAAAGGTCAAAATGCTCACTTTCGAGGTGCATCCACACTATCCCATTCCTCTCCCTGGTTTGACCTGGTCTTTGTCAGGCACTCCAAGTGAAATATTACTGAGCCAGTGAGCCACAACTGGCCAGCTCAGCTTGAGCCAATAGGTTGGAAACTGAGCCGTAAAACTCCATTGAACTAACTAACTAAATGACCCTCAATTTCAAACAGTTTGCATTTATTCCAACAATACCATGCTGAGACCTGTACTAATTTCAATGCTTCATGCAGGACATCATTCATGAGGCAAAATATTCCATGGATGAAAGCTTCTAATTCTTCCTGTACATTGGGGATGAGAGGGGATTTCCCTTTTTCCAGAAAAAAGAGAGCAAAATTCCCCTGCCTCTTTTCATTTCCATCAAAGTAAAATATCAGTATTTTGGTTTCTCATTTAAGAAGCTGGCAACTTAATTTGCAGCAATATTTGGACTTAAATAAATAGCTCATCAGACTATAGGAACCTTGGAATAAGCTTTTTGCTCAGCTGAACTCAACTATAACTTTGGTCAAGGGCACCATTAACTTGGACTTGGGGTGTGGCAGTAATTATAATAAATTGAGTTTCAGACTCGGTAATAACCTCTGGTGAGCAGAGTCACTAGACAGTTCTTCCAAGATAATAATTCTTCATGAGGTAAAATAAGGAAGGTTCCTTTTCTCTCCACAAATTTTCTACCACACATGGCTTCTAAAGGCTGCTCTCCAATCTCCATAAAAGACAAAATATTTGTGGGTAAGTAACTAGGCTTACTACCTTCTGGTTAGAACTGTTAGAAACAGCAAAGATTCCCATCACAAGTGAAAGGGATGAGGATACTCATGACCACTGAAACTAACAACCTTACTGAACACTGCCGCAGCATGATATGATCATTACTGTAGGTCCTTGGCAAGGATGGAACATTTTCAATCATGGTATTCCAGATAATCTAGGTTAATGACAATTAACATGGAAGGCACAGCTTTACTGATACATGTCTGTGTGACCTCAAGGTGAGGTGAAAACAATGAAGGCCTTGAATTTTGAGGTGTGCAAGATGGCACACCCTCACCCACCTCAAATCACTAGGAGTGGTGTGTTTTTTGCACACCTAGATGAAGAATGGGAGCTCATATAAATCTTTTAAATAGTTCATGGAACAGCACACCTACCACACTCCCTGATTATTTCTTGTAGGATTTGTAGCACACCTGGTCCCTGGAGAATCTAAAATTCAAGGCCTGTGCTATAGGCCCATGTTCATGCAGGAATTTGTTTTGCATGAAAGGAATTTCCAAATCACACTTAGTAGAGCTCTACACACATTACCTACAAGTTGCATCCTCCTATAAACACATTTGCTTGACGCCAATCTAACTGGGCAGTTGCAATTGCCCTGGCATAAATCATCTTGTACACTATCCCCAACTCTCTTCCTCTCCAATCTATAGATTTGTTCCTAGGTAACAGATCCTCCAAGTCTATTAGGAAAATCCAAAGGTTAATACTCTATACTAGTAGGCTTAGCAGTTTGGCCTGAAAGATGATTTCATTCCCCAAACTCTCCACATGAAATAATCATTCAACCTTCCCCCCTCACCTGCAGGTATGACCCTGCCTACAAAAAGTTCCAGCTCTAATTAATAATACCAGTTTAGGTTTGGCCTCCTACCTGTATCCAGGCTATGCTAAACCTGTCATCTAACAATTACATCTGAAGTTTTCACGATCTGTTGATATTTCACATATAGACCTATAGGGCCTACAGTAACTACACCTAGGCCCAGGTTGGCTAATTATAGTTAGGCCTAGGGAGCAAAAGCAATAAATAATCACCAAAGTTATGGGTCTAGGCCTAGCCCATACTGGAAAGTAGGGCCTTTCACAGAAAGATCTTTGGCGTACCGAAATATACGCCAACAAATTTGGCGTACAGCGCACCCGGCTGCTACAGGGAAAATTACAACAGTTGGCATACAATTTCAACAGTATGTGAGGCGTATAATTCAAAACACCTCCACCTTGGCGTGATTCTTTGGCATAGGCTATGGCAAATGTATTCCTGTGTGGGGTCTAGCTAACTGTTGTTACAGTGTTACTGGCCCAGGCATTGTCTAGGCTATTAGTATTAGTCTACATGTTAGACTAGGTCTAGGCTAAGTCAGGCCTTGGTTAATAAGGCCTTACGTTAGGGGCGATGCCAAAGTTAGGTCTAAGCCTATAGCCATGGCTAAGCCTAGCCTATATCATATGACTGAACTTAGGCTAGGCTAGGCCTATCCTAAGCATGCCTCATACTGGCTATGCTTGATAGTAACTGCAATTAGTCCTAACGTAGGCCTAATTTCCATAACTAAAAAGTAATGCTGGTACACCCAGGGCCTTGAAGGTGGAGGCCTTAGATTTGGCCTAGCCTAGAACTCTTTTGTACACTTACAGTTGGACTGACGTTAGCATTAACCGACGTTACTTCGTTAATAATACTAACGTAGGCCTAACTGTTACTTAGCTTACTGTAACTTACTTAGGCCTAGAGCAAATGCAAGTGGCATAGGCCCCCTAGACCTATCCGAGCAAAATAGAATGAAATTATTTCAAAATTCTTGCTACAGTAAAAGACATTGCTTTCATTTTGCGATGCAGTAACTCAAGGAAGATAAATATCTGGAACAAATTCACTTACCAGAAACTGGGCTAAGTTTAGTTAGTGTACACCAGCGTCCTTTCCACTGTGGAGAAAAGCAAAAATAGACGGGTTCACAAACTGCTTTTTGGGCCTAGTTACAGGAAAGATAAGTACCGTGTCGAATAAAAAACAATTTTTTCATCATACCTTCCGTCGACGGCGGATTCTCAGCGAGCACTGCAAAAGAGTGGTTCGCCGGTCGGCCATTATCTGGTATATTTTTCCCAATCCACTTCATTCTCGTCGATCATAGCCACATGCATTGCTAGTATAAGTTAACCGATCTTGCAGACGACCGCGTTTGTACCGGTACGATGTTTTCCTGAACATGAACAGACTAATCTACTTGTTTGTCCGAATAGTCATCGATAAATCAATAACTGTTTTGATCACAACAGATCGATGATCCTAAACTTCTGATTTGCAGGCATGAGTTTCTTCTCTTCTCAACCTCAGTGAACATCGCACATTCTCCCGAGAAATATAAAAACCCTGGACAGGAGAGTAAAACCACGTCTAATAATTATCTTCCGTGAAAATTCCACAGTACCAGAGTCAATGAACAAAGCTCTTTGCGGGCGGCCATTAGGATTCATTCATTCAACTGACTGACTGTACGCTTTATAGATAGCAAGCTCCTTGAATACACACACTCGAGCGGAATTTGTTTGCCTAGCTGAAAAACAAGTCAGCCTTTTGTTGTTGTTCACGTAAACAAGTTATCTAAAGTGAGTCACTTGGATTTTTTGCGCTTTATATTCATGAGACATTCAAGCGCCAGTTCCCACGGCTGAAAGGTCACGAGATTCAAAATTGCAATATATTTTTTTTACATTTATTTTTTACCGCCTTAGCCTATTATTTAGCAACACCCTCAGATCTTGAAGACGATAAAAATAGACCAAGAGTGGATAATATTTACTTCCACCGCAGGTATAATAACCATGTATACGAGCTGATTAGAACGACTTGTAAATACAGAAATGCGGATCCCCGAAATGACGATGAGTTCCTGCCGTGTGCACATCTAATTCATGAAAATCTGCAATATTCATGTATTCGTTGTTTTCATCAGTTTTCATCTATATCAAAGTGAGTGTGAGACAGCAGACGGCAACCGTCTTGAAACGTCTTGTTGTGAAATCCGATCGGTTAAGTGAAACTAAATTCTCCCTAGCGCATTTGGCCTAGTCGTGTGTTTTTTAGCATTTAGTATCATTCACGATATTTTGGGGCATATAGATGCGTTTATTTTTTAAGCATCTGGTTTCTCCTAGACAAGAGACGTTGCTCTCGGGCGGAATGGCAGCTGGGGCCATTAGCCTGAGTCGAACTAGAAATACAGATATACGTACTATATATGATGCATCTGCCAGGCACAAACCATATTAGCTTTTGTTAACAACAATGTCACAGAACTACAAAAAATTTAGCAAAAATGTAGAGAGCGATGTGTCAGTAGTTTGCTTGTTTATTTTATTTATGTTTTTTTAATCTGTTCCTTTTCTAGGCGTTTATTTTATTCTGTAATTCAATGGAATTTACCGCTGAGAAAAATTACTTTGGTTTCGGTCTTCAGAGAGTTCTCAGCCCTCTTTGCCCTTTTAAGAAAGGTAGCTCAGACTTATTCTGTGGCTGGAACGTTTTATTCTTGTTAAAGGTATAATTTGGAATTGCATAATTGCTCTTAGTTAACATCGGAGGAGAAAATTAACAGATTTGTTCATATCGAAATGTTTTGTACAAAATCGATCATTTGCTCATTTTACACAAAAATTTCTAAATTGTTCTAATTAAGGTAAGCTTAATCAGTTATGCTTCGAAATGATATGTCTCTGTGAAAGCAACCCATGAAACGCCGATTTTCATTTTAAATACATGATATTTGACGATTTCAAAATTTGTGACGTCATAATTTGGGGAGTTGCCCCAAAATAATGCGTCATTTCATGTCACACAAACGCGATTTACGACAAAATTATAAATTCAAATAAAACCAACTCTTTTCCTTCTACCTATGACATGCATCTACTAGAAACGCGGCGTTTAGCCATTTCGATATTTTTGGCTAGAAGTATTCATCCTTTAAATTATGTAAAGTTGGGGTGAAAAGCACATTTTTGCCTATAGACATCAGCTCCCATAAACTAATGATTAACGACAAAATTAAAGGGTGTGCCCAATCAAAAAGTATTCACTGGGTGTGTAATAGTACGAACATCACAAATAGAAATTAGCCAGACCTTTAAACACAACCCCGATCGAGTACAACATTAAGCGAAAAACCGAACAATACACTATGCGCCCACACACTGTAACGCATTTGTGAGGTTTATGATCGAAACTTTTTGATATGCATGACTCTCAAGAGCCAATCTGGAAACAGGGTAGCCCCGTCTATACTACTTCAAATTAATTGGGGTGACTGCAGTTCAAGTTCTCTTTAACGTTTTGTTGTTATATAGAGCAGGGAATAGTTCAACCAGTCTTATAAAATAAACAGTCCATGATTTTGGAAGGAAGCTAGCTTTGGACGTCGATTTGATTTCCAAAGTGGGAGAGGCATTCATCTGGTCTAAACTTTTTCTCCTGTCTTCGTAAGGTGTCTAATTTAGAGCCCAGATGCAAAATGTTGCTCACTGCTTCCGAGGAGTGATGATCAATATGGTTTTCGTGCAGGTATTTCAACGGAAGTGACCGTTGTCGATGCTTCAGATAAAGTCTGTGATGCTTTGGGTAAAAAACTTACAACAGTTGGTGTTTTTCTAGATCTATCGAAGGCATTCGATACTATTGATCATGAAATTCTTGTATAACTCTCTCATTGTGGTATAAGAGGCACAAGTCTTTCCCTCTTAAAATTGTAAAAGATACATTCACAGTAGAAAACGATTCACACTTTTCAATGGTGAAAGTTCTTATCTCTTAGACAACTAGATATAAAATGTGGAGTACCACAGGGATCCTTGGTCCGTTGTTAGTTTATACGTGTGAATGATAT
Source organism: Holothuria scabra (assembly GCA_037179385.1). NCBI lineage: Eukaryota > Metazoa > Echinodermata > Holothuroidea > Aspidochirotida > Holothuriidae > Holothuria > Holothuria scabra. The sequence goes on from CM074198.1 coordinate 13,889,407, forward strand.
TTGTAACGTGCCAACGGCTTCTTCCCTTGTACTATTCGCACATAACAAAAATATTTTTTCTCCTGGGACAATCCCAAAAGTTTGAAAGACAGTATAATTAATGAACTTGATAAATTTTATGGTTGGTTTAAGGTAATAATGGTGTAGTAAATGTAATGCGGGTAGGTAATACTGTTTTCTTCAGGGGCCCGGAGTTATCGCCCAGTTAAAGGCCCAATTTTCTCATCCCAAACAGTACCAATTCTCCTAACCTTCTTAATTAAGCCTCTCCCACAATTGTCTGAAATTCACCCTCCTCCAGACACAATGTCATTTTATTGCTTCAGGGTGAATATAGAAAGCTCAATGTGTATAATCAAAACACTATCAGAACAGTTCGTGCTGTGTAATATAAGTTTTAGTACTCTGCGTTGTTTGAATTAGCAGTCAATCAAAAAGCTGAGCCAATTGAGAGTTTCTGTTACCCTATACTAGAAGTGTAGTTTGGGATGAGAGGATTGTCCCTTTAAGCTCTGAAGAGTTTCCCCTTCCCAACTTGCAGTTGTTAATAAGTATGTAGCTATTATGTTTTGGTATTATTACTAACTAGTTAAAACTGTCTTTAGGTAAATAGAATATCTTCAGTCTATAATTCAGAGTAGATTCAGACAAACCTTCATGTAAATTCAGTAAATTAAATGTATTGTGTTAATAAATTTACTGTTAGTCAAGTTGTGGAAGAATCAAATAAATGAAATGAAAAAGTAGTAACTGAAAATTCCAAAGCTTTCAAAATATACCATCTTGAAAGTGTAGGTAATTATTTCAACGGACTTTGGCCAATCTGAATATAAATGTCGGGTGTGCTCTCAGTGTAAGACTGAAAGTGATCAGAGTCACAACGAAAGGATTTATGAAAAATTTTTGATAGTTTTGAAACCATTTGTAATGAACATGGTTAAACTAAATCATAACACACTTTAATCTTCTTCGGAAAAATCACAAGTCGTGGGAGGGAAGGGGGAGAGTGATTGGTGCTACTGAGACACGGTTGCAAACCGGTGTAAGATTGTTGATACAAAAATATTAAGATACATCCATTATCCTTTCCAACCGACACCTCATCATACGCAGTGGCGGATCCAGGATTTGCCGGAAGAGAGGGAAGTGGGGGGTGTAGGTCAGTAGTGGCGGAGAGGATAACTATATAACGGTGAACGTCAACAGGACTATCTAAGCGGAGAGCCACCATTAGTTGGCGCGGAGAGCACGACGTCATTTTAAGAGTAAAGTGATTAATTGGAGAAAATTTGGAATTTACTCATAGAAAATTCATGAAAATAGGAGAGTACAAATTGCCGCGGGGAGCGGGCAGTCAATTTTGTTCTTTTGAAACCGTGACATAGTAACAAAAATAGGTTTTGAAGAGAATTCGGAATTTCCTGAAAGAAGAGTTCACCCGGAAAACCACACTGTAGTGTCACAAATGGCAAATTCCCGATTTTTTTTTCCACTTTTCAGAGCCAGGGGCCAATCGCCCCCTGCCCCCCTGTAGCAACGCCACTCATTCTTCTGTTAATAACACCCTTTGGAAAAAATGTCAAGGTACGAGATGGGTTTATTTTCAGGAAGACGTATGCTAAGACATTCTTACATTGTCTCATTATGTAATTGAAAATCAATCTATAGACCTGATTTTCATTACTTTTGCTCGAGTTTGTTCTGTAGGTAAGATGACAAACTACCGTAGTAGACATTGTAACTGAACGCCCCCCGTCTGTTACATTGAAAACGTCCCAGAACTAGTCTTTTTTCAACCTTCTCCTGAGGATTTTACCATTTCGGGCAAAATTTTGCCAGACTACAGTGTGAAGTTGAGCCAAGGAAAACTTTTTTCACAAACTGCCAGAATGTGTAGTAAATCTTTTTTATCATTTTTACTTTTCAAGAAAATTTTACTTTTGAACATAGCGTTTTCTGTTTTTCGGGCAAAGATTTGAAGGTATAAAAATAATCAGCCTTTTCTGGAATTATATGCTGCACAAGATTTAAAAACAAAAACAGGCTGAAAAATAATTGCTTCTTTTGTAGGACAGGCTTTCTAAATTTGTTGCGATTTTTAATCTCTTTGATTTTTTGTAAATATGTTACCATGGCTTTTTAATACCTTTCTATTTTTCAGGCAAATGGTTGAAAGAATTTGGATATTCGACCATGTCGGACATTGTGTTGTGAATAACTGTGAAGTAAAACTCACGAATAATAGCTCTTTGTGCTGTCCGAATGTGTGCTAAGGCTTTTCGAAATTAGTTTTGTTGATTTTTCATGAAAATGTTACCTTGGTTATGACATTTTTCCCCTTTTCATGCATATCTTTTAAGATTTGTCGCACACGTAGGAATGTTCTGAAAAACGAATTTCGAAACTCAAGTGGCTGTCAAAATTTTTTCCAAAATCCTGTCCGAATTATTCCCAAATTCGTGCCCAAATTTTAGATTTTGAGAAAAATTTTGGGGGAGTTTTCCCCTCCTTTCCTTCCTCGTTTGCCTGTGCCTAAAATACTATCAGAGAGGAGCTCCACAATCGGTCCGTGCGGAGCATTGAAATTTTTTGAAAATCTCCACAACCGATTTTAGTTGGAATAGGGCCTTAATTTTGTTTTATAAGGTAAGAACTACAACTTTTTTGGAAGAAGGATGGCCTCCGCCCCCCCTAATCCACCTCTGATACACTATCTGCAGACAGAAGACGGGGGGGGGGGGGGGGGGTTACGGTACCTCTAATTCCAGACTGATGTTTCTTATCCAGCAAACATCTGTGTGATTTTACTTCTCTGATAACCCAAGCACCCAAATTTTATGATTTTGTTAAGACAGTGTGAATACTATTCAGTATTTGAGTCTTGATTTGCGGCGCGCTGAGGCGGCCGAAAATTGGGTTCTTTTAAAGAAATATTTGATAATATGGAGCTTGTATGGCAGAAAATCTTATATTCTGGATTTCCTTAAAGGAAATTTGAAAATTTGGTGGGATTACTTACAAAATTACCAAATTGGTTGCAGCACACCATTATGATTTCCCTTATTACCGTACTGTATAAAATTGTCCAAGGAAACTATCGAAGTGTGATATTAAACGTTCTATGAGCTATGTTTCTCCAAAATTAAATACTTCTTCTCAACTGTTTTCGGAGCCAATACGCCTATGAACATAGGTGGGATTACCGCGGGGGGGGGGGGGGCACGGGGGCCACTTTCCCCCCCCCCCCCCCCCCACTTTTTTCCAGAATTTGGTTTTTTACGTCTTAGCCTGGTTTCTACAAAAATACAAACTGGAACTGACAGAGCTACGCGAGTGATACTTAATCAAGTTGTATAATGTTTAAACAGGTCATATACTGCATTGAAAACTAAATAAAACCTATATTCTTCCAATAAATGTCTCAACGCTTATTTTTTCGACACTCTTCGCGTGCACCAGTTTTCAATATTTCAGGATTCGGGGCTACTTCTTGTAGAATACCTCTTCCATTGTCACTGAAATTTATCACCAGTGTCCGGGCCGTACACAGCTGAAGCTCTACCGTAACTAGTGAAAGGGGAGGGGGTGGGGCAGGGAGGCGGTCGTCTTCTGATCTTCTTCTCTGACCAAGTGCCCCAAGCTTTCTGAAAGGACGATGATCTTATTTGACCCTAATATGGAGCTCCACTCTTTTTCGGCTGAAGTGAAAAGGGGCCAAGCCTTTCTTTAATTTCCATTAATTTCTCTATTGAGATGTCTCAAAAGTCCATTTTCGGCGTGTTCTGCGCGTCCCATCACAGATAAGGACTCTGTAAAAACCTCATGAAAAGGACTCTACAGGAAGCCAACGGTACGTTTTTGCTTAGTAAAAATATCCTTAGGGGTCACCCTTATTCAGCTGTAGTGAAAAAAGTGACCACTCTTTGTATAATTTTATTTCAATTTCACTATTGAGATGAAGGTAAAAGTTCATTTTTTTGGCGCGCTCGGCGTGCCAATTTACAGGTAACGGCTCTGTGAAAGTCACCTGAAAAAGACTATAGGAAACCAGAGCATGTTTGTGCTTCAGTAAGAATGTCTTTAGGGGCCACCGTTATTCAGCTAAGGTTAAAAGTGGCCCATCCTTTCTCTAATTTTCATTCAGTTTCATTATTGAGATGTCATAAACGTTAAATTTTTCGGCGGCTACGCCCGCCCCATCATAGACAAGGGCTGAATTCACATCACATGAAAAGCCCCTAGCTTTCTGAAAAGAAGATCTGGGGCACCAAGGAGGGAGCCCCTGAAGAACCTCAATTTTAACTAATCCATTCTTCCTCCCCGCACCCTCTGCATTATCGACTTCGGCCGACTTTAATCATACAGAGTAAGATATAATTGAAGAAAGTCAAATTGTGATATTTGTGTTCTGTTAAGTGCCCATCTTGAGTAATTTACAATTGAAGATATAATGCATCATTTTAATGCCTACAATTTCGTAGAGACCCAGGAGCCCTAGGGCATTCCCCTGGACCCCACGCCGCTAGGGTGAGCGCTTCGCCTTCAGCGCCGTTTGGTAGTCTGCCCGAATTTGCCGCCCCCCCCCCCCCCCCCCCACTTTCAGAGATCAAATCCCGCCCCTGCTTATCTGCCTATGAACGAATGTACATTTAACAGACCTGACCAATAGCGTAACCAGAATTTTGCATTTGGGGAGCAGAGGGGGATTCAAATCGTTGAGTGGTGGGCAAAGCAGAAATGACACAATCTAAGCGGAACGCCACCATCGGTTGGCGAGGCTACGTAGAATGCAGAAAAAATGGTCAAAATGCCTCTCAAACTGCCAAAAATGGTACTTACGGTCTCTCTTATTACAACTGAAATCCATATACCCTTTCAATGGTTTTCTACTTCAATATTCCCAAGGTTCTCTGTTCCTGAGGCTTAATGTTCCCGAATCTTGGGAACAGCAAACCCTGGGAATAACGAACCTTGTAATCATCGGCAGGTCGTCGAGATATACAGTACACAAACGGGAAACATCGAACCTTGGGAACATTGACCCCCGGGAAAAAGGGCCGACCCATGGAACCTCATGAGGCATATAACTATTGTGACGTAATGTGGATACATAGAGTGGCGACACCAGGATATAAGAGTGGGGTTAAATGGAGGGCAAAAGAAAATGTTGGGGACAAAAAAGCTTGAAATCTTTTTAGGCCACTATTATTCCGGAGCTGACTGGGGGGGGGGGGAGGGGAACTGGGGGAAAATGTTCTGACTGGAGGGAAATGCCCCCATCCTCCCCCACCTTGGTGCCGCCACTGGATACATATCCTCAACTGGGATGGTTTGAAATGAGCCGAGTTTATGAGGATGTTAATTTTTTGTTTTAAAAAAGGCCAATAATCCAACAACATTAAAAAATATGACTACCTACAAGACTTCGAACTTTTAATTTTTAACTTACTGTTAAAAAATACAATTAAGGGACACACAGTTAATCATTTTAACATGGTTATATTTCATATAGAGGCATGTTGAAAATGAGACCACATGACTGCCTGACACCGCGACTTTATATCTCCCTACACCTGCAATGCTTCTTACCACCGAAATAATAACTTCTAAAAGGGCACATCCCTTGATCGAGTCAGTTGAAAACGTAACGGGTGTTGTAAGGTGCTTACTATTAGCATTGTAAGTCATTGTTCAAATCAAAACGTTCCTCAAAATGTTAAAATTTGGAATGAAAACCGCTCTTTTAGGTGTTGCTGAATTTCAAGGTTGGGTCATGGGGGGGGGGGGGGTATGAACCCCCAAACCACCCCCGTTGCTACGCCACTGGATCTTGCTGTTGTTTCACAATAATTTTTCACCGAAGAATAGTCCACATCCAAATTTATGTTTGATATGTTACAGAAGTACATATTCTAAGAATTCTGGTGAAAGTTTCACTCATTCCCCATGTTCGGTTTTCAAGATATCAGCAATTAAAGTTGATACATTTTGTATAAAAAAAGAGAACATGAAGCAAGCAGGTGTGCTATCACGGATTCACATTGTTGGCCAATGTTTTGCTATTCTGTTTTTTTTTTTTTTTTTTTTTTTCATTTTATTAGTGTGACCCTAAATTTATTGGAGATCCTACCTTAGTACTCAATTATACAAAGAATTGTTACGTCTGCTTTCTTCAAATTCATTCTATGAAATATTCCTTTATTAAATTTAGTCGAGAAAAAAACGAAAAGTGCATATACCCCCAATTTTGGCAATTTTATTTCATGAATGGCTTTGAGAATCATGTGACATTTTTTCCACTCCATTGTGAAATTTGCAAGAAGCTGTTTCAAGTTTGGTTTCGCCGAACGGTCCTTTGCCAAAGGGACCGGGTCGGGAGGACTTTGGAAAAAGTACTTGGGAATTTAGAATTGGGAAGTTGGGACTTTGGTTTGGTTTTGATTGTGTGTGTTTCGAAGAACGTTAAAGGAAAATAAAAGTCACTAAATTGGGAAACTTGAAACAATGTAGTCCTTCTAATTTAAATTAGTGTTACATGGGTATATCAAATCGTTAATGCTTCTTTGCAATCATGTGACACTTTTTATTTCTTTCTTTACAGATTCATGTAATGAAACCTAGCCGTTCCGCTTTTGTTCAGCATCTGGTTGAAAAATGGACAGAAAGGCCACCAAAAGGGATATTTTAAATTTCAGTCAATGGTCATCTGGTCATGCTTATTTATTTTGCAACATATGCCAATCTTGACCGGTATATTATCCTGGTTATTCTTCATCAGCGATTCTACTATAGATAATCTGTGATAACAGCGCTAGTTTAATTTTGCCAGCATGTAGAAGTTAAGAGCCTATATACGAAGGTTTTATTAAACGACAATAAGAGATGCCTGAAATCATAAAAAGGGGGACAATGCTACATAATGGATGGTAGATAGTAGTCATATAAACAAAAAGTTAAAAAAATGATTTCAATATAGAAATCAATTGCATGATGGGAAATCAATGTTGTTATAGTGACAAAGTGGTTTCACAAGGCCTTTAACTATACGTGTTATCTTGACTTACATATTTAACGAAACATGAAGATAATAAAAGTATTATAAAAATTGGATAGGCAATAGATTTGTGTAAGTGCTTCTGTTCATCCTTGTGCGTCTTTACTTAAAGGCAGTCATTCGTCACCCCAAACTACAGTTTCAGTATACATATATCAAAACTCTCAATTGGTACAGCTCTTTGATTGGCATCACATTCAAACAATGCATCATAGCTAAATTACACAGCATGGGCACTGGGAGTGTCTTGATTCACATTATGGACTTGTATGGCCACTGGGATAATCCATGAAGCAATAAACTAGGATTGTGCCTGGATGTAGATGAGTTTTAGATAAATGAGGGAGGGGCTAGAAGTAAGTAGGTTGGGAGAATTGGAACTGTTTGGGATGATGAAAATATGCCTTTAATACATTTTACATGGGAAACATTGTGTTTATATTTTATCAGCTCGACACAGATATGAAATACGGTAGCTTTATAAACTTAGAGCAGATGTACAGTATTATGTTTGAAACAAAAAATGTAGCAACAAGTAATCTTCTTCCAAATATTACGCACAGCAATATTTAGGAAAATTGCGTTATTACGGAACTTACAAAAAGTGAAACTTCGTTTTTGCTAACAAACGTTTTGGGTTAAGTCAGTTCTATATGTTACACAAAAGCATATTAACAATGTGTATTTACACAATCCTCATCCAGTTCCCTAGTTTAATTGTGCATAGTTCTTATTTTCATTGTCAAAATTGGTTTCGTTGTTTTTTAAAGGGTCATATCATTGGTTGGTGAACTTCACCAAATTTTCCCCAAAACTGTTAAGTTTTCTACACATACTTCTGAGAAACTGTCAAAGTTCCAAAACACCCATATCCTATATACAGATAAATCTTTCATCAGTGAGTATTAAACGATTCAATCCCGTTTTTCAAATTTTTGTTACCAACCATATTTTTAAAGTTGTTCACAAGAACCGTTATAAGTCAGGAACCCCCAAAACTGCAGATCCGATATTGTAACATTATGCGTAACTTCATATTGTGATAAGCATTACCATTTGTAAATACCCTGTGCATATACTCTTTACGTTATTTATATCAACTCAACTGCCCATGGCCGTACGTGACTCTTTCTTTGGGGCGGTAACTTTTTGTCCGACTCCAGATCCCCAACCAGGGCATAATCTCTACACGACTGAGAAACCGAAGCCTGCCCAAATTAGTAAGGTTTCGACCAATTGGGGAGGCTGCACCCCCCCCCCCCCCCCCGACCAGTGTGGTCATGAACATGCCCATTTAGGAGGCAGAAGTATAAAATGAAGTTAAAATATCTTTCTTTAAAAACAAGACATCAGATCCACCAAAACGAGCATGTTTTTTTACCCACTCGATCATTTCGTTTAACATTTTTCGTCATTTTCTGTATCCTTTTGATATTACTTTAGATTTCTCTTTCGTTCTTGGTTGCGGATGAGGTGGGATGCTCTCCTTACAGCTCCCACTGGACATGGCGTTGCTTTTATGCATTGCTTATCGTACTTTCCTAACGTCGACAGAAATCTATAAAAGCAAAATAAAATAGTAAATCTCAGCTAAACTACACAACATCGAGGGTAGGATCGTATATCGACAAATACTGTGAAAAACATGAGGTATCAACGTGCCTTGGAATTTTGTCTGGGTTATGGATCTAGTCAATACTGGTATATCACTTTATTCACTAAATGCGCAGTGGATTTCTTATTGCTTTTGGAAAAATTAACATGTTTTTACTACACTTCTCGACTTCTCGGCTTTCAAAGCTTTAGCTAACAAAAACAATCGGATTGAACTCCGATATAGATCATTGGAGTGAATGTGTCTTTGACTCTTAATAAAGCCTTTGGGATTTAAATGGACATTGTTTGTATTTTGTCATGGAAATCACCAGTGCGTCTTGGTCTTAAAACATTGCTTTGACAGGTTTAAGTGGGCTATACTGTCTACGAAAATTGTAGATTTCGAGATTTGAGTGAATGTTGACGTTTTTGAGACTGTTTTTCCTTTGGAGAATATCGAAACTATGAGGCCTTTGTCCCTTCTTTGAAGCAGCTATTTTGGCCAAACAGAAACTTAGGTTCGGCGACGGAATAGCCGTCGATGACATGAAGGCGCAGTATTATATATTTAAATATATCAAGGGCCTCTGTTTATATTGGAATGAAAGGAAATGTGACACTCTCTGGATTCATTTGTCTGATGTATCAAAACTCTTAAAGGGGCACAGTGAGTCAGGGGTATAGTCAGAAATTTGTAAACGGAAGGCGGCGTTGACAGAATATCAGCGACTCTCGTCACCATGAGCTGCCGCGGAGCGCAAGAACAATTTGAAACAATGTACCTCCCAGATAAATGACACTTCCCATGCGTGCATAATTATTACATATAAATAGAGGAAACATTATAACAATGTTCCAAAATGAAACTATGTGGAAGGAGTAGGAGTGGGCTGCACCCTTCGTCCCCCCCCCCCCCCCGGATACGCTCCTACATGAGTTGATACCGAAAGTTTTGTGTGCTTATTCTGAAAAAAATGTCTGTTCACGAATTTCTAAAAGCCTTACTCAAACAATGTTGGACATGGCTTGCAACTCTATCTCATTCGACTTGACTTAACTGCTTAAAAACAGACCCAAGGAGTGCCTCGTTACAACACTGACTGAAATCCAAGCCGACCTTGTAACTGTCTAAACTGATATTCCAATAACCAACTCAAAGAAATGCCAATATGATCTTGGAAGTTTGTAAGTCATCAGAATTTAAAGGGCATATAATAATCCACCACAAACAACAAACCAGTTCTGAAACAGCAGTTAAATCTCTAGCCTTCACGACGGGAGGGAACAAAGGACCATTACCCCAAACCCCTTACAATAGTTGGCTGAAATCACCCGGAAGAAGTCTAACTTAGCATGAAAGAGCAACAGACGGGACTCGCATGCATTTACCGAAATGCGAATGAAACTATTGGACTATACATTTTCCAAGAACAAACATTATTCAAAGTGAAGGGTGACATCCGCTCCCTTGGACCCCTCCTCACAACAGCGTTCGGTCAAACCTTTTACTTCCTCATTATTAAAGTACCTTCTGTTTGGTCATTAGGACAACATTGTGTAACTTAGCTTTCCGAAAAGCAAAATTCTCAAAAGTTGACGAGGACTGTCGTCTCTGAACCCTCCCCCTTGTCAATCGGGTGATTTTCCTGTCTGGCCCCTTTTACTCCGAATTCTTTCCCTCTCCCTGAGTCAAATCTCACAATTACCAACTTTTCCCTTTCAATTGTTTATCTTAATGGTATTTTAGGACATAGTATTACATTAAATATGTACAATAAAGTTTTTTCCTCAAACTTTTTTATCGTTTTCCATTTCTAAATTTCGGTCAGTATGATTGTACAATACTTTATTTTTCCTTTCTGAAAGTCAAAGACCGACTGCATGCCAGTCAAGTGATTAGAGCATCAGACTTACAGTCGGGAGGTTGGGAATTTGAACCCCACCGGGTCATACCAAAGACTGTAAAAACGGAATATACTGCCATTGTTCTTGGTGATCAGCATAAGCAACGGAGTAGGGAAAACAAACCAGTGAGTCATAACTGGAAAAAGGCAGTGGCCGGCTCGACATTAACCAATCGTTGGAAACTTTAGTTTATAATTATGATTAATGAACTATGAAATGTATAACAAATATTATTTATGTACTTTATTCCGGGTCGGTCTTTTGTGTGGTGATCCCTACGAAATATATGTACTCGCCTGCTTATTATGACATAATGACTTAAAGGGCCAAACCTCTCACCCAAAACTACAATTTTGGTACACGTGCACCAAAATTTTCAATTGGCTCAGCTCTTTGATTGACAGCTAATTCAAACAATGCAGAGTACCAAAGCTTAAATTACACAGCATGAACGGTATTGAGAGTGTTTTGATTATATAAATTGAGTTTTCTATACTCATCTTGAAGCAATAAACTGAGATTGCATCTGGATAAGGATGAAATTCAGACAATTGTGGGAGGGGCTTTAGTAAGAAGGTTAGGAGAATTGGTACTGTTTGGAGTTAGAAAACTGGGCCTTTAACGAACCAATATCAGTTTGTAAATAAATGAAAGTAACTACAGGGCCGTCACCAGGGGGTGCGGAGGGTGTGAACGCACCCCCCTCCAGACCTTCCCTCCAAAAAAAAAAAAAAATGGGGGCCAAAAAAAATTGGGGGAGGGGCGTCGCCGCCGGGTGTGGAGATTTTTTTAAAATGCGATCGGAATTGTGCATGGAACTATCAAACGGCAATCTTTCCTACGTTTTCAATACTTCTAGACTATCACGTGGCGAAGTTTCAGTTCGTCGTCGATCTCACAATTATCTTCGAGAGATCTATCACTCTTCGCGTCTGTAAATCCAGGGCTGCATTTCCATCAGTCATTTCCGCTCAACCTTCCTCCCAGCCTAGGCTTCGAGTTCGAAGTATCGCAGGACATAGCACAATTTTAGTTCGCCTCGGTTATAGTCAGTTCGTAGCAGTACGGGTTGGCGTTTTACGCTACCGAATCCTTCTGACTGCGTGCTTGGTCTAACGGTAAGAGCATCCGCCTCTCACACGGAAAGTCCGGGTTCGTTTCCCAGGTCGAGTCATCAGTGGCGTGGGCTACCCCCCCCCCCCCCCCGATTTTCTTCAGGTCCCCAAGATTTGTTTTGCCTCCTGATGAAGTCATTTAGAAAAAATAAAGTGTTTGAAACGCTTTACCCCTGCCAAATTTGATAAAGTTTGGATTACTAGTCCTTCCTTTGTGTATCTAAGTGGGGATAAGCTTTCTTTTAGGCTTTCCTAGTTAAAATTAAATCTTGTTTTATTTTAAACCCTAGTACTGTTTTTGCAAGCAGTTTTTTGCCGAATTTACAGATATTTGTTTATACCTGTTTATGTAGTAGACTCGGAAAGAAATAAATGATTAACCAAAATTAATATAAAAAGGAGAAAGTAACGATTTAGACATTATGGTATGTCATAAATAAGATTTTATTGAATTCTTTTGGAAAACCAGAGGAACCTTGTCATCAAAAGTTCAGTTTCATTTTGAAGCAGCTGTTCTTTTCCTTCCTTCAATTAATTGAATTGTGTAATGTTAATTTACCGTTATTACATATTGCCTCATGGTACTAATGATGTAAGCTAATTATTCAACTGTAAATACTTGTATATATTATTATTATTATCCCCTGATTTGCTGTTTTGTATGTATATATGTTGAGACTGAAAATAAAGTTCTTCCTACACAAAACAAAAAAGAACGGAAAACACTTTGAAGTATTTCCTTCAAAAAAGGTAAATAAATAAAATGTGTAACAATTAACAAAACATGCATGAATGTGTGTAAAACACATTATGTGTGCACGTATGAAATCAAGTAATAACTTCAAAATCATTACTTTCACTAAATTAGATACCGTATATAATCTGCACTGTCGTTTATTGCATTACACTTAAAAGATAAAACGAACGAACGGGTAAGGGTGCCTTCGAATAATTCTTCCCATCCATCCCCAACAAGTAGGCCTATGTCGTGCCTCACTCCTCCCATGACAAGTGCCACTGTAGAACGATTTCTTCAAGAAGTCCTCTTTTTACTAGTTTGCACTGGCGTCCGGGCGGATTTGTAAAATGTCCACAAGGTCCGCATGATCCATACTTCGGATTTGCGGTTTAAATTTTTTGAGCGATTTTAATTTTGAGATATTTTAATTATGACTAGGTAATGTACCGATGACTGAACAAATACTGCACCATTTTCCATTTCAACACCACTGAAAACCGGAAAACATTGTTTCTTTGGTAAAATGTATGGCACGTGTAAAATCTCTACAAAGAATAAAAATGAGTATTTTGAAAATTTTCATGTTCCCCAAATAGGAAATTCAAAAACGTGGGCCATAATCAGTTCAAACACGTGGGAGTGCCGTTTCCAGCCATCTGGAGGGTTTGTAAAACCCAAAATTCTCTTGCACGCTCCGCGCCAACCGCTGGTGGCGTTCCGCGTAGATAGTCTTGCCGCGCCTGACCCTTGGAGGTACCAGCCCCCCCTCCCCACTTATTATCTAGCTCCCCCCCCCCCGGAAATTCCATCCTGGGCTACGCCACTGCGAGTCATACCAAAGACTCTAAAAAAGGAACCGACTGCCGTTGTTCGTGATGCTCAGCATTAGCAATGGAGTAGGGGAAACAATCCAGGGGGGGGGCACAACTGGAAAAAGGCCGTGGCCGGCTCGACTTGAACCAATAGGTTGGAACTGGGCCGTTAAACTCTATCTAACTAACTAACTAACAAGCTACCGAATCCTTCGCAAATTTAGCAGTACAACACTGTGACCTAGTTATAGTCTAGCCCAGGTACCAGTATTTCTTTTTAAAGGAATCAGTCATTTCATCCAAGTTGTGTGTTAGTGTAAAACAGTTTATAGTCCCCGTCAGGACATTGGTTCATAATCGTGGACAGACTCATTACTGGAGGAATGAACCAAATTAGGACCGACTAAATTTTGAACTGTGAGTGTTTCATACTTAATACACTTGCAATTGTGTTAGGGGTTAAATTTATTTGTGAGTTAATCATTCATATGTGTTTTCAAGGAGAATATAATGATTACAGTTATCAATCACCCTCCCAGAAACAGTTGATCCTACGCCTGAATTTCCTCTCTTGTTATGCACCAGATTGTGCCATTTTAAGTTCAAAAATTACAAAGCTCCCAACCATATGGGAGGGGTCCCCCTCCCATGCCCACCCCCTTCTGCTACTTCGTGGCCTCGTCCACAACAATTTCCTCACCCACATGCTCGAGTTTCAAAACGCACCCTCCTTAGAAAAAAGCTGGTGACGGCCCTGAACTAAAGGTAATGTTTTCACAAAATTAAGCTGTAAATTAAGTTAAAAATGCTTGTGTTATGATGTTTTCACTTATTTTATTTGATTTCACATTTCAAATGTGTAGATAGTGTAAATATGCTCATGATTGGAAATACGTATATACGGTTTCCCTTTTAAAAAAACGTTGGAAACTGGGCCGAAAAACTATCTCTAACTAACTAACTTCTGAACGTCAAATATGAAAAATTGTTGTCATTTATTGTTATTCATTTTGTTGTTATAAATCAAAAACAAATAAAAACAAAAATAAATGAGTAGACAATGTTTAAGTCTTACTCTGTTGAAGTTCTAAAATTCAGTAACAGAACTATTGCCACAAGGTTTTCAAGAAATACCCTTGAGATACGCAGGTACATGATTCTAATAGCACCCATTTCCCTTGTATTTATTGGTTCATGTTACTGTAATCACTGCAAGGAGTAAGGCTGTCAGACAGAAAGACAATTTTTCCAGAAAAAAAAACATTCAAGGAGGTTTGGTAAACTTTTCCGAGCTCTGAAAATGGACAAATCGAATATTTGTTATATAAGACACTCCACCAGTTAACTCAGTTTTCCCCACTTTTCTTTCATAAAATTCACAATTCTATCCAACCCAAAGTCCATATTTGTAATTATTTGTTAAAGAAACGCATTCGAGAACTTTGCACGTTGCATTTTGCAGTCCCGAAAGAAGAACTGCTTTATCATAAATCAGCATGGCTGCCTGGTAAATTTGTCCGAGCTCTAGAAATAAACTCTGCATATCGGAAATTTACCCATATGTGGCACCAGGTATAATAAAGGGACACCGGCAGCTACAGTGCTGTTTTGCTAAACATTCGTTGATAAAACTCCAATTTTTATTTAATATAAGCTCTTGATCAGTTGATTTCGAAATCTTTCGTCCATGTGTGAAGAAACTTCTCAACTTCGGGGGATCCCCTGGCAGGAGTCCAAGGGTAAATTCCCCGGGAACTCCAAAGTGTTAATGTCTCAGAAGCAAAACAATCAATCTAATCGTAGGCAGCGGGCCGTACACGAAAAAGTGCTTTCGTTTTGAACTTTCGTGACGCACATCTGAGGGTCGGCATAAAAGTTACCCACGACGGTCAATTTTAACCTTTTGAATATAATATCAATTACCACAAGCGAACGAGTTGGCCTAGGAAGAGAAATTTGAGGTTAAATTGTTGGCTTTTTTGGCCAACATCCATTGTAGATACTAGTTCCACGAATTTTCTGACACGTACAAAATCTGTACATGCCGGGTATAGTGCACAGTGCAGTGGTCAGTGAAATTGATAGGGATAAACTTTTATGTCAATTAATTGACGGGAGGGGGGAAGCAGGGGAGTAGGACGACTTTCCCCTCATCTGAGGAAAATAAACACACATGACATGAAAAACCAAGAAACAGAGAGAAGAGATGCGTTCAGTAAGGAGACCAATAGATGATTCACATGATATTGTTTAGCCAAGTGTGGTTTGCAGTTGAGTTATGAGAGAGTAAATAACCGACGACATGGCCGTCAAGTGGTTAAAGCATCCGACTTCAGGCGCGGATTAAGGGATGGGGGCTTACGGCCCCAGCCCTCCCTTTTTCGCCACATCAACAATAAAACATATGAAAAATTAGCAGTGCAGCTCCCTCTCACCCCTTTTTTCTCTTAGGTCAGCCCCCTTTATGGAATGTGCGGATCCGCGCCTGGACTAGCTTGCAGTTCGGAGGTCGGAAGTTCGAGTACTATTGGCCGGGTCATACCGAAGACTGTAAAAAAAACACCTACTGCCATTGTACCTGGTGCTCAGCATAAGGCAATTGAGTAGGAAAAACAAGCCAGTTAGTCACAAGTGGAAAAGCTAGTCCGTGGCGGCTTGACATAAACCAATTGGTTAGAAACTGGCCATATGGGTCGTCACCTAAAACTCCGTCCATCTTACTAACTTGAGAGGATAGGCCTAAATGGACAGGCTTTACGGCTAAGCAGAACTTAATTCCCATTGAGATCTTTTGTCCAAATCAACAAAAGGTTTCAACGGTTTCCAAATGGTAAAGGGTTTTCAAAAGGGTACGTTTATGAAAAGGGTAATTTTGTAATTCCCTTTGAGTTATGACCAATTTCCATCATCTACCAAAGGGACTGCCCATATGCATAGGGTATTTACAAAAGGTATCACTTGAAACCCTTTGGGTTCAAAGGGTCTAACCCAAAAGGGTTCCAAATGGCATTTTTAGTTGGGCTGCCAAAAAACTTTGACTATACCTAAAGCTGTAAAGTATAACCTTTTCTAGTGAGCACGCCTGCATGATTTGAACCAGCGTCGAATCTCCATGAAGCCTTGGTCGTTCACTCCAAGTATAAGTTCAAACTATATGATCTATCATCAAAGAACCAATCTCAAATTTCCTGCGAGAAACTTAGCTTCATGTAGTAGAACTGATCGCCAGCATCTCTACCAGGAAAAAAGGGAACCGGATCGTGGGCTAAAGTTTACAAAATGTGAAAATCCGACCGGGGTGAGAGCTGTATGAATATATTATCTTCTGTCAGGTGGAGAGGGGCACAAGATTCCTAGAGATATAATCACAACAACCAGTGGTTCGAACCTGCCACTCATCCATATGCTTGATATTTTGCATGTATTTTATAGGTAACCATTCCATTTGGAACCCTTTGAGCACAATTGTTTTGAAATGGTAGGCCTACCTTTCGAAAAGTAAAAAGAAAAAGACTTTTTTGAGCATAGGGGTAGGAAGCGGGGGCTGGGGAAGAAAGCCTCCCGGGCCCCCCAGTGAAAAATGAGGGGCGGAAGCAAGATTCCGCCCCCCCCCCCACTTCCCGTGTCAGAAACCCCTTCAAAATCTCAAAAAACAGCGAAATTTCCGGCGCGCTTTGCTCGTCGCATTATGCAGCATAAGTGCACTAGTTCTCCCTAATAGACCAGTTTGGTAAACTTTCCTGAGCTCTGGACATATCAAAATCGGATATTTACCATTTGTGTGACACCACATCATTAAGAAACACCGGCAGCTATGTTGCTATTTTTGTGACCTGTCTTTCATAAATTCCAATTTTTCTACAATTAAAATTCTTGATTTTGAAATATTTTGTCTAAAAGGACAACAAATCTGGGAAACTTTTGAAATGTCATCGGGGTCTGCGGGGTCTCCATTTTTCAAAATTTTGTATACGCTCCGCGCCAATTGAAGATAGTCTTTCGAGAAAGACTTCATATTCCAGGCAGGGAAGCTTTGGCCTACCGTAGTCAAATGTTCTCATACACACCGCATGCGGGACATCGAATCCAGAGTAGGACTTGCAGTGACCTTCCGTACATCTTTGCCGCACCCGCACCAAGTTCAAACGAGTTTCAAGGATTGATTTGTATCTGACTATTGACGGAATCCAATTCAGTCATCATTAGATACCAAATGATCATCGGTCCAACTTTAGTAAAGTTATGCTCAACTGAGACTAAGATTAAAAATGCGGAAATAGAATTAAAATTTTTTCAAGTTGATATATTAAAAAAAAACATATCAGGTACCGTCATTTCAAAAAATACACAAAGGCGTACGGGAAGAGGCGGATCCTGTTTGCCGCGAACTAAATATTTTTCAAGTCCTATTTTGCCCGGTCGCATGTCAACACGGTCCGCTGCAGGCCGAACTGACTAGCTACTACATACTACCCCCTTGCCCTAAAATACATGTAAGTGTCACTGCCCTGAAATAAGCACTTCCCCTGATCTGGGAGGAGTGCAGTCCCCGTATCCCCACCTGAAAGGTCTACGCGCCTAATAGCATGAAAGATGCCAAGGTCTGCTTGCGATTTTCTATTGAAAAACCAGCCCCTGTCTAAAGCTATCGGCCATGTCATGACACCAAGTCTCCAGGAGCAGGAATTTCTGATGAGATTTTCTGCCAGAAAGATCAAAATTTTAATACATGGCTACTTTGTCGAGTGTCGCAACAAGCATTTCATTGGGAAAGGGCTGATCGCTTTTACAAAATGTGGTCAGTGTACCACATTCAGTTTGGCACGAGTACTGAGCTCGTGGGCTGATATTGGGACCAGAAAATTTAGTACACGAATTCCGATATTTTTCGGAAGGGAAACCGTTCCCAGCCGCTAATAACAGTTCGACCACCAAATTTTAAGTAAGTTTGTAGCGGTTTAGGATTTTTAGATAGCATGTAAGTTACTGCTAAGCCGAATTAAAGCTACAACTATTCCATATAACTTGAGAACCAACACACCCCCAGATGCCGGTGCCAAGTAGATCCTATTACACGAAATACAGCTTGGTGACATTCTCGCCCGTATTCGTATTGTTAACCTTTCAGATTTCGTCGTTCCTCGATACAAAAATGATACTAGATGGGTTGAAGGGTATTATTCTTTTTCAGAGACCGGAGTGACGCAGATTATACAATTTGGATCGGTATCCAGCTCGAGTTACTCATTCGCAGTTAACGTTACGCGTGAAACCGACGTAGCAGGGACATATACAGCTCCTCGTTCGCGAAAAGGTGTCCTTTTTCTTTCCACATCTTTTTACCGTTTTTAATCCCACGTACCAAAAATAGCATTAAAATTTGTTTAATTTTTCAAAAAATTTAACATTAAAGCCCATTTCAGATAACTAAAGTGCCTTAAGAACATGATTAGAGGCTGCAGCTGTAGTTTTAGTACTGTTTGAGGAAAAGTTACTTAAAACGTGGAAGTTGTGTGTCTATCTCACCTTCGCCAGATTTTGAATTTAAAGGGATATTTTTACTTATTTTTTCTTGATCCATAGGCCAAACGGATCGCTTGTGGTAATTGCATGGGTTATTATTTCATCTTTTACCATCGATTCGTATTTTTTCCAATCAGACCCTCCGAAGTGCGTCACGAACTAACACGAAAAAGCAGGACAGATTTTGGTCTATCGGTGAGATGACTTTGTTGATAACAAAGACATTAATAAGACTGAGGGTGTGCGGAGGGCGCTAAAATGTTTGCTAAAGAAAACTTAAAATGGTGCATTGCATGATGCCCTGCTTGATGCTAACGTAAGCAAGAAATCACAGAAACCTCTGTATGCTGGTATGCCAAGTGCAAGAAATATTGAGCACCAACTGCGTGTTCAATGTTCTTTTTTCTTCTGGATCATTTGGCGGGAGAGATTATTACATGGGTCTTAACCTTTTGTCAAATGTTGCGAAGATATATCCCCCTATCCTCCCGTGAAATACGCACCCATGACTTTGTCTATAAAGCTAACAAAGTTTCGGAAATTTTTAAATGTAGTCGGAGAGCCTCAACCGAAGGCCTTTGATTACATAACGTCACATCAACTATCTTCAGTCGCTGTGCAATCTCATATAATAGGAATAGAAATATGTATTAAATTATGGACTTCACTCCCTTTTAATATTTGCAACTAATTGTCCTTAGAATTATTGAAAAAAATTAAAAATTATAAAGTTTGCACTAACTCGTCAATTGTCATATGCATGTTTATACACTAAATCCTCTTGGTACTCAATTTTATTTTTTTTATTTGCATTTACCTTTGTAATTTCTATGTTTATTTCCTTACTGAATGGTCAAACTTGAAGAGAGTACTTTTTCTGATCCTTCATCTTTCCTAAGAAGTAGAAATTGTTTTCCATTGTCAATTTATGTTTATTGTTCCTTTCAGGGACGTCGATTTAGGGGGGACAGGGGAATATGTCCCCCGGCACTTTTTGAGTGGATGGGACACTAACGTAAAAGTCTCCCACACACTTTTGCGACGTGAAACTTAAAACTTAGGTACTATCAAAAAGACTGTAGGTTATGAAAGATATCCTCTACCGATTACGATCGATTGGCTTTCTGTATCAATAATTCCACATGTTTACTTTGCAAATCCCCCAAATTTTCGCTCGCTCCGCGCGCTTGCAGTCTCATTTATATTCTTTTTTCACTTGCATATCAAACATACATTATTTGTAGGTCTCTATAATTATGTCGATTGTTCGTGCGCATTAGGGTAGCTAGTGTGGTAATGAAGGAGCAAAATATTTAGGAATATGAAGAAGATGAATCGTCCCCTACTGTGTTTTGATGAAATCTGTGGTCTTTAATGAATGACCAGCCTGGCAGGCTGAAATTAGCAAACACAATTTTAGGATGCTGAAAATGTCTCGGTGCACAGTCTGCAAGCAACCTTTTTTCAGAAAAAAGTATGATTTCTAGTGCAAAATTTCGACACGCGCACATCATTCCTTTGTAAAGCGATTCGACCATTTCGTATTTAGACCATTATCAGAGAAGTAAAATCACACTGACGTTTGCTAGATAAGAGACTTCAATCAGGAATTAGAGGTACACCTCCATGTCTGCAGAAAGTGTATGATAAGGTGTCTTCCGAAAAAACATATTTTAATGCTTTTTGTATCAACAATTTTACACCGGTAGGCCTATGTGTCGGTGTCTCAGTAGCACCGTGGGTACCATTCCCCCACCCCTCGATCTGTGATTTTCCCGTGATAGATTGAAGTGCGCTTTCGATCAAGTCATGGATTTATTTTACCTTTTGTCCATTGCAAATGGTTCCTTACTAACTTTGGCACAAATCTTCCCAAACTATGACAATTTTCGTTGTGATTTTAATTACTTCACGATAGAGTACACCCGGTATTTAAATGAGCGTATAGACCGTTAAAGTAATTACCCACACTTTCAAGATCACGTTTTGAAAACTTCGGAGTTTTCTAGTAACTCAAAATGTTGAGACATTTAGCACCATGTTGCATCTGGTCCCCTTCTCTTAGTTACCCAGTGGCGTAGCTACAGGGGGACAGGCGACTCTGAAAAATGAAGAATTCGGAAATTTGCTATTTGTGAAACCAGTCTACTGTGTGCTTTTGACAACTCATGAAATTCCGAAATCTCCCCATTAAAAGCTCCACATTCGCCATTATTTGTCTCAAAGAAGCAAAATTTTCCGCGCACTTCGCGCGCCACAAATTTCGACTCCTAAGCAGAAGTGCTCGCTCATACCTTGAGTAAAATTTTCCGAGCTCTGGACTTTGTAAGTACAAAATACCGAAATTTGCTATATGTGACACCAGATCAGCAAGTGACATCAGTAACTACAGTGCTATTTTCATGAATTTCCTTTCATAAAATTCAAAATTTTCTCCAATAAGGGCTATTGACTCAAAAAAAAAAAAAAAAAGAAACGTCAGAGAGCCTCTTTTCGTAGGGGTTGGATAACATAATGTAGCAACAACGATCTTTGGTGGTCGTTGAATCTCAGATTTGCCAATAGGAAATGCAAATTCTTCAGTTTTCCTCAGCTTTACTCTTTAAAACTGAACTTGTCTTGTGACCATTGGAGATATAAATGGATCAAATCAAATGAAGTTAATAACAAACGTTACACCTTATGGGGCGAAAATATTTTCCGGGATCCCTTGACTACTGGGTCGTCATCATTACTGCGTCATGTCTGCCGTGTAGTCATCATTCTCTAAAATGCAGTACACTCTTCTAGTCTACCATATCCCTGGGGTGCTTAACGTAAGAGCTCCCACTAAAGTCTAGCAAGATGACATGACGTAAGTTGGTGAGCTGTCGCATCTTCCCTATAGTAGACATATTTCATTGTTCTAGGTATGATTTGTTCGTACATATTAAAGTATTGCGAATCATTTCTGACTGCCAAGACTGAATCCGAAAGATGTGACGTCATGCAAGTGACACATTGTTGGATTCCACCGAGACGACATAAAACTAAACCAAATACGATACAGAGACGGACGGTTCAGTTGAGGCCTAACAATACTTCCGACGAAGTTATTATGGTATATATACTACCTCCTCGGATGCAACGCGGGTAATAATTTTGTCTCCGGTAATTTTCGTAGTCTTATTATTGAAATCTCCTCTCCTCCCAGGTCATGAATCGTTTTCGGTGTAGATGGAACAGAAGTACTTAATATTATATGACGAGTGCATACTTGATGGAATACTGTCGAGTCGTTTTCATGAACCAGTTCCACGAAATAAGCAATTGAACTTTGAATTTAACTCGTTTATTTTTGTTTGTACAACGTCGAGCAGGTTGAAATCCGTGACAAACAACTTCATTGCCGCGTTTGCCAGTCTGTCAAATAGATTTCAAGTGATATGAAAAATATCCCGCAGCCCTGTTTGAAAAACTCCGCGAACCTTCAAAAATGATCCATGTTTTTGGATGTCAAGGGATGTTCGCTTAGGCTAAGCGTATTCAAATGACGGAAATCCCTCCAAGATGTAATCTTCTGAAGGTCACTTAAATGCATAAATTGCTGTGTTTGTCGAAAAATTTTGTTGACAAATAGTAAAGGGAAGAGCGTCCATCACGCAGAGGGACTAAATAAGAGGGGATAGACTTAGCAGTTGTCTCAGTATTAGTTATTATTTCGTTATACCGTACATGATGATAACTTAATTCTAGCAGACCATATGTTGGGACTGAGTAGAGTTTCCCCAAAGAGACGAAACGAAGAGACTAAGCACCTTCTACGTCAGGGGATTTGAACCCCTTCCGTATTTGTTCGGGGATTCGAAGAATGTCCTTGCTTGATAATGATATGCATACTTTTGCTCAAAAAGTTGTGGACTCTACCGCTACCAAAAAATAACAATATTTGGAGATCATGTGCCTGTGAGACGGTGAAAAAATACTGGAACTTAAAGTAATTCAATTTTAACCCCCTAGTTCTAAATCCCCACCTAAGGGCTAAAAATTGCTTGCCTGCATGAAGCAGCCAGTTATGTGAGATTAATGCTATATTCTTTTAGTAGGAAAGTGGAAATACAGTTCGTGATTTCACGCATCCCATATGAAAATACTGTAGTATCTGTTGACCAACATAACTCTCATGGAAACATTTTATATTGCATCCTAAGGGGCCCCATATGGACCACCATATGGGGCCATATGTTTCTGCACCCAAGATGCGCAAGGGGCCTGTATGTACTTTAGTCCAAATTGGAATCACGAGTTTTGTTGCATGGGGCCAAGTGACTCGAGTTGCTCTCTCCTTAGGCAGTACAGGACATCATCCCAGGCAGTACGATGTACCGGTTTGCTGGGTAACTCCGTGTCAGGTGTGGAAGCCCAGCCAGTAGCTTAGCGAGAGGGACCTACCACGGGAAAAAACATCAAAATGTATCAAAGAAAGAGAATTGAAAGGGAAAAGCGACAGGAAAGAAAATAATAAATATACGAATTTTTGGCGATGACTTCAAGGGAAGGTTGGAGAGAAGAAGAAGGCTTTATAAAATAGAAGACTCATTCAACTGTAATGGAACGAGTCTTGGATCAACTGATCAAGTAGGGTGGGAACGTTGGGAGAGACTGCAGTGCTATGCTCCCGACAAAATGAAAAACCGGTAAGAGAGGAACGGGCACAGAGGATGAAGCCATGAAAAATTAACACTGGGAGAGAGGAGAGGATGACGGAACTAGGAAATGAAAGGTAGCGTTAGAATTTCGGGTTACGTTTTTGTTTAACTTCAATCACGGACTTCCTATACATGGACAGGGCAAACTATCCGTAGATTGTCGCTACCGTACGTGTGAGTATAGGCGTAGCAAGATGGCTATCTGCTATGGTTTGTGTGAAAGTTTGGACTTGCTCAAGTAGTTCAATCAGCAGATTGTGCAAGAAAGTTGAAAAAAAAAACTTTGGAAATAATGCAAGGTGCGGCCAAAATCACTGCGCCTATTGCAGGGATATGATATTCCTTCCCGTTTAAGTTTAAAGTTTGGAGAAAATATTACAGATCTGTCAAGTCATAGAAATTGTAGCTTCACTACGGCCATCTTGGTGCGTAGTTTTTGTCCCAGTCGGTGGCGACAATCTACGGATAGGACGGATAGGACGTACACGTTACATGTTCTGTCCATGTATATAGGAAGTCCGTGATTGCAATACATACACTTGTTTATGAGGAAAGAATTACGGGTTGAGAAAGTTGGACCAAGACAGAGAACAACAGACAAAGATGAACAGAAAGGAGGAAAACAAACAGAGGCAAGGCTATGAGGGCAAGGGAAAGGGAGCAAATGCATCTACAAGAGGAGTGGATCCCTGGAAGGGGGCTGGGGGTAATCGCCCTACCAATGAAAATTTTTGGGGAAAATATCGTTTTGTACCCGATAACTCAGGCAGATTTAAAACAAAATAACGAGCAGAATAAAAAAATATAACTTTGGGATACACAGATAACTGTAAGGCTTGGAGAAAACATCAATCGTCAGTTTCAGCCTATTTTAAAGATATAATACTGCAATTACAATCCATCATCTGTTTTGTGTATATACATTTTGTAAGTGTGTATGTGTGTTTCTTCGTATGTATTTGTAGGTGTGCAATTGCTTTCGAGTGGGTGGGTTGCTCGTTGAGTCAGGGGCACGGTCTTAGGTTCCGGCATGCTGGAAAATTATGCCCCCCCCCCCCACATTCACAAACCAGATCGAAGCCCGTGGCATCTACCATCAATTCCATATCTTACTTTTTTATCACTTCCAAACCGGAATACTTAAAATCATTTCTCCTGATGATGATTTTTCTCATAAGTTACACAGTTTGTGGTAAAGACCCAGTTAAGTCCCGGCGAAATGGGCTGGTTTGGCGTCAAAATCGCAATGCATAGGTCGAGAGAATTAACATGAAAAGACAAAATAGAGTGGTTTTTATGTCATGGTTTGCAATTAAAGTAAGGTCAAAACAAGAAATAACAACTTTTTCGGCAGGCTTCGCATTCAGTATCGGTAATCTTAGGGGCATAAGTTGTCATTACACCTTACTGCAGGCCCAATTTGAGCATGAGTTTCCAAGCCTGATAGATCCTCCTAAAATCTTTAAAGAAAAAAGTGTCTAGTAAATTTTTGGATAACCTAAAATGCTAAGGCAAAATCATTTCCTGCGATTATTTTTTGTTTAGTTTGTTAGTGTTTTGCTAAGCTAGATGGTGGCGCTCCTCATAGATCTGTATCTGTAGATGATCATCTCGAGGGCCCTTTCAATAGTTCGTGAATCTTACGCAGCTTCTCGCCGACAAGGTATCCTAGCGTTTTAAAAATCCATTATCATTTCATCCGTCCTGGGTTTGTTTATAGGATGGTATCTTAAATTAATCTTCCTAGATGACTTGGCTCAGGTCGTCGCATACCGACAAGGACATTTGAATATCAATTGAATGTTTATCCTAATGTTAGCAATTATTTACAACTCGAGAAATGGACCCCAAACCATCGGAGACCCCTCATCCACCAACCATAAAATTGGAACGGTTATTTCCATTTTGACACCCTACCGGAGACCCGGACCGAAAAGTATTGCTACGCGTCTGAGCTATGAAGGCCCAAATGGCAAATGGTGTCAATCTCATGCGATGAAGGGACATTTTATGCACTTATGATTAAAGTATAATTTCGAACTTTCAAATCCCGAGCTAAACTCGGGATTTGGTTAGAGCATCAGACTTGCAGTTGGGAGGTCGTGAGTTCGAGTCCTGGCCGGGCCATACCGAAGACTTTAAAAAAGGGAACCTACTGCTATTGTGCTTGGTGCTCAGCATATGCATTGGAGTGGGGAAAACAAACCAGTGAGCCACAACTGGGAAAAAGGCCATGGCCAGCTGGACTTAAACCAAATGGCTGGAAACTGGGCCGTAAAACTCCATCCAAGCTAACCTAACCCGGGCTAAACCCGAATCCATTACAACCTGCTTTGGAGCAAGAGATAACAAAGATTGCAATGCTTGCTTGAATTCTGCAGACTGAACATGGGCAGCACATCGGTCCATTCCATCAGGACAGGCGATGGAGTGCACTGTGTAAATTGCATTGGTTCAATGCGATGGTATGTTTCGACAATTGTGATATGAACTTTTCCTACACTTTTGTCGAAGTTCCCTTCAAAATGTGCTTTGTGTCAAGTTTTCAAATGGCTACAGGTCGTTGTACTGAACACTATGGCATAACTAGCGACTAAGGTGAGGGCAGGCAAGGCACGTGTCCCGGGCGCCGCTCAGAGGGGGTCAAATATTCAGTTGAAAAAATCATACTCATAACATTCTTTCGATTATTACTGTGATATGATAGTATAAGTCTGTTATGAAATTTCGTGAGAATGGGAATCCATTTCACGCATTTTATATAGACTACATTATATAGACTTATATAGAGTACGACACCTTTTCAGTCCGTTGCTATGTATCTCTCCCCTCAGTGATGGTGAGTATAATTCCTGAACAGGTAGTATAATACAGAGGGAGGGGCCGTCATTTCAGTATTTTCCTATGGAGCTGTTTTGGGTTATGATGCCACTGGCAAAACAAATGGCCACACCTAGAGAACAGAAAAAGAATCATTCTTCTGATAAGTGGGTCGACTTTTGACGGTTTTTGTCAGCATCTTTATTATGCAATTGTATTTATTGTCTCCAGGATGTCAGTGGGTGTTAATATTTTCATTGTATGTGCTACATACATTGTGAGCAATTAGTGTCATTATAAAGGGCAAAGAAAACCACACCTGAATTATTCCTTCGTGGTGTGGGTGCATGATTATCCCACTCTGCTCATTAAAAAACCTCATTAAATATTAAAGGCTAAGTCTCATTTCTTTTCCTATGTATAAAATGGTTGCGGTGTTCATTACCTTGTTTTAGTTTCGTTAGCAATATCTTGGGAATTTTAAAAATCCTATTGGTATTGTTACCATACCTCTTTCATCAACACTTCTTAATGAGAACTCGTGTTCCGGACTGCTCTACCGTGCACACGGAGCTCATAAGCTTCCAAAACCACCAATGAGAGCACAAGGAATGCCGGTATGCCCTACAACATGCGCAGGGGTGGCGCCAGGATTTCCCCGACAGGGAGGCCAGCATTTCAAGGCCCCGACAAAGGCTTTGAGTTAGTCCAGGTGGGACGTGACGTAACATTTTGAAGCGCGCGCAGCGCGCGAAATTTTTGGCCTTCTTTTCAACAAAAACTTAAAAATCTGGAGTTTATTTTGAAGACAAAATTCAGAATTTTTTAAAGAAATTGTACTTTTGTGAGGACCATTAAAAAGTTGGGATGTTTATTGACGGATCTGTCCCCCATATGGGAAAAATCAAAAACGTCATATAGGCGACAGCTGTAAATATTTTGGGGTTACGCATTTAATCGTACTAGGCCTACGTACTAAGGCTTAAACACGAGAACAGGTTTCCCGAAAAAGTTTTTCCTTTATTGAACGAAGATTTGAAAATTAAGAGCTTATTTTATTGGAGAAATTTTGGAATTTAGTTGAAGAAAATTTGGTTTGGGGTACAGTTATTTTGAAATATTTGGGTTTTTTATTAAATGATATGGCTTTTAAGAGCAAAATTAGGTAGAATATTGCGGTGGTTAACAGAGTTGGCTTTGGTTAGTTATTGCACGGAGTATCCATCGAAATTGGAAAATTTTGCCACTTTTAACAATCTGAAGCTTACACTGAAGAAAACTTGTAATTTTATGACAGATTTGCGGCTTTTATGAAAGAATCTAATCTTCTTACAAGAAAGTCAAGTAGGGTGTGATCTGTAGTTTGGTTGGGTTTACTGAATATCATCATGCAGTCAGGGGTGGCGCAAGGATTTGCCCGACAGGGGGGCCAAGCTCCCCGACGGGGGGGCCAGCAGTTCAAGGCCCCGACAAAGGCGATGGGTTAGTCCCGGTGGGACGTAACTTGATAGAATTTGAGGCGCGCGCACTGAGCGGAAATTTTTGGCCTTTTTTAAAAGAAACACTTAAAAATCTAAAGTTTATTTTTTGAAAGAAATTGTTGAAATTATTGAAGAATCTATCCTTGATATGAACAAATTCAAAAACGTTTTACCAGCGACAGCTGAAATTCTGTTGGGGTTATGCATTTAATCGTTCTTGTCCTACGTACTAAGGTCTCAAGACGAGGCTTAAAGTTTGCCCGAAAAGTTTTTTATCCTTTTTTGAACCAAGATTTGAAAATTAAGAGCTTATTTTATTGCATAAATAAATTTTTTAAACCAAAAAAAAAATTGGTTTTTGGTAAGGTTATAATAAAAACATTTGGGGACCTTATTAAGTGATACGCCTTTCCAGAAAAAAATTGGGTTCCTTATTAAATGATATGCCTTTCAAGAGCAAATTAGGTAGAATGTCGGGTGATTAACAAAGTTGTCTGGTTATTTGTTGTACTGAGTACCCATCAAAATTGGAAAATTTTGCCACTTTTAACAATCTGAAACTTATATTATGACAGATTTTCGTGTTTTTATTGAAGAATTTGACGTTCTTATAAGAAAAATCAAGTAGGAAGTAATCTGTAGTTTTGTACAACTTTGTTGGGGTTACTGAATATCACCAGGTAGATTAATGCCCTCGGACCATATTGGTAAATGTTCCAGTGGAAAAGTTTGGCTTCCCATATATTTGAAATTCTGACATAGGCCGACGGGAGTGTTTCAGTTTGGGAGGGGAAAGAATTGTTTTGTTTTTCTTTTGTCCGAAAAATATAATATTGTCCGAAAAACTACAAGTGGAGCGCACAGATATTTTTGAAAAAATCAGAACTTCCAGAAAGCAGGAAAAGGCATTTCCGCGGCCGGGCTGGTAAGTAGAAACAAAGTACCGATATAGTCATTATTTTGAGCTTTCTTTCGCAATAAAATTTCCACTTTGTAATACTGCCCCAAAACGAAGAATAATATGCAGGCATGCATTGTTCTGTTAAGTAATTATTTTCGACCAAAACACTATCTGAGCGGAGAGCCACCCATCAGTTGGCGCGGAACCTAAAGACAATTGTTAAAAAAAAAGTTAACACCTCAGACACCAGAAAATGTCATTTCCCAGACTTGAGCAGTCGTTATTTTGAACTTTCCTTTGAAACAGAAATTTCACTTTAAAGGGGAGCAATAGTGGCCATTTGACTCCCCACATATGTGTAGTACATATATAAACATTAGATATTAACGCTACTGTGTTGTTTTTCCGTAAAAAACTCATACCGAAAAAAAAGTTTCAAATCTCCCGCTCTTCAAGACATGAGTATCGCCATACTCGAAGAAACACGACCATGGATCAACTGATTGATGACGTAAAACCTGCACCTGATCAGATTTCACAAAGGTGGTTACCAACTTACGTAGACTTACAGCTGAATTTATAATTACCCTTTACGAAGCTTAAAAAACTTCATAGTTGCTTTTGCTTTACTAATAAAAATTTTTGATAACCCAATAATTTTTTGTTCTTCTTTTTGTTTCATCCTCAAATAAAAAATACTCGTTATTTCTGACTGCTTATGTACAAACCAAGATAAGTTACTTCCGGTAGACCGTGAAACTACAAGCTGTAACAACAACAAGCTGTGACTAGTGAGACCGTATTTTAGCATGCTTCTCGGTGCAACTGTTATGTTCATTTTCACTCATTTTCGCAAAGATTCGATTAAGTCGAACCTTTTGTAATTCTCGTAAGTAATGTAGGATATTTGTGGACACTTAAACGTTAAAAGAAGGTAATCGCGAAGAGAAATCGGCTAAGATACCATACACATCGATCGGTGTTATTGTTATACGGCATAATCTACGTATTAGGCTATACTAGTATAAGCCTATACGTAACGCACTGAACGGCCAGTAGGCACGAGTGCACGAGTTTTCCTTGGTCGAACTGTCTCAAAATCATATGCACTTGGCCCGGAAGAGGTATCCATATTCTTTTAAGGGTTTAATCTTTTGATTTCTGAACCTTTATCTCAAACTTAACCGTTGAAACGTTTGTAAAATGAATTAAACCATGGGCAGTTGCGCTAGTCTTCAGTAGTGTTACGAACGTGTGTGCAGTATAGTATATATAATATTGCGCAAAGGCAAACAAAGGTATACATTGGGTGCAGGTTTTACGTCATTGTTCTGTTGCACCATGGGTAATTTCGGAGAAATATGGTGCTCACTGCTTTGCTTGACTGCCTTTCAGACTTGCCTCGGAAAAACTCATACTACGTTTGACTTCGGATAAAATTGGTCTTTAGTGATGCCAAATTGCTTGGAATAATTATATTGAATTTTCTGTGCCGTCTAGAAGGCTGCACAATTGCTTCCCTTTAACAGAAAAAACAACGTGGTAAGTGCACAGAAAACTACCAGATAAAAGGTACGGTACTGCTACAATTAGATGTAATGGACTTGTCTCTTTTCGAGGGGAAACTATGCAAAAACATAGTTTTTTTTTTTAACTCTACCAGAATTCTTTGTTATATTCAGTTACAATATCCACTAAAAAGATAAAATTTTCTTCGTGACTATACCCGAACTCCAGACAAAATGATCTAACTTCCAATGTATTTGAAAAAATGTCACGTTACAAGGTGGCTTTAAATGAATTTTCAGTCAGACTTAAGGGGAGACATATTCAAGCCACCGTTTATCATTATGTGTAGCCCAAAATGGCCTGGCCGATTTTCGTTACCGTTTCTAGAATTCGGCTGTCGGGACAGGCCAGATGGCAGACCATTGGGCAATGCATGTCGAACGGACCTTTGCCAGAGGATCGGGAGGACTTTAGAAAAAGACCATTGGGTAATGCCTGCACATGAAAACCACTTGTCCGTTTTTTAAGGAAAATTTGGAATTGTCAGTTTCCTTGAAGAATATGGTCTTCTAGTAAGCAAAATCAAGAAGATCGTCGGGGGTGACTGAAGTTATCAGGCCCACATTTTGTTTTTATCGTGGGCCTGTATATGAAAGATCCCCGATGAAATTGGATTTTCTCTCTACAACAGGGGGAGGGAAGTCTTCCCCAACGGGGCAACGATATCGGATCGGATTTCGCTCCGATTTTTGTGAAGGTTAATTAATACCTCCTTCATCTTTGGTGGGAAAGAAACCAAAATTTGCCAACCAGTGTAGACTACGAAATTCTAAGTAACTTACACCAATTTTTCCGTTACGCAACATCCACAGACAACTTTTATTGGATACGCGAAGTTTGATAAAAGCTATTTGACAATGTGACGTCACGAAATAACTAGTATATATTTGACTTCCGTATTCCTCTCATACCGATCGTATATTTACACAGGATGGCAAACTTTTGTTTTTTTCCGAAAATGGATGGAGGAGATTTTAACTAAAACTGACAGAAATCGGATAGTAATCCGATCCGATATACTGTACTGTACATAGTGTGTTATGGGCTTAAAATCGATGCATCAAAAATAGGGTTATAAACGAAAAACAAACAGAAAAAAAAGTTCGCGATCATCCATCCAGTAACTTCAGTCCTTTACGTTCTTCATTTTTAGGCCTTCCGCAAAAAAATGCTTCTCTTCCCCGACGGGGAATGAGAAAGGACAATTAAGGTACATGGAATTAGATATAACAGAGCTTAGAACAAGTGAACGAAATTCGATTCCCAATATGCTTTAAAATAGCATTGCAAAACAAAAAAATGTGTTCAAGATCACCCACCTAGTAACCTCAGTCCTTCTAGGTTTTTTAATTAATTAAAATAAATTAAAATTCATTTAAATTAATTAATCGATAAAGTAATTAATGGATTAATTAATTTTATTATTTTAGGCCTCCCCGACGAAATCGCCGACCTTCCCCGACGGGGTCCATGGCCCCCGGCCCCCCGCTGGCGCCACCCCTGCATGCAGATTAAGGCCCTCGGACCATATTGGGAAAATTCTCCCGCGGTAACAGTTTGGCTTCCCACATATTTGAAGTTTTATATTTTATATATTGACATAGACGTACAGGAACGTTTCAGTTTCGGAAAGGCAGAATTGTCTCTTTTGTCCGAAAAATGTAATTTTTCCCGAACGACTATCAAAGTGCAGAGCACAGAAATTTTTTAAAAATTAAGAACCTCCAGACAGCAGGATATGGCATTTCCCGGGGTCGTACCTAAAAAAAAAAATCAGTCATTATTTTGAGCTTTCTTTCGCAATAAAATTTTCACTTCATAATATTGTACCAAAACGAAGAACAATTTGAAAGCTTGCAATGTTCTGTTAAGTAATCTGTTCGACCAAAACACTCTATCTAAGCGGAGCGACACCATCAGTTGGCGCGGAGCGTATAGAAAATTGTTAAAAAATCTAACCCCCCCAGACAGCCGGAACAGGCATTTCCCAGACTTGTGGCAAGAAATGAAGCAGTCGTTATTTTGAGTTTTCCTTTAAAAATGAAAGTTTCACTTCAATAAAAAAAAACCGAACTTGCTAAGTGATCAGAAAATTACCAGATAAAAGGGTACTGCTGCAGTTTGATGTAATATTCTTGTCTCTTTACGGGGGAAAACCCCGTAACCAAATCGTCGTTGTAGTCCATTGCAAGACCCGCTAAAATGATGAAATTTTCTACGTGACTCCCCGAACTCCAGACTATAAATGATTTTTCTTCCTATATATTTGAATTTTTGAAAATGTGTCACGTTACAAGGTTGCTTCAAATGAATTTTCAGTCAGACTTATTGGGAGACATTTTCACACTACTGTTTATCATTAGCCTATGTGTAGCTGAAAAAACTGATTTTCATTAGCGTTACTAGAATTCGGCTGTAGGGGCAGGCCAGGTGGCAGAACATTGGGCACTGCATGCACATGAACAACCTCTCGTCTGTTTTTTGTCACGGAAATTAAGAATTGTGAGTTTCCTTGAAGAGTATGGTCTTCTAGTGAGCAAAATCAAGTAGACCGTCCGGATGACTGAAGTTTGTAAGAACCGCATCCACGTTTAACGTGGGCATGCAGATGAAGGCTCCCCGATGAAATTGGGTTTTCTCAACACGAGGGGGGGGGGGGGGGCAGCCGTCCTAGACGGGGGAATGACCTTGAGGATTGAAGATGGGATGAGGAATAACAGAGCTAGAAAGAAGTGATCAAAATAGATTCAGATAGGCATTAAAATACCGTTACAAAAGAATTAAATAGTTCAAAAAGAAAAAAGTTCATGATCATCCTTTCAGTAACTTCAGTCCTTTACCGTGACGTTCATTTTCAGGCCTCCCCTAAGGAAATTGCCGTCCTTCCACGACGGGGGATGAGACAGAACAAGGTACATGAAATGATGATTAACCGAGCAAAGAAGAAGTGACTGAAAATCGATTCCGATACGTATTAAAATAGCATTTCAAAACAAAAAAATATGTTCACCCATTAAGTAATTACAGTCCTTGTACTTTTTTCTTTTTCCTTTTTTTTTTATTATTTTTTTAATGTTTTAGGCATCCCCGACGAAATCGCCGACCTTCCCCGACGGGGGGGGGGGGATTGCCCCCCCCCCCCCTCGCTGGCGCCACCCCTGAACATGCGACGTAGGTTAGTCCGGTATACGAGTAGTCCGCGGAGCGGACGAAGTCTTTTCGTTCAGCTCATCGCTACGAAAAACCAAAAGGGGGCTGCAGCCACAGAGGCACCACGCAGTCTAGTATATGAGTGGAAATCTTGGAATTTACTGTCCGTTGGTCTGAAGGCCTGTATACACGAGCAACATTTGCAAAACATTCTCAAAACACTTCACCTGCAACAAACCCAAACCATGCTTGTTTTGAGATTGTTGCACAGTGTAGACAGAGTAAAAACAATCTGAAAACATTTTGAAAATGTTTTGAGAATGTTTTGAAAAGAACTGAGAGGACATTCCTTTTGCAACATTTCAAAAACATTTTCAAAACATGCTGTATACCCTGTCTACACTGTGCAACAAACTGAAAACAAGCATGTTTTGGATTTGTTGCAGGTGGATGTTTTGGAAATGTTTTTTGGGAATGCTTTGCAAATGTTGCTCGTGTATACAGGCCTTGAAAGCCTGCACAAACTGTACAAGACCTTTGCCTTATTTATATACGACTCCTTGTAAACCCAGACGCGAAATTTGTGATTTTGGAAAGACGAACTAGATCTAAGCATTCTGGTAAAATTATCCTGTGCTTTGTTGCAATGGCTACAGAGGGGGTGGCAACAGTTACAAGGGGACGGGGAGGATTACTTTTTCTAAAGTCCTCCCTAGTCTCTGGCAAAGAGCCGTTGGACAAGACCAAACTTTAAACTGCTTCCTAATTATCCCTTAACAGGCTCTGGAAAATAAAAAAATCGGAAATTTGCTCTTTGTCACACCTGTAGTTTTCCCAGTTCGTCTGTCATGAGATTCCGAATGTCATCTAGTAAAAGCTCCATATTTGTAATTATTTGTTTCAAAGGGAAAAATTTCCTCTCGCTTTACGGGTCACAATTTGCAATTTGTGTTCGCTCATATATCAGTTTTGTAAACTTTTTCCAGCCCTGAAAACGACCAAATCAGAAATATGTAACACCAGATCATCAAGTGACATCGGAAACCACAGCCTGTGCTATTTTGGTTAATTTTCTTTCATAAATTTCCAAATTTTCTCCAACAAAAGCTCTTGAGTTATAAAATGTCGTCGGAGAGCCTCAGGTTGTAGGCCTAAGATAACATTGTATAGCCACAACGAGCTTTGGTCGCCGCGCAATCTAGACTTACCAAGAGAAAATATGCAGATTCATCAGTAATCCCCTAAATCGAACGCACCAGGAGTAGCCTTTGGGATCGGTCAAACATCCGCGTCTTGTCGTAACCTTGGCAACGCTGAAAACAAAAACAAATTATCGCAGAATGATCACATGGGAACTCCCATGCGGAGAGCCCGGGTTCGATTCCCAAGTCGAGTCATACCAAAGACTCTAAAATGGAACCAACTGCCGTTGTGCGTGATGCTCCGCATAAGCAATGGAGCAGGAAAAACAAGTCACTGAGTCACACCTGGAAAAAAAGGCAGTGGCCGGCTGAACCAATAGGTCGGAAACTGGGCCGTATAACTCCATTTAACTTACTAACTACACTGCTGGAATGAAAACAACCTCTACTTAGAGGAAAATAAACACAGAATGCGCAAGACACTTGTTTTCACTCTAACACCTTGTTGCCATGGATAAGAAACGGAAATGACGTATCTCAGACGGACCCCATAGGTATTCGGAGGAAAATCCCCGTGTATCAAACTGGAGTGGAGCCCATCCCATTGTCGGATCCCTGCAGGAACATGAACAGGGGCCCGCGTGTGGTTTCTTCTGAAAAAAAAAACTCTTTTTCATTGGCTTGGAGATACAAAATTCTGGTGGCAAAAATCATCGCTTTGCCGAAAAGAGGACCCAGCAGTTATGGAGCAGACAAGTAATGTATGGTAAGTATCGCTAATCACTCTCCCACTCGAATAAAGCGCCATGCACCAGTATGTACTATTAGGTACAATTACACTTGGATCAATCAGGTTGAACGTATGTATCGAAGAGACAGTTTGAGTTAATATTAATAATTTAACAAGGGTGTTGGAGGTACTACCACGTGAAAATGCTAATCTGCATAAATATTATTAATCAAGTTTCAGATCCAAACGTTCATAAAAAAAAAAAAAAAAAACTTGATTTTTTATTTCTCTGTAGCATTGCTTGTAACGGGTTTGTGCATAATTTGATTTTTTAAAGACCAAGTTGAATCATTAATTTTTTACTCATAAGACATATTTGTATGTAGGATTAGGGGACAGTAAGTTTTAACCATTTGTCATGAGTAGCCTATGTTAAGAAAAAATGTTTGGAAAAATTTGATGAATTTCCCTATCCATCTCAATGTGCTCCTTTATGATTTATTTTGCACTGCCTTTTTGTCTGCATTCAACCAGGAAGCTGCTACTCTGACACGGCTCCAAGGTACAACATCCGTCAATCTTGCGCAACAGGTTATATAGCTCGTGTAGCAGAAAAGATTTTTTTCTCTCAACTGACATAGAGCTACAAAATATCTGCTTCAAGAAAGCCTAGAGTAGATGTTACGAAAACTACTCTTTCGTCTACTTAAATCTAACCGATTTTAGTTTTCCATTCGGCACGCTTTGAAGTAGAAGATAGATCGGTGGCCAGTTAAGCAGGAGTTCCAGCTCATTTCAGACGTTCAAGAAGCTGATATCAGCAAAATAATAATTTAGCCTTTACACACTTCAGGAGTAACTTGCCAGTAAAAATCATTTTTTGAAGCTGTAAAATCACACTTCCTGTCGTGAACTATGAAATTGTCTACTTGGGAAAAGAGTGCAACACGCCGTCTTGCTTTTCATGTAGATTGTTTTTGTTTCCATAGTAACACACTCATCATAGCTTTGAGATGACCAACCATGCGTTACAAATGGCCTCTTGCACTATTGAAACCAAGTATTTATATTTCGGGTGAGGGACGAGGTGGGATTCTAAAAGTGGAACTTTGTTTACGATTTTTCGTGTTTTTGACCGAAAATGGGGTGTTTGTACAAAGCAACTTATGCTGAGTCACATTGTTACGTGTTCGAGGTTGCGTGAGTACATTTGACAAAGTACGATTACTTTCAAGATAGGAACGTTCTTTCTTTCTTTCTTTCTTTCTTTCTTTCTTTCTTTCTTTCTTTCTTTCTTTCTTTCTTTCTTTCTTTCTTTCTTTCTTTCTTTCTTTCTTTCTTTCTTTCTTTCTTTCTTTCTTTCTTTCTTTCTTTCTTTCTTTCTTTCTTTCTTTCTTTCTTTCTTTCTTTCTTTCTTTCTTTCTTTCTTTCTTTCTTTCTTTCTTTCTTTCTTTCTTTCTTTCTTTCTTTCTTTCTTTCTTTCTTTCTTTCTTTCTTTCTTTCTTTCTTTCTTTCTTTCTTTCTTTCTTTCTTTCTTTCTTTCTTTCTTTCTTTCTTTCTTTCTTTCTTTCTTTCTTTCTTTCTTTCTTTCTTTCTTTCTTTCTTTCTTTCTTTCTTTCTTTCTTTCTTTCTTTCTTTCTTTCTTTCTTTCTTTCTTTCTTTCTTTCTTTCTTTCTTTCTTTCTTTCTTTCTTTCTTTCTTTCTTTCTTTCTTTCTTTCTTTCTTTCTTTCTTTCTTTCTTTCTTTCTTTCTTTCTTTCTTTCTTTCTTTCTTTCTTTCTTTCTTTCTTTCTTTCTTTCTTTCTTTCTTTCTTTCTTTCTTTCTTTCTTTCTTTCTTTCTTTCCTTCGGGGAGTTCTTCAAGTTAAAGTAGAACTAAGTTTGAAGTGTTTGGACAAGTTTTTAGCCGGATAGCATCAACGCTCACTGATGAGAAACCAGGGAGTGCAACTCACAGAAGCTGTGCCAAGGTTTTTCCAAAAAATTGTGACCATCCCACTTAAGCAATTTCACTAAAAAATCAGTCTGTGGTATAGCTCATCGCCATTGAGGAACCAGACCTAGAACATTTTGATCAGTGCCATTTTCTTTCGTAACTGAGTATACTGATGCAGGGCCATGTAAAATTATGACCCACATATCCATGAACTCTTATATGAAAGCTCCTTTTGTACCTGGTAATTACTTAAGCGTACCCGTAATAACGATCATTTTGAACGAAATTAATATTTTACGACTGGTGGATTGTCACTTTCAACAAAATGTAAGCGAATGTTTGCAAAAAGATAATTTGAGTACATGCATGGGCGTCTACCCTTTGAAAGGGACACGTAGGACCACTCCCCTATATTTTGATGGTTGAGACAGGGATGTCGATTCTCCGGGAAGGGGGAAATTGCTAGCCCAATGAGAACATTGGGTGCAAACACATCATCCAATAATTACGGTAGATTAAAAAACAACAAACAGAATTAACAAAACGTAACATTGTGGTAAACACATGACTTCCAGAAAACGCCAAGTAGAGTGTATATGCGTGTCAATGTGAGAGTGAATGCATGATTGTCTGTGTGTATACGAGTGCTCTCGAGTTGATAGATTGCTTATTGACGATTCCAGACCGGAACAGAATCCCGGGTTTGACTGGCTGTTGGAAGATTTTTCCACAACAGCCCACAGACCAGATCTACGCCCCTATTTGGAGACACGATATTAAAGGTCCCTACCCAACATTCCGTAAAATAATAGTGTCGTGGCCAGGTCCCTACCCTACATTCCCTAAAATAATAGTGTCGAGGCCATATTTAACAAATGCCTTGCGGCATGTCTGAGGAAATTCAGTTCCATGAAAAGTGGAAAGATTTGTCCAATAGGAAGCACTGTAACCTGTTGCCAACGGGAATCAACATGAACTTCTCTTATGTCAACGACACCGAGTGCATGGTCAAGCCGTTAGAACGTCAGGCTTGCAGTCGGGAGGTCGGGAGTTCGAGTCCGGCCGGGTCACACCGAAGACTTTAAAAACAAACCTACTTCTGCTTGGTATTCAGCATAAACAATGGAGTAGGGAAAACAAGCCAGTAAGCCACAATTGGAAAAAGACCGTGGCCGACTCGACTTTGCCAGCGTTGCCCCGGAGGGTGGGAGACACGCCCCCCCCCCAAAAAAAAAACAACAATCCTGGCCACGGGCCTGAGGAGGGGAAGAAACCAGTGACGCCCTAACAGGAAAAAGGGCCGATTTAAACCAGTCGGTTAGAAACACAGCCATAAAACGTCATCTAACCAGGGAGCGAAACTAACCGCTCTCTGAACTAACTAACCATCAGTTTCAAGGGTGACTTCATCTACAAGGTCAACAATTTTCCTTGGAATTCCAGCTAGTGGTGTCACACGCAATGTTACGCTTCAATTAACATTATGGCGAAGTCACTAAGCAAGGTGAAGGATTGTTGCTACACATCAAGTATCGTTATAAATTTCCAAGGAACATTGAAAAGACAAAAACATGTTTTGAATCCCTTCGACTCAGTATACGGTATGAATTGTATTTGTCACGCGAGCCATAAGGGCAAGATGTGGAAAGAATGTTTTTTTTTTTATTTTTTTATTTTTCTTTAATTTTACGTTGTCAAGGCTATTGTGCTCGATATCTGTAGAATATACACACATACATTTATATATATATATATATATATATATAGCAATAAACGATAACAATGAAAAACAAAGTCAAAATTGACAAAAGGAGTACGATTAAGTATTTATATATATATATATATTATATATATATATATATATGGATATATAAATATATATATATATATATATATATTTATTTGCCAATTTGATATATATATATATATATATTTACCAATTTGATTTATATATTCCACGCAGTTGTCGCCAGCGTTTATTTTCACTTTATCTCTGCTTTCACAGGTCGCTGGCGAATACACAATTGTGTTCAGCTGGATAGCATCAACTTTGATCTTTGGTTGGGCTTGCGTCAAACGAGAACTAGTGCTGTTCCCAAAAATTAGGCGCCTGCTCAGGAGGTGAATTGCGAGTTGCTTCATCTGTCATTTGAACAAAGGCCAAACCAACTTGGCTTCATGGCTCAGTGGTTAGAGCGTCCGCACTAGAAAGCGGGAGGTCCCGAGTTCGAATACCGCTAGAGCCAACATCGTTTTTTCACCTCAAGCAGATTTTACAGCTTTACCAATTTGATTTATATATTCCACGTAGTTGTCGCCAGCGTTTATTTTCACTTCATCTCTGCTTTCACAGGTTTCTGTATCTCTTCGGAGATCCGCTGGCGAATAAACAATTGTGTTCAGCTGGATAGCATCAACTTTGATCTTTGGTTGGGCTTGCGTCAAACGAGAACTAGTGCTGTTCCAAAAAATTAGGCGCCTGCTCAGGAGGTGAATTGCGAGTTGCTTCATCTGTCATTTGAACAAAGGCCAAACCAACTTGGCTTCACGGGTCAGTGGTTAGAGCGTCCGCACTAGAAAGCGGGAGGTCCCGAGTTCGAATCCCGGTGGAGTCAACATCGTTTTTTCACCTTAGCCAGATTTTCCAGCTTTACCAATTTGATTTATATAATATATATATATATATATATATATATATATATATATATATATATATATATATATATATATATATATATATATATATATATATATATATATATATATATATATATATATATATATATATATATATATATATATATATATATATATATATATATATATATATAAATCCATAAAAACAGCATCTACCGCGTTGTGTGTCTTGTTATGTCCCCATCAACTCCTTACAATCGTTTCTAAGTCCCTGTAGTGCGGACGCACTGGTAACACACGCACTACCCATGACAACATCCATCCAGCAAGCCAAACCAAAACGCGCCGACGTCAAGCGTACAACCTCTTTACAAAGGGATTGCCAATAATGAAATGTTTGCCTACTTCGCGACGCAATTTTAAACACAGCTCAACGACGCAACCGTGCAAAACAAGTTAATAGTGATGACGCGATAAAAAATAAAAGTAATAATAAATACACGCTAGGCGATTATGATGTCATAATGAACGGACTTCGCAAGGAAAATTGAACACGATCAATTTAAGTTCAAGTTCGGCAAACAGTCCGTTGTAAAAAAAATAAACACAGTCTATAACAGTTCAAGTTTGACGTTCAGCCCGTTAGGAGCTAGAGTGAGTATTTTCCTGAACCGCCTATTACGGCCTTTAGAAGTGAGAAAAACATCTCAAGTCACTTGGTTCGGGCCTCACATCCCCAACCCCTTATGATACATCCGGCAGGGACGTTTCCTTGTAACCGTAGTAGATGTAATACTTGTAAACTTGTTAGCAAAGACAGGCTTCTGTCTGTTGTAGGTCCCAACAACAACTCCTTCGACGTCAAACATCATTTTACATGTACGTCTACTAATATAGTGTATATCCTAGTTTGTAAGCGCTGTGCCATGATGTATGTGGGTGAAACTAAACGTCGATTAGCTGATCGGGTTACTGAACACTTGAGATCCATTAGGCAAAACCTTTCAGGTTACCCGGTTGCCAACCATTTTAACCCCCCATCGGCCTGTTCTATACAGGATCTGATGGTCACGGCGGCCATCTCATGCAGAGGTTCCGACCGTGATCGTCTTACTGCCGAAAATCGAATGATAGTAAGGCTAGGAACTCTAGCTCCTAACGGGCTGAACGTCAAACTTGAACTGTTATAGACTGTGTTTATTTTTTTACAACGGACTGTTTGCCGAACTTGAACTTAAATTGATCGTGTTCAATTTTCCTTGCAAAGTCCGTTCATTATGACATCATAATTGCCTAGCGTGTATTTATTATTACTTTTATTTTTTATCGCGTCATCACTATTAACTTGTTTTGCACGGTTGCGTCGTTTAGCTGTGTTTAAAATTGCGTCGCGAAGTAGGCAAACATTTCATTATTGGCAATCCCTTTGTAAAGAGGTTGTACGCTTGACGTCGGCGCGTTTTGGTTTGGCTTGCTGGATGGATGTTGTCATGGGTAGTGCGTGTGTTACCAGTGCGTCCGCACTACAGGGACTTAGAAACGATTGTAAGGAGTTGATGGGGACATAACAAGACACACAACGCGTTAACGTAGGTGCTTGGCCTTTGTACGCGCGCCGATCGAGTTGTATCGGCACGCGTTTGTTGTTTCTTTTGAATATCGTTTTTTGATCAGTTATTATTTTGCTGCCTGATGAAGGGTACATACCCGAAACGTTGCGGAGCTTTCTTCCGAATTTTAGCACTTTTTTATTAT
Source organism: Holothuria scabra (assembly GCA_037179385.1). Classification (NCBI taxonomy): domain Eukaryota; kingdom Metazoa; phylum Echinodermata; class Holothuroidea; order Aspidochirotida; family Holothuriidae; genus Holothuria; species Holothuria scabra. Next base: position 13,930,958 of record CM074198.1, read on the forward strand.
TCCAATTTGTTTATCTATCTATATATATATATATATATATATATATATATATATATATATATATATATATATATATATATATATATATATATATATATATATATATATATATATATATATATATATATATATATATATATATATATATATATATATATATATATATATATACAAAAAAGAAGGAACAAGATGGTGACGCTTTCATTACATCCAGTGAAAAAAGTGTAAAACTAAAGGCAAAATATTTCAGGCACCTTGCCCGTCATCAGTTGCTAAATACGACGACTGAGAGTGGAATACTACGAAAAGTCAGTACCTAGCAACTGGTCTTACACACAGAGGGGAAGATCAACCCCACTCGGAAAGCTTTTAACAATAACACAAATCGAATTAAGATCAAGAGTTAGAAAACTTAGTTACAACAGTTAAATTTGTTGAACCCACGAGTAATGGCTTAGAATCGATAAATCTTTATTTAATCCTGTTATGTGGGATTTAATTTTTAGGATGGTCTTCAATTCGAATTGTTTGCGTTTATCAGCAGAGGGGAAATTACCAGCTAAAATAAAGAAACGTAGATCGTGGATGGAATGATTAGGTGAGTTAAAATGCGCTGCTACAGGGAATCCGGTCTTATTATGTCTAATTGAGTGTTTATGGTTGTTAAATCTGAGACGAAATCTGTCGCGATTATATATATTATTATATTATATATATATATATATATATATATATATATATATATATATATATATACATATATATATATATATATATATATATATATATATATATATATATATATATATATATATATATTGAAAAGGTTGCAATAAGTTCTTACAACATAGCTTTACAGAACTGTTTCGTAAGGGCCAATAATGTAGGTCCTCACTCCTCACAAGCCTGAAGTAGAATGATATCAATAACGTTAAATCCGTATATGTTCGCTGCTTTTGAACGTGTCCGTTTTTAAGCACGTGTTGGTTCCGTGTTCGATGTGAACAGGCACGAACGGTGTACAGCGAGCCAAGATACATTACCTATTAGAATAGTTACACAGTAGATGTTTGTTCCTGTGTCTACAAGAGCTTACCAGTTCGTTTCTTTTATTGAGAGTTGCTAAGGAAGGTTTTAGTATAATGAAGAACTTTTCTTCCAGACAGAGATTACAAGTTTTAGATGAAGTGGAGTATGCTCGAGCTTTGTTCATTAGTTTCCATTTTACGGAGTGTTTTACATTTGTATCCTTTAGTTTCCAGATGTATTCACTGAGTGCAGTTGCGTGTCTTTTGTCTTTGTGTTTAAAGCTAGACTTGTGGGCGGTGTATCTTGTTTTGAATGTGTTCTCTGTTAGACCAATGTATGTTTCTTCGTTGTTGTTGTCGTGGCGTGTTACAGTTGCTTGGTACACAATGTTGTTCGTGAGGCAGTTGCCTTCCAATGGGCACTCACTTTGCTTTCTGCAATTGCAGTTGCTTCGCGTTGCTGGTTGTACTTCATGTTTCGCCAGTATGTATTTGTTGTGCGCTGATATAATTTTGTCTATGTTTGCCATGCAGCTGTAACTCAGTTTCACCGTGTTCCTGTTGAGTAAAGTATGTAGTGTGTGCCCAGGTGGGAAGCAGCTGTCCAAGAGGTTAAAGAATTTCTTGCCAATGTTGGTTGTGACACTGTCACTAAACGGGGGGTTGAACCAGGTTATGTTCCTATTTCGTCTTCGTTTCGGAGCTCCCTTGGAATGACTGGTGCTAGGGGGTTGGGTCTCGTACTTTAGGTTGTATCCATAGCCACTTCTTTGTAATGCTTCCTGGTATACGGGTGATGATGCGTTGAATGTGTTTTCGTCGGAAGAAATGTTGGATAGTCTCCTGTTGATGCTTTCTGGGATGTTCTTTATGATAAGTGGGGGGTGGTTGCTCTGTTTGTGCACATAGAGAGGGGTGTTGTTGGGCTTCATGTATGGCTTGTATGTGCTTGTGCTAAGATCAAGGGTAAGGTCTAAGAAGTTCACTATTTTTTTTGTTTGCTTCAATTTCTATTTTAAGATTGTTTTTTGAGAATATCTTGCATATTTCTTTCTTTATTTTTTCTGTTTGCCTTGGTGTTGCTTTGCAAACAGCCAAACCGTCGTCTCTGTATAGGCCGACATTCATGTTAATGTGCTGAAGTTGTGATAGGAGGTACAATCCTATTAGTTCACAAGTTTCAGCACCGTCGAAACTACCCATGGTGACATCGAATAAAGATTCGGTACGCTTGCACCATGGTGTTTCAACGTTGAACAGCATAGTTTTCTTTGTGTGGAAGATAATGTGCCTTTCGAATGATGGTATGTTTGTGTAGTTTGATGCAAAGTCTAAAGCCTCGTTGAGGAGGTCGGTAGTAATTGAGGGGTAAAACTCACAAACGTCAAAAGCAATAAACGATTGTTGGTGTTTGTCGTGTATTTCACTAAACCAGTCAATGACTTCACTTGTGTTCTTCCAATGGTTGTAACCTGTAGATTGTTTGATTTCTGAATTTATCCGTTCTAGTATTTGTTTGCTAATCTTCCCTAGTTCTGATTTTGATGGGTTGATTAGTCTGCATGTGGGTTTGTTGTTGAAGTTCGGTTTGTGGTCTTTTAGTGTAATAAATGCTTGTTTTTCGCTTGTGATGTCGACTCTGTCACTAATTTCAAGTTTTGAAGCTATAATTTTGTCAGCTGCAGTGATTTGATTGCGTGTGTTGGGCGGTGCTTTTTTGTATGCTTTGTTAACGTTTTGTTGTACCAGCTTGTTATACTGTTCAGGTTCTAATTTGTAGAAGTTGTTGGTTTTGTCAGCCGCAACGTATACTTTACTGTCCGCTTTGATTTTGGTCGTGTCGGTTTTTAACTGTGCTTGGAAGGGCTTGCGATTGTTGTTAAACTTAATATTCTGTACAAGGCTCATCATGCCGTCCTCGAACTCTTTTAGTTCGGGTATCTGAGGCGGAGCCTTTGTTGATCGGAAGCCGTAATGTTCTTTTTTGTTTACACCGGTTTGGGGGTTGAGAAAGAAATAAGTTCTCCATCTAATTCCTCAGAAATGATTCAGTTTTTAAGATGAATCTTTTCAAATAGCTCTTGTTTGACGGTATAGGTATGTTCTTTGTAGAATATCCGAAATTGACTCGGTCGAACCTATTGTCCATTATGGTTTTCAAAGTGCTCAACAGAAAACTGGAGCTAAATAACCGTAATAGTAAAAATTAATTAGTAATGTCAACCAGGCAATGGTAAAGTGCTCAACCCTGTGAAGGGAGCTGTAATATTGAAAAGGTTGCAATAAGTTCTTACAACATAGCTTCACAGAACTGTTTCGTAAGGGCCAATAATGTAGGTCCTCACTCCTCACAAGCCTGAAGTAGAATGATATCAATAACGTTAAATCCGTATATGTTCGCTGCTTTTGAACGTGTCCGTTTTTAAGCACGTGTTGGCTCCGTGTTCGATGTGAACAGGCACGAACGGTGTACAGCGAGCCGAGATACATTACCTATTAGAATAATTACACAGTAGATGTTTGTTCCTGTGTCTACAAGAGCTTACCAGTTCGTTTCTTTTATTGAGAGTTGCTAAGGAAGGTTTGAGTATAATGAAGAACTTTTCTTCCAGACAGAGATTACAAGTTTTAGATGAAGTGGAGTATGCTCGAGCTTTGTTCATTAGTTTCCATTTTACGGAGTGTTTTACAAGATACACCGCCCACAAGTCTAGCTTTAAACACAAAGACAAAAGACACGCAACTGCACTCAGTGAATACATCTGGAAACTAAAGGATACAAATGACATTGACACTACTACAAATGACGTTGACATTACTAATTAATTTTTACTATTACGGTTATATATATATATATATATATATATAAATATATTGCGGTGTCTGAATGTGTAACGTGTTTCGTAATCTTATTAATTTTCCATGAAAAATTTCCGTGGCTAAGACATTTTTTCTTTTTGGAGGCCTTATCTAAGCTTTTTAAGGAATTCGGATACGCTTAGGAGTTTTCTGAGTAATTAAAACCATGCCAACTTGAACTCAACTGTCTGCCCGATTTTTTTTCAGATTCTTGCCCAAATTTCAGATCTTGAGAAAATGGGCAGTGTTCCACCTGCCCACCTCATTCGCCTATGTATAGATATAGATCAAGCCATCAACTTCGTTTGTTATGAACAAAATTTTGTTTTTTATTGGGTTTTTTTTTCACCCTTGTCTTGACAAACTCATTAGCAAAATGCCAGGATTTATTTCGTCTAATAAAGAATAATTAGCATACGTAATTACCCTTAATGGTTGCAACTTAGAAAAATGAAAGCGATAACAACCGCCCACGACGCATTTCTCCAAAGCTATGTTCCGGCTTAATGAGTTACATTAGCGTAATGTAAAACAAAGATTAAAACCAAAAATGTCAGTTTTTATTGTCTTTATATCCGATGTTTATCAAAATATCTTGTACTTTTGTTGAGAAATGTTTCTTTCGGATATTTTGTAAGGCACCTTCGTATTTTAATAAACATTTTTTATGTCTTTTCAATTTAGTAAAGTTACCATCTATACCGGAAATATCACCTATTTCAGTCGACGAGTTGAGTGAAATTTGGGGAAAATGAACGTCAGCATAAAATTTGCTCTAACTAAATTCAGTTACCAACGGAGTAACTAGCTGGTAAATCTTTATCGTGGTATGACGTCAGTTTTAATAGATCTTATGCACTGACGTCATTTTGGAGAACAATAATGGCCTCGGCACGCACACAGGAGACTCGTGCCACGTGAGTTCAGTAGAATTACACACTTATCCGATTGGCTGACAAATCAAGCGTCTGCATTTGTTGATGTAACTTGCAAATAATACGCGTTTCCTTTTACACGAGGGAAGACTTTTTGCGCTGTGACATCATACGCAAAGGTTTTATATAAAATAGTATTAGTCGTCAACGAAACAAAAATATGTTAAATTTTAGTGGTCCAACAGACTGACAGAAGGATGTATTAATTTTAATGCCTGCACCACAATAATGACGAAAACTTTACCAAGGAAAGGGAGAGAAAGGGATGGGGAAAGGGAAGGGGAGAGACGCGAGTGCGTGGAGAAATTAAACGAAACAGGATAAAAAGCGGATCCATAAATGTAGTCAAATCAAAGGGGCATGGGGCTTGTTGTATGTATGCATTTTGGCAATGAATAGGGTCAAGTCGTCTTTGATGCGTTTTAGCACATTTGCCCCAAACCTCTCTGGCATTTCACTTCAAAATCAGTGCCTTGTGTGACTCTGAGAACATAAAAAGTAATATTTTGTAAAGACGTGCCTATGATGAATATTCATGAATAACTTTATGGTGAAGATTTTTCTTTAAGTAGGTGCTCTTGTTAAAACCACCAGAAAATCTAGATAGGTTCAAATAGACTGAGGGGTACACGGTGAACGGTTTGTGGGAGCAGGTTTGACACCTTGGGCATAAGGGAAATTTATATAGATCTTTGAATGTCAAAGCGAGGAAATAATGATTTATTTTCTCGGCGGTAGTAAACACAGAGTGTAAGTAAAATTGTATTTACAAACTCTTCTTGAAGAGTGCATTTTCCTGCTAACTGGAGGATGGAATATTCGCGCTAGATGCAACCGCGCTTTGCCATCGTAGCTTCCTCAGATAAACTTGTGTTCCGCCTGTGTGATGTCTACAATTTTGTAGAGCAATTGTTCCTCTTGAGTTAACTGGTATTCTTTTAGTACGGATTCTACAATTCTCAGGTATATATAGCACGCCCTCACCCCGATATCTGATTTTTACTGTTCACAGTATCATGGATCATCAATCACGTACTACATGTATATTGACGGAAACGGTGTGGGATTCTCCCGCAGACGAATATTCTAAATTTCGGATCTGTGAATTGAATAAGGGAGCGTCAACATTTTGGCACAACAGAATTACTTGAATTGTCACAGATTTTTGATGTATTTAGAGGAAAGTGAGGACAACCTTTTCATTTTGTATTTTACCCTTTTCTGTTCTATGCCTCTGGTTTGAAAGGGAATACATTTGAGGTGGTTTTTAATTCCCTCTCGACTGTTCGACTGACATTAACGACAGATTAAGTGTTTGCAACTAAATCGAAATCTTGAAACACTTGGGTTAAATGTAACCAAGATCGGTGTTGTTCTATTTACTTCAACATAATCCTGATAAAATTTTTCCATGCAGTCCTGATTAAACCAACACAAATTCTGGTTGAAGTAACTAGGATTTGAGTTACCGTATCATAAGAAACTTAACCAGGATTGTGTTGCAGTAAAGAGAACACTGATTCTGGTTAAATTTAACATTGTTGCTTTGAGAGCGTTTAGTCCACTACTTGTAATAGTAACTTATGCTTTGAAAGGCGGTTGCTAAACGACACGAAAAGACCACGAATATGTAAGAAACCTACATGACTTATGCATCAAAATTACTGGTTGGGTCTTACCAATTGAAACAATTGTCTTTTGTTTGTTTTGTTTTTTGGAGACCATTTCAGAGGAGAAACCGCATATTGCTATTAGATAAGTAACTAATCATTTACACAGTGTGGTGTAACTCCCATCTGAATGGACAGGTATTTCTGGAGATATCAGTAAATATAGTTTCTAAATTTATGTTTCAAAGTGAATTTGAGGGCAGCAGATTTTATATTACTTCCTCACATTAAAATGGAATGCTTTGTTTCTCTTTGTTTTTTCACACTGTTGTGTTGACATTGCAGTTAATAGGAACAGAACTCCATCAGAGAAATGCAAAGTTTGTAAAGTTCTCATATCACTTATGCAATCACATTCTGATCATATTGGGTTGTTGAGGAGAAAGTAAGCTGTTAATTTTAAAGAAAACAAAAGTCTGTCCATGAATGTGGGGATATAATGTAATATGTGCTTGCTTCAAATTCACTGTTAGTTGAAAATGTGACCACTTTACCTGCTCATATCTTGAGAGCCACACATCCGATTTCAATGCAACTTTTGCTGAAATGCTTAGAATAAGTACCCCTGTGACATATCAAAGCTCGATGAGTGTGACCTTAAACCCTCCTTTTAAGTTATACTAGGGAGTTGTCTCTGTTTTCTTTTTTACTCAAAGTCTGTCGAAACTTCTACAAACCATGAAGCAGTGAATTATAAACCCTGCAGATTTGTTTGTAAAACAGCGCTCTCATTTACAGTAATTGTCTGCATTATTGTATTCAGTCACTTCACACGCTTCTAAAAATCTCTCAATTAACAGAACAAAAAAAGAGAGATACATTAGGATTAAAGAACGATACTGGCAAATACTTTTTCTTAAGTCCACCGACCCTCTTGCAAAGGGCCATTCGGCAAATATTTGACACTTCTTTTTGTAATCTTCATTTTATGTATGTCCTTTTTTGTTCTGTAAACTTATAGCAATATCTGAGTGTGTAGGGACCTCTTGAGTTCCTATATGGGAACTCCCTTGATGAGCGACGCACTCAACAGAAGAAACTTCCATAGAGGGCGCTCTGTCAAAACATAAAACATCATTACCTTCTGGAGAAACTGTGTTGCTTGACTGCTTGAAAATTCGGGCAACGGATATTAGAACGAATTATTAACACAGGAACAGTATCTGTTTTGGTTGGCACACAATTTGCATTTGTTATTTTATTATTATTATTTTGCCATGGACTAAATTTCCCAATTTGGTCAGTGTCTTGACTTAAAGTCCTCAATAAATACAGGCTACCCCTCACGTGGAAGCTCACGAGGTCTTTTACACTAATTTTAAATTTAAAATTTGAGTACCCATGGCCAGTCAGCTTTTGAACTGATCCGTGTATGTGAAAAGCCCGTGGTATGATTTATTTATAATATGATTTATGATTTATTTATAATATGCGAATTACACCTAGAGATTCACATTCTTGGTGTTTTCATAGTATTTCGTAGAAGTTTTCAGGGCTGTAGTCGAGTCTGGACTAGGACTCGGGATTTCAGTATTTGAAGGACTGGTTGATTTTCCCGATTGAGAAAGGACAGGGTCGTTGAAAGCTGAAATTGCAAGACTCGTGGCTCGTAGTCTCCGTAATCGACTACAGCTCTGTCAGTGGTATTTTTCTTAATTTATGGCATCATGAACATATCGCAAGAAAATGAAAGTAGTACGTACTGCCTTGTACTTGTTATATTACATATTGATTTTATGTAAACAGCCAGGTTGTGCCAAGTACGACTCCTAATGATTATCACTGGTCACTTGATCACTGTATCCTTTTTCGGAAAATGTCCGATTTTGACCTGAACAAGTTTGTTCTTACCTTTTACCAGTTCCTGGGTCAGGTTTTGCTTCATATTGGGAGACCTTTAACAGCAGATCTTAGAAAAATATTGAGAGAAATATCGGGCTGTTTCCTTTGATAGAAAATGTTATTATAGTGCTAGTCCGTCTTTTAAACTATGTTCGGTTTTGATCCAAAGCATGACCACTCACGTGATGCTGAGTGTATTGCAAACCACATATATGGGGTAACCAAGAAGTGCCACCTGACACGCTAGTTGTTTGTCAATGTGCAATTTTTGGGGGTGAAATAAGCATATTTATTAATCAATGGCTTTGAGTTATCACTTCACAAGATTTCAATTGCCCTATTGGAGATAAACTAAACTGGCTTAGTTTGAGAAATTTGCGAAACCCTTTTCATTACACAATAAGTCGTGAAGCCTAGGAGAGGAGCTCCCGCGGTTGAATATAAACTTAACTAGAAATTGAATTTGCATGGCAAATCCGACGTAGCCTCTGTGAAACAGACCGACAGAGGTGGCTGTAGTCTTGGGTATTTTTCAGATATAACGTGAGAATAATTACTTCACAACAGTGAAGAAACACCCTCTGTGGTGAATGCTTTTAAATCCGTTGAGAACACTGTAGTTCGAAGCATAGGCCGTCATTTTGGGTCCAAAATTTGCTGTAAGGAGAAAGTTGATTTCAACGGTTAAACCGATCACCAATCCTATCCTAGATCCTAGATATGTGCAGTTGGAGACTGGACTAAGGACTTGTGTATATATTTCAGTGTGCCTAGCAAACGATCACACACAGTCTTTACTCCTGAAACAGAGGACTTAACCTAGACTGTAGTCAAACGTTACCCTTCTTGCCTAGGCCTACAACTACCTCCGGGAAAAGCTGTGATAGAGGCTGCGCTTTGCTTTCTTTCGTAATTTTTATATGCTTAATAACGTGTCTAGCGTGATGAAAATGAACCATAATAATCATAGGCGGCGGAAAATGTTTTTTTTATTGGGGGGGGCACAAGTTTTCGGCAGCCGACATAGTGGTGACGCCGTAAGGCGTCCGGATTTGCGCGAAGCACAAAACCCCTTCGGCGTAGCATAAAGAGGCCCGCTAATGGGCCCCTGGTCGGTTTCCGGGGCAAAGCCCTGGTAGGGGTCCAAGGCAGTGGCGTGGCTAGGATTTTTTTTTTTTTTTTTGAGGTGGGCTATGAGGGGATAAATACTTTTGTAGGGGGGGGGCTGGAGTTTACTATCTAAGCGTAGCGCCACCATCAGTTGGCGCGGAGCCTACAAAGAAAATTTTGGATTTTGAAACCTCCCAGATGGCTGGAAATGGCATTTGCCAGGCTAAATTGTCTTTAATTCTGGTGAGAAAAATTTGTGATTTTTCCAAGATTAAAACACACTTTTGAGATACTGATTAGCTCAGTTCATTACTCGACTGGACTATGCATCCTAGGATTTCAAATCCGGAATCCTGCTGAATGTTGCAAGCAGCTGTTCCAGTGCACGCCTAAGTAAGGTATTTCCATAGGCGTAGGGGAGCATTTCAGTTTGGGGCAGAAGATTTTTGCCCGAAAAATGTAATTCTGTCCGCAAGACAGTCAAAGCGGAGCGCCACCACTGGTTGGCGCGGAGCGTCCAGAAAATTTGAAAATTCGTACCTCTCAGACAGTCGAACATGACATTTCCCAGGCTTGTAAAGGGGATCCAAGCGGTCGCCTTTTTAAGTTTCAATTGCAGATAAACGTACGTTCGTTCCAAACTAAAATTCAGCCAGAAAGACTAAGCGGAGCGTCACCATTAGTTGGCGCGAAGCGAACAAAACATTTTGAAATATCCGACCCCTTCGACAGTTGAAAATGGCATTTCCCGGGCTTTATATGGGGATTTAAGCAGTTGCTATTTTGAATTTCCTTTTGTTAAAAAATGTTCACTTGAAATTTAAATTCTGCTATGAAGCGGTTCAAATGGAACACCACCATAAGTTTGGGCGACACGTACAGGAAATTTTGAAAAATCTGACCCTTCAGACAATCACAAATGTCATTTCCTATGCTTATAGGGGGTCTTAGAAGCCGCTTATTCGAGCTTCTGTTTGCACAAAAATTTTCACCTGAAACTAAAATCCTGTTAGGGCGACTACTTATGCGGAGCTTCACCTGGCGCGAAGCGAACAGAAAATTTTGAAAAATCGGACCCTGGGACAGTTGAAAATGACATTTCCCAGGCTTATAGGAGGATCTTAGCCATTTTGATCAGAAGAATCAGATAAAATGTACCACTACCATTGGATGAAATGAAGTACATGTTTTTTCTTCTATTGTCACGTTACAAGGTGTAATTTCAAGCAGACTTATGGGAAGACATTTTCACCCTGCGTCATTAAAGTATCGAAAAACAAATTACCCGATTTTCATAACCATTGCCCGTATTTGGCTCTAGAGCAGGGTAGATGGCAAACTTTTAAGCACCTGAACACCCTCCTGTCTATCCCTTGAATTAATTTGGCAATTGAAAACGTCGGTTACAGCATGTTTAACCTTTGCCCGAATATTTGACCATTTCGGGCAAATTTTTGCAAGACTGCAGTGTGAAGTTGGGATGATGAAAACCTTTTTTTCACATTCTACCCAAATGTGTCGCAGATATTTTTTATTTTCCATGAAAATTGTACTGTAAATATAGCGTCTTCTGTTTTTCGGCAAACATTTGAAGCTATTAAAATAATCGACCATTTTGGGTATTGTGTTACACAAGATTTGAAACCAGGCTCAAGAATACTTGTTTCTTTTATGACACAGGCTTCCCAAATGTGTCGCGATCTTTTTATCTCTTTAATGTTTCGTAACTATGTTACCCTTGCTATGATACTTTTCCATTTTCAGGCAAATGCTTGAAAGAATCTGGATATTCGACGATTTCGGGCATTGTGTTGTGATTATATGTGGAGTAACGGTCACGAATAATAGCTTTTTGAGCTGCCCTCTTTTTGAGATTTCGGCCACATTTAGGAATTTTCTGAAAAACCATCCCATTTTTTTTTTAAAAATTAAAGGGCTGTCCGAATTATTTCCAAATTCCTGCCCGAATTTTTCCCAAATTCTTGCTCGAATTTAGATTTTGCGGAAATTTGGGTCAGTCTCCCCTCTGCCCCGTCTCGCACGCCACGGGGTATGTCCACTTCAGCCAAGAGCTAAGGGAGGTCCTGTGAGGTAATAGTGGTTAAGGTTGCGACCCATGAGACTGCATTGACCCAACATGGGTTTGGTGGTTGCACTGGCCAATGACTGACAGCAATGGCCGTGCAAATTCCTTCCAACCATAATAGACCCAAATATTCTACCCACCACACCAAGTATGATTTTGGAACGATTTTGTGCATCCCCAGGAATTGACAAAAATCTCTACAGGAGGTAGAAACATGCCAGATGCTAGAAGCACACTTTAATCCACACCAAGGTAGCCAATTTTAGCCACTTCAAATCTGTTAGAAAATTATCCATTCAAAAAACCCGAAGGGTAAAAAGTCAAGAGATTCCGAAGATATGAAGCTTGTCAAAGCCTATCTGAATTTATTCCGAGACTCAGAGTGGGGCACAATTGCAGAATACCCTGCAACTGTTTGAAGGGCGAAAATAAACTCTCCTACAGGTTATCGTTAATGTGGGGGTCCAGGGGCGAAGCCCCCGGAAGCGTTGCAACTTTTGGACTCTGAAAAGTAATGTTTGAGCCAAAAGATAGCCGAAATGTAATAAAAGCAACTTCAATTTGTTAAATTACTTTTGAAAAATTAATTTGCCACATTCAGTTATGGGGGGGGGGGGGGAGTTCCCCCCAAAAAATCTCATAAAAAATTATTGGGGGGGCAGGCCCCTCCCCCTGGCCCCCCGCTTCCGCCGCCCATGATAATGATATTTACCAAAACGAACAGGTGTCGAAGGTAATAAACTGTTTAAAAAACGTTCCCTTCGCAGCAGTGTATGCCGCAGCGGTATTCACGGACATGTACAACTTATGCATGTATTGTACATGGCCCCTATACAGTTCTGCACATGATAGCAGACGAACAAGTCGCACGAAATAGTCTTAGACGAGGCGGAGAAGGGGCGGGGGGGGGGGTATCGTCACCCGAAAGCGAAAATTATGAGACAAAGTGCATTTGGTCAGGGTCGCTGATTCCGAAAATCGAGGGTATACGGGCCGTAACCGGGCTTTTCTGCGCCATTTTGACGTTTAAAGTTCAAAGGGCGCCCTCTATTTATCTCCCTATATTTACGGTCCAGTCATTAACTGATGTGAGACTCGGCTTTAATATTCTGTAAATATAATGTCAAGTGATAAATACGGGAAATATTAGTATTCACATTAATATGCTAGTTAGATAAGGTTAAAGGTCAAGTTATAATGTTAGCAGAGTAATAGGCCGAGAGTTTGGGTCATGGGAAATTACATCCGTAGACCTGCCTTACACCCTACAAACACCATAAATACTCATTTTAGAGCAAGCGGCAGGAATGGCGCTATCTGACGACCCCCTCCTTCCTCATCTGGGAACAATGGACCCCCTTTTGAAGACTTAGTTGCATAAGTGTAATGCCGACAACTAGGGTTGTGTTGGTCATCGCACGATCGTGGTTTGTAAGTTCATTTCTTTCTCCAATTATTAATTATATACAATACATACAATTTTAGTTATGGGGGACAGATGTAGTACTAGTCATATCGAAAAGTTCGATTATTAACCTCACAATGCGTTAAAGTGTACGGGCGTTTTTTATTGTTCGGTTTTCGCTTAATGTTGTTCTCGGTGTTGTGATTTAAGGTCTGGCAAATTTGGATTTGTGATGTCCATGCTTTACACACACAGTGAATATTTTTTTGATTGGGCACACCTTTTAATTTTGTCGTAAAACATTTGTTTACGCGAATTGATGTCTTTAAGCAAAAATTTGCTTTTTACCCCAAATTTATAATTTAAAGGATTAATACTTCTAACCACAAATATATCGAAATGGCTAACCGCATTTCTGCATGTCATAGGTAGCAGGAGGAAAAGAGTTGGGTGTTATTTGGGTCTATAATTTTGTCGTAAGCCGCGTTTGTGTGACATAAAATGACGCTTTATTTGGGGGAAATTCCCCAAAATTATGACGTCACAAAATTTTGAAATCGTCAAAAATCATGTATTTCGAATGAAAATGGTGTTTCAGGGGTTGCTTTTACCTAGACATATCATTTCGAAGCATAATAAGAAATTTTGGTGTAAAATGAGCAAATGATCGTTTTTGTTAAAAAAAAACTTTCGATATGGTTGCCCAATCAAGGCTTGACATATATTCTATGACATCTTTCGGAGAGGACATTAAAGTGATTTCATTTACCGAGCCTTAGTCGGCACGGTTCTCAGAATCGATTCCCGCTCTATGGCATAGGGAGGAATATGTGCATAAAAGTGCCATTCACAGTGGATGTGTACGAAGGCGTGGTCGATGAATTGCTCAACTGCCCGGTACGTGGGCTCAGAATAGGCTCAGAGGAGAGTTTTTAAGTGCGCGGCTATTCATCTAAGTGGCTCATTTTCAGGGGTGGTGTTACCTGGGGCCGGAAGTTCGGATTTACTTGGGAAATCTCGATCCCTTGTGGGACAGTGATTACTACTTCGGATAGCCTTGCTCCGGGAAGTATATGTAATGTATGTATACAAATTTTCACGTTTAGCTAAGGAATCATAAAGTATCGAGCACTTTTGCAGTTTGCTTGGCCCTTGTGGTACTTTTTGCCATTGTTCCATGAAAGCCAAGTATTCTGTTTGGTCACTGAAAGAAAGGTCAAGTGAACTTTTACTCCATCATCTCATGTTTGGGTAGGAAATTAATATGTCAAGCATTTAAAGATTGATGTAAACATGTTTCATAGGCTACTTCTTCAACTTTGGCTTCAAGTTTACTCTGATGGACTTCTGACCACAACTTACTTTTCGCTACCCAAAATTTGGAATTTATTCCCTAAATTACGTTTTTTTTTTCTGGAACTCGTCTCAAAATCCTATGCCGTCATATGAAATACACGTAAGACTGACCTTTGTAATAAATCAATGAGATATTCTATCACAATCGCACCTTTAAAACCAATATTATTGACGTATTACTTACGTAGGCTATTGGGGTAGAATTGCATCAAACTTCATGGGTGATCTCCACTCCACTTCCGTCCCTTTCGTTCAAGTCTTCTCCAAACCTGCCGATTGAGCAGGCAACGCAGGTGGGAAGATGTTCGAGACATGTCTATAGCCCTCTCCCTCCATACATGTATGCACACATTTCTGCCAAGAGCATTTTAGTCTGCTTCAAAATGTCATTTGTGTCGCTTTAATTTGGCTAAAAAGGGGAACAGATCGCAGCGGGATTTTTTCAATGGGGGACTTTAGTGAGAGGCGGATAGCAAATTGAAGGCTATGACATAAATTGTACATGGTATAATTTGAAAGCATATATCTTGCGAATTTTTATATTTATTTTTTCGTATATTTCCCGTTACAATGCTATCCGAAGTAGTAATATCATTGTCCCACAAGGGATCGAGATTTCCCAAGTAAATTCGAACTTCCGGCTCAGGTAACACCATCCCTGCAGATGACCCACTTAAATGAATAGCCGCGCACTTAAAAATTCGCTCCTGAGCCTATGCTGAGCCCACAGGCAGTTGAGCTACTCCCTCGATCACGCCTTCGTACACATCCATGTGAATGCACATATTCCTCCCTATGCCATAGAGCGGGGACCGATTCTTCGAAACGTGCCGATAAAGACTCGGCAAATGAAATTACTTTAAATGTTCTCTCCAAATAATTTCATGCAATTTATGTCAAGCCTTGATTGGACAACACTGGTACTATATTTGTTCCCCATAACTACAATGGTATATATTGTGTGCAATTAATAACTGGAGAAAGAAGTGAACTCACAAACCACGTGCGATGACCAGCACAACCCTAGTTGTCGGCACTACACTTATACAATTTAATTCTTCGAAAGTGGTTCATTGTTCCCAGGTGGGGAGGCCGGGAGGTCGTCAGATAGCGTCACCCCTGCCGCTTGCTCCAAAATGAGTATCTATGGTGTTTGTAGGGTGTAAGGCAGGTCTAGTTTGATGTAATTTCCCATGACTCAAACCCTCGACCTATTTCTCTGCTAACATTATAACTTGACCTTTAACCTTATCTAATAAGCATATTAATATGAATACTAATATTTCCCCGTATTTATCAGTTGACATTATATTTACAGAATATTAGAGCCGAATCTCACATCAGTTAATGACTGGACCGTAAATATATGGAGGAAACGAGATTTTTGATAAATAGAGGGCGCCCTTTGAAATTTAAACGTCAAAATGGCGCAGAAAAGCACGGATATGGCCCGTATACCCTCGATTTTCGGAATCAGCGACCCAAAATTGACCAAATTCACTAGGTCTCATAAATTTCGCTTTCGGGTGACGATACCCCCCCCCCCCCCCCCCCCATTCTCCGCCTGGTCTATCTTGCTCAAGACGGTATTATTAGTACTACATTGGGGTAGTTCGATACAACGTCTGTACAAGAACAAATGTGAACACGCCCTCTACATAGCCTCAAAATTTATATCTATAATAATGAAAGAGATTCTCGAGCACGTACAGTCCAGTTGACAAGCGCCCTCATTATTGATCCAGAGTCAAAATAGCGTGGAAAATAAGTATTATACTAACGTCTTGACCAAGACTACGCACAAAACTGAGCAGTGACAGATAGAGAGACCAGATCATACACGTATCATATGTGCTAGACAGATAACCAACTTGTATACGTACCGAAGCTCGTAAGCAAACTCTGTTACTTCACTCGGTGTATGAATCGTTATCAGTGAACCAGATTATCAGCTTAATAGGAATTATCTTCCGAAAAGTATGTTAACATAGCGTCCTCTGTCCAAATTTTACAAAATACTACTACGCAGAATCCTCAGTTCCATCTTAATTGTTGATAACGAACGATTTGGAACTTAATGACATCTGATTATAAACATTACGGAAAAGGTGTGATCATGATGAATCACGCGAAGGCTACTTGACTGTTCTAGTGACCAAAACCAAAGAGGTTTTGTATTAATCCGCTCTATGCAAACTATGCGCTGAAGGGTTTATTTCTTCCAAGGGCGTATGCATCTGAATTTCGGTGTGTGACAAATCGCGCAAAATCCGAAATACGATTCCAGGGAGGTAGCCTGTGAGGCTACGTAATGAACGAACGAACGAACGAATATAAACTTTGTGTGTTTGAGTTAGATGAAGTTTTAAGACCCAGTTTCCAACCAACTAGTTCATGTCGAGACGTGTGTTTGAGGAACGAATGTTGCACCATTTCCTAAAATAGTCAAAGGTGGAGACATATACACCTCTTTCCTTAGACTTTCTGTCACACTCCACCCCTCCCCCCTCCCATGACACAGTCCCGGCTCTGCACCTGTGACGCAGATAGACATACAGACATACACATTTTTGTGTAATGAAATTTTACTCCAAACATTCGATGCGAGTCATGATTTCAATATGAATATTCAGATCTAAGCTAAGATTTTTATTTCATTTCTTTTTTTGGAAGGTAGTTTCATCATCATGTATGAGATTACATTATTGTGGCTCTATCATTAAACCAGATATATGCACGAATCCGGTCAATAAGTGATGGTCTGTTTTCAGTCGGCCATAACTGGGGTCTATCACCTTTTCATTTTACAATTTCTTCGCTTACCTGTATCATGGATGGTTGTACACTAAATTGTATCTTGTTTTCCTCAATTTCATTGAAATTCATGTAGACAATAAATGAAGATGATTTAATGATGATGGACCCACTAATGGTCGCCTACAGTAACTAAACACAAGCGCTAATCGGATTCATCCAAAGCACCATGACTGAAATTAATGATCTTTACTGCGGTCCAAGAACAATTCGCAGTGTATAGTGTGCACTGCTCAGCTACAAGCCAGGTTTAGAGTTGTGAACGATAAAGTGATTGCATTATGATATACTGTAAAAGGTCAAAGGGCTAAAAACGGTGAACAGCACGAGGCATTTGTGCAGTGCATAAGCTCTTTAAGTTCGAACCTCACTCAGCTGCTCAGAGGAAGTAGCTTGCGTAGCGCCCCCGTAACTGCAGTCCAGTGGCGGAGCTAGGGATTTCGGTCAGAGGGGCGGAAATGGTCTACAGGGGCGCTTCGAAGGAGTAAATACCCTTAGCCTCAGCGCGATCGAAGCCACGGCTTTTGATTTTCCGCACCTGGTAGAATACTACTTGGCCATTTCTCATCAGCAAGATATAAGCAACATATACAAATTTTCTATCCATAAGGCCTCCGCAAAAGAAAATTCGGGGGGGGGGGATTTGCAAAATTCTTTTAGGGGGAGAAACAGAGCGCAAGAAAATTTTGGCCCAAGATGCATCTCAGATCGCTGGAAATGGCATTTCTAAAGCCTATTTACCGCATAAAAATAGGGAAAGCACCGAGTGAACTGTTAAGAAATGTTGATATTAATTTTTCTTCGTCTTTTCCTTTGTTTTCTTCGTTTTTCAGGTTTTTTTTTTCAGGGGAGGGCAAGTTCCCCCCTTGCCCCTAAATGCGGACACCCATGTTTCTATTCCTCTCTTTCACATAGTATGAAGGCGGTCATTTTATTTTGTGTTATTGTCAGGTCTCGATTTAAGATCTTAATGTTATAATCGGCTACTTTGTGAAGATAAAGATTAAACCTGCTAGAGCCAAATAGCAAGCAATCTTACAGGGGGAAAAGTTATGGAAATTAATCACCGTTAGGCTTTATAAACTCTTTTTATCGTCTATGCTGACTGTTATCCCCGACAACAAGAGGCCTATTTGCGCTACATTATTATATAATTGCGCCCCCCCCCCCCCCCACTTCCCTTGTCAGAAAACCCCTTTTTCATCTATTAAAATCTCAGAAGCAAACAAGCTTCTTTGCGCGCCGCAAAATGCAGAGTAACATTAGTTCTCGCTCATAAATCAGTTTGGTAAACTTTTCCGAGCTCTGGAAATGACAAAATCGGATATTTACCATATGTGACACCATGCATGTACATCATCAAGATATACCGGCCACCATATTGCTATTTTTGTAAACTGTCTTTTACAGAATTCCAAATTTTCATCAATAAGAGCTCTTGATTTTAGAATATTTTGTCTAAAAGGACAAAAAAGTTAGGGAAACCTTTGAAATGTCATCGGAGAGTGTCAGTTCTTAAGGCCAGGTCACACTACTGCGATATCGGATCGAATTTCGCTCCAATTTTTGTGACTTTTAATTAATATCTCCTCCATCTTTGGTCGAAAATAAACAGAAATTTGTCAACCTGTGACGATATATATGAATTGTATCGCAGGACCGCGAAATTCTAAGTTATACTACTTATTTCGTGACTTCACGTCCGCAGACAGCTTTTATCGGATACTCGCCGTCCGATAAAAGCTATTTGTCAATGTGACGTCACGAAATAAGTAGTTTATACTTCATTTCCGTGGTTCTCTCATACCGATCATATATTTACAGAGGATGGCAAATTTTTGATTCTTTCCGACAGTGGATGGAGGAGATTTTAACTAAAACTCACAAAAATCGGACAGTAATCCCATCCAATATCGCTGTAGTGTGACCTGGGCTTTAGGCCTTAGATAACATTATGTGGCTACAACGATTCAGTCTTCGTGCCATCTAGATTCTTCGGGAAGCAGTTTATAGTTTGGTTTCGCCAAACCGCTCCTTGCAAGAGAGTCAGGAGGACTAGAAAAAAGCAATCATTCACAGATCTGCTACCAATATATGAAGGAAGTGCGGATTCTTCAGTAATCCCCAACTCTTTTAAATTTCCTTACAGGAAACCCAGAATCCAAAGCTTTCTGCAACACAAGCTCCATATCTACATATATTTTGTTTAAAAGGGGCGAAAATTTCGGCGCGCTTCGCAATACGTCCCTAATACAGTGGTGTTCACACTTGAAAGAAAAAATGTAAAAATGTACTTTCAAGCCCGAGACATGCTATTTTCGGCTGTTTGAGGGATCGCAATTCTTCAAAATTTTCTGTAGGCTTGGCGCCAACTGAAGATATAATTTATATTCCA
This sequence comes from Holothuria scabra, assembly GCA_037179385.1. Lineage (NCBI taxonomy): Eukaryota > Metazoa > Echinodermata > Holothuroidea > Aspidochirotida > Holothuriidae > Holothuria > Holothuria scabra. The sequence continues at coordinate 13,950,458 of CM074198.1, forward strand.
GATAGGGATCCATTGGCTTACCGCCCTCAAATGCTCTCATACATACCTATCATCAGTTCCCTTTCAACCCTGTCAGTTGAGTAGTCTGTGTAGATAGATTCTTTAGTTATTGAAGTGTCAAAATGTTATCAATGTTCAATGTTGCAGAGCAGTGACGTAGCTACAGGAGGCAGGGGGCAAAAATGGAGCTTTTATTAGGAAGAATTCTGAATTTTATGAAGAAAAAGTTGGGAAAAACGCACTGTATTTGACTGGTGTCTCGGACTGGTGTAGACACCAGTCATATACAGAGCAGTTTTCTCAACGTTTCCTTCATATAATTCCAAATTCTTCCTAATAAAAGCTCCTTATATTTGATAATTAGTTTTAAAAGGCAAACTTTTCCGCGGGCTTCGTGCGCCCTAAATTACAACCCTTAATGCAATAGGTGGTCGTTCATAAAGCAGTCAGTGGTAAACTTTTCCGAGCCGCTACAGTTGCGTTTCCCTTGAATTTTCTTCAATATAGGCTTTTAATTTTAAAATATTTGGTGTAAAAAGGCAACTAAGTTTTGAAAGCTTTTTGAATGTCGCCGAGAAGCCTCAATCCGCACTCGTTAGAAAACGTTATGTAACAACAACGACCTTCAGTCGATATGCTATTTTAGATATATGCTGATAGGAAACGCAGACTCTTCGATAGTACCCCCAAATATTCAAACGTCCTTACAGGAAACCCTGAATCTAAACTATTTTCTGCAATACAAGCTCCATCTTTACAAATGTGTAAAAGGACCCAAAATTTATGTTCCGAATACAATAGTGTTCACACTTAAGGAAAAATCAGATTTTTTGATTTAAAAAAATGTTCTTGATCGAAGAAAAATCAAAAAAGTTTAGAATAAAAGCTATTGCTTACTAAGCCACTTTTCTCAATTGTGAAGTTTGTTAGGAGTGGCTGTTTGGTTTACCTTGAATTTGCAGTATTTCATTTCTCAGTAAAATATATCAAGCAAAAATTCTAGGAGGGAAAAAAAAGAAAATTGTGAGATTGAGCTGTGCTTCAAAAAAGTTTAGGGGACTGGTATATACCTTTTAAAGGGATGGAAGAATGTTCCTTTATGGTTTTCATCTGACGATGGATATAAGGAGCTCTTAAAATGGGGCTCTTCGAGCTGGTATCATTTTGTGACGAGTGTATCTTCGCATGATAAATGTTTCTAGCAAGCCTTGTCAGTAGTTCATAACTTTCTATGGCTACCGAGAACTGAAGAAAAGGGAAAATGTTAGTTCTAATGGGATTAGAAGCTTGTAATTGTGAGATGTTGATCCAAGTCATTCAAGAAGTAATGTATATCTCTCTTGAATTTACAATGTTTATAAAAACATACAACCGAAGCCTTTATAGAAACTTTCTCCGTAATAGGAGCTTCCTGCCTGTCAACCAAATTGGTATAAATGTCTCTCCAAGTAACTAACTTTCATTGTGGGGCTGAAAATTTTTTATCTGTTTGTCGATTCACGCATTTGTGGGGATGTGTCGCCATAATATGAAAACATACAAATTAATGAGTGCTCCCAATATGATGTGCGAGTTTTTGTATCGAAAGCTTAATGAGAAGAGAACCAGTGACATGAAAGCGATAAAATATTTATGGCACAATTAATCAATTTCATTTTAAAAATTAAACTTAGATAAAATAAACCATGGTATTAATAGCCTACTGATACAGCCATGTCACAATAAAGCATTTCCGACTTCACTGAAAAACATCATACATATTTAAGTTTCTTCATACTTTTACAGGGAAATGGGTACTTGCAGCGGACGAACATTTTTCCTTCAGATAAGTCAAAGAGGCGCCACGCCACGCAAGGTTGTTTAATTCGTGTCAGCTGAATTGGCGGATTTTATTCACTTCAGGACGTGGAAGTTGCAGTCTTGGAAATATCTGCTAGAGTGTACCTGCACAGCGCCCTCTCTTTTCGCCACAGTTGATCGGTTTTCTTTGGAGTCTTTGTGTTTGATTAATATCTTAAGGTGAAAAGTGTCTGGTAGACAACGTTCAATGTTCCCTAAAAACTGGTCAAAGTGATCTAACAAAATGTGACCGAAGCAAGAAGTTAGCGACTTCGAAAAGTTGACATTCAAACCCTAAGTTTAACATTGAGAAGAAAGATGTGTGTCATTGAAGTTGCTTTTATTTTTGCTGTTTATTTGGCGACTAACACTCCAATTTACAACATCTTGGTAAATAGAGCACTGGAGTTTTTATCTTCACTGTGCTAAAGAGGGAACACTTCAAATGGTAGTATTCATTACTAGATCAAACGAACAAGAGACTACATGACAAGAATTGATGGGTCTCTCACTCACTACATACACATACCATTTCCTTGATGGTTTTTACTAAGAACCACGAATCGAGTAAAAATTTACAACTTGACTTGATCAAGTTTATTAGGCTTACTCAAAGTTCACTACAGTCTGGTTGGATCTATTTTTAGCTTTCTTCAAAGGCTTTACGTTCCTCCTTTCATTTCGTGCCCTTACTGCACGACATTTTCATTCACGCCATAACTACAGACGTGCATCTTTTACCCACTGTGTCATCAGTTACGTAATTGTGACACTACAGGTTGATATCCGTAGTCCTCTTAAATATATCTATTCTTCATACCTACGGGTCAAAGTTCATCAGATTCTCCGTATCCCCAACTTGACTGTCCCATGAACTGGTTCATGGACGACTCGCTGTGTTGGCGTTGTGCTGCAGGATAAGCCCTTCTGGTCGGCATGGGTTGTGACGCAGTCAATTCGATATCACACCAAGATTTAGGTCTCGAATTGTAATTTTCTTTCGATGGAGATTTCAAACCGGTACTAAATTTATTTATTCTTGGGGCCGGGGAGAACTGAAATTTTTCTGACGTATCAGTGTACTCATACTGGTATTTCACGTTATTGTCGTCTCCGAAATCGGATAAAGAGCGCCCCCAGCCTTTCGGAGTGCTGTTATAATTGTCCTGATACGGTGTAACGTTAGGATGAAACCGTTTTCCGACCTGCATGCGTCTATCGTTCCAGGGCGAGTTCAGTTCAAACCGTGGGCTCTTTGGAGCCAACGGTTGACGACTTCGTCTAGAATCGACAGTTGTGTGACCGCTACTTTGGAACTGGTCTGTCCTCTGTTGTCGTTGCGGCTGGGGTTGAGGCTGGCGCTGTGGCTGATGTTGAGGCGGTCGTTGTGGCTGGTGTTGAGGCCGGTGTTGAGGCTGATAGTGTGGCTGAGGGCGCTGTTGTGGGTACTGGTTCTGGTGAGATTGTTGGGGCCTTTGGTGCTGCGGGTGTTGGTAAGCAGGCTCTGGTTGCATTTGGGTTCTAGCTGCTTGTGATGGGGCGTGTGTTCTCTGAACGGGCCCATGAGCTTGCATTCTTGGTTTGGGTTTTTGCGGAGGAGTTCCTGTTCGTGTTTGATATTCCTGGTTAAATTGTGTCTGATGTTCCCATTGGGGCGCTATTTGTTGCTGCGATGCTGGTGGGGTATCTTGTTCTATGATAAACTGATCTGTTCGCTCTCGTCTTCGTTGAAACAAATCGGCAGCTTTGCTCCCCCTTGTACGGAAACCTCCACCATCTAACAGTTCGTTGGTGTCCATTTCGGCAGGGCGTGGTCGCCGGGGCGGTATTTGCCTGCGCGGAGTCTTGATGAACGCGCTTGGTTTGGGAAAGTAATCTTGCGAGTCATCAACAGACTGACCCTGACGAGACGGGACTGTTTCTTCGTCTGGATCAGCCTTTGCTTTGTTTTGATGGATCTGGTAGTATTCTTGACGGATTTCTTCAAAACCTGTTGTCTTTCTGCGACCTGACCTATCCCGAAAGTTTGACCTCGCTCGACTTCGAGGGTTGATCTGGCTACTGTGATCCTCTTGGTGGGGGACGACTTGAGGTGTTCGTCGGGGCGAGTGCCCGCCGAGAGCTTGCACTACCTGAGCATGAGCCTGAATTTGTGATCTGTTCATGGAGACGTGTGCCTCTTCGCTTTGGATGAGGAAAGGAAAGTGTCCTTTTGGCTGTAAAGAAAACAGGCGTATGAAAAAATCATCGTTTTTTGCTTAAAAGGATGATGAAATTAAAACTGACAGTACATCAAATAATGCTGATTATGATGGCGACCACCGTACATGTTGGTCTTAATAAAGGGGGCTTAAAACGTACCTCAAGTCAAAAAAATCAAAAATATATATTAAACAGCATGAAAAATGAAGTTTAACAGTCAGACTCTATCTTCTTAGAACATTTCTTAGCTCAGATATAAAAATGTCGAAGTTTTTTCACTCAATTTAAAATGGTACATTGAGCAATAATTTGTGATGTCACTGTTGTACTATTTAAATTACATCTATTTATCTTTCTTTGTTTTTCTGAAAATTACTGCACATTGTACCAAGGTGTGATAACACTTTTACTCAAAGGGTTACTATATCTTTGATAACATCAATTACAATCTTTGTATTTCTGAAAGTTACTGCACATTGTACCAAGGTGTGAAAGCACTTTTACTCTTATGAGGCGATGTAATTAATTAAGCCCTCTCTGTGCAACATGCTTTGGAACAAACAGGAAGTGTTCAAGGTCATACAACATTTTTAATTTTAAAAGGAAACAAAGCAGGTTATGTGAGTTGTACAACAAGAAGGTCACAAACTATTGTGCATTGGGCCAATTTGTTTAAAGTGAATAAACTTCAACATTTTGTATCTCAGCCCAGGAATGTCCAATGAAGATGGGAGTTGGACTGTAAGAATTCACTTTTTATGCTCTTTAACATATATTGTTTGAAATTTTTGACTTGAGGTACACTTTAATGATCTCTTTCTCATTAACGTAATAGTGGTGAAAGAGGTGCATCGATGGGGGAGGGGAGCCAATCGTATCCCCAATGAAATTTTTTGGGAACAAACATATCGTTACACCCTGCAATAAATCAGACCGATAAAAAACAAGTGGGATAAACAAAATGTAACTTTAGAACTTCTAGAAAACGTCAATTTGAGCCTGTTTTTAAGCAATAATACTGCACTTACAATGCGCCTTCAATATTTTGTGTATATGCGTGTCAATATGAGTGTGTTTTTGTGTGTATAGGTTTAAGGAGTGCGGGTTGTTTATAGAGAGATTTCACCGAAGTCACGAAAATGACGTATTACGAGAAGCGCAGATATATCAATATGGAAACAACACTGACCGAGCAAGATCAACCATTGACTACTATACTATATACCCAAAGTTGTTTCCGGACCCGTTAGTTTCTTTCACTAAAATCGGTAGTTTTCTACTTTAAAAACACCCCTTGCATTTGGGGACCGCGTGTTTGGTCTAGTCTAACGGTAGAGCATTCGCCTCTGGCCCGGGTTCGCTTCCCAGGTCGAGTCATACCAAAGACTCTAAAAAGGAACCTACTGCCGATGTGCGTGCATACGCAACGGGGTAGGGGAAGCAAGCCAGTGGGCCACAACTGGAGAAAAGGTCGTGGTCGGCTCCACTTGAACCGATAGGTTGGAAACTGGGCCGTAAAACTACATCTAACCAAACTAACCTTGCATTTGGGGAAGAGAGAAGTCTACAGGGTTGGAAACTAACTGACTTTTTAGCAGGAAAAACTAACGACTTTAGGGAGCGAAACTAACAAGTCAAGAAACAGGCTGTAACGGGCCTCGGCCGTTGTACATAACGTAAGATTAGTGTTCCCTCATCCGCGCCTCGTGGAAAACTTCTTTTTATATGGCTTCCCCCGCAACAGTATTGAAAAATCAGTGTTTAGCAAAGTTTGGTATGTGTTTTGTACTACAAAGTTTATTCTATGGAAATCTAGGTGTCTTCAGGTGTTTGAATCTAAGTATCAACCTGCTCCAACAATCCTTTCTATAATTATTACAGAGATCAAGACAAGGGTCGCAGCTGATTACAAACGTTTCACTAAAACTAAGTTCGAAAAGGTTTGGGTGGGTAATAACTCTTTCGTCATCAGGAGAGACAAAAAGCTGGAATTTCGTCTGTAACATTTTGTTTGTGATTTGTGATTATTTGTATTAAGTTTTTCTTCCTTGATACTCCGTGGGATTTGATTGGTACTGTGAAATGTGTGTAAAATTGTATAAACATGTAAATAATTTAGCACTGTAAAAATTAATTAATTAAGCTGTAAATACTTGTAAATATTAAAGTTACTTTCCAAGGATGGGAATAAAGTTCTTTTAAAAAAAAAATGTTAATCTACAGTAATTGCATAATGAGTCAGGGTATTATTGAAAGAGTGATGTATGATAAATTATTCAGCTGTAAATACTTGTATATATTATTATTTTTATCATTTAATTTGCTGTTTTGTATGTATATATGTTGAGAATGGAAATAAAGTTCTTCCTCCAACAACAACAACAACAACAAAAAAAAAGATTAGTGCAATTCCCTGATTAGTGTAAGTGCGACTAAAACGATTCACTAAGACCACTGAGACTTTTACTTAGTGCCAGAATTTGACCAATGAAAACCGTCGTTCTCCCGAAACCCGAATTGGCTATGAAGCCTATAAATTAGGGTAGATGCACACTGTTGAACAAGGTATTTCTTCATTGGCTCATGCTATCGTGTTGTATCGATTGTATTCTTTGTTAGGGTTAAGGATTAGGTTAGGGATTAGGGCTATCGTTAGCCAGTTAGGAATTTTCTTGTTAAACAGTGCACTCGCCCCATAAATTACATAATTAAAGCCTATAAAGCGTTTTACATTTTGATACAGAGATCTAAGTTTTCCAGACTTGAGATCGCTGCAAGGTAGGCATACGTGCATGATCATGTGTAAAGCTTGGCCTAACGTTATGGCTAGCCTATGCCAAATATTAATTAATATCGGTCGGTCATTCTACCGTTCCGGAAGGTATATGCTTCCTCTCTTATTATATCAAAAATGAAAACAGAATTCTTCTTATTTAAGGTAACTTGATTCCTGTGGAGGCAGTTTTACTTCGAAAATCACAACCAAAATGGAAATGGCCTCTATTTGATTCCGTAACTGTCACTTACAATATATATGTCAAGTAGCTCTGCAGTTGGTTGGTTAGTTAGTTAGTTAGTTAGTCAGTCAGTTAGTTAGTTAGTTAGTCAGTTAGTTAGTTAGTTAGATGGGATTTAACGACACACCAACACCAATGTGTTATATGTGTGTCAGTCAACTCGATAAAAGATAAAAGGTTCAAAGTTTATATTGACTTTCCAATATGGTTCAGGTTCAATTTTGGTTTCCCTTTAGTCGCCTCTTACGACAGGCGGGAAACACGGTGGGCGTATTGTACAATCCTGAGCCCACGGGCGGGGGGGGGGGGGGTGCTAGCTCTCTAGTATACACTGTAACATATACTGTCTACACTGTAACATATACTGTATACACTGAATAGAAAAACCATTGTAACTGGCAAAAGTCAAGTGTCTTAAAAATATTTTGTGTAAGCATGTATCTAATGTTTGGGTCATTAATTTGGTAATTGGTCTTGTTTTGGTCTGGTTTGGTGTGGTGACCGATCGTGTGTTTTTTGGAAGTACGTTAACACTAATTCAACGGTACAAGTATGTATAGTCTAAAGGAGAACTTGAATCTATTTTAATCGTATTTGAAACACTATTTGAACGTTACCTTTTAATTTAGCTGATACATACATTCGTGTTGGTGTATCGTTAAATCCCACCAAACTAACCAGCTTAATACCTGGCGCTATTTGACGAAGACATGATTAAAGTGAACGAATACCAAAACTGAAATGGAAAGCTCCCTCTACCGAAAGTTCCTTCTAAAACTTCAATTTTCGTGTTGCCCTTATGATCGCGTCTCTTTAGCCACGTGTGTGCCTGTGATGCATTTTTTGTACATTTTTAGCAAGACTGGAGCAGTGGAGAGGAGAGAGCAGTATAGCAGATGTTCAGATGGGAACATAGACGTTTACAAATGTAATAACTTTACATGTTTTCAGCATACATTTTTAATAAAGGTATATCCCAGTGACCTTTCATTACGGTCTTGCAAGAAAGACAAGAATATTTCAGGCCAAGTCCTGTTAGCCCTGTCGAAATACGATTGTCCTTACTCATGATATTTCACAAGATTGGTTATTTTTTGTCAAACAATACCTCCACTTTTCAACAAAGCCACAGAAAGCTATGCAAATGTGGGCACATTGTGTCAGATTCCTTTTGTTTTTCTATAGACGAATACGATTAGCCCATATGTTTAGAGACTGTAGGCCATCATTAGTGGGGTCCATCAGCCTTAAATCGTCTTCATTTACTGTCTACATGAATTTCAAAACCTAATTTTCAGTGAAATTGAGGCAATCAATATACAATTTAGTTTACAGCCATCCATAAAACAGGTAAGTGAGGAAACTGAAAGATTGAAAGGTGATGGACTCCAGTTATGGCCGACTAAAATCAGACCATCACTTGCTGTCCGGATTTGTCAATACAATTTAATGTCCTGTTTGTGCTTGAAATTTGATACCGTTGGAATGTTTGAATACCCTGTGCCGTAGATCAATTATTACCATACATCATAAGTGGGGCATAAGTGAGCCACGGATTTCATATACATGAACAGAACATACTATCCGTAGATTGTCGCCGCCATACTTGTGAATACAGGCGTAGCAAGATGGCTTTCCGCCGTGGCTGTTGTGTGGGAAAGTTTGGACTTGCTCAAGTAGTTCAAAAACACGTTTTGCAGGAAAGTTGGAATATTTTCAAAATAATACAAGGTAAGGTAAAGATAACTACATGTATTACAGGAATTTGATATTGCTTTTCATTCAATCTGAACGTTTGTTTAAAACATTACAGAGTCGTCGTCAAATCATACAAATTATAGCTTTTCGGGGGCCATCTTGGTGGGCCTTTTTTGCCCTAGTCGGTGGCGAAAATCTACGGATAGGATGTACGTGTTACATGTTCTGTCCATGTATATAGGAAGTCCGTGGGCATATCAAACAAGGCTGTGTTACATCTCCCCATGGACTTATATACATGGACTGAGCATGTAACGTGTACGTCCTATCCGTAGATGGTCGCCAGCGACTGGGTCAAAAAAAAAGGCGCACCAAGATGGCCACCGTGAAGCTATAAATCGTCTGATTTGACGACGAATCTGTAATATTTTAAGCAAAAGTTAAACTTGAATGGGAAACAATGTTATATTTCTGAAATAGGTGAAGTGAATATGACATTACCTTATCATATGTCAAATATATTTCAACTTTCTTGCAAAATATGGTGATATACTTGAGCAAGTCCAAACTTTCACACAAAACCATTGCAGACGGCCATCTTGGTGCGCTTTTTCTCAAACTACGGTAGCGACAATGCACTGTGCAGTATGCTCTGTCCATGTAGGAAGTCCGTGCATCTCCCACATCTGCATCAATATTATTAATCAATTGGATATAATGTTAAATTAATGTGCCACAATGACATCACAAATTTCCCATTATGCACTAAATCTCAAGAAAAAATGTAGTTCTTTGAAATCAAGTCCTATCTTCCGACTGCAATATGCTATCAAGGAGCCGTAAGGTGCTATTGAGATGCATTGTTCACCTCTTGAAGGAGAAATTTTCTCTGCATATTTTCAAGTCAATGAATTTTGCCTCCGGAAAATGCATTTAACAAAACTAAAACAAAATCCTTCAGTTGTTTGTCTCCAAGGCCGAACAACTATGTTGGGAACACCTCCCTTTACAATCTTCCATCACTTGTGTCTATTAATACTTCTCTTTTAATTACAACCGGTATTTACAATAATGACGTTTCACTGTCTCGCACACAGTCTCAGATTGTTACAGTTTAAATTCCGTCACGATAATTTATCATTTTGCTGTCTTATGGTGCAATGACGGAAAGGGTGCACACGTCTAAACATCAAGTCATTCACGCCCTGAGACTATGGAGGTATTTCTGCCTTGTCACTGTATGTATCACTCTTGACATACCAAAGATTCTACTAGAAAGGGAGACAACCCGTGGAGACGCACGTACATCTACCTTCATGCTATAGAAAACAGTAAAATGCATTCAATCACTTTCGGTGCTCCTGAACCCTCTGTCTCTCTCACGCGCAGACATTTTAATTACTTTTGAAAGGAATAAAAATAAACAAGCTTTTGGAATCGACACAAACTTGTTGTTACATTTTTTCAGGTTGCTGACACTTGCCGTCTACATGGCGTCGCAAAATTATGAAGATCGGGCACGTAGCTGGCATGTGCGTTTGAATCAGAATAACGCACCCACCTTGGCCCTTTTCTAGAATTAAAGGTTGAACAACGATGAATCGTACATATTAGCACAGTATAATACACAGGTGGAGGGTTAATACAAGTCAGCAATTGACATGCAGCTATAATATTGACCCATTAGAGAGGAATGTCCTTTTTGATGCACAGACTAGAATAGTTTAACCCTTTTTCCTTGTTTGATTTAAAAGACAAAGAAGAAGAAGAAGAAGTAAAATACAAACAAAAAAAGACAAAAAAAAAATACAATCAAAAAAGAAAAAAATCCTTTGAATAAATACATTAAACCAAGTCTACACCAAGTAAAATGTTAAATGGAGTATTCAGTACCAAGAGATTATCGTGCGATAACACACGGTCACGTGCCATTTATAGACCAATAGAAGTTGAGGAATGAATTAATATCATACCAAACTAGGGTGACCCGTAACGGCTGGTTAGGTTTTAATGTCAGTGATTCGTTGCCATGTGCTAAAACGCGAAGTGAACTTGAATTCAAAATACTTTTTAGAGTTTCAAGATATTAATTCAAATTGTTATTTCATAAACTTTTCTATACAAATTGATGATAAGACGGTCTTGAATCAAGGTCTCTGTAATCAAAGCATCGTATATATTAAAGCGGCTCATTGAGCTGGTTCATGAAATTCAACAAATTTTTCCCAACCTATTGAGTTTTCTGCACATGCCAATAACAAATGGTCAATCTTAGACACTCACCATACCCCACACACAAATAACTGTTTTACGAGTGAGTGCTTAACGGTTGAAGTAGGTTTTCTAAACTTCGTGACCAGGCACTTTTTCAAATTATGTACAAAACCGTTACAAGTCAGGACATAAGGAAATTTAAAATTTTAGCGTTTCTGTGACTTTTGGACTTGAAACTTGACTTGTTATGCTAACTATAAGCATTGCTATGTGATAGTGACCCTTTGAGAATCTCATTAAGTTATCGATATCAACTTAATGAGCCCCTTTAAAAGTTTCTACATATCCGATGAGTCCTATCCATCCTACAGTGATTTTCATAAAACGTTTGCTGCACCTCGATTTCTATTGCACTTAATGTTGGTATTTTCAAAGTTATCCCGCAAGAATAATGACGTTGTACGAATTCTGGTCCTTCTACCATTGGTAAAAGTTTTAACCGTTCATATCTTCTTCCCATGTTCCCTTAATTTCTTTTTTCAACGGGTAAGTACTGCGTTTAAAATGTTCCAACATAGCGTTCCAAGAATATAGCGCAAGACATCATCAGAACATTTATTATCAACCATACACCCCAGCAACAGCTTCATCCCCTCAAAATATTATGAACTAGAAGAAATTTGCATCATTTGAAATGTTGAAAGTTTGGGACGTGAACAAATTAATCTTGAGCAACAAATAACTGAATTTCAATCTGAGGGAAAATCATTTCTCGAAAAGAAGAACACAGTACTGCATTATGTTTTAATCATTTATCACTCTATGTCAATAAATATTGGTTTAAAAAGGATGAAATTTTCTTGTAAAATTAATGCAATATTTTCCTTTGAAATTAATATCTACTCACCCGGCAGCGCTTTATTGTCAAATCTAGTTAATGTAGCTTCTGTAATTATGTAAACAGACATTGATTTTTTTTTTATTAATACCATTTAAAATTGTTCGTAATTATGAGAGTTATTTATGCAGCTTTATGCAGAATTCTTAGAGTTTATTTTCATTTCTTTACAAAATGAAGCTTCCTGATTCTTTGTATTTTTTTTTTTTTTTTGCTCCACTGTAGACAAACTTCTCTTTCGTTTATTGTACAAGAGCACTTACGTAAGAAAATTATAGGAAAAAATGTTCAAGTTATTTTATCTGCGCTAAATATATTTTTTTTTTGGTAGGTTTCACAATACGGCCTTTAAAATATGAATTACTCTATTAAAACAATTTCCCCCGTTCTCTATGCTAAGCTTTATATTTTCTCCTGTAAATTTGATAACACAATACCTGATGAATTTACCTTTTATTATAAATTTCCTTTCAATCTGGATGCTGAATTGTAAATTTTCGATAATTATTCTCATTTACTTCCAATAATTATTCTAGGAAGAATGGCAGCATTCTAAATCTATTTCCACTTCTAAGATATTTGGTAAAAATTACTTACACTATTATTTTGTAATAATGCACAATGTTAAATTGTATTCATTGTGTAAATTGTTAAAATACAATAGTAAAAAGATAAGAGGAGCAAATTCATATGATAAAAAAAGAGAGAGAAAATGATGTGTGTGGAGTCTAAGGGGTGCAACTTAATGGCTTTAAGTTTTTTGGAGTGGAAAATAAGATGTTAAAGCTTATTTATTAAGTAAGAAAAACCGTTAGTCCTATATAGTTTCTCAACTTTCCCAAGTTTTAGCCCGAATCGATTCTTATGTTAATAAAAGTCATCTCAACTTGAAACGTACTCATTAGCTTTTGTTACACACCCACTAAAAATTACACTATACCTCTTTAGTAACTTAAAACTTTCTATATAGTTATTTTCCAAGTTAATATGAGCTATAATAAACATCTCAACCTAAACACTGGTATAGACGCTATGTGTATGACGTCAAGGAATAGAAAGTGCGCCTTTAAGCACCTATCATTGCAAATGATGACGTTTGGTCTTATGTCTGAATGTGCGTGGTGCCCCTTCCATTCTCCTTTGAGAAAATTTTTCAATATTCAAGTATCCTCAGATGCAATCTAGGACAAAATATAGTACGGGTATTATTTGAAGTCAATTCTTTGGTACCATTGGCAGGTGTGTATGGGCAATACATATGGGCGTATCTTTTCCAGAATTCGCTTAGGCATTGGAAGGGGCATGACAAGGGGGCATGGCAAGGGTTACCATATTTTTTTCTGTCCTGAATAAGGAGTCTAAGAGGAAGGGTCATGTCTCCCTCCCCTTTTGCACATATTTCGCAATTTAGGGTTTTCAAAGGTGCCGAGATGTAAATTAGTACCACATTTATGGCTTTAACTGGGATTTCTTTTAGTGAAATCTTAAAAATTTCTAAAAGGGCCATGGGTATTCAGAACTTCGGACTATAGTGCTGTTGGACACACAAAGCCTGAATTACAATTTTTCGACCAGTGTAAAAAATCTCCTCAAGAGGGCAGTAGCACTGGCCATAAAAAGGACAAAATGAACTTCATAGTCAGTGGTGGACTCAGGATTTGGTCTAGGGTGGTACGGGAAATTATGGGAAGATTATCACCACGCCACCATTGTTTGGGAGGAGCATGAGGGATTTGTTTTGGCCGAGAACACTTCCCAGTTCACCCGAATGGCATTAAGTTTTGGTGGGGAGCACGTACCCACGTGACCACCATCGCCACTAGTTATAATCAGACTATTGCACTTTCAGTAATAGTTTCATCTTCAACAAGTTATGAATTAGGAGAGTCACATGCAAAACTTGTGTACAAATTACCAACAATTATATCTCTCTTTGAAAAACTTACTTCAAGCAAATTTAGATACAGTTCGCTGCATAAAATGACATTTTACGGTCACTCCTTACATTATGCATGGATACCTTAGGAATTATTCTAAGAAATTTTCAGGTTAACTCAATTTTCGGAACACGTGTTGTAGATTTGGGAGCAAGAGTATGTAAGTGCCAACAAATTTCGTGATGTTTAAAGGGCAGGAGTAGTCATCCCAAATTGAAGTAGTGTAGTAGACTGTCCAGTTTCATGATTGGCTGTTGAGAGTCACATGAAAATATTTTTTTTCTATTCAAATGTGAAATTTACTGGAAATAACTGCTTGGATTACCTTGAATAAGCAATAGTTAAATCATAAAATGTAATGAAAGATACTTTGAAGAGAAATAAAACGAAAATTTTGCTATTTAGCTTTTTCTTCAAAATAAGTTTGGTGGGACTTGCTCTTTACCTTTAACATGTATATGCAAATCGAATTACCGAACCCGCTCATTGGTTGTCACATTTATTGGTTGGATGTCTCACTAGAATTCACCTTCAAAGAGGAACACTGCGTTTAAAATGAACTAATATGGCATGAAAAAGCTCTAATCATTATTTAAACCTTCTTTTTCACCAGTAAACACCAGTAATAGCTGTAATCTTCTCAAAGCATTACAGAAGAACAGCGGAAACGACCGCATCATTTAAATTTTTGAAAGTGTTGGGGAACAAATTATGTGAGTTAAAACTAATGGGATTGCTATGTGTTAGTTGCGTTTACTTGGAAAGAAGACTGAGACCGTTATTATTTTAAAGAATCTTTCATTTTTTATCAGTAAATATTTGTTCCAAAAGTGCAATTCTTTCTGTAAGAATATTTACCCTTTACACACGGTCATGCATACTTAATACGACGCAGTATATGCCCCTGATGTCTCTGTCTAGATTTTTAAATCTGTTGGACTCACTTGCGCCTTAATTCAATTCCAGTGCTAATTAGTAACCTTTCGTCGAAAATGTCGCCGACTCTGAACATTATTAAGCGGTAAGGATCCCTTCGAAGCAAGCTTGATTGGCCGGTAATGAGAACCTGATTTTCATTTCGGATTGTTAGCGGGATATGAAGTGTTATTAAATGAATCATATATTAGTAAACAGGGAATAGATTTCCCAAGGAGTATAGAAACATGACCTCCTTGCTAGCAGGAAGAAAAATACTTTTAGAGGTACGGTGACCATTGAGAAAAGTGCAACTAGTGTAAACTCATTCTGTCGTTTCTAAAGAGTCCAGAGGAGAGATATAAGTATTCATTTCTAATTATATTTTTATGTAATTATTGTAACCAGGTTCGGTTAAGTCATGGCTAATTTTCCTTTACAATCTTATTTTGTATGTATTACGCGAAAAGGTGTAAAGTATAAAAGTACAATAATGAAAAGGATGTCAGCTTCATTCAAATATTAAAATTAAAAAAGGGAAGCGAATACAACGTATTTAAAAATGGACCTAACATAAACAAGGAAGAAAAATAAATAAATAAAGAAAAAGGAATAGGTCAAAGAATCACAAACTAAAAACGTTGGGCAAACGTTAGGATAGGATGAAATGGAAACGCACCTGCATTAGCATGACGGGGGAACCCCAATTTGCTCATAATATTTGTGCTGCATTACAAATTCATAAAATATCATAAATGCAAATATAATCCCTGGCCTTTCCAATAATCTCCAAACCACAAGCTGGGGGCCGTTCCACAAAGAGTTACGCACAATCTTAAGTATGATTTACTGTTGACTGAAGTATGGGGAATCACACTTAAGATTGTGCGTAAGTCTTTGTGGAATGGGCCCCTGGTCTCTGGCCTAAATGTCTGTTTGAGTTGGGACTACCATACATCATTTTACGGAAAAATTGGCCTTTGTTTACGTCTACGAAGAAACCAATGACTCTGCACACTGCCTCTCAGCGATTTATGGGTTTATTTATTGACTGGCAAGAGACTTCATTAAACAAATGCTGGGTAATTAACAATAGGAGAACTGAAGGCAGTTATCTGATCAGTGTATGTTGTATCGAGGCAACATGAAGAAGCTGTTATGCACAATAGAGCAGACCCGTAGTCAGACATGGCACTGAAAGGGTCAAATGTCTTTTGGGACGATGGAGGGAGGACAAATGCGCAATGACAACTTTAAAACTTTCAAGGGGTGACAAATATAGGGGGTTCTCCCCTGCTTACTCTTGGCTATTCATGCCTGTAAAAGAGCCTTCTTTTGACACTATAAACGACGTAGTAGGTCTAATACTTGAAACATACGGCACCCCTCCACAGCATCACTACGTAAGTGAACAATAGTGAAAATGCCATTATCTGATTATGGATGGGGACACCAATACAAAGGGTGAAATTTGGATAGGGACATAAAACACAAAAACAGGTGTCACGTGGAGGGACACGTGTTTATACGTTTTGAGGTTTTGCATCAACCAACCCACTAGAAATTGAGCTTACGTTAGACTAATGTTGTAAGTTTCATTAATATTGAGGGGAAAATTTTTTATAATTTGTGAAAAGGAACTAAATATACAAAATTTGATGAAAATTCTACTCCAATCGGACATGCGTTTCTCGAGATATTAGTAAAATAATCAAATTCCTACATTTTTTTATTCAAAGTGAACTTGAAGTAATATGACATCTCATTCCCACTTTAATTCCGGAAAAGTCTTTTGTTTCCCTCTAAAATCTGCTACCAGTTTTACCCAGCTTATAACATGGTTCGGAGTGAAGGGACTCATCTATTAATTTCCACTTGTCTATATCACGTAATAACACCAGTCGCTGGCATTCACGTACACCAGTGATCTGTCCTCAGTTAACTCTTTATTTTGGGAGAGTTAGTAAGAAACGAAACAGTTATTTACATTGTTCTCAAGAGTGTTCAATCGCGTTCTAACGGAACGAGCATCCGCCTCTCACGCGGAATGCCCGGGTTTGATTCCCACGTCGAGTCATACCAAATACTCCAAAAATGGAATCTTCTGCGGTTGTGCGTGATCCTCCGCATAAGCAATGGAGTAGGGAACACAAGCCAATGAGCCACAACTAGATACTGGACCGTAAAACTCTATCCATCTAACTAACTCAAGGCTGTTCAGGTACCCTAAATTTTCAGGAACCAACTTGTAAAAAACATCAAATTTTCGGAATAGTGAAAACATCGACAAAAAACAGGATGTGTATAGACAGATAATCACTTGGAGCTTTCATGTGTGAATAATCAGTCGTACTTAACAAGACTTGAGTTTTACCAGGGCTATGAGGCTAGCGTGCACTAGCAGGCGTGAAGATCAGGGAAACGTGGAATGGGTAAAGGGCAAGCCGCTATACAAATGTGCACTGCATTGCACGTAATATGCCAGAAACGGTCAAATGGCTTAACCTTTTACCGTTGTTTGGGTCCTTTTGGACCCATACGGAAAGCGCGGCTGTCACCCATCTTTACTGTTTCACGCGGAGCTCGAAACTGCGAGTAGCTACCCGAAAATTCGGCCACAACAGCGAGAGGGACAATAGTTTAGGGTCACGGGGTCAATAACCTACGGAAGCTGATGCGGGGCGTACTACGCCCGCTTTTCCGCCCACTCCCGAGGGGCGCAAATATGCCCCGATTGGAGCACAACGGTAAAGGGTTAACAAGGTCTAAAACCTCCAATGGTACAATACTGGTTATGGCCTGCACGCGTTCTTTTTTTTTTTTTTTTTGCAGTATAGCGAGGGGAAAGGGGTTTTTCCAAAAAAAAAAAAAAATCGCCACCTTCCCAGTTTCTTGTGATTTTTGCATTGTTAAACGTAACAACTGAGGATATTTATGTAGCCTAACCATACTAGTCTGTGCTTGCTGTGTTGTCATTACTGACTCTCTAACATCCTATCACCCTCTCAGGATAATACATGTCTCGCAAAATTTATACAAAGATAATAAAATGAAGATGCTTTGGTTATTCCTTAGTGTTAGATCACGGTTACCAAGGTACCTGTTTTGTTTAGCAAATGCTTCAGGCACTGACTTGCATAAGCGAAATTCCAAGACTGTTTAGACTAGCATGGTTATGACAACATTCCTACCTAAAGTATGTGCTGGAATAACCATTTTATACATTTAATTAAGATGGGAAACCTGCTGTTATTCTGAATCTTCACTATTTGACGATTTCAAGTAATGTAATAAATACTGCATTTAAATTTATGAATTTCAAACTTATTAAACCTAACCTACCTTATACCTGCCAACAATGAAGAGTTTTGACAATTTTTTATCCCATACTCCCTAACCACGAAAACTTTTAACAGACATAATATTGTATGTGTCTGCTCATAGGAAAGAAAAATTAAATTAATAAAGTTATTAAAGTGACCAGATCATTAATTGACAATGTTTTAAATTAAACAACAACAAAAAAAAAAAACATAAATAAAAACAACAATATTGATTTTAAAATACCGGCCTTCAGGTATTATCTGAGCAATAAGTGTGATTTAGGTGTTCAATGTATCTATGAACGATGTTATAAATAATAAACCCGCAAAGGCCTGGGTTAGGCTCTGGACCCTTGGGATTTGAATGGAGCCTATAAATGACGTCATCTGTCTGGACGTTCATTGAGCCATCAATTTAAATTTCTCCCCACATTTTTTTTATTCGCAGACAATTTCCTCAACACTCTATGCAACATATTGAACTCAGGCAATACACCTATTGGTTTCAAAGTGTACTTTAATTTTTCTTTATTTTGTGTCTTTTTATTTCAAAACAGAAAGACATTGTTCATTCCTCGGGATGAGCCATTTGGCTGATGTTGTGATCGGAGACTGAAAAATACTAAATCTGATGATGCCGCAAAATGAGGTACAAAAAAAAAAAAAAAACTCGGAAAGGGGTCGACAATAACATTGACAAATTACATTTTTAGAAAAGCAAATTTTCCTTAAACCAACTCAGTCACAGCAAAAAAAAACATCCCTGTTACAATCCCAAAGATATACATTCAGCACTGTATGTATACCTGTGTAGGACCCTTCCCTATCGTGTTGGGGCTTGTGTTATACTTTACAAGACAGTTTAACACAAAACTGACGTTATTAAACTAGTTATAATTTCCCGCCAAAATTAGAATTTTTCTCTCGCACAACAGGCTGATTCAAACGTGACGTCACAGCTTCCTGCTTATTCATCTCAAGAAGATGTACATTAAAGTAACAACCAATAACTCACAAACAAGATCCTTTGAATAATTAGATGAAACTGAAACAAGACAGTGGAAGAAAAACAAACCATGACTCACCTAAAAGTAGCCCTGCCTTCTTCCAACACTTCTGTTCCTCTTCTGGAAGATGTTTAAGTTCCTACATCTTTTGAAGAAATTATTATCGCAGCTGCTGACCTCTCAAAAACGTGTTGGATAGAAGAGAGAGGCCTCGTTAGCAGAGACCGAAACACGATCGGTCCCGTCACGCTAACGAGAGGAGAATGTGAGGCATTCTTCGACGCCGTAGCCGACTGCAAGCTTAGAGGCAATGTATGCATACAGTATGACGTATGGACAAATATGGTATTATGCCAGTATATTGTCTTGTGTTGCGAAGGAGCGAGAGAGATGCCTTATCGTTAAGCAATACGTTTGTCAATCAGGCCAACAAAGCAGCTTGTCTTCTTTCTGTGTCTTATCTGTACGAAGTACCGTCAGGAAACTGTACAAGGAGGCTAGGGGTATCCGTAGTTGATCTTGAAACAACAAAGTTAGTTGACGTCATTCATAACCATAGACAACAGTGTTGAAAGGGCAGCGCTAGGGGTGATATCCGAATGTCCTAATATCCGATACGTCTCACCTGTCCTGATTGAATGGATGTCTTCACATTGCCGGGATATTTGCTCTGTAGTAAGACATGATGTGGAACACGAGTTGATGGGATTGACCTTCTCAACCATCGTACTGACCAGAATATAATGGGTAAGACCGTCAAGAAAACAAAACCTGCAGATATTTTATAATGTTATGTCTCTGTCTCTCTTCATCTTTGTTGTGCATCGGTTTTAGAATGATGTGTCGTTACCCAAATGTGAGTCGCTAAATGTTTTCTGATGGGTTGAGGATGCTCTATTGGTCACATGGGTGGCGAACTATTTCTAGACTATAGGAAAGCTTCCTTAATCGTGTATCCTCAGCTCTTCATGTACATTATGAGCAGCTTCAAAGTTATATAACACGCATATCTTCTGCCCCTTTCAACGGGTAGTCGAGTGACAAAAATGGCTTATTTAGGCAACAGATTACCGTTCTATTAGAGAGATGACACGCCTTCGTGAATGTTGGCCAGGGCGTAGTCAGTGGGAACGCAATGGGTAGCACAGTTCTGCATACTTTTTGGTATTTGATTTTACATTTACATTAGACAGCTAGTATTTCCCCCTAATTTACACGAGGTTAATACAGACGGGAACTGACATTTTTAGGGCACTGGAAGACACTCTGGCCAATTTTTTCTGTACCCGCAGCGTCAATGCAGATGACGTTTCGTTTAGCTACAATAAGTACAGGCTTCACACTCTACTTGATCAATTTCTACCTAAATTTACCAATTTCTGGTTTCGCAACTAGTGGTGGCAGCAGGTTGATTTTGCTTAGCTGCAAAAGATAATACTGACCTTTAATTGGGGGAAATTCCGAATTCGGCACTTGGTTAACCATACGTAGTTGGAGAGGAATAATATTGCTTGTCGGCGTAAAATAGTTACTATTAATTATTAATGATGCATACATTTGATTACTCAAGATATCACCACGCTTGCTCAGGTGAACAAGTGTTTCTAAATTTAACAGCATGGTTGGAATTCCGATCGGTGTCAGAGTTCATTTCTGACAATGAATGGTGTTTGGCTGTTCTTTCAGAAGGATCATTTCCTACTTTGTAAGCCAGTGTTAACGTCTGAGGCATCACTCCAGTGGACTGTAATATTATAAGTACCCACAAGGGGGAAGGGAGGGAATTTTAGGCAATTTTACTGCATGAAAGTTACAGTACAGAGGAAAATTTTCAAAGTGGATGCAGGTATGCCCCCTCCATCCCTCCGGCGTTTCCCATTTCCGCCTACAGACGAATCCGGTCAGCGCTTGTGTTTAGTGACTGTAAGCAGCCATAAGTGGGGTACATCAGCCTTAAATCGTCTTTGTTTATTGTCTACATGAATATCAAATCCCCATATTCAGTGAAACTGAGGGAATCCAGATACAATTCCGTGTACAACCATCCATGCGTAATAAAGGTGAGCAAGGAATTGAAAGACTAAAGGTAATGGGCCCCATAGGATACCAGTTATGTCCGACTATTATCAGCCTCCAATTCTTGACTCTCCGGATTCGTCTATATGCTCCAGAGAGTTGTCACACTAATGTATCAAAGAGCTACAAATATTGCACATCGAAGTGACCCCGATTGGTTTTCATTGTCATTTGTGAATTACAGGATATTTAAAATTACGCGATCATCTGAACCATATTAACTAGATTTTACTAGATTTAGATGTAGGAATAGTTAGCTGTGAGTGGTTACGGGTAAATCCGAGGGTATTATTATCATCAGAATTGTGCGAATGAATTCTATTAAACTTTATGGTGCCGTTTTTACCAAAGAAAGAAATTTGTTACTTAAGCTTTAGGAAACTATCAACAATTGTTAATACAATTTTTCAAAGTAGAAGTAGAGAGAAAGTAATATCTTGTTTACGTTTTGTGAGGTATAATAATGAATAAATTTTCAGGACAATTTTAATGCTTAAAACTTAATTGCATTAGTACAGGTGATTGGTGTCTGGTTTTTGTTCTTTTTGATTGATGCCAGTTACGAGCTTTTTTCCTCACGTTTCAACTGTTTGCTCCTTAATTAGTTGTTTTGTGTATTTTGTTACATTATTTCCATTTGTTGTTGCTGTTATTTATGTTAAAAATTCTCTTCTGCCTTTTTGAGGTAGCAGAAACTTAAAAACTACGAACACGTCAGTGCTGACCAGGCAAGGATCCTCGTGCCCAGGGTACAGCAGTGTGTCAAGCAAGTTAATATGTAAACGTTTTTATTATGATTACCCTAAAAATGCCATGTGCAGCATGCAAGTATGTGCATAGCCACCAAAACGAACTCGCTTAAAATCTTTCACATGGACAATCAGTTGGGAAGCAGACCCATAGAGCAAGAAAATAGTTCCTATTATCCTGCTCTATGAGCAGACCTAACATTTGTGACAGCTTTTGCGCAATCATTTCACCCTTAGCACTCGCGGTGAAATTCATTTTGGGATAACGTACTGGGGCTAGCCAACTGCAGAGCGAAAACGGATACCAGTTAAAATGGCAATAATTCTTACTCATGGTGATACGTAATTGAGTTTTTTGGCAATTGAAAAAAAAAAGTTGAATGTGCAAGAGTAACTCGTTTTAGTAGATAGCAATGGTGAAGGAGTGAATATGGCTAGGGTCTTCGCCATGAGCCTGTCTTTCGCCAGAAAACCGAAGGAGTGAGAGCTCACTTGCGAAGTATCAAACGGCACATTTTCCGTCTTCAGGATGGGAATATGTTGAAACTTCATTTGCAAGAAGCAAATAATGTTTCTAAAATAAAGTGGTACCTTCCTTATTATCCTTTTATCTTCACTAAAAATGGTCTACACAAGACGGTGTCTTTGTTCTGCTTATCTATGCATTATATGTACATATTTCAGCATCACTTTATGGATGTGCACGAACAAAGCAAGGCATTGGATTGAATCTTGTATCGCATGGCTCCATGCTAGCTAGCATCATGCATTGGGTTTCAAGATGGCTGACTGACTATACAGGTCTACTGAAAACAGATTCGTAGCATAAACAAAACGGGATTGACCGTCTTCAGGAAACTGGAATAATTCATCAACGAAAAGTATTTTTTTTTCCTCACTAAATATATGTATTTGCCAATTGATGGACAGCTTCGGAATGATTTCGGAACAAATTTGTGACGAATCGCCGAATGTTCAGAAAGGGTGACCTAAAATCTCCCGGGAATTCGCCTGATATTGGTTTTATGATAACTTGCAAAGTTAATCTGGTAAGTTTCATAGTTTTCTTGTTCGTAACTGGAAGTATGCAGAATAAAAAAGCCTTTCTATTTTCCAAGCAGCCAAGTGTGTATTTCCATAAGCGACCAAAATTTAAAAAAATGTGACGCTATCAGAGCGTAATATATTTCGATGGCCACAAGTTCAGCGTCCCAACTGAATATAGACTAAAAACATCCACGCCTTCTGGAAATAAAACATAAGACCTTCTAAATTTCTGAATCAGACTTTTTTGCCTGTTTGCGTCAGCCTATATCGCGAGGGTACTGGACTAATAATGGTCTCATGGACTCTTGAAAGGATGCACGATACTATAGCCTACTATTCTCAAAATAGATGTCCATTAGAGGCCCTACAATCTCGCTTGAGCATATTTTGAATTATGATCACTGGCACGATCAGGTGACTGTATTTTGATTAGTGATTCCTTTCCCTCTTTTCCACTGTCTTCCATTTCTTCTTCATTTCTTTTTCTCTCCCGTTTCCCTTTCCTTCTTTGGTGTTTCTTTTTCATAGTTTATTTAAGTTTGCTCCGATATGGTTTTGTATAATGTTGCGTTTAGTATATAGTTTTTCAAAAGTGGGTCACCATAGATTTCAGCAAAATTACCTGATACAGACGCGGATCCAAACATTCCAAATGGGGGAAGGGGACGACCGCAAAGAAAGAAGGGATGTGAGGGAGTTGCATTGCTAATTTACAGTATGTTTTATTGTTGATGTGGCGAAAAAGGGAGGTAAAAGCCCCTTGGATGAGCGCATGTTTTATTACCTCCTAGTGCATGTTCCTCACATGTTTTTGCTTTATCATATGTTTCTTTTAACTAGCTATATTTTGTAAAACATAATACCCTTAAAATTGAATTGAATCGATACTTTAATTTGAAAAGTAAGATTCACGCTGATTGGTCAATATATCACTTGTGCAGTCAGCTGTGTTTCGTTTTGCTCACACAGCACTTTGTGGATATGGCCCTGGGCAATTTAAATTTAGTGCAAGCTCACTACATGAAGTCTAATGTCAAGAGCAGTCCCCACAAACTTTGAAGTAACACTTTAATATAATTATTTTCTTCTTACTTCTCTTCTCTTTTATTATATGTTAGGACTTCAGTGTTGCATATTCATGGTAAACCAATCAATAACTTGAAGTTAATTTCAAATTTGAGGAGAACAATGCTGCCACGTTGCTCTCAACAACCAATCGTGAAACACATGAGATTAGAACGGAGCCACACATGACAAACCAATGATGTAAATGGTCTGAGGGCCGTGAGATTGGTCGAGTGTTGTCCTTCAGTGAACGTCAATGGCCTCTTCGGGAAGCAATTTAGAGGCCTAGTTCTCTCACCTCAACGTGCAATTTTGGTACGGGGTTACCGAAATTCTCAATTGGCTCAGCTTTTTGATTGATAGCTAATTCAAACAATGCAGATTACCAAAGCTTATATTACACAGCATGAACGGTACTAAGAGTGCTTTGATTATACAAATTGAGTTTTTCTATACTCACCTTGAAGCAATAAACTGATATTGTATCTGGACGAGGATGAATTTCAGACAATTGTGGGAGGGGCTTCAGTAAGAAGGTTGGGAGAATTGGTACTGTTTGGGGTGAGAGAGTTGGGCCTTTGAAGTTTGGTTTCGCCGAACGGATCTTTTATAGAGAGTCGGGAGGACTTAAGAAAAAGTCTACTTTATTTCTTCAAGTTGGGACGAGTACTTTTGTGCTTTAATTAGAAACTTCCTTACATATGCGATAGTTATTTAAAGGATAAGATGAAGTTTAAATCAATTGGACTTAAATTGCTTCAAATGATGCAACCGGCTTCATTGGTCAAGTGGTTAGAGCACCAGATTTGCAGTCGGGGGGTTGGGAGTTCGAGTCCTGGCCGGATCATAAAGAAGACGTAAAAAACGGGACCTACTTGAAGACTTAAAAAACGAGACCCACTGTCATTGTGCTTGGTGCTCAGCAAAAGCAATGGAATAGGGAAAACAGGCTAGTGAGCCAAAGGTGGAAAAAAACCAATGGTTTGGTTTTCCAGCCAAGCCAATTGGTTGGAAACAGGGTCGTAAAAGTTCTTATAGTCTTTCTCGGGAAGTTTTCACCATGTAAAAGGTGGCGTCTATATGAAAAATTTTCATCTAAGACAGAACAACAACTGTCTTAAAAAAAATTAAATTCTAAAAGAAAAAGAAGAAAAAAACACTTATTTGCATAGATTCAAAATAAAACTTAGATTCAAAAAGGAAACTTTGAAATGATTAAATATTCAGAAATTTTCATTCAACAGCATTTAACACAAAATTAACGTTTCTTCCGACTGTCCAACTTGAAAGATGAGTTTAGAACTCTTTAGCAATTCTTTTTTCTGTAGTTTCGAGGGAAAGCCAAGTGCTGGAACAAAAGGTTATACTCTCGAGCAAACAAAGCTGAATGTGAAGTCTTATCTAGCATTAAAGTAAATTCCTGATACAACAATTACATCATAAATAACATGAAGTTTAGCCTATGTAAATTACTTTCATGATACCGAGTACGTGAACCTGATAACCCCAGGGGTGGCGCCAGGATTTGCCCGACAGGGGGGCCAAGCTCCCCGACAGGGGGCCAGCAGTTCAAGGCCCCGACAAAGGCGATGGATTAGTCCCGGTGGGACGTAACTTGACAGAATTTGAGGCGCGCAGCGCGCAGAAAGTTTTGGCTTTTTTTTAAACAAATACTTAAAAATCTGAAGTTTATTTTTTGAGAGAAATTTGGCTTTTATAATGACAATTAAAAATTGGGGGTTTTTATGGAAGAATCTATCCTTGATATGAACAAATTCAAAAAAGTTTTACACGCGACACCTGAAATTCTTTTGGGGTTATGCATTTAATCGTTCTAGGTGAACGTACTAAGGTCTCAGGACGAGACTAAAAGTTTGCCCGAAAAGTTTTTTATACTTTTTTGAACCAAGGTTTGAAAATGAAGATCTTATTTTATTGCAGAAATTTTGGAATTTAATATAAGAAAATTTGGTTTTTGGTAAGGTTATAATAAAAAAAATTTGGGTTCCCTTTTAAGTGATATGCCTTTCAAGAGCAAAATTAGGTAGAATGTCGGGGTGATTAACAGAGTTGTCTGGTTTTTTGTTGTACTGAGTATCCATCAAAATTGGAAATTTTGCCACTTTTAACAATCTGAAACTTATATTACGACAGATGTTGGTGTTTTTATGGAAGAATTTGACCTTCTTGTAAGAAAAATCAAGTAGGGGGTAATCTGTAGTTTTGTACAGTTTTGTTGGGGTTACTGAATATCCTCAGGTAGATTAATGCCCTCGGACCACATTGGAAAATGTTCCCGCGGAAAAAAGTTTGGCTTTTCATATATTTGAAGTTCTGATATAGGCGGACGGGAGCGTTTCAGTTTGGGAGTGTTTCAGAGGGGACAGAATTGTTTTGTTTTTCTTTTGTCCGAAAAATATAATATTACAAACTAAAAGACGGTGTAGCGCACAGATATTTTTGAAAAATTCAGAACTTCCAGAAAGCAGGAAAAGGCATTTCCGCGGCCGGATTGGTAACTAGAAACAAAATTCCGATATAGTCATTATTTTGAGCTTTCTTTCGCAATAAAATTTTCACTTTGTAATACTGCCCCAAAACGAAGAATAATATATATGCAAGCATGCATTGTTCTGTTGAGTAATTCTAGCGTAAATCTAGCGTAGCGCCATCCATCAGTTGGCGCGGAACGTATAGAAAATTGTTAAAAAAACGAACACCACAGACACCCGAAAATGGCATTTTCTAGACTTGAGCAGTCGTTATTTTTAGCTTTCCTTTGAAATAGAAATTTCACTTCAGTAGAAAAAAAAAACAACTTGGTAAGTGATCAGAAAACTACCAGATAAAAGGTACGGTACTGCTACAATTAGATGCAATGGACTTGTCTCTTTCCGGGGGGGGGGGGGGGGGCTATGCAAAAACATACTGTTTTTTTCTCTACCAGGAATCTTCGTTATATTCAATTGCAATATCCACTAAATAGATGAAATTTTCTTCGTGGCTGCCCGAACTCCAGGCAATATGATCTTACTTCCAACGTATTTGAAAAAAATCCACGTTAAAAGGTGGCTTCAAATGAATTTTCAGCCAGACTTAAGGGTACACATATTCAAACCACTGTTTATCATTATGTGTAGCCCAAAATGGCCTGGCCGATTTTCGTTACCGTTGCTAGAATTCGGCTTTCGGGACGGGCCAAATAGCAGACTATTGGGCATTGCATGCACATGAAAAACCACTCATCCGATTTTGTAAGGAAAATTTGGAATTGTCAGTTTCCTTGAAGAATATGGTCTTTAGTAAGCAAAATCACGAAGATCGTCGGGGTGACTGAAGTTATCAGGCAAACATTTTTTATCGCGGACCTGTATATGAAAGCTCCCCGATGAAATTGGATTTTCTCAACAACAGGGAGAGGGAAGTCTTCCCCAACGGGGCATGACCTTGCACGCACGGATTGGAGATGGACGGAGGGATAGCAGAGCTAGTAAGAAGTGATTAAAACGATTAAAGGTCAGGTCACACTACAACGATATCGGATCGGATTTCGCTCCGATTTTTGTGAGGGTTAATTAGTATCTCCTTCATCTTTGGCCGAAAAGAAACAAAAATTTGCAGACCAGTGTAGACTACGAAATTCTAAGTTATACCAATTATTATTATTACGTGACGTCATGTCCACAGACAGCTTTTATCGGATACCCGTAGTCCGATAAAAGCTATTTGACAATGTGACGTCACGAAATAAGTAGTATATATTTGATTTCCGTAGTCCTCTCATATGGGCGGCCAAAAGGGCAAAAAAGACAAAGTGCAAACTATTCCTTTTAATTTCAAAAATAAAGTTTACAGGTAAAAAAATATTCTAAGTGAGAAATTTAAAGAGTTGAAGAAATTATAAAATGTAATCATTGGTTATTTTATTTTTAAATTTCTCACTAAGAATATTTTTTACCTGTAAACTTTATTTTTGAAATTAAAATGAATATTTTCCGTTTTGCCTTTTTTGCCCTTTTGGCTGCCCATACTCTCATACCGATCATATATTTACTCAGGGTGGCAAATCTTTGGTTCTTTCCGACAATGGATGGAGGAGATTTCAACTAAAACTGACAGAAATCGGATAACAATCCGATCCGATATCGCTGTATTGTGTACTGGGCCTAAAATCGATGCATTAAAAATAGGGTTACAAACGAAAAAAAAAACAGTTCACGATCATCCATCCAGTAACTTCAGTCCTTTACGTTCTTCATTTTTAGGCCTTCCGCAAAAAAAAAAAAAAAAAATGCCGTCCTTCCCCGACGGGGGATGAGATAGGACAATTAAGGTACATGGAATGAGGTATAACAGAGCTAGAAAAAATTATCGAAATTCGATTCCCAACATGCTTTAAAATAGCACTGCAAAACAAAAAATGTGTTCAAGATCACCCACTTAGTAACTTCAGTCCTTCTAGGTTTTTTAATTAATTAAGTCATTAATTATTTTTTTTATTATTATTTTTAGGCCCCCCGTGACGAAATCACCGACCTTCCCCGACGGGGGGCAGTGTTCCCCCGCTGGAGCCACCCCTGGATAACGCCCGTGGCAGGATTCCAAGTCATCGCAGGCTAATTTAAGAGAACCGTTTCGGTGAATTATAATTATAGCAAACGAAACCCTACAACAGACTGTAAGAACATTCACCAATATGTGGCCATCATGTTTTATCTGGAGCACTTTACTTGACATTTACATTGTTCTAGTTCCGTAACACAAGCCGAGTTCTAATTCGAGCATAAGAAAAATTTATGGCCCGAGGCACAGGACATGTGCACAGTTGACGCCTTTCAACATAGCACGCATAAAATTACAAAGAGAATAATTATATGTATTCTGAATACATACAATGAAGAGACTTTATTTAGCCCTAATAACTGTGTAATGCTTTACCGTAAATCACATTCAGTCTGTTGTGTCACATTGCTTCATTATGACGTTGTGTCACTTATTCGATATGCTGAGGTTTTGTAACTTGTAATACTTGGGACGATGTACAAACATGAAATCGTATTTCATTGCTCCCTCTGACATGACATTGTTTTACGAGAGACTGGCCTGGAATGTTTCGACCTCCCAAAGGCTGTGAGGATCGAGATGATGAGAAAACAAAAAAATGCACGCTGATAGAAGAAATGTACTGGAGGGAGAAATATTCGACGTTCTGAAAGATGATTTGCGCTGTAGGGTTGTGTCGACATACTGGTATGTCACGTCATGCAGTCAAATATGACAACATGGATACTAGAATCTCGATGTCGCGATACGATGTAGCAGCGCAACTTTTGAACAAACAAACTTGGGGCATGGTTCCTACAGTCACTTTTGCATACCCTCGTCGGCTCATTTTTCCCCTGCCCAGTGCAGTACCTATTTACCTGAAAAATAAATATGGAAACAAGGGGTCCACTTAAAAGGTTGGGAATCAACAACTGCATCCATGACGGGTCGTCGGGTTTTAAGATGAACATGAATTTAAGTTATAGGTTCTTCTCCTTCAAACTTCAAATGAACCAAATTTAGTAGGCCTATTTATCCAGTATTATGTGCCTCCTACGATAGACCTGTGCATATGATGTCACAGAGGGAAAAGTACACCCTCCTTTGGGGGGAAACAAAACCAACAAAGAGAAATGAATGCAGACAACAGATTTGTCCATATAGATTACCGGCGCGCATTGTGTGCTTTAGGGTATGTTGTCGCAAATAAACGGGGGCAAGCAGATTACGACAACGAGCCGCCGTGACAGTTTGGATTTTACTATGGCACAAACTAATAACTGTTTTTGACAACTGCGTGTGCTAAATCTGTGAAAAATTATAGTTGTAAGTTGTAGGCAAATTGCAATGATCTTTCCACCAAATATGAAATTTTGTTTGTGGAAATGTGGGTTGAAATGACCGGCTAAACTTTATCTACATTTAAAACCCGCAAAAGCTTGAAGAGCGTGCACGTACCTCAGTATGTTAGGAACACTCATTTAACCCAGATACTGACCCCCATTAGTAAACAGCAAGAGGGGTGCACAAGACTACAACTGCAACCACGCATTTACATTCCCGCGGCACGTGACCCTTGTGCCTCAAATTTGTTATTGCGGGCGCTCCTTTACAACTAAAGCTTAGGGTTTCTCTGATTCTTGTCTCTTCAACGTAACAATGAAAGAATATGTCAGAATTTTGCGTGAATCGCATCATAAATGTGCGACTAGTTGCAAAATGTGGACACTATGCTCTTAAAACCAGTTAGTCGTAAGTCGTTAAACACGACAAGACAGTCTTGTTAAATTAAGTCGCGTAGCATAGTGTGGACGGGGCTATTTAGGACACTACACAAATAGGGGTCAGTAACTGGGTTTGGTTTATGGATTAGAGTTCGGGTTAGGGTTAGATTAGGGTTAGTGATTAGTTTAAGGGATTAGGCTTAAGTCAGTGTTTACCTTAACCCTCTTCAAACCCAGTGCGAGTTTTAAAATAAAGATAATGTTCAGCAGTCATATATGAACAGTAGCCGGTCATTTCAACCCACATTTCTACAAACACAAACGAAAATTCGTCGAAAAGGTCATTGCAATTTACCTACAACTTATGCTACAACTATAATTTTTCATGGATTAAGCGTATGCAGTTGTCACACAACAGTCATTAGGTTATGCCAAATAGAAGGCAAAACTTGTTCCGGCGGCTTTTGATTGTCATCTGCTTGACCCGCTTTTATTTGCGACAACATACCCAATGTCACCATACGCTTGTAAAAAACAGCGCTTAGTTCGATTGCGTTCGATTCGGGTCACATATTACACATCCCATAAAACTACATTCCCGCGGCACGTGACCCTTCAATTGCGTCCGGTTTGACTCGCGCGTTTCCGTTGGCGAGCTCCTTCCAGCTAAAGCTCTTAGACGAATCCGATTAGCACTTGTTTTTAGTGACAGCAGGCAGCCATAAGTGGGGTCCATCAGCCTTTAATTGTCTTCATTTATTGTCTACGTGAATTCCAAATACTCATATTCAGTGAAGGTGGGAAAATCAAGATACACTTTAGTGTACAACCATCCATGGAACAAGTAAGGAAGAAAATTTAAAGATTAAAGGTGATGGACCCCAGTAATGGCCGACTAAAATCAGACCATCACAATCAGTCCGGATTCGTCCAGGATTTCTATGGCATAAGTTCTATTGATGCGCGCGCTCTACAGCACCTTCAGGAGACAATTTGGGGATTTTGCACTTCCCCGTGTGGTCACAAGGTCAATCGTACTTGTGCGTTGTTAACATATGCTCAAAAATGCACCTGCCTGTCCAGCGAACGTTCATCCTCCTGTTCTGCATTGTTTTCAGTGAAAGTATACTGAATTTGCAACTGCCACGAAGACTAAAGGAACATGTTCAGACGGGTCCATTGCCAGATTGCC
Organism: Holothuria scabra; assembly: GCA_037179385.1. Classification (NCBI taxonomy): domain Eukaryota; kingdom Metazoa; phylum Echinodermata; class Holothuroidea; order Aspidochirotida; family Holothuriidae; genus Holothuria; species Holothuria scabra. The sequence goes on from CM074198.1 coordinate 13,981,906, forward strand.
GTCAAAATTATAGACGCGCAATGCAGTGACGTCGGTGAAAAACTAATTACTCTGTTTAATTGGTTTCTGGAATATTTCAATAACAACAAGATATATGGGGGCTGAGAGTTACCATTCCCATGGACCTTTCTAAAATATTTGGCGAATAGCTTTTTAGGATCAACTACAAAATGTCACAGCAAACCAGGTCTAAAGCCGGCAACAGAATCAACAATCCTTGTAACTAGAGATGGAATTATTTTCATTAAATGATGTGGTACATTCTACGTCGCCACGGAAACATTAAATGTCGACCCAGTTATGATTCATATATTCTCTTAAACCATTTTTAATTTCACATTTAGCTGTTTCAGATGCCCTTAAATACAGCCTCAGACCGACCTGGAGAGTGGTCTGAATCAGAATCGTTTCATACATAGGCCTACCATAAACTCTAGTTAACTGCAAGTTGTCTTTACTATCGTCTTCAATCTTCGAGTGATTAATTTAAGCTTCCATTAATTTTTGTAGGTCTGCTTAGGATGATCTGAGGAGATAAAAGGGGCTCTGGGTATCAAATATTACTTTTGTTATACCACTCCTTGTAAAGTTCGTATGATTGGAATGAGACTGGTTTTTATGAGGATGAAGACTTTACAAATAGAGCCTTCTGACATTGTTCTTGGTGCTCAGCAGAAGCAATGAGTATAGGGAAACAAGCCACGGTAGTTTCCACAACTAAAAAAAAAAAAACAGTAGCCGACCCGACTTAAACCAATTAGTTAGATGGCTGGTTCGTAAAACTTCTTCTGACTTTATTAGGATAATTAATCAGTGGTCAGCATTCTTAACACTGTTCTTTCTTGTAAATTGACTTCTAGCCTTTATTCCTTTATTCTAGTCCTTTGCTTTTTACCGCCAATTGTCATTTGAATTGTGATGCGAACTGTCCTGCCACGAAGTCGAGTTTACGCTACGCCATCATTTTCATTTACATTAGATAGATCGCAAAAAGCAGCGTGATACATCCCGTACGGTATAAAGAATCTCGAGACAGCATGTACCCCGCGGAGCGGACTCTGTTTTTTCAGCTTTCAGGATAGGACTTAACAAGGAATATGCCGTACAGCCTGCTACGCAGGAAAGACAGCGTCCTGGTTATCGCGTGTTAGTTAGCTAGTAATTTTCTCAATTGGCTTGTAACTGCATATATGACTTGAAATAAAATGTGTAACGGCTTCTTGCCAAAGAGCAGTCCACACACAGACTACAAACGTTGTCCTGGAATACATGGGAGGAGTAGAGCGTGTATAGTTTAAAGTTCTTCAGCTGGTACAGACGGCATCACCGCTAACATTATCCAGGCTGCTAGTGCCCCTTTCTTAACTCCGCTTACCTTTTTTGCAACCCCTCGTTATATACCGGAATTGTACCTCCGAAAATGAAGGTAGCTAGAGTTATTCCAATCTTTAAGAATGGGTGACCTATCCACAATTTCCGTTCCACTTCCATTTCTGTATGTATTTCGAAGGTTCTTGAAAGGCTAGTGTAAAACCGCTTGATTAAGTTTTTAGATTCTAATGATTTACTCTCACGTCGTCAATTTGGATTTTGTGAGAATCTTTCCACCTATATGGCTGCTTTACACATTGTTAATTACATCACAAAAGGTTTTGATAATAATGAGATAGCCATTGGCATTTTCTTGTCTATCCAAAGCATTCGATACGGTTGATCACAACATAATACTAAGCAAAATTGCTCACTGTGGGATCCGTGGAATTGCACTAGACTGGTTTTTATAGCTACCTTTCTTGTACAGGCAGAAGTCAAATTGTTGGCGTAAATACACTGTTAAAAATTTCTGTAAATTTACAGACTTTTTTTAACCTAAACTTTTTGTATTTTACTTTTAATAGAGATTTTCTGTATCTTTACAGACACTTTGTTTTGCTACAATAAAAAAAAAGGTTGCTTAATATGTATTTTCTGTTTATTTGAAAAACCATTTCTGTCTGCTTTTTTAACCAAATTTTACTGCTTTGTAAAAATTTTCTGTAAATTTACAGAAATTTTAACAGTATTTTGTATTTTTCTGATTTCACATAAATATACTGTCATTTAACAAACATTCAGTTTGTTTTTAAGCTGAAAAAGAAACAAAAATAAGCCCAAACAAACAAATAAGAAATAGCCAGAAAATTTTCAATATATAACATGCATCGTTCTGCGAAGTTTCAGTTTAAAAAAAAAACATTTTTGGCAAATTTATGGCCCTATTTGAAAATTAACTAACATTTATTTTAAAAGGATACTTAGTTATTACGTTCTTATTTATAAATATCATGCAAATGTTGTTTTGTCACACATTTTAAGTAAAACGAAATTGTAAGACCTTAATTTCAGAGCACTGACAATTGGTATACCGATGTCAACTCATCACCACAGGCGCTCATGCACTTGATCGGAGCAAATTAAAAACGTTTCACAAATTTACTTGAAAGAGTCTGTAAATTTACCACTTTATGACGTAAATCTCATTTTGCATAAATGGGTGGAGCTTATTTTGTAGGCATTTTCCTAACAAAGTGATTGCTGTTGCTTTGAATAATATCTTCTTTGGCGTTTTTTAATAAGGAAGTGATAAACTTATTGTTAACCTTGTCTGAAAATGTTCGCAACCAATGTATTTGCATTCTTTGTCATATTTATTTTAAAAACAATTATTATATTGTACAAAAAATGTGACTTTCCAATTACAAAGTTCTTAGAGGTAACAGTCTACTTGAGAGAAATATGACAACAAAGCATCCTCAATGTGTTTTGATTGAAAACAACTTCGTAACTCCTTCGGGAGTAATCGTTTGGTTTTCGCCCCTTGGCTCTTCGCCAAAGAGTCGTGGGGACTTTTAGAAAAAGGAAAAAGTACTTCGTAACGACACATTACGTTGATATGCAAATACCTGATCCTTGTAATGGTGAAGTGCATGTATCGCAATAACATATGAAAGGTAAAAGAGCAATATTTGAATAAATATTAAAACGTCGGGAATGAAAACAGTAGGCTGTAAATTCACATAAAATTAAGGTTAACAAAACAGAACAATTCTGTAATTCGATTTTACAGTCGACTTTTGTAAACTAATTAACATGCAAAAACTGTAAAGAAAAAACAAACCCTTCATGTTTTTTCATGATTACAGTCTGGCTGTAAAAAAAACGTTATTTGGTTGGAAAAAAATTTGCCATAAAAATTATGTAAATTTACAGAAAAAAAAAAGGCAGTTTGTTCTCTCTCTAGAAATGTTACCTTTGGCGTTCCACATGAATCTATTTAACAGTTTAAGGTCCTCTCCTGTTTCTTATACATATTAATGATCTGTCTTATAACTCAACTAAGCTGTGTTTCGTCCTGTTTGCCAATGAAACCAGAATTCTGTATAAACATAGACATATCCTCCCAGCCACGAAAGTTATCAATGATGAGTTTAATGTTATCTCCAACGGGAGTTTAGACTACATACATGATAAATAATCGTTAAATGTCAGTTAAACCAACAATAAGAGTTTTCACCCCTTTCAGCGAAAAGTAAAGCCATGTTGAACTTTTTTCTACCATTTTGGGCTTATGGGCGGCTGGATACTTTTGTAGGGGTTGGCTGGAGTTTACTGTCTATGCGTAGCGCCACCATCAGTTGGCGTGGAGCGTACAAAGAAAATTTTGGAGTTTAAAACCTCCCAGATGGCTGGAAATGGCATTTGCCAGGTTTAATTGTCTTTAATTCTGGTGAGAAAAATTTGTGATTTTTCTAAGATTATAACACACTTTTGAGATACAGATTAGCTCAGTTCATTACTCCACTGGACTATGTATCCTGAGATTGCAAATCCGGAATCCTGCTGAATGTGGCGAGCAGATGTTCCACTGCACGTCTGAGTAAGGTATTTCCATAGGCGTAAGGGAGCATTTCAGTTTGGGGCAGAAGATTTTTGCCCGAAAAATGTATTTGTCCTTAAGACAGTCAAAGCGGAGCGCCACCACTGGTTGGCGCGGATCGTCCAGAAAATTTGAAAATTCGTACCTCTCAGACAGTCGAAAATGACATTTCCCAGGCTTGTAAAGGGGATCCAGGCAGTCGCTTTTTTGAGTTTCAAGTGCAGATAAACGTACGTTCGTTCCAAATTAAAATTCAGTCAGAAAACTAAGAGGAATGCCACCACTGGTAGGCGCGAGGCGTACAAAACATTTTTAAATATCCGACCCTCAGACAGTTGAAAATGGCAAGTGGGGATCTAAGCAGTCGCTATTTTGAGTTTCCTTTTGTAAAAAATGTTTACTTGAAACTTAAATTCTGCTATGAAGTGGTCTTAGTGGAGCACCACCATAAGTTGCGGCGAAACGTACAGGGAATTTTGAAAAATCTGACCCTTCAGACAGTCAAAAATGTTATTTCCTCTGCTTATAGGGGGTCTTATAAGTCGCTAATTCGAGGTTCTTTTTTCACAAAAAATGTTCACTTGAAACTAAAATTCTGCTAGGAAGACTATCTGCGCGGAGCTTCACCACTGGTTGGCGCGAAGCGAACAGAAAATTTTGAAAAATCGGACCCCTGAGACAGTCGAAAATGACATTTCCCAGGCTTATCTGCTTATAGCGGGATCTAAGCAGTCGCTATTTGATCAGAAAATTATCAGATAAAATGTATCACTACCAATCGATGAAATGGTCCCGCATTTTTTCGGGGAAACTATAAAACGGAATTGAAAGCATGCTAATGAATTTTACTCTATTGCGCCTCTTGGCTATATTCAATGAAAAAATTGTGTGCCCGAACTTCCGACTATAAATGATTTTCCTTTTGAAAATAGTAGGCCTATGGGGATCTTAGCAGTCGCTATTTTGATCAGAAGAATCAGATAAAATGTACCACTAGAATTGGATGAAATGAAGTAGATGATTTTTCTTCTATTAGTAACACTTATTGACAGATTTGTCACGTTACAAGGTGTGTTGAAATGAATTTTCAAGCAGACTTACGGAAAGAAATTCTCAGCCTGCATCATTAAAGTATCGAAAAACAAATTACCCGATTCTCATAACCATTGCCCGTATTTGGCTCTAGAGCAGGATAGATGGCAAACATTTGGGCACCTGAACACCCTCCTGTCTATCCGCTGAATTAATTTGGCAAATTGAAAACGTCCCAGCTTTTTTAACCTTTGCCCGAATATTTGACCATTAGGGGGAAATTTTTTGCAAGACTACATTGTGAAGTTGGGATGATGAAAATCTTTCTATCACATTCTACCCAAATGGTTCGCAGATCTTTTTTATTTTCCATGAAAATTGTACTTTAAATATAGCTATCGTCTTCTGCTTTTCGGCAAAGATTTGAAGCTATTAAAATAATTGGCCTTTTCGGGTATTGTGTTACACAAAAAAATTATCCATCCAGAAACCCGACGAGTAAAAGTCAAGAGATTCCGAAGATAATGACTCTTGTCACAGTCTACCTGAATTTATTCCGAAATTCAGAGTAGGGTACAATTGCAGAATACCCTGCAACTGTTTGAAGGGCGAAAGCAAACCCTCCTACAGGTTATCGTTAATGTGGGGGTCCAGGGGGCGAAGCCCCCGGAAGCTTTACAACTCGCACTCTGAAAGGTAATATTTGAGCCAAAGAATAGCCGAAATGTAATAAAAACAACTTATATTTGTTTACTTACTTTTGACAATTTATTTTGCGACATTTGGTTATGGGGGGGGGGGGGGAAATCCCATAAAATTCATTGGGGCACAGCCCCCCCTGGCCCCCCGCCGCCTATGTGAACTGCTTCCCGAAGAAGCTATTACGTCCACTGGAGGACAACACATGACCAACCTCACGGCCCTCAGACTATTTACATCATTGGTCTGTCATGTATGGTTCTATTCTAGTTTGGATGAAAGAACAGATATGATCTTATCCAAAAGGCTGAGAAATGACCAACCAATCTTTAGTTTTAAAGTACTAACTATGCAAGGTTATGCTCAACTTGAACTCGGTCGTTTTCAATGTATACTTTTCAGGTTCGAATATATCATAATCTGAGAGTATTTAAAGGGCCAAACCTCTCACCCCAAACTACAGTTTTGGTACGGGGGTACCAAAATTCTCAATTGGCTCAGCTCTTTGATTGACAGCTAATTCAAACAATGCAGAGTAGCAAAGCTTATATTACACAGAATGAACGGTACTGAGAGTGTTTGATTATATAAACTTGAGTTTTTCTATACTCACCTTGAAACAATAAACTGAGATTGTATCTGGATGAGCACGAATTTCAGACAATTGTGGGAGGGGCTTAAGTATGAAGGTCAGGAGAATTGGTATTGTTTGGGGTGAGAGAACCGGGCCTTTAAGTCAATAAATACTCTTAGATCATAAAACAGAAGAGCGTCCTTACTTTTGAAACCATCTGCGATATATCTATGACAGATGCAAACAAAATGGACTGAAGGTAACACCTCGTTGGACGTACTGTCAAGCCAAAGTTACTGGCCACTGAGTATACGGAAGCGAAATCATGTACTCCAGAAGGTAAAGAGTCTTCCCTCATATTCAAAATTCTAAGACTATTTGAGCAGGTATTTATTCTAGGGTAAATCCTCTTTGAATTCTGTTGGTGCCCTTCCTTAGTCCATCCATTTGCCAATCTGTCTGAAGATCCCTTGCGTCAGTTGCTATGGAAACCAAAGGCTGTTTAACTGAACACTCTTCCAGTCAATGATTGACAAGTTCAACACGGAGTTTTCAGCAGACAAGGAGACAGTTTATAATATAGAGATAGGCTACTTTGATGTAAGTCTTCCTCTTCGTCGTGTTTTACGACAATTAATAACAAAGGTCTTGGTAATTCTCTTAAAAACTATGATAGAATGATTGTTATGATGTGCCTCAGTGAATTTCTGCTGATTTTGCAGGAATTTGGGGTTGTCCAAAATGTGAAGCATGGATGGAAAAGACACCGTGCCATGTCTCCTTTGTTTAAGACCCTGTTTTGATAAGGTACGTTGAACAAAAATTTTCCTCTCTCAGTGCGCCTATTGCTTTTGCAATTTATTATTTCAATTCGAGGGCAGGATACTAAAATCTCTAAATAAAAAACATTCTAAGACTCCCGCTTCTGTGCCGTAATATTTTTGCAGAATAATCATTCTTGGTCTTGGCAAAACCACCGCCCTTTCTGAGGATGAGGGCGCATGTCAGCTTAGTCAGTTAATATATAATTACGTTATACCACAAGTGCGGCTGGGAAGAGGATGTCAGCGTATTGTTAAAACAGGGTTTTGCCTGGGGTTCCACCTAGAGTTCGATTATACCTGGGTTTCAGTTAGAAATAAGGTTAGGATTCAGTCCATTCAGGGGTTAGCTTAGGGTTAAGTGGCCTTTAGAATGAGCAATTATTGAAGGATTAACAGTAACGTTATCATGTGAATGAGAACTAGTTAGTAATATTTTGGCGTTAAACCATAACGTCCTCTTCCTGGCTTCATGGTTATACCACTAATTTATCATAAATAAATAAGAAAAAATAGAGGGCGCACTTGCGAAAGTTTCAAAAAGGTAACATAATGTTTATTGATGGGATCATTTTGTTCGTTTACAGATATGAAGTTCCTAAAGGGTGCACTGTTTCCATATGTTTTGGAATTACATAGGGTCATTTGTAACTTTTTGTAAAAAAGTACATCAAATGAAGTACCACTGGTCAAAAACGAGCTCACTTGAAGCAATTCTCTGGATGTTCTGGAAACATTTTGGGCTTTAAAAGGTAGAGGTATACCGGTATCAAACGTTGGTTGGAGAACAAGGTTTGGTTAAGGATGACTCACCTTTGAGCTGAACTGCAGAAATAGCAAAGAATCTTCACGTTCGTAGCATGGCAAATTGAATGTACCTTGGATGGCCAACTTGTCAGCTCTTATATGGCGCGTAGCCTGCACCTGGCAAAAACTTTCGGTAAGCTTTTAGAGGCCAGTTTACCTTTTGGATTTAATGTTAATATCAGTGTTAGAATTAATTGAAATATATTACCACTAAAAGAGTTCGATAACTTGATGGATTTGTGGGAAACACTAGAGGTAAAAACCTTCCTCATCACAAAGTTTTCTGTACTCCGACCGGAATCCTAATGCTTGCAGCACATGCCTGTGACTTGACCTCATTAGCCCTACCACTGACTGCTCCCTGATATATGTGTGACTAGCGTGAAAGCAAAGTCTTAAAGCTATGGGACGAACTAAAACATAAATTACACTCAAAAAAGCAGTTTGTATGAAGTCGACTGCACAAAACTACACGTAAGAACCCCCCTATACATAGGATGGTTTTACAATTGAATTGAAAAAATGATGATTCGACAATTTTCCTTTAGGATGGATCAACATTTAGAAGACGTTCCTTTAGTAAGCAGGGATCCATTTACTCATCTCAAAGATTATAAGTATGCGCACATGCGCAGATGAATTATCGAACTCGCTTATTGGGTTTTCACAGAATATTTGCAACCAGTGCTTTTTGCTCTTGGGGCTAGGTCTGCTAACCTCTGGAACCTGGAGTGTCATTGTTATCACAGTTGCAAACACTTTTGTAACCAGGTGTTTGGACTTTGGGGGCCAATTTCACAAAAGGGCCTGACTGTCGGCCTTGGAGAGAGGGTCTATGTGGAGGGGCTAACCACTTTTGAGAAATGGTCCCCCCTTTTGAGAAATTGTTCTAGAGTTTAAGTACCGTCAGATGAAATGTAGTGGAAAATAGCATCATTTGAAGTCTTTTTTGCATGTTCTTTTAGTGAGTTCGTCGATTTGGGCCATGGCTACGAATAATTGTAACGAAAAAAAAAGCATCAGTAACAGTGCATGTGTCCTTCTTCATCCGGTCCCCTGCGATTTAAGTCACGAAGATCTCTTTGCACTGAGAAGGGGACTTCAAATTTTCCCTATTAATTTGTAGTTTTATTTTCTATTATAATCGAAAATTTAAAATTTGCAAACCACATAGGTTATGTATATTAATAAATACCGTATTTTTTTAGTAGTAAATACCGTAGATATGTTCCGTCTTTTCTTTCTATTTTGTACAACCCATATCATGCTAAGCCACTGTGGAATGAGGTTAAATCCAAACTTAAGTGATGTGATCTTCCGACTTCCTACACATGGACAGAGCATACTGTAAGATAGATGGTCGCTACCGTAGTGCGAGAAAAAGCGCACCAAAACGACCCTCTGCTATGTTCTTGTGTGAAAGTCTGGACTTACTAAAGTATATCACCATATCTTGCAAGAAAGTTGAAATATTTTTGAAATATGGCAAGGTAAGGTCAAAATCACTTCATGTATTGCAGGAATATGGTGTTTCCCATTCAAGTTAAACTTTTTTTAAATATAACAGAGTTGTCGTCAAATCAGATGGTTTATAGCTTCACGGCGGCCATCTTGGTGCGCCTTTTTTGTCCCAGTCGGTGGCGACCATCTACGGATAGGAGGTACGCGTTACATGCTCTGTCCATGTATTTAAGTCCGTGGATGTGATGCACTCCACTGATCTCATGGAAGTTGAAGTCGTTTCCTAGAGCAAAATTCATAATATGATTGTTTGTTAATAGGGGAAATATCGAGGCATAGATCTTCCACCCACGTAGTCTTGTTCACAACAACAATTCAACGTTTGCGACTCACCTAAGTGCGCCCTCTCTTTATTCTTCAGAAATCACCTCCGAGGCAAATGTCAAGTTGAAAGAGCGACCTCTGTTAAACTCTTAACAGACTGAAGTATAATAACGACTTAACCCTTATGAGTTCAAGGAACTATTTTTTGTGAATGAGAACATTTAGATGAGTAATTAAGTCCCCATTAAAGTTGTTGAACTCACTGACGTAGGTGAGATTTTTGTTTGGAAGTGGCACCCGACCACAAGCCTGGGGGAAGAGGAGGTGTTCTAAGGGAAGGGGTTCCTCTCCTCTTCGAGAAATTTAGAAATTTAGAAATTTATGTATGAATATTATAGTATCATCAAATACAATTTTGTGCAAAATTCAGCACCTTTTAAAATATCTATTTTTGTACTACTACAATTTTATGATAATTAGATCGAGGTAAGCTCCCCCCCCCCCCTTTTCCACACAAACCATCGAAATTACTCGGTGCTAAGCTAAACTAAATTTCATTGAGTTAAGTCATTTAAGGTTGATATCTTCTTGAGTAACACATGACAAAAATGAAAACATAGAAAAGAAAATTCTTTTACAAGCAAAGCTCAAACAACCATTTATTCACTGGTCGATTTTGAAGACAACTTGAAATACACAATAATTCTTTGGCAGTAACCACGTCGCAAACAATATTTTTTGTATCATTGAGTTGTTGGTGTTCTTAATCCCGATTGATTTCAATACTAATTCTATAAGTATAAGATATTATTACTATAGCAATAAATGTCATCTATTCCAATAAAAGTTTTACACTACCATACAATTCACACAAGACACATGTAGTCTCCATTCAGTCGTTTGCATAAACATGACAAAATAAAACGGTGCGCCATAAACTGCAATACCTCGAAAATGGAAACGTAAAGGCAGCATATTTTTTTGGTACAAATTTTGAATTTACAAAGGTTAAGGACGTTTGCCTTTTCAAAGTTAAAGATTTAGTAAAAACTGTCTGAAAGAAACTTACAACATGTTAATTTTAGCTACAAAACAGCCAAAGGCAGAGTCTCTTAGATCTATTTAATGACGAGAAGTATGTTACCAGTTCAGTATGTAAATATATTGATATTGCAATATAGATGACGTTGGTTTTTTTCTATTGGCTGCAAACATATTTCCATAAAAATAACACAATTCTTCGTTACAACCAGCCAATGTACTTAAAGACATGCTGGAGCTGCAAAGACGGGACGAAAGCAAATTTTCAGAACTTTTTAAAGCACGAAAAAGTTCAGTATTCTACGGTATTATTTCTACCTTTTTTATTACTCATTTTGTTTGAAAGTTAATTTTGCTATCTATGACTGACGGTGAGCCTTCTGATTTAGTGTCGTAGCTTTTCAGCATGTCCTTCGTTGACCATCACATCAGATAGCGACCCCAGTTACATGGCTTACTGATGCACGATAATGAGGCCGGACGGCTGACTGCGGGGAGTTTGCTGTAGACGCTCTTTTACTTCGAACTGTTCAGTACGTATGTTGAAAGAAAGAACAAACTGGTATAGCACAGCAAACGGAAACTGTCCGAGATTGTCGATGTTGAAGTTAGTTGCTAGATACAAGCTATTTACAACAGCTCGTTGTTCCACGAGTGTCGAGAGAAAATAATATTGCATGAATACAAAACGACTGAAGGAAAGTCTAATCAATATCTGTTAGCACACCGTTGCATAGTTTGAATAAACACTCCAACACTTCAAAATATCCAAAATCCACAACGGCTCCTTACTGCGTCGGCGTCACAGATAAGTACAATAAATAGGCATATTTTCATTGGTTCGTTTCAAAGTATTTCCTCTCATTCCACCATCCCTGCCTGTGGTGTGTAATTGCTTGGATGGAAACCTCTTGGCCTAGCATTAAAGTCTGTGAATCCTTCACTATTTTTCCTAGGCTGATCTGATATTAAAGGCTGTGAACGGAAATCATCGGCCTGTCCGGATTCCACGGACCGCGGGGAGGTTGGAGTATTATCAATAGAGTTTCCCGGGGACGACCAACCCCGAGGTTTTGCGTTGAAATTTTTATCACCTCCGGAACCCCTCCTGCCTGGTGACCCAGATGGAGAAAATTTCATTGGTTGAAATCGTTCCATGTCAGCTTCTGTTTGTCTTGGAGGCGCTACTCTGGGCTTGGGCTTCACTGGAGGTGGAGGCACTGGCTTCTTCACTATCAAAGAAAGACAAAAAAGATGTTGAAAAGGTAACCACGCAAAGGTCCGTTTTGTTTGAAAAGTACACTCTGAAATTTTTTTAGCAATTAATTATTAAACAGCCTTCTTTGCTTCACTTTGTAAATACGTTTAATTCTAAACATGTTTAAATATCAAACACTAAATGTTTAGCAAATTAAACGTGCTTAAAAGCGAAATGTTTAGGAATTATACAGGTGTGTTTAGCATCTAAACGTGTTTACAAAGTGGGGCAAAAGTGTTTAGTAAAGTTTTTTATTCCTAAATACCTTCTTACAGTAAACAGTATGTCTGCTGGGCAAAGGAGAGAGCCATCTTTCGATCTCGTAATCACTGTTGCTCTACAGCACAGGTTCCAACCTTTTTTTTCTGGAGACGACCATTCCAGGTGACAGCATCTTATCTCCCCGTCCCTCCCCCATAAGATTGTTAAATTCTTCTCCACACTTGCTGTTCCTATACCGCTTCCAGAAATGCGAAGATTACACCTAACGAAGTGGCGTAGACCTAAGTAATGTGTTTCGTTCGTGTCTGGTTTAGTTAGTCTATCGTCTCTAGCAACAGAGAGTTTGCGGGAAAATACGATATTTACTTGTTTGATTGGGGATTGACAAAGTTTCGAATATTTTTTTTAACCAGTTCTGACGCCCACGACGAGTGTTTTGTGTCCCATGATAGGGAAACCGTACTCTAGAGAACGTTCCGCTTGTACAACACAACGTAACATCTATTGCAATTTAGTATTAGTGATGTTTTAGGAACACTTCCAGTTTATGAGTCGGGTAGTTTATAGGAAGGCGAGTCACGGTCGACGACTGCAAAAAATAAATATTGTGCCCAAACCTCTGCATCAAGGAGGCGTGTGCAGGAAATGTCAGGGCGCAGGGTGGTACAAGGTACGGTAGGATCTACACGAGACACGGGAAAGTTTTCACCATAGAAACTGGCTGATCGCCAAATGGCGTCTCCTAACAAACAACTTGTCGGTCTATGTTAGTGCTTCTGCTTTGATGGTTACCACTTGAAAAAGGAAAATCTCTAAGAAAGTTTCGACAGCGGTTAGCATGTAAGATTTGAGTACTTTCGCGCTCTGCCCTGGATGGGTCCGAGTGATTCCTTTACTAGCGGAGGGAATATTCTCTGATAGGGGGAGGTGGTCTTATGGGTCCGAGTGAATTTCACGACTAGCTGATTTTCCTCCGACTACTTTAAAAGGTGGGACATAACTATCAGTGCCTACAAACGGCATGAAATTAATCTGTGACTGCCTCTTTACCAGGTTCTTTTTTCTAACTTTAGACAAAGTAATCATGTCATTGAAGATTTTTATCTAATCACTTATCTCTAATTCTCTGAAAGTTTGACAAGTTTGACAGCAACAAGTACTAGCTCGAGGGTGGTATTTCATAATTTACTTACTCCGAGTATATATATTTACAGTAATAAGTTGTCATGCGTGTCGTCTCATGCAGAGCGAGGATAACATCTTCTGACTTCTAAAAGAAATCGTCATGGGAACGATTCCACGGACAGTCATGCAGTCTATCTAACATTTAAAAGCTCCTATCGCCAATTATCACTCAACAGGTCTTTAAAATTTTGGAGACCAATGCATTAACAGTATAAATGGTATATCCACAGATATCTCTCTATACTACAAGAAGAACATGTTTATAATATCACTATCGCGACCCTGCAGGTAGGAAAGTCTGCCATAAGGAGGTTAAGGGTCAATTGAAGTTGGCAGCGTAAGTTCAAGAATCAAGTAAATTCATCTTTAAAAATTTTATCGAAAATTTAAAGGTCCATCATCCATGCATTTGATAAAGGAACCTCAATGAAAAATCATTTACAATCGACCACACAAAAGTTAAGTTTACGGTGAAGTGTACTTTAGATAAAGATACCTTTGTTTAACTTTATTATTGCCTATATGGAGGTGAAGTGAAATTTATAGTTATCACATAAATATTTCACCTGGGCAATAAACTTTACATATAATTTAGAGCATTTAAACCACCAGGCCCAAAGTTTATTGAGCATAACTCCATCTCGCGCATTACGTCTCAATGAACAGTACCCTCTATTGGCCAAGACTGACATTACTGCATACATCTGTTCATCGCTGAATTATAGCGCCTATATTGGCGGTGAATTTCACTTCTTGGCAACATAAATTTGATTAAAATTGAAACATCTTGGAGTAAAAACTATTTTTCTATGTTAAAGAAAAACATGCTCTAAGCATTCTGATGAAAGTGTAAGTTGAAAGTAATGAAAGTGCAGTTGAGAGGTTGGGGATGGGGGTTTTAGACCAAGTTCTTTTCTTTTTTTGGGGGGGGGGCTTAGAGGGGGTTTCCACCAAATGAGCAGTACTCAGCCATACTATCCGATCACAATTTTTTTTATCTTCGACTTACTTCCTCCGTTGCTTAGCAACATCAATGTTTGTAAAGTTAGCCACAACAAAACGAAAATACATCAACATGTTTGAGGAAATTAAATGCACTTTTGATCTGCAATCCTTATTATCTCTTTCCTGTGTAGCCTAAACTGAATTCTATCGCATAAAATAATCAGCACACGCATGAAAATTTAGAGACACAAACAGTTATAGCCCTATAACCGGAAAAGTGGACCGTAAACACGTTTCACTTTAACTTTTCTACACCAACATACAAACCTGAAAGCCCCAAATCAGCAGTTTAAAGTCAGGTGACCAAAATAACAATGCATTTTGGAATTTCCTTTATTGCATGATTTTACGGAAGAGTATTCACCAAAGGCCCGTAGAGCTTAGAGTCACAAATAACAATAATAATAATAATAATAATAATAATAATAATAATAATAATAATAATAATAATAATAATAATAATAATAATAATAATAATAATAATAATAATAATAATAATAATAATAATAATAATAATAATAATAATAATAATAATAATATATATATATATATATATATATATATATATATATATATATATATATATATATATATATATATATATATATATATATATATATATATATAATATATAATATATATATATATATATATATATATAATATATATATATATATATATATATATATATATATATATATATAATATATAATAATAATATATATATATATATATATATATATATATAATAATAATAATAATAATAATAATAATAATAATAATAATAATAATAATAATAATAATAATAATAATAATAATAATAATAATAATAATAATAATAATAATAATAATAATAATAATAATAATAATAATAATAATAATAATAATAATAATAATAATAATAATAATAATAATAATAATAATAATAATAATAATAATAATAATAATAATAATAAAATTAGCACAAAATGTGCTTTCCCATTGTATGAAAAATGATCACAAAAAAAAAAACAGTTTCCACAAAGTATAATATTCCATAGAGGCAAACCATCGCTAATTGCCAACGACAAGCGAAACGTGTTTGTTTGTGTTTTGAAGGGGGTCGGGGAAAAGACAAAAGGGTAATTAAAATGTAGAACAAGCTATCCCGAGGAGACAATAGGGCCCACGCGGGATTCAGTCTTTTCTGCTGTAGGCAATGTGTAAGGCCTAAAACGGGGAACTGGGGTTTCAAGGTTTTGAAAATATATTAGACTGTTTCGATAACGAGCCACTGACTCTAAAATTGGCTCTGCTATCCCTTTGATGTAAAACGAATCGTTCTGTTGACGAGGAAGGATAAGGTTATATCTTTAACCAACTGACCAAACGGTGATTAGAACACTGACCAAAGTAGGACTATTTAACAAAATTGGTATATTCTATTGGTGATATAAAATATTCTCAATTCTCATATAACGATTTATAGTTCGCGACATTTTGATTTGTTTTCACAGTAGGCTATGGGTCAATTGTTTCCCGAGATTCTCGGGATTTCACAAAATGAAAGTCAGGATTTATTCGTCGAATCAATACGAAAACAAATATAAGTCACCGGGGAAACGATAGGGTCAAGGTTGACGCACTGAATCAAATACCCTTTACTATAATAAAGAGTTTTTCGAGTATCCGTGTTTTAAAACAAAACATAAGTAATTGGTGCTAATGGGGATCAAAGATGAAACTGAAAGCCTAGTAAAAGTACTCGTGACTTTTGGTTCTACTGCTGTTATAGAAGTGTTGCTAATGTATACCGTATTTCCCTACAGTACTCGATCTTCTGCACAGTTGGGGTTGCCTGCGTATCTCTGTTAGTGTCGGACAAATTGGTAACCAAATGAGGTAACCAAATGCCCAATAAAAATTGCTGAACTGTTAATATTATAATATTAGTGTAAATAGTTAGCTTCTGAATACAAGATGACCGCCTAGTCACCAGAATGTCATGGTGGCACCATGGATGGGATAATGGGGAACTTATTTTAAAAAGAGACTTCATGTCCATTTAACCTTTAAAAAAAATCATCGATTTTACGCTTTAGTCTCTGTTCTTAATAGTGCTGGTCGAAATGTTATCTAAAAGGCAAATATTCATCACGGCATAAATTTCAAATTCTCCCTGTTAACTTACTTCCAGTCCCTCCCACCGCTGGCTAAACCTCATCCCGCTCAGAAGCAATTCTAGTTTATTGCTTCTGGGCACTACATCCTCGTGAGCATAGATGGACCTAATGTGTAATCAAAACACTCTTAGTGCATGCTCTGTATGATACAAGCTACTCTGAGTTTAGTTTGATGGAATCAGAGAGCTGTAGCAATTGAGAATTTTATTGTACCCAGGGTATAACTTCCTTAGTATGACAAACCCTGCCAAGCTCTAAAATATATGGGTATGAATTTAATGATATAGTGGTACAGACACGCGTTGAGGAACAGCTAGATCGGATAAAGGGTATTTTCTGAACATATCTATGTCGTCACCATCACTAGCCTGTATAGAACTTTGTCCAAAGGGGGAGGAGGAGGGGGTACTAGAAAAAATTTGTGGAGCGCCTCCACCCGGAAATGTGTCCTTGGAATAACAGGTATAGGACCCGTGTCAGTAATGTCAGTCTTTGCATGCCAGTGTCGTGTAAGGTAAACATTAAAGCAGTCGCCCCAAACTTGTTGAAGCGGCAGCTAAATCTCACAATTTTGCTCTTATTTGTTTTCTAATACCTTTTACAATATATTGGGACTTCAGCACTGCATATTTAATGTAAACCAAGCTGATACTCCTTTTAAAATTTCACATTTGAGAAGAAAAAATATTGTCACATGACTCACAAGAGCGATTCATGAAACAGTACAGTCTACTACACTACTTCAGGTTGGGGAACTGCTCTCGCCCTTTAATAGTGAACTTTATGGAGTGGTTTCACCTGACATCACAAACCCCGCCCATTTTTTGACTGACAGACAAAAACTGTACTGTTAATACTACGTAGCTAGCTGAGAATTGATGTAAAGACCCATGTGCCTGCTATTGATTTTGCCCAGCAGTGGGCGTGACTAACCAGTTATGACCGTCACGTAAAACTCCGTCTCTGCAGCGGTAATGACAAGCAACAACGCTTCTCACGACTCTATAAAAAATAAATTGACAAATCACTCCCATCTGTTCCTGCTTTAGGCTGTCATTACAAAATACTCATCTGATAATTTCACACTTTGCCAAGACCATTTTCTTTACCCCTCAAATTTAAAACCATTCCCCTTGTGTCTGTCAACGCTACATTGAAACTAAACTAAAATCCCACAAGGAGAGAGAGAAATGTTTTATAAATGACTCAGTCAGTCTCCATCTACTGTGCAACATTATTTTGATTTATTACTTTATGATTTGCAATATTGAAGTCATCAACTCCATCGATTTTGCCATAATTTACCGCAGACGAATGTGAACACTGAGACCATTTATGACGGTTTCAGGCTTTTAGCACAAAATCATATCAAATTAACATCAAACCCCGTCTGGCTGGGACCTCGAAATACCGACACCATCTCTTTGTTCTCTACACTAAATAGAGAGATGCATTGACCTTATAACCCAACATTAACCCCTAAAACTCTGCCAATCATTTCTACTGCAACCATGTATCTTTCCCGAGGTGAAAATGTAATCAAAACTATTTTAATTCCTTCGAGCTATGTTTGCAGTAAAACCACGTGACAGCGGGATGGTATGGAGTTTAATGAAAGGAGAAAAAAAAAACAGCAACATTCCAAAATGTTGGCGAAGGTTGCTCATTCATGATTCATGATACGAGAATGCAGTTTTCTTAACAAAGGGGAACAAAGGTAAAAGCTAACGAAAACTTATGATTTCAAGTTAAACGTCAAATTACTGATAGCTTATTGCTGTAGCGTTTATTTCTTACAGGAAGCCTTTCATTGTTTTACTTTCTATGACCAGATGACCCCAATGGGTAAAATATATTTCGTATCTCTTCTTTCATTCCTAGTTCATAAGGAATATTTATTATCATAAATTATCAATTCCAAATTTAATGCTAATTTGTAATATGAAGGTTTGTCGAAATGTTGATTTTTGTTGGGAGGTGACTACAGCGAAAAACGACTTTAACAAGTTTTAAAGGGGGAGGGGGTCAGAGACTGACGTGGTCGATTGCTTAGTCACTCCCGACTTGGTGTGAAAAATGTCGAGTATAAAACTAGACCTCTAATGTGTGTTACTTATTGATGGTGTCAACTATGATTCACACAAAATATTAAAACTAAGCTCGGGAAATAAGGCTGTCACGAGTCCCCAGCGAAACAACTTGATGAATAATATTTGCTTGATAAATAAGGTTGTTATTCAACTAATGCGAAGGAATTAAAATATTTGAGCAATGTATGAAATAAACATCAGTGTCGTACGGATATTATACGCAATATTTTGTCGCAAAAGTATATAAATTTACTGACAATTGCGGGGATAACGACAAATAATCAAACGTGATTAAGACTATAGTCTAGAACGACTGAACGAGCTTCACATTTGAACCCCTCACACCCGGCACAGACATTGCAATCAATCACAATCTCCCTTTCAGTTGTTTAGATGATAACTATATTATACTGCATAAATGAAACTAAGGTTTGGTTATAGAGTTTAACTATGTACACATATAAACATTTAAAGTACACATTTCATAGTCCGAAGAACTCCACGGAATGAAATTACTGTCGTTACCCCCAAAATTCATTCCGTCATTAGTCCCTTTTATTAAATGTTAGGCAAAACCCAGTGATGTGTCGGCAAATAAATAACTCAAGCGCAATGGTATGTAACCTCTGGTTTTGGTGTTTCATCCAACAGAATGATTCGTTTTTTAAACGCTTTAAGTGGTCAACTAGGCCTACAACAGTGTATGGTAGGCAAATTTCATCGGATCTGATCATTTGACCCATTTGATTTATAAATGACTAAAAGTGGTTCATTTATAACCGAATCTAGTTAGCAGGTAAGTGTTCAGTGCCCTTTGATCAAGAACTTTTTAGAAGGCAGCAAAATTCCAAATCCTCGTTATTTGCTTGTATCATCATGGAGTTGCTATTTGACCCAGCTCCCTGATATCATACTTAAGAGTCCCGCTCCGGTCCATCCTCATCAATTCCCTCCTCTGTTATCAACCGATTGTGTCTTCTACCAGTTAGACTTTACGCTCAAGACTTAGATGAAAAAGTGTAGTTTAAAGGGCCAAACCTCTCATCCCAAACTACAGTTTTGGTACGGGGGTACCGTAATTCTCAATTGGCTCAGCTCTTTGATTGACAGCTTATTCAAACAATGCAGAGTACCGAAGTTTATATTACACAGCATGAATGGTACTAGGAGTGTTTTGGTTATATGAATTGAGTTTTTCTGTACTCACCTTGAAGCAATAAACTCAGATTTTATCTGGATGAGGATAAATTTCAGACAATTGTGGGAGGGGCTTAAGTAAGAAGGTTAGGAGAATTGGTACTATTTGGGGTGAGAGAACTGGGCCTTTAAAGGAAATTTCCCATGCACGCTTCTCTAAAATGCCGTTCGGTGAGCCTTCTATCAACACCGACTTGAAGATTTCAAACTTAGGTATAGTGTTAACTGCTAATTTCGTTTAAGTGACTAAATTTCATTTCGAGTTAATCATTACTTAATTCAGTCAGGATTTAAAATCATGTCTCAAATCTGTTGCCTTCATTCGAGTTCTTTACCTCAGTTATTCACCGTCTACGTTTGGAGAATGAAATCATTTCATAGAGTTCAAGAATACAACCAAAGATAGTACAAGCAGTTTATACCTTTACATATAACACACTAATGTGTTGAACATATTCATCTTACAGATGAAAACCGCAAACGAGACTCACAACAAATAAAACAACAGCAACAAATGCATCGACAAACTTGAGCTAATTGAAAAAATGGAAATTAAAACGAAGACCGTTTCTTTAAAATTCAACTGATGATTCCCCCCTCCCCCCCCCCCCCAAAGAATAGCCAATTTTGTATCTCCTGCCAAGAAAAATTCTATTACAAAATAAAAATAAAACTAAATTCATAAACTAATTGAATACTGATTTCAGTTGTTAACATACCTCACAACAAGACTTGGCAAACTTTTTACAATTTAAGTTCAACTGTATGTTGGCCTATCTTCAACTGGCTTTGAGTCGGTTGAATTGAAAAATGGTTCTCTCAGCAGGACAGAGTTCAGCGGTAAAACTGAGTAGGAGCTATAATTTGCGGCTTTATATATACACACCTCGAGGTAAACTATTGACAACGATTGCACTATCGGTTGCTTAGCAACCAATCCTTCTATTGAAAAAGTAACTTCCTTTGTCTCGGTTCACGTTTGTTTCAGAGAAACTTTTTTCTGAGTTTGATGTTCTTGTGCGTTTTGACGAAGGGTTTCATGTGTAAACATAATGATATATCGGACCTTGGGGAATGATTTTCAGTTTCCTGTACGTAGAAATGTTTGAGTGGGTGTTGGTGAAATTGTGGGAGGGATACGAGACCATTAAGGAAGCGGTATTATATGTTTTTTGGTAGAGTTAATCAGAATATATGTACAATATGGTTTTAAGACATGAATATGAAATATGCATGGCGGTTACGGAAGGTTATAGCTTTACTATTCCGCATTGACTAAACGCTTAAAACAAACTCCATAACAGACAAAGGAAGATGGAAAATGTTTATACGCTCAATAATCCAACAAGACTCTGTCTAATGTGTGAAGGTATATATAAATAAATATCCGCCCTATAAGCTTCTGGACACTTTCCGATGGTACATATCGTTTCTTTAATAATTGATATAGTTTAACTACAGGCGCCTGAGGCAAAATATAGTCGGTTGTGTGTGGGGACGGGGAGACACAGGGGTTCTATGCAAATTTTTGGAGTGAACCCCGAAAGTTCGTACAGAATCTGCAGAAATATAGTCAACGAAACTTTTGTCCCCACCAACATTAAATTGTTCCTTTACATAATTATGATTTTGATCCAAAGTGTCGTTTCTGCCATTGGACAACTCATCTCACGTATACCTGTATATCCTGATATCTAATCTAACCGTCTGATATATTCTATCAGTTGCAACATTCGTTGGACCCTCAGCAATTTACAAGTTTAAGTCAGATTCCCTTACATTACATAGGCCTAAACTTGTTCAATCTTTTGTCCCGATATTTTCGTTTAATATTTTAAAATTCTTTTGAATTTGATTTCCAGTAGTATGCATACTTTTTACCTAGTCCCATACACATCGAAGAATCTCAATGAAAGTGGAAATACTTGGTCATACTTTTGATCCAACACACTTGGACCGCGTCGATGATTTAAGTAGATCAAAACCTCACTATCAGCAGTGACATCATTTCTAGAGCACCTTTGAATTATGAACACTCTAGTCAGCTGGTCCCACAAAGGGTCGTATCCGTCCTCCTCGCTTGTAACTTAGCTACACATGCCATGGGCATTATGGGTTGCGCAAAGGTGTAATACTAAACTCAACAAAGTGCAGAAGTGTCTACTTTGAGTAGACTCGCATCGATGATCAAGGCAGGACCGCGAGTAGCTGATCCTGGCCCGGGTACCATGTTCGTGAAAACTAAACGATATTTGTTTACATTTTCAACCTTGTCGCAGTTCGTGAAGATTTCCTGAAATTTGTCAATATGCTTCACTGTGACTGAGTGTCACCACACACCAAGATTGTGTAAAACGTCTAAATAACAAATGTGTATAGAATAATGACAATAGAATTTAGTGTTGTCTTGTAATTTCTAATTTTTCCGTATTTTCATGAATACTATTCCACTGCCTATTTTTTCGGGCCCCAAATTACCCCGATACCCTCTCTACGGAGTGCCTCAAGGTACCGTATCCAGTCAGTCTCCTTTAAAAGGCGGAAACTTAATGCTAGACAAAGTACCTCTTAGTTACTCTGGCTGAAGTTAGTTAGTTAGTTAGTTAGTTAGTTAGTTAGTTAGTTAGTTAGTTAGTTAGTTAGTTAGTTAGTTAGTTAGTTAGTTAGTTAGTTAGTTAGTTAGTTAGTTAGTTAGTTAGTTAGTTAGTTAGTTAGTTAGTTAGTTGGTTAGTTAGTTAGTTAGTTAGTTAGTTAGTTAGTTAGTTAGTTAGTTAGTTAGTTAGTTAGTTAGTTAGTTAGTTAGTTAGTTAATTAGTTAGTTAGTTAGTTAGTTAGTTAGTTAGTTAGTTAGTTAGTTAGTTACTTACTTAGTTAGTTAGTTATTTAGTTAGTTAGTTAGTTAGTTAGTTAGTTAGTTAGTTAGTTAGTTAGTAAGTTAGTTAGTTAGTTAGTTAGTTAGTTAGTTAGTTAGTTAGTTAGTTAGTTAGTTAGTTAGTTAGTTAGTTAGTTAGTTAGTTAGTTAGTTAGTTAGTTAGTTAGTTAGTTAGTTAGTTAGTTAGTTAGTTAGTTAGTTAGTTAGTTAGTTAGTTAGATGGAGTTTTACGGCCCAGTTTCCAAGCTATTGGTTCAAGTCGAGCCGGCCACAGCTGTGGCTCACTGGGTTAAGTTGTTTTTCTTACTTTATTGCTCATGCGAAGCATCACGCACAACGACAGTAGGTTCCATTTTAAGAGTCTTTGGTATGACTCGACATGGGAATCGAACCCGGGCCTTCCGAGTGAGAGGCGAATGCTCTTACCGTTAGACCAAACACGCGGTCCCAAAGCATTATAATATAACTCGAAACCTGGGCCCAACCCTGCCGTGAAGTACCTGAACTGAATTTCTGTCGGACATTTGAAATAGCCTCGCAAATACAAGTAAGTTCATTATGTTACCCACAGAGTATAATTTACGATTGACTTTTATTTGGACAGCGCTCTTTGTATAGACCTGATCTATTTTTGATTACCAAATTCCTTTCGACAAGTCGAAAGTGGAACTGAACTTCCTAACCCTCAGTTCACCTTTCTTTTAAGTCGTAATTGTAACAATTAAGCATTAACATGAAAGGAAACCCTTTGTTTTCCTTCCTAAAGGTGTAAAAATCCAAGGATATCTGAACTATATCAGACGGTATTAAATTATGAAAGCCACTGAAAGTACATAAAACTAACAATTTAAACCTAAAGTCATTAATTATACTAATTATCGGTACTTGGCGGGAATGATCAGACATAAATCAGTCACTCCTCGGTGAAAATTTTAACTTTAAGTTGCCAACTTAGGGTGACCAGAGGCGAAGAACGACTGTGCATAAAGGACAAAGATTTACATTTTTGTGTGGTTACTCTTTACTCTAGACAAACACAACACAAGAATGGGGGATTAAGATATTTTTTACTGAAAGACCGCCTTGAATGATATTCCTTTCAGTCGGTCGCAAAACCAAAAGACTGGATTATCTCTCGGAGAGGTGTGAATCATCGCTTCACATAAAAGATGCATTTTGCTAAATGTTTTGTTCGTGACGCATAGGAAGGTGCTGTAGATATTTTTTGCTTCAACAATATCAACAATGAGCAGGGTTGCCAGACTCTCTTTTTTGCGGCCAAATTTGGCGTTCAGAATTGTCGAAAAGCACCAGGTATAGAGATTCGTAGGGATGTTGACGCCAAATGCGTGAATATTATGATTATGTTGGCAAAATGACCTTACAATAACCTAACCTTTTTGAACAATTACGCAGACACAGTTTTCTTCATTCAAGTAAGCTTTTTATGTGAACGTCGAGTTATAAGATAGGCCTATGCATGTTTCTGATATTTCTTTTAGGGGGGGGGGGGATTGAAGACAACTTACTTTCAACTTTTAGAAAAATTACCACAGTAATTCCAAAAATATGCCAGGTACAGTTGTTGTTTGCTAAGTTTATTAAATATTGCCTATGCCAACGTCATTTTTAAGACGCCATATTTAGTGATGTTGGCGTTTAAAACTCAGATGTGTCAATACTGAGGTAAGATCGCGCGGAAAGTTTCCTAAAAACTTCAGTGTTTTTAGAGAAGTCCGTTTGAAGTTCCTGATGGGGTAAACAGATGCCCTGTGGATCATATCATACATTTTGTCGTCAGGAAGTGGGTGGTTGCTTCGGTACTCGGAACTGAGTTTGAGACAAAACGGATGTTTTTCAGCTTTTAGTCGGTTTTGTTACAAAGTTTACGGTACTAGAGCGCATTCAACCTAACAATGATATTTGAGGGAAAGGTCACGGCGATGTGATAAATGATTTAAATGATACAGTTGAGCTGTGTTCCTGCAACGATTTCTGAATATTTCAACAATGACAAAACATTAGCTAGCTCACGTATATATCTCCAGGGTAGGCATATTGATTTATTTTTTGACAAACGGTAGCATCAGTTTTCAAATTTGGAGAAATCCGAAGAAAGGCAACACCAAGAAGGAAACCGGCCATCAGTTGAAAAACATCGTACGAACAGAAATTCCTTAGTATAGTTTCATTTTTAGGAAATTTATCGCTTGCGGCAATAGAATACTGAAAGCAATCTGTTTTGCTTGAATACAATTCGTATACTCCATGTGACCCAGTTTTTATCACAGTGATGATGTTAAATACTGTTTGGACATCTTTGTACAGAAATGTCAATAAAATGTGACTCGGGATGGTATTCCTCCTGGGTTTCAAACTGGTAATTCTCCAGTGGGTAAAGTATGGGGGCAGTAGAGTCGGGGGGGGGGGTGGCACTAGCCAGCCATGTTCTTTACAGCGCGGGGTGAAGGTTGTGTAAATCTACGTTGAGGAAACTGCACGAATATTGTGCCCCATGTCGTGAAAAGGGTACGGTATACTGGTTTGTTACTACAACGGTCATAGTCTTTGTGCATATCTACAAGCGTAGGTGAATCACTAAGTCTATTCCACGTTGTGAATAAACTTTTTTCTTATCGCTACGGAAAAAGAAATGGGAAAGGCAGCCACGGCAGTAGGGACGCCGGGGCAGCCGCAGTGTCGTTACGCAGGCTACAATAGTGACCTCCAAATGTAAATCCAGACTTGACAGAGTCTTTCTTGGTCAGCGATATCATTTCCTGACTAATATTTTGACGTTTCATCCCAATTCAGTAAATGCTCAGATTTGAAATACCTGTTAGAAACTGGGCCCTTATGTCTCTAACAACCTTAATACCGTCTGCCATGTACGGCGTATCGGTCTTTGTCCTAGTCTGGACGGGCACTGAATAAAAGGGGGGGGGGGAGCGGACATATTCGTTGAAGAGCAGTGCTCACTGCAAGTCTTATTTAAGAGGGACTGAAATTCGCCTGGTAAATGCTTTCCGAGCAGACTCTGCAGAGTTTAATGTAAATCATTTGAACCATCCAGTCAACCCCTATTGCAATCGACCAGTCAACCACCCTCACACGATGTCTCACCCATTTTCTTAGACGAATAGCAAAGTTTTCGACTGACGTGATACGTCAGAGCATGCCCTTTAAAACTCCGTCTGTCATTTCTTTTCACCCAGGAATGGCACTAAGTAACAAGAAATTCATGTTAAAAACAATAGTAGACGTTCGTAGTAAAAGTACCATATTGTTCAGAAATACTGGAGTCAAATATTTGAACTTTTCGCAGAGTTGGGTAAACTTTCACCCAGGTATGTCAACTCCTAGCTGACTAAAAGGTGGTTTAAGGACGAAACTCAAAGTTGGTCAAAAATATCCATATTGGGAGAATTTTGACCAAGTATGTTTCGAGCGTATATTTCCCTGCTAAAATAAAGCACCGTGTCTTGGCCATGATAATCCAGGAGATCGTTAATAAATCGGTGACCAGGATCATTTAATTGCATGTAGGAAGGGTGCAGTATCAAAACATTGCAACACGTTACAATGAACACGATCTTTATGGTGTATACCTTCTTCCAAATTTCGGAGATGATTCATTGCCTGTGTCATACGTCTCCTGGGTTTTATTTTTATCGAACAAACAACACTAAATTTGACAGGTATTTGACTGCTAGAGGCAAGACTGGTAAATGAGGAATTAAACAACTTCGACAAACTGTGATACCGTTCTAAGAATTCAACCACGTTCTAAATACATCTGCGCAAAGCCAGCGTACAGCTGTACGAACCACTCTCTAATAAGTCAGGCATGGTGTAGACTCTGCATAGTCTGTTCGGATAATATTTACCAAACTGAATTTCACTCCTTCTTAAATAAGACCTGCAATCACCGTTTTTCACGAATATGTAGTCTACCTTACTTATTTAGTGTCCATCCTCGGCGGATGTGGATAAAGGGCGATACGCGAACACATGGCGAACGGTATTAAAGTTGGTAGAGACATAAAGAAGCGGCACATTTTCTAGAACACATAGCTGCTAAATCTGGGCATTTACTGGATTAGATGAAACGTTTAAAACATTAGTCAGGAAATGATATCGCCGAGACAGACTTGGCAAAGTCTAGGCATGGTGACCTGCCACTTGCAGACTACCCCGCGGAGGGGACTTTGTTTTCAGCTTCCGATATGATATGACCGTAAACAAGGAATATGCCGCACAGACTGCTACGTAGGTTACCATACATGCTAAAGCACTCTTAATAACACCTAGGGTGAAAATCACTCCGTAAAGAGTGTATTCAGGGACCGTTTCAAGTAAGAGTGAATTTCAACCGGAATGGAGTGAAAATTCATTTCAAAAAGAGCAATTTTCATAAACATATAAATGTCGCACCCTTTGAATTTTCACTTTACTTCGGGTGTATTTCACTCAGAGTAGGAGCAATCCCTCAGTACAACCTTTTCCGCTGAAGTTAACTATGGTATAGGTGTTTGTTTGGGTGGTTTTTTCTGTGCAGTTAATCGGTAATGCCTTCCCGTGATAGACCTGACATGATGCTTTCAATATTTTGTACGATTAAACTCCAGATATTAATCTCTTCAAAGCTGGACAGTGTCTGGAGTAATTCATTATCCATGCAAAAACAATGACGTTAGGGGCTGCACAGAGTTGACATTTCTTTTTTCAACCAAAAAATATTTACTAATACTACATAGTTGACAGTTTTAAGAGCGATGTTAATATCTTCGTCGTCATGCAAAATATTTTGCACCCACATATAGAGGCGTTTATCTCCCTTTAATATCTTTGGCTGGATATGAGCCCGTTCCTTCAAAATGGACGTTTGTCTTCATGGGTCTCTGGAGCCCATACATCATAACCGCTTGATTAATAGTAATAATTTGAGTTAGCACGAATGTTTAGTTGTAAAGCCTGAGTCAAAGGGACAGCAGAGCAATAGTCAACTTCAAGTATTAGCTTACGAGGACTCGTTTGATTTGGCAGGTGTTTGGCCAATTCCTTTGCTTTTTAGGAATGCCAGTGACCTTACTTCGTTGCACGCCTTTGTCTACAGTACTCAGCACGACTGGTACAGGAATGTCCCCACAGTCATAACTGGAGAAAAGTGTGTATCAACCACCCACCCTCGGCCCCCTAAATGAGTGGACAGAGATTTTCGTAGAGTTAAACAAGACGCGAGTATTACTTATTTATAACCTGTACGTAAAAAGGCGGAGGGGCATGGTAACAGCTGGGCTCCCAAGCCATCTGTCTGCTATTGGGGGCGTGTGAGGCTTCTTCCGATGAATCACATGTCAACGTGTTTTATGAAAATTACAAAAATGTGCTCTATCCTCGAAAGAGGCTGTCACAAGGGTAATGATGAGACATCGTGATCTAAAACTTCATGCAGACACACCGCTCAATGAGCTCAATGGACAAATAGGCCGAAGTGACCACTCATTAATAAACCAGCTTAGCTTCATTCTTGCAAAATTGAACTTAATCCCACTTACTGCGTTCGTCGTTCAATAGTGTGGGTTGTTTAATGACTGGACAATTGAACAAGTAATATTGTGTCTTAAACACTTGTTTACAAAAGCCTTTGTACCGTCAAACCATGATAAGGTTGCCGACCTCTGAAGCCCTCACACTACGCTAGCCTGAAATAATCGTAATAATCGTCTTTAGTGTCTAACCTGGTTTAAAAATAATTAGTCATTTAGGTTTCCACTGATTGTGGTGACGTCACAAATGTCGGTCAAGAACGATCGTGTTTTATAGGTCAAGCAAGACTAGACAGCATCATACAATTGTGGGAAAGTTAACTAAGTTAACCAATAAACCGTTGACTTAAGGTCAATAGGCCTACCTGCTTTTTAGGCCTATCGAAGTAGTTTTCAGATTCTTCGTTAATTTGAAAAAAAAATTACATATTTTCAGTTAAAATTCCACTTCCAACCGTTCAAAACTCGCTCGTGGGCTGCAGACCTGATGTAGATCTAGTGGACCTCAAAGGGAAAGATCAGGAATCATTAGTCACATCTTAAAGGAAAAATTGCGTTTTTAAAATGCTCTAACATAGCATTAAAAGTAAATAGCTCTAGTCATTTTCAAAATATTCGGTCTCAACATTGCACCCCAGCAATAGCTTCATCTGCTCAAAATATCATGCACAAGAAGAGTTATGGTAGTTCCATCTTTTGGAATGTTGGAAGTTTGGGTGAACAAATTATTCTTGAGCAACAAACAACTGAATTTCTGTCTGAAAGAAACGTATTTATTTCTTGAAAAGAAGTCTACCATACTGCCTTACTTGTATCTTGTATTAATAATAATAATAACTACTTGTAATAATTGTCACTCTTTGCTAATAAATATTGGTTTTAAAAGAATGAAATTTAATTATAAAACAAACGCAATATTTCCCTTTTAAAGTGTTCTCTTTCATTGTCCAATGTCTCCTCATAATACCCAAACAAAATGTCTCATGTTAACTGTAAACTACGTTCATCGCGAACAGGCGAGTTATAAATTATCGTCACGTGACAAAATTGGCTTCAGTATCCCTTTGTAGCTATATTGTTGCAAGCTGTCGCGCAATCCAGTCGCATAGTGTGGAGGGTTCCTTAGACACGCAGGTCCGCCTACAAATAAGCTATTTCAGGAATTTCTTGGAGCGTAGAATTATGGGATACACAAACCGATCTTAGCACATTGTGTATATACCCTTGTTTTCGTGCAGTAAAAGCAGTGCAACACTTAGCATAAATCTGAATACCCAACCCGGAAGAAATAGGAACTCAGCCGTACAACAGATGAACCTGCATATTTTAATGCAATTTAGACAAAGTTGCCTGCACAGACGGAACTCACACTGATGTTTCCTCCTTGTTACGGTTTGATTGAGAACGAGTGATGTCATCAACTTTTCACGAAAACTCGAATTTTGGAACACGTGTTGTAGGTGAGGGACTGGTTTGTTTATCGCGACGATTTGGAGGATATGCGCATGTGCGTAGCCATCAAAACGAATTACCGAACTCGTTTATTGGGATACCCGATGTACACTGCACAATTTGAGATGACTTCATTTTCCATTTAAGTCATCTACAAGGTGATGATTTTATTCAAAAGAACAAATCCCTTTCACTTACTTCTTTGACTTTCCCAGGGCGGAGTCTTCTTTGTCCACGTCTGTTGTCTCGTATCTGCCTGGTCGTGACCTTGCGAGGCTATGTAAGAAAGAGAAATGTCATTAGACTTTTTGGACGGCACCATTGAAGAGTTAACCGGAGGTTCATCTTTCTTTACGAGAGGTGGTCTTGGTTTTGGGAGTTTCGCGGTATTTTCATCTAACACAAATTGTTCTGATCGTTCTCGTAGCCGCGCGAACATTTGCGCGCCCCGACCAGTCTGTGACGTCATATCTCTGACTAGGCTTTTGTACTGATCTGGAGTTTTGTGGTCACATTTCTCTTTACTTTTTAAGTCAACATTAAAATTGGTAGCTTCTATTTCACGTCCCCTCCAATTGTACTTGATTCCTCCAGGCGGCGGAGGCGGAGGTGGTGGTGGCGGCGGCGGCGGTGGGGGCGCCATAGGTGGAGCAGGTGGCGCCACAGATGTCTGGGCAGCTGGTTGAACATATGCTGAATCTGTTTCAGTGGACCTTACGGGCGCGGGCTTAGATGGCATAAGTCCCGCCATACCGGGGATGGCTACCGCGCCCGCGGGGAGGGATACTTGTCTCTGCGGTCTTCTGACATCGAACGCGTCATCGCCTTCGTAATCTTCGTCGTCTAAATATTCCATGAGTTCTTCCTCGTCATAATCTGCGTCGTAATTGGTTCCACGTGTTTCTTTTGTGTATTTTGCGCTTCTTTTTCTCTGTTTTGCAAACATGCGCGCACCTTTTAGTTTCTTGTCCATGGGAAACATGAGGATATCGGCAATGGTCTTTGCTGCCTTTTGTTTGTCCTGAGCTTTAACTGCAAGTTCCTCCACGGCGGCTTTGTCCCTGGTTGGTAGGCCATGAAAGGATTTGGCCCTCTGAACAACAGCTGAAAAGGGAAAAGGAAAGATATTAGGTGAAAAACGGCCCAAATGTTGTAAGCTTCTGTCAAAGTTTACACTTCTAATTTTCCCTACTTCACTTGAAGTACAATGGGCTGATATAGGCATGTCATTTACAATTGCGAATATTCGGCTGTTCGGGAAAGGACGCAAAACTGTTACACTCCCCTACAAAAGTAAATGAAACAGGTTACCTTCCCGCTTCCCCTTTCAATGTTGGCTACAAATTCGTAATTTCCAGATAGTCCACAATATTGGAAGGACGAAAGGGGGATCCAAGTGTAGTCTGAGAGATCATGGGCGCATTTTGTCACTGTATCAGAGATTTTATTTTACTTGTTTCATCGAGGATTTTAGGTTTTACATGTGTGTAAAGAACGAATCAAGCTTCCGCTGCACGCTATGACTCTGTATACAAGTAAAGGTAGTATAGGGCCTTTTCATTCGTTGGACATTGAATGTCGATCGGGAGGCTGATCTGACAATTTGATTCGAAAAGAGGTTAAGCAGTGCCAAAACGTTTACTTCATTTCTTAGAAACACCCGACCCAATGTCTCGATGTATTCAGTATGTTTCGCCTTGAAAATTACCAACTTTAGCGTGAAACTATGTGGCCCGACTTCAGAACCTTGTGTTTCAAGGGGCCTGACTGAAAGGGATCGGTTGGTAATGGCGTGGATCTATTATGGAGTGGCCATTATTAATATATATAAAAACACCAAGATTGTTTCCATCAAGATTTGTGTGGCGCTCCCAATTGGATCGTTTGTCGTTTGTGGGTTTATTTTTAATTCCGTAAGAAAGTCAGTCTTCATTATCAGCAACAGACCTTAGAAAAAAAAATCTTAATAGTAAGTTTATTTTTAAGGTTTTTTTACAAGATGTTTAACATTTTGTAATTGTTGGTAGAGTGAACCAATCCAAAATTTCTCGTCGAGTTAAGGTTCAGGACGGTGCACTTTACAGGCGCGAAGCCAGACATTTAAAAAATGGGGGGGGGGGGGGGGTGACGAAATCAGGGGTGTGAGGGGGTTGCACTGCTAATTTCCCGTATGTTTTTATTGCTGGGGGAGAAAAAGGTAGGTCTGAAGCCGTAACACCCCCCAGTTCGGTGCCTGTTTAGGACCAGTTTTACCGACAATTTTATCAACATGATACATTGAAGTATAGCTTGGTGCCAGCTTGTGTTGCTGACCTTTTTATGTTGTTGCCAAATACCCTTAGAACCGGTCCTTTTAAACCGTATAATAATACACACTTAAACGTTTTCCTTAAATCACATCAAAGGTTTCACAACAAAACATTATTTTTAATCCCATCCCATTCATCGGATCCTGTTTAACGTTTATGGAAGAAAGTATCGAAAACACATTACAGCTGTTTAAAGAAAACTCTTTTTCGAATTCTTATTAAAAACTGAAGCTGACCTAAGTTTACCCAACAGTAAACAAGTAAAAAGAAGCTTTGTTTAAATTTGCAAAACAATCCATTTGTTTGCAATTAACAAAAAACAGGCAAAAATAACAACGAATTGAATAAAAACTGTGACTATTGTTTTTCTATTCACGTTTGCCCACTGTTTCTTTCCTTTGCCCTAAAATTAGCAGGCATATTAAGAGATTAGAGAAGCACTAACAGAAAATAATAGGAAAAAAAAAAAGAACTGGACTTGAAAAACAAGTGGCACCTCGTCAGGGTAATGAATGGTTGTTTTTACTTGTTTAAACATATTATTTATATATTTTAAAAAGAAAGTCACGCCTTTGTCATTACTGGAGAAGGTATATGAAAGTTACACGAAATTTTATGTGTTATCACTTGTAATACGCACACTCTGATCCACGAAAAGGTCTATCAATGTCTGTTAGGCAGTTAGAGCTTCAACGCATTCATTCGTCATGCAATTGAGTCACCATTTTACTAGCTCGCTTAGCGGGCGAAGTCTTTTCGTTCAGCCCATCGCTATGAAAACCAGTCCTGAAGGGGGCTGCAACCACAAAGGCGATACGCAGGCTTACATTTTACAAACTTGACCCACGTTTCCTGTAGAATATAACGCACCCATGCCGCACCTCTTATGTTAGTTTAATGCACCCTTCGTCACAATTAGGACGAACTTGGCACACATTTGCGGACTCGTCACTGTCCAGGAGGTTGCGTTGTACAATTCATTACAGCTAGCAATCCCAATACAATTTTTAACCGTTGTAATATTGAGCGTGGATAGAAGGCCCGTGAGCATACAATGCTTTCACCCTCGTCGCAAACGGTCAAAATCTAATGTAGTACGTATTTCGGGTAGCTAGCTGAGAAGCAGTTAACGACCCACGTGTGATTGTTAATGTTGCACTTACACACCGATGATCTTTGCCCGACAGTGAGATCGATTGAATGGTCAAGTAGTTAGAGCATCAGACTTGCAGCCGGGAGGTTGGGAGTTCGAGTCCTGCTCGGGTCATACCGAAGACTTTAAAAACGGAATCTTCTGCCATCGCGCGTGGTGCTCAGCATAAGCAATGGAATAGGGAAAACAAGTCAGTGAGCCACTACTGAAAAAAGGGCGTGGCCGGCTCGAATTGAGCAAATTGGTTGTAAATTGGGCCGCAAAATTCCATCTAACCAACTAACCAGGTTTGACCGGCGTGGCTAACCAATTGTGACGTAACGTGAAAGCACTCTATAGACGAATCCGATAAGCGCTTGCGTTTAGTTACTGTAGGGAGCCATTAGTGGGATCCATCAGCCTTAAATCGTCTTCATTTACAGTCTACGTGAATTTCAAATCCTCATATCAGTGAAGTTGACAAAATCAAGATACACTTCCGTGTTCAACCATCCATGGAACAGATAAGGAAGGAAATTTAAAGATTAAAGGTGACGAACCCCAGTAATGGTGGACTTAAATCAGACCGTCACAATCTGTCCGAATTCGTGTATAGAACCAAAATTTTCCAACCGCTGGGATTATTCAATTTAAAAGTTGTTTTTTCTATTCAATTAACTATGTACTGTACTGGGTTTGTAAACACCGACGGATAATGCTCAGGTTTAATTTCACTTGTACTTCCCCACCTTAGGAAGTTGTAGGAAGGATACATAAACAGTAAGTACGCCTCTTAAAGATTTCCGCCAACTCAAGTTTTTCTTTGCAATATTTGCAATTCAACGCCTACCACTCCAGTTTCGGGGGAAGTTCAGTCCAAACAACATTACGGTTCATTAAAAGATTAATGAAACTAAACTGGAAGTTTATTTTGAGACAGCGTAAACTAAGGCATAATACACAACTTGAGAATGGACTTAAAAGAATGATTAGGCAAAACTACGTCAAATTGGAAAGATCGTATGATTAGGCATTTTACGACTTCCTCTATAATGGATTGAATACCAATGAATCGGTAATTGGCGTTATTAATCACGTTGTAAATATTTTATTGTTTGCTTTGTTTACTCCAAACGCAACCCTTCCTTAAATTTAGTAGGCCTGTTCGACCATGGCAGTACTTCCAAGATGTAACATTAACCAAACTTTTTATTTAAATTTTAAAACATGAAATGTGTTACATGGGATATCACCTTTTATACCGTTCATCAAATGACAAGGCGTCGGCTATGTAGAAAACAATTTTTTCAAGTTTCAACAGTCTCGGCGGTATACACAGAGAGTGTTTGACTTACTAGTACCCGACAACTGAGGTAACTTTGGCACCGAGTGGTAACTTTGGCAGGTACAGAGTCCTAATTTTGACTGGACGCCCTCTACTTTTTGTTGCCTCACTAACTTAATATTTTGTATTCAGTTTAGAGTTTTAACATATCAAAGGCAACTCCAGCCCTAAGTTCCACACTTTTCTCAATAATTGGGGAAATTTCAAGTTATTTTTGTAAAATTATATGTTATTAATTTGCATATTTGAGAAGGGTTTTGTTTCATTCAAGTAATTAGTCTAGAACTATGTTGAAATAAAATTTGGCGCTTTCATCGAAATTCTAAGACTCTTAATGTCACGAAGATGTACATTGTGTAACATTTTTTCGAATTTTCAAGAAAAATCAGCCATTTTTCGAAAAAAGTGAGTTCACATTACTGAGCATATTATTGGAATACACAGATCTATTTGATTTAAACCCATGGAAAGAATTTTACATCGCGTAAAACGGTTGTAATGCACAAGAATTTCATTCATTTCATTTTCTCGAACATACAAAAGGTTTCTCCCCCAAAATGTGATTTCCATGCTTTTTGTCCTCTGTACAGACTATTTTGTGATGCCTATTTCGCGGGACTAGTGCATGCGCAGAGTATAAATTAGTTAGCTTGCGTAATTTGTCCTCTTGACCTACATTTATTATATCTTGCACATACCCTAAGGCTGCCACAGATCATTCCTTTTCCTAATTAACCTCTTTTTGCTCGAGATGTATGAATCCATCATGTAAAAAAAATAGTAATCCATAATTAATTGAGACATTTTAGTAAAGGTCCATTGAGCCAGCCAAAGTTACCCCTGGTTTTGAAAGTCCGTTTCATTGTTTAACCTTTGACCTTGTGTCCAGGGATACCTACAATTGATTTTGAATTGTGGTCAAATCAAAAGCCAAGGGATCAAATGTTATATTCAAGCTGTAAAATAACGATTCGCACTCACTGTTTTTGTTTTTTTGTAACATATGTGTGAAAAACCTGCCAAAGTTACCACCCCCTCTCTGTCTTACTGACCTGCAATAATTGTAGTGTAGTACATGTAACCGACGACCAACTTGCGATGTTCGTAATTGAATTTTTGCCCGGCAGTGGGCGTGGTTAACCAATAATGACGTCAGTGAAAACACTCTAGAAACGTCCGTCTTGGATGATGGAAACGCATCATAAAGTGTAGAGTTGAGGGAGGCCGCCACCGGCTTATCAACCAGCATTTAGCTTCGCTTTCTACCAAACTGGTTCTACATAGGAGAGATTCCCCCATCACCCATATATGTATTTATTCAGTGTTAACAGACAAATACCTTCACGCCTGGGCGTCAAGAAAGTTGGTTAGACGCGCTTACATTGTCGACACAAAAAATGTAGATTCCAATTTGTCTACTTCTGTGTGCAATCGCGCAACTGTTAAAACACAACACGTGACATACACGCATGTATTCTTACGCATGCCCTATGCCAATCAATGCCAACCGGTGCCGTAAGCGTGAACACCCTAATTAAGTCTGGATTGCCATCTTTTGCCTTAGTTTCGTCAGATAAACCTATACAAAGAAGTGCAAAACTGCCCTGGCAATATGGTGTACAGAGTGGAAGTTCATAAAAACTATAACATACCTCCAGTGGTACACTGACTTCACCAACAAGTATGATAGGGTCGAGTTAGCGACAGATCGGTATAGTCCCTCTCTTTAGTGTTAACCCCTTGGAAAATTCCCCGGCCCACCAATCTTCCCCGGTCCTCATATTCCAGGTCACTACTTCTTCATCTGTACTAAATTTTTCTCAAATTGGCATCTTAACGATGTGGGCCACATTGCACGTAGGGAGCGTTGGGCTGGAAGTCCCCTAGGTGGTGGCCCGAAACAACGTTCAGTCTTTAAGTCGTCGCCCTAGCATTATGAACTGGACATAATTTGTAAACTTTTTCACCTTTTCAACCGGGCTGTAATATTACAGCAATTATATAGTTTGTATAAACCAGACTGTAAATGCAGGGTTGACCTGCGCTGCAACTCTAATTCCCCCCTCTAAGCTACACACTAGAAGAGTCCGGGAAGAAAGTTGTTTTTCAACAGTTCAATGCACTGGCAGAACTTAATCTCCATTGGACCATACCTCTTCACCCTAAAGCTGCTATACTCTGGGATTGAGTTGGTTTCCAACAAATCGAAGTCAGAGACCCACCCTGTAGCGATGCGAATGCGGACTGACGACGACGCGACCAGTACGATAGCGATCTGGGAATGAGGACCAAGTGTATTCCAACCCTTGTGCGATTCGACAGGGCGTTTCTTGTCCT
Organism: Holothuria scabra; assembly: GCA_037179385.1. NCBI lineage: Eukaryota > Metazoa > Echinodermata > Holothuroidea > Aspidochirotida > Holothuriidae > Holothuria > Holothuria scabra. The sequence continues at coordinate 14,018,696 of CM074198.1, forward strand.
GCTCGTCGGAACCAAGTCTATCAAATATGTTTGATATTTTCGAGGAATCGGTTCAACTACGTCATTATTACCGCCGTAAATACATGCTGCCTAATGTGCAGGGGTGTGTGTGGTGTTGAAATACGAGCAAATACATCCGCCATTTATTTAAAAATACTGAGTTGTACATAAAAAGTACACAAAAATACAGCATCGTGTGGAATAGTTCTAGATGATTAAACTAACCTTTGTTCTTCTTTTCATTTTTTGCCTTTAGGTCTCTCTTTTTCTTCTGAGCTTTCACGAAGCCAGGGGTAACCGTTTTACTTGGATCCTCCTTCTCTTCTTCGTCTCTGGCCCTTTCTTCCTCTTCCTCCATCGTCGCATGACTAGTCGGCTCGAACTGGGGTCCAACGTCTGGCGACGGAGTCGTTGGCAGGCCACTGTCCTGGGAAAAGGTGTCGTCGCCACGTGCAAGCCCTGGAGCTTCGAAGCTCATACTTATTTCCTGACCCGGGGTAATTGCAGGAGGGAGAACAATGTTCTGGACTTTTGGTTGTTGCTTTGCTGTTTGAACAACTGCTGTTTGGGGCCCGGAATGGGTTTTCGCTTTCATAGGTTTCATCATGTCATTCGATCTTGTGGGAGTCCCTTGGTAAGCTAATGGAGTATAAAGTGGCTTAGGAGCGGGTTTAGGCGTTACTACTGGAGCTGGTTTTCGCTGTGTTGGGGGAGGGACCTTACTTGGATCAGCCTGGATTTTGGTAAATACTGGTATACTTGTAGTTTGTCCCGGGCGGGCTTGGACGGTTGTTTGAATTTCATATGGAGATTTCATTTTACCTTGATAGGGTTGTGGTTCACCTTGCCCAGGTGGGCTTACAAACTTGTGTCGTATTTCAGGTGATCCCTGTACGTTAGGAGTTATTGTAGTTAAAAGACCTTGATGTGGGGACCCAGCTGTATGTATAACGTGGGACTTGGGTGCAGTGCTGCCAGGTGGTATATACCTTGTAGGCTTTTGCTGCACCTGTGGGGCACCACTGTGTTGTGCTACATTTGGACTTGGTTTCATTTTTGTCGGTGGACCCATTTTTCTTCTGTTTATATCGTCCGCCTGCGGTTTGCCCTGTAATTGGTTTGTGATAGGTACTTGGATAACCTTTTTAACAGTTGGTTGAGGAGTTGTAGACCAAGCGGGTGTGGGTTCTGCTCCACGGTATGTAGGCTTAGGTGAGTAAGTGGGAGTGATTGAATACGGTTGCCCCTGTTGCCCATAACTTGATGGCTTTTGTACCTTAGAATAAGTGTGCTGTGAAGGTTCAGACCGCCTGGGAAAGGTGCTATATTCTGGTTGAGTACGCTGGTAAGGGACCTGGCTGGTTGGAATTTCGACATTAGCTGTATGTCCTTGCCTAGGAAGGGTAGTCGATCTGGCGGGATGAGCCTGGACAGGTTCTTGGTATGTAGGAGCTAAAGGACCAGTGTCAAAATCTGCTGGTGGTAAGAAATAAGGGCGCGATGTTGATTTTGAAGATGGTGCCGGAACTGGTGCTTTGACAGGAGCATACCGTTTCGTAATAGTGGATGGAGAAAATGACGGAGAATACGACTGTGTAGGGGCATAAGATTGGGTTGGGGTATATGATGATGCTGGCGTGATGGATGGTGACGCACTGTAAGACGGGGATGACCTTTGACCTGGCTTTACGCTTCGTGGAGGGTGGGATGTTCCTGGGTATGTACGGATCTGGGGTGACGCATTTGGAGTCCATGACACTGGTTGCGTAAGAACGATTTTTCTCCTCCCGTCTGTTGCATCATACTCCTCGGTGTAATCTGCGGGAAGAAATAAAAATCTGGATATCATCTTTGTAAAAAATAAGGACAACAAAAACAGGGAAGTTTTCCAACATGAAAAGATAACCAAATAATATTCAGGAACAGTATCACATGCATAGGCTTGCGAGGCGGGATGCAGAGGGCATCCGCCCTCCCAATTCGGGCGAAAACAGTTGGTCCATTCGGGCTAAACTTGATAAATGGTGCCATTGACCACTAGTCGGGCAAAAATTTCTCTTGCTCCCCCACAAAAATTCCCCCGCACGCCTATGATCACATGTATATACACTGGGGTTAGTTGGTTAAGGCACTCCATGCATTTTTCAACCAATGACAACAAGTACAAATATGTCTTTGGACAAACCACTTGCCTTTTGGAGACATCCCTCGGACTACTTCGGTCTTCGTGGCTCCTCGTCGGCAAATATTTTCTGGTTCTCCCGCAAAGGATCTGGGAGAGTGCCTTCTTTTTGTCCTGTCCGTCATGCATTCAGCATCTATATCTACAGATGTCATGCGGGTGTATAATATGGGCATGGGTGTCTTTTTAAGCATGGAGTTGCATTACGGTAACTAGGCAAAGCGGCGGTCACACGACAACGAATTCGGATCGGAATCCGATCCGGTTTATGAAAGTTTTTATTGAAATCCTCTCTATTTCTGGTCGGAAGAGCCAAAATTTGTCAGCCAGTGTAAATATGTAATTTGCATCCGAGATCTATGAAAATGAAATGTTAACTGATATTTTTCGTGACGTCACCCCGACAAACAGCTTTTATCTGGCATGCATATACCAATAAAAGCGGTTTGTCGACGTGACAATAATTCGTCCATAATAATTCGTACAACTTGTTTTTGTAGTCCTGCGATACAAATCATATATTTACACAGGCTAGCAAAATTTCCAGTGGGTTATTTCCGCCCAGAGATGAAAAAGATTTTAATGAACCCCCACCCCAAATCGGATCGGAATCCGATTCTTATTCTTTGCAGTGTGACCGCAGCCTAAAAATTAAACTTTCATAAAAGTAGCACATTGTGGGAGATGGTCCAACACTCTAAACTATTAAAAATATGTAACAGTCTAACGGAAGAGTGACGGGAAAGGGTGATATGATACTATATTATATATTGTGCTCTGTCATGCAGAAGTCTGCAAAATATGATGAAAGAAACACGTCATTGAGCAATCACGTCACTCAACTAATTGCTGACGTCAATGTTTGTACTCCAAACAACCATTACATGTCATAATTTTTTTCACAAGATATTGTAAATAAAGGCGGCGTAAATCTAATTATCTCATATACGTCTTTCACCGTACATTGTCAAAATAGTTACTACAGTAACCAAAGTATGGATCCCACATGTTAAATTTTTACAATAGAAACTTTGAAGGATAAACTACTTTTGAGAAAAGATGAAATATTGCAATAAGTGCAGTTGAAGTATTTTTGTCATAAGTTTTCGACCAAGTATTTTGATATCTTCTGATTGGCGAATACAATATCATTCATTTGACTAGCTTTTCTTTCTCAATCGCGAGGCTTTTCTACCTGTATTTGAACTAAAAAACATGAGATGCACTTACCTGGGGCCACCTCCATGAGGTCTTCTACCGGTCTGTCGGTGTATCGTGTCTCTCGGACGACAGTTTTGGGCCCCACCTCTTCTTCAAAGCCATCATTGGTTGCCGTCTCTTTAATTGTCGTCGTGGTCTCCTGGTTTCCTACCCTCTCTGTCACTGTTTTTGTTACGGTCCGCTCAGACTTGTCCCCTCCCGTCTTCGTCAGTACCCTGGTGGTCGTAGTGGTCTTTTTGCGAATGGTCAAACCTCCTCCGCCGTCTGAAATCGAATTTGATTTGTTACACTGTTAATGCCGTTACATAACTGGCGTGGGTTTGACAATAGACCTTATGCATACGAGGCTACGATGCCATAAGCACGCCCTCTTTTAGAGGAATAGCAAATCAACATCAACGAGGGGTAACAGCTGATTGGTCAACTATTGAGAAACCGCTCAAAGTTCAATATTACAACCACGTGTTTCATTGTTATTTTTTCAAAAATGACGTAAGCGTGTCATCAACGAATAAGGTTTAAAACTGGACCAGAAGAAGGTGGACCAGGGACCATGGCCTCCTACATCTGGAAGAATTCGGGGAAAATCGTCTAATCAGGGAAATCAATCGGAAGTAGTCTGACCAGGTCTAACCAATCAAGATGAGAGCCTCCCCATTGACCGTCATGTTGGCCGTTAAAATATGCTTAAATTCTTCAAATGATTAAAAATAGAACCGTTTTGTATTTCAGCCCTCTATTAATTGAAACATTTTCCAGTGGGGAGGAGACAGCTCTCACCTACACATATACCTTTTATATTGATTATTTACAGATACAATTTTTCGTCTAGCCAGTTTTGATGGCGAAAACTTTGGTGACACAGTAAACCTTCATCCATTCGTCCCTCTAAGTCACAATTCCTGTAAACGCCATTTTGACAAAGTGGAACAACGATTTTTCTGTACCATTTAAGCATCTAGGTGGGGGAGACAAACCAGAACTATTATTGGTTATGTAATGAGCTATATCAATGCCTGGGCAGCTTCCATGATTTATTTAGAACATGTCACGAAAAATGACATTTTATCGTGTTTTTCGGAGTATCGCTCACTTGTTTTAACTTTGTCCCTTGCATTTCTATTCGACAGTAGACGTGAGACAAACCCTTGATAACGTTGTCCTTTCTGTACCATGCGTTTTCCAAAATACATAACAGAGACGACAGTCCTGGGTACTCCAAACCATCGCATACCTTGGCTTCTTTAAGTACTGAATAACGGAACTACCATCTTTTAAGTACAAGACTTCAATGGAATAGGAAGAAATCCATAAGTATCTCCCTAATGACATTTTGATGTCTGGCGACTTTCATTGCAAAATTTAGCACAAAACTTGAACCCTTTCAGTAAGAAAGATCAATTCAAATGGAGAGCGTGGGACCTTGTTCGAAGATCCTGTCCTGGACTAGACTGCTGATCAAACCCCGAACTTAAAGGTAGTGTGACATGTCAGCAAAATAACCTCACTTCACTTGGTAGTTACAGAGTGAAATTTTCTTTGGGGAAAATCCGTTAGAATTTTTTTAAATATCTTTTACAGTTCTCAGTATATACCTCTTCTAAGTTCGAGTGTTTCTGAAGCAACTTGTTGCTTATTCAAAAATAATGATGTGTAGTGTTGCACAGTGTTGACATTTCTTTTGTTAACCTTATATTAATTATCTCTTAATTACTCAGCAGATAGTTTCTGGTTTGGTAATTGATACTGAAAATTTTTCAAGGACACAATTTAAACTTCCCCAAAACACCCTCAGGACAAACTAATGTTACAATTGTCCTTGAAATAGAGATTTTAAAAACAAAGGATAACATAAGCCATATATGGCATGTCCCTCTCATGACATCACAATATTTGCATATTAAGCTCATATTCATTAATGAGGAGTGCAAGTCAGAAATTGCCCTGTAAATGGTCAATTTTTGATCGATTTTGATAAGAATTGGTGCTATTTTCCTAGTTTTTGATGCTTTTTTATATCAAATATCCATTTTTTTTTTCTTTTTCATGTCACACGACCTTTAAAGATCAAACACTTCTTTATCAGTTTATTTGCTGAATATAACTGTACTTTTTATCTTACCTTAGCACAAGTTACCATGCATTAGAGATTAACAACTATATTCAGTCAACATATACTCAAAACGATGAAACTTAATTAAAAACAGGGGCGCTGTTCAGATTATTCATGTTGCTAGCGTTCCCAGAGCTGAACAATTCGTTGACCTATGTCATCTTCACCCCCCATACCCCCCTCATGTCCGCCCCTCCCACTATGTTATGCATAGGTAACACCCTTTTGCTGTGACCTACTTTTCTCTGTCTTTTGGGAAACCTGCATGGTCGTCGGTTTGTGCACCAGGGGGCCATTGACGTTGGATGACGTCACACGAGGCTGTATTGTACTATGTGATTCATGATATGGGGCTTCTTGATAAGGTGATTGGTATCCTGATGAACCACTCGGCGTATATGATGTGTAATTCTGATGTGGCACTTGAGGTTGGTATGAGGTCTGTTGCGGGTACTCGTTTTGATAGGGCTGTGGCTGGTACACGTGAGGTTGATGATAGGTGGGCTGTGGGGTGTGATAGACCTGGGGTTGTGGGTATGCAGGATGAGAAGGCTGATACTTAGGTTGGCTATAAGCAGTGCTGGTGAAGTCGGCGTTGGGCGAGTCTTCAAATCGCTTCCTGTGTAACAAAAGAATTTGGGACTTTAAAAAATAACTAATAACGTCACTGCAATACTTTACGTGGACTAGTGTTATAATACCATTTAAACAGTGGCATAGCCAATGGGGGCAGGGGGGGGGGCAAGTTGCCCCTCCTGGAAAATATTTTGGGGAAATTTGTGGAATTTGGAGAAATTTCAAGTTGACGAAATAATACTTCCTTTTCCTATTTCTTTAAAGTTCTCTCACCATAAGTAATCGTGAAACATTTCTCATACATAACTCGAATTTCCATGCAACGTATTTCCCCAGATCTCATCTGTGTCACTGCAGCATGAATTGAAGCGCGTTTGACTCGCGTTCCGCAGAAATGTCCTCTCTGCAGCAGCGTGAATGTTCTCTGGTACACATGCAGGGTATTTTGATCAGTTCAGCGTATACTGCGCAACACTGACAGGCTATAAGACTGGCGCATAGGATACCATCATCGAGCTAGTTCCCTACGTATTGTTGAGCTAATATTATGTTCACCAACTTGATGCACTATTGAATAATACGTTGCTAATAGATAGTAACATAATCGTAGCCTCGTGAACGAAACATTACCTCATTTAATTATCACAATTTCCGTTTGTTTTCTTTCCACAATCATTATATTTATATTCGATGAAAGGCTGTCAGCCATACATACCAGTAGACCTTAGAGTTTCCAATTTTTCCTTTTTATATATATTGTGAACAAATTGTTTTCAGGACAAGAAAAATATGGCATTCTAAGCATGCAGTCATGAGGCACAGGGAGTGTCATTTCCTGCAATCTGCGGGTGTTTTTAGCGAAATTTTTATCATTTTTCAAAAGGTTAGAATGAATTCAAGTCCACGAATTGAAATGGTATCTGTAAAGTATAAATTAAGCACGTGGAAGAATAGTGAGGGTCGCACTTGGTGTTCCTCTCTTTCGGCAAACTTGAGACATGGATATTTGTCGTTTTCTTTTAAGTAGTGAGAGTACTTGGTTTCCGCTCAAAATGAGTTTAAGAGGACACTAGACATTTTAAGTACTGTGCAACCTGTTTCCAAGAGCAATCAATACGTACTTGTGGTTTAGAATGTTCCTTTGGCAGATTTAAGGGTACTCTTTACATGTTTATAGAGCGCAGAACTAATTATCATGCGTCAGTTATAGATGAATCCGAATAGTCATGTGATGATCTGAATTTTGTCGTGCTTAACTAATGGGGTCCAATAGCCCAAATCTTCATAATCATTGCTTCACTGTATTATGGATCATTGCACACCAAAACAATTTCTGAATTCCCTTAATTTCACTGAATAGGCCTATCTATGAGGGTTTAGAATTGTATAGAGACAACTAAACAGTTAAGACAAATTAAGGTTGAAGGACCCCCGCTGATGGTCGTCTTAACTAGCCGCTCGGATTTGTCCATAGGAGTTAAGCGGCGGTCACACTACAACGAATTCGGATCGGATTCCGATCCTAATTTGGGTTTTTTTCTTGTAAAAATCAGCTCCATCTTCCGTCGGAAAGAGCCAAAAATTTGTCACCTTGTGTAAATATTTTTTCACCCAATTTAAATATATGATCTGCCTCTGATGTCTATTCTTATTTTTCCGTGACCTCACAACGACACACAATTTGTCGGACAGCGTAGTCCGATAAAATATGTCTATCGAAGTGACGTCACGAAAAAGCATGAATTTCATTTATATAGTCGTGCTGTATAACTCATATATTTACAAGGGTTTTGGCTCTTTCCGACGTGAGATGGAGAAGATTTCACAAAACTCACAAAAATCGAATCGGATTCGGATTCGAAATCGCTGTAGTGTGACCGCGACTTTATTCCTAAACGGACCGGAAATCGACTGGGTTAATTCAATTTACCTGGACTAATTATTGAAGGGAAAATGCAATCACCCCAACATTGAGTTAAGTAGTCTGACTATCTTATTTCTAGAAGCACATGATAATATTTTTCATCCTTAAAGGGAAATATTGTGTTTGTTTTACAGGAAAATTTCATTCTTTTTAAACCAATATGTATTGAAAGAGAGTGGTGAATGATTAAAAAAATGCAGTATTGTGGTCTTCATTTTAAAAAATAACTTTCCCTCATATTGAAATTCAGTCATTTGTTGCTCAAGATTTATTTGTTTTCCCAAACTTTCAACATTTCAAATGATGCAACTTCCATAGCTCTTCTTGTTCACAATATTTTGAGGAGATGAAGCTATTGCTGGGGTGTATGGTTGACAGTGAATGATTTGATGATGTCTTGAGCTATTTTCTTTGACCGCTATTTTGGAACGTTTTACGCAGTATTTCCTTTAAATGTAAAACTTATCAAGAGTAACTGTTGCTTTATCTTGAAGGACTAATTCTCTTCCCCAAACTACAATTATTGTAGTAATTTTAGTAGTCCACAGAAATTTTCCATTGGCTAAGCTTTTGGAATGAGAATACATTTAAAGAAAGCAGAGTACCAAAGCTCGTATTACCAGGGAGTTGCAACAGCAACTCCCTGGTATTACACAAAATGTACTGTACTCTGCAACTGAGAGTGTCTTATTTACACGTTGGGGTCTGGTGTACTCACCTTGAAGCACTTAAACTGAGATTGTGCTTGGATGAGGATGAATTTCATTTTGCAAAAGTGTCTGGTCACGATTTTTTGAAAACCGAATTACACCTCAGAGTACTCACTCATTAAACAATTATCTGTAGGTAGTGTATGGGGAGTGTCTTAGTTTAACTGACTATTTGTCATTGGTATGTGAAGAAAACTTAACACTATAACAGGTTTGGAAAAATTTTGTTGAAATGCTAAACCAGCTCAATAAGCCGTTTTAAATAACGTCATTCTAATGTGTATCGTTTGCTGCCACAAGTATATGCAATGGACGAAAACAACATGTACAAAATTTCTATTCCACAATGCGTCGGCACATTAGAACACCAATTGTATGCACGCCAGGGGTATGCTCTGAAGCGATTGACTGTAGGATCATGTTTGGATGAGGATAAAGTTTAGATTGCTGTGTGAAGGGAAAAGTTGGAAGCTACGTGAGGTGATTATTAGACACCTTTAATGTTATAATTATGACAGATATATTTCATGTTTTTTCGGCAATAAAGGGAATGGTGCCTGGAGTCCGTTGAGATCACCCTGATTCATGCGCAAAGCAAGATAAAGTTCTGCCTGGTATGTAGAAGCATATAAGACCGGAAAAGATAAGCTTATTGTTATTATCCTCGTTAGAACCTGAAGTTGGTCACCCTAAACGAAAAGCCTGGCCACGCCACTTCTTAAGACACAATATTTATTAAAAATAAATTTTGAATCTATAGCCGTGGTTTACACCCACTCAACATTTTTACACAGCTAAACATATAGGAATCGCGCAAGGCTCGCCCCAAATAGAAGTTATGAGAATGAGCAATATTAGCCCCGAGAGTGACTGATAAGGCTGCAGTGCGTCCTCATATTCATATTGATATCTAAACTGTATGTGTATGTATTGTAGCGACATTTTAATTTTTTATGAAGATCAACCCCCACCCCCCCATTTGGCCACTCCATTGCCCCGATTGAAAAAAGTGGAAAGTGGAACGTCAACCGAAACGGTGACTATCCACTGTAGACGCTTTCTGTTACATTCATTAACATTTACATTATTTTGATGCAACATTCATTAAGCATATACATAGGGGAAATAGCGATTTCGTAAAAAGAAAGCATTGAAAATACTAAAACTTAGCTTATGATGGGAGGGTGCCAACCCCCATTCCCCTAAATATGCCCTGAAATTTGAAACGTTCAAAATGATTGAGGCTCAGAAAACAATGTTAAGAGAGCTTTTAAAGTGGAGTATTTCAACCATGTCTGAGGGGAACCCTGATATATACCCACAGACTTTCCCTAATTGGACATGAAGATTTGTAACCCCTTAGCTGTACTGCCATTGAGAACTATCCATTCATTACGTGCTATACGAGGCTACATGTTTTGTTTTCCTTCACCTCATGATCTCCAGTTCCAGAATTCCAACTGAGTTATCGATGATCGCCATGGCAACCTCACCCGACAAGCCGTTCATACTACGTCCGTTGATGGATACCACTTCATCTCCTAGCTGCATCTGCTGCTCCTTGCCACTGCTTCTTTGTCGCAGCTGTCAAGATTAGAAAGGAAAATTTCGTATTGAATATGAAGGTACTTTCCCAAAGGAATGCTACGTACATTTTAAAATGAATAGTCTTTTTTTTTTGGGGGGGGGGGGGGATGGGTGATATGTCGTTTCAACCCCTAGTATGACTCAACAACGTTAACAAGGCCTTCGGAAAAGAAGTTAGGAAACTCCTTTTTTGCTTCTTAAATGTCTTTTCAAAAGACGCAGAAATTCTTACTTTGGTGAAAAAGATTTAATTCAACTTAAAAAAAATTATCAGGCTAGCTATCAACTTGACCGCTATTCAAAGAAAAAAAACATCTTGGAAAGTTGACACTGTAAACTGTAATTATAAGGAGCACTGCCTATTTCAACTCATATACGTGGACTGTCGGAGTGCGAATTAACGACACCCATTTGTTAATGGGGTTGACCCTTCTTTTAGGGAATTGCCGTGTCAAATACCTGCTCGTATGACGCTAATTCAATTTGTTTAAAAGTCGGAACCCTCCCCCTTCAGTACTGCCATGACCGACCCACCCTGCATGGTCAAGTGGTAAGAGTATCCGACTTGCAGCCGGGAGGTCTGGAGTTCGACTCCTATAGCCTGGTTATACAAAAAAATTACATATGGAACCTAACGCCTTTGTGCTTGGTGCTCAGCATAAGTGATGAAGTAGGGAAAACAAGCCAGCGAGCCCGATTTATACAAAACGGTTAAAAACTGATCCGTGAAACATCATCAAACTTACTGCTGCCGTACTGTCTTCCAGGACCTGTTATCCCTCCACAAGCTGACAAAAGTTGACAAAGTTCGAATATTCAGTACATCATTTTTTTTTGTAGAATTCGCAAACATGTTCGTCTTCGAAAATATCAATCAAATGAGGCGGATTTTGGCAAACTTTTTGATTTCTTTTTAAAAGTAGTGTTTCTCTTCCCTTCGAGTTTCAGTAAAATTTCAAATGGAGTTTATCTCGATATTCTACACGTTGGAATTCATTAAGGGTTTACACGATATTAGCATTACACCTAGACGACGATCAATATATGCACACGAGGAGGGTTCTGGCCAGCAGTTCTCTGCATGATTCAGGTTAGCAGTCCCTTATACCCAAAGGTCCTTTCCAAAAAGCAGTTGGAAAGGATTGTGGTTTAGAGTTTTTCTATGTGTTTTTTCAATGACATTTTACCATGTTGAAAACGACACTCACCAACATTGTATCCCATAATCCTTTGTAATATCTATTTGGCAAATGGTCTATCAATGAACATTATTGGTCAATTCCAACTTTGAGCACTGAGATTACCATCCATATGGGGAGGTCTTTAATCGACAACTTAATTTTTAACTGAACTCTAAGATATATCACATTTAATGTTGCAGAGACTCGTATTAAGTCTAATTGGGGCCGGCATCTATTGTTCACTGTTTAATTGCATTTTAGTATGTCTCTACCTTGAATACTTTGTTTATCCTGCAAACAATATTACCAGCTCGTTTGGCGATTGTCCTAGAAAGTATCCTCCATGTTTCAAGCAAAACAAAGTAAACGCTACCAGAGAAGCTTTCGTTTTACTAGTTGGTGCTAAAAACGGACACTTAAAGACCAGCTAAACGAACAACATATCATGGCCAACAACCAAAAACTGGACACCAAGAACACCCTCGCAAAAAAAAAAAAAAAAACTGGCACCAATACTGCTCCCTTCGCAGAAGTCATCGATACCCCAAACGGAAATGCCGGGAAAGACAAAAACACAAGACCAGGGAGTTGCAGTCTGTTGCAACTCCCTGACTAGACCAAACCATCATCACCCGCCAACAAAAACTCAAACATACAACAACACCACCAACAACAGCAACTGCCACGAAGGGCCACAACCCCAAATGAGGATTCACTTGCTCCAAAACCAAACAAAAACCAAAGAGACCGAACCGCAGCACGTCTGCTCTCTTCGGAGCTAAATCTGAGCTGAACGTTACAGAGAAGTCAAGTATAATACACCTGGGAGGGAAATGTCATTAGGCTAACATCACCTTCCTTGATGCACTTTTGATACTAATCAAACTCATACAATCACACAATAACCACCGGGGCGTCAATAAATATGAGAAAGACCAAAGGTTTAAAGCTTGGAAGATTTGCTTCCCACCCCTTACTGAATAACATTGAATGGGGCACTACGATTAGGATCACCGGGGTTGTGTTTGGATCCGACAAAGCAGTTCACTGGGAGGAGAAAGTTAAGTTTGTTGAAAGGCGTCTCAAATTGTGGAGAAACAGACACTTAACCTTACTTGGTAAGGTGCTAGTTATAAACACAGTAATTTACCCGTTGTTCTATTTCGTTGCTCCCGTTTTTCATGCGCCCGAAAGTGTCGTAAAGGCCGTAAACAAGATTGTTTTGCTTTCGTGTGTGTGGGGGGGGGGGGGGGGGCTGATCTCGTATCTAGGATGGTCATTACATTAGGAACAAGGGATGGTGGGTCTCGGTTTGGATAACCTTAGACTAAAGATAGATGCTTTGCTGGTGAAACCTCTTCTTAAAATACCTGTTGATGATACCCCAGTTCACCTCACTCTGACACTTTTCTTCGTAGCGAAACAACTCAGAAGATACTATCCTCATGTGTGGTCTAACATGAGACCAAATTCTCATGTGTGTACCTCTACATTAATCAAGGCTTGTGATTTAATTAAAAAACTGCACAGTTTGGAAAATGATTTTGCGAATAATGCATTCAGAGCCAAAGACATTTATAAGAGGATGCACCCTTCTGACGTTCGAATTATAGCCGTAAGGGACCATCCATCCTATCCCTGGAATGAGATCTGGCAATTTTCTTTTCACAATGTACTTGATAATTAGCTTAAAATTTTCAGTGGCGTTTAGCCCATGATATCCTATACACGGGGCAACGGATTAGTAAGTAGGGCATGGGTGACGGTGTTTGCCCCTTTGAGGTTTGCACCGAAATTGAAGCGGTCCCAATTACTCTGGGAATGCCCAAAGAAACAACCTATTTTAGAATGGGTTAAACAGTTAAGAGAGTCTATGATGATGTGACCAACAGGCTTCCTCATCCACGCCTTGTGGAAAACTTCTTTCTATATGGCTTCCCCCGCAACAGTATTGAAAAATCGGTGCTTAGCAAAGCTTGGTATGTGCTTTGTACTACAAAGTTTATTCTATGGAAATCTAGGTGTCTTCAGGTGTTTGAATCTAATATCAATCTGCTCCAACAATCCTTTCTATAATTATAACAGAGATCAAGACAAGGGTCGCAGCTGTTTACAAACGTTTCACTAAAACTAAGTTCGATAAGGTTTGGGTGGGTAATAACTCTTTCGTTATCATGAGAGACAAAAAGCTGAAATTTCGTCTGTAACATTTTTGTTTGTGATATGTGATTATTTGTATTAAGAAATTCTTGCTTGATCCTCTGTAGGATTTGATTGGTACTGTGAAATGTATGTAAAATTGTATAAACATGTAAATATTTTAGCTCTGTAAAAATTAATTAATTAAGCTGTAAATACTTGTAAATATTAAAGTTACTTCCCAAAGATATGAATAAAGTTCTTCTTTAAAAAAAAATAAATTTCTTCCGTTCGGAGAAAAAAGAGAAAATAGAATACTCTTCGGAGTATTGTGTTACTTTCCGTATTTTGGTGATTACTTTGTAAACAAGGTTAGCAAGATTAACCTTAAATTTATTGAATTAATTGTAAATATTTGTAAAATTTGTTTTAGTTTTTTATATTTACTTTCCAATTTTGTTTTGAGTGTTAATGTTTCTCAATGGAAATAAAGTTCTTTCCTTCAAAAAAAAAAAAAAAAAAATTCTTCCTTCCAATTAAAAGAAAATGTGATGTAAGTTAATTGAATCACGATGTTAATGTAATGATATTGTAAGTTGAATTAATTAGGCCGTAAATATTTGTCTGTATTATATTTATTTTCCAACCTATGTTTTATATATATATATGTACGTATGTATATATTTTCAAGATGGGAATAAAGTTCTTCCTTTAAAAAAATGATATAAGTTTACCTATGTACTTAGGAGTAATGATAATAAACTTTAACTTATCACTTATTGTAAATATTGTACATATGCTTGCCTGAACTGAAATAAACTTGAAGTATTCTTCAAAAACGAAATATTATATTCATTCTTCAAACTCTGTAAATATTTGTTTGTATATATGTACTTGAAGGCTGAAATAAAACCTCCCTTCAAAAAAAAAAAAAAAAAAGAACCGCGTTGGTTGCATTCGAGGAACATGCAACGGCTAGTTTGTCGTCACTGTTATCCGTATCCAAATTTAGGATTTAGGAAATAATGCTGTCTTGCAGAAATATCTCTGTTTGTTTCTACATATGTACTTGGAGGCAGATGTAAAATTTTCCTTCATAAAACAAAATGCTTTTTTAGGAGAAAAAGTTGAAAGACTTTCATTGCAGTTTGGCCAATGACGTGCTCCACACGGGTTGCGAAATGAAATTAAGAAGTGGAAGAAGTGGAGAATTGGCTATTGTATTTGTCGGATGACAAGTTGTTTGTCCGTTGAGTCCGTCGATCACATTTTTAGCGGATGCCCGAAAGTCAGACCATTTCTTTCTTGGTTAAATTTTGTCTTTAACTTTTCTCCGGGTTGTCAGTTCAATACGAATGTGGTTTGCGTAACAAAATTTCAATCTATGGAAGTCTAGATGCATTCACGTTTTCGAATCTTCATCCAACCAAGGCCTTGATCTCAGAAATAACCAAGCAAATTGAAAATCGTGTTAAAGCAGACGGAGAGGGATACAGCGATACTAAGTGACAATAAAGATGTGGGCATCAGGTTAGATTAGGTTAGGTTAGATTAGGTTAGGTTAGATGAAGTTTTACGGTCCAGTTTCCAACCAATTGGTTCATGTCGAGCCGGCCACAGCCTTTTTTCCAGTTATGGCTCACTGGCTTGTTTTCCCTACTCCATTGAAGATTATGAGCACCAGTCACCATGACAGAAGGTTCCGTTTTAAAGTCTTTGTATTACCCGGCTTGAACTCACGACCTCCCGACTGCAAGTCTGATGCTCTAACCATTTGACCTTTCATTTGAATATCAGGGAATTCTTTTGTTTCAATCAATGATGGTTAACTTCCTTAAGTTTATATTACACTGACAGTTAAATTTCGCCCTTTGTTTTCATATTCATTAGAAATTATGTAACTCCTTGCAATGTTTTGATAAAATGATAAAATGATCATTGCTAGTTAGTATTTGTTTATGTACGTTACAATATTGTATAATGGTGTTAAATACGCGTTAAATTAATCACTGTAAAACTTGAGAATATAACATTTATTTTTAAACTTTTTGTCTTGCATATGTTCAAGCTGGAAATAAAGTTCTTCCTTCGAAGGAAAAAAATAGTGTAAGAAAATGTGTTTTGACCTATGTACCAACGTATTTACCCTTACTTATAATGATAGTGAGCTTTAGCTTGTTGTAACAATTGTGTATACAATATGCATGCATTAACGGAAATAAACTTTTCTTCATTGAAAATGTGTTTTTTACATGTTCGAAATGTAAATAATGTTCTTTCTTAGAATGAAAAATCCTTACTTTGTTAATAAAAATTATCCGCATGTATAAATACACGACGCACAGTTAGCAGTGTGATTTCTTGCTACACAGCCTTGGAGGGAGTTTATAGGTCTATACGTATAACAGTATAAATAATAAGGCTATAAACACAGGCCTGGATTGCATTACTTGCAAATGACTTGACTCGAGAGGAAATTTTGGAGTAAATACAAAATGAGTTAAAAATTTGTTCGAAATCGGGGAGGAGGGTTAAAATAACATACAAGTTTATACACCAGTGGTCTAAAACAGCGGTCGGCTAACTTTGGCTTCTTTGTCGGACCCCTATTTTTAACTCTGGATTTTATTTGGCCCTCATTTATGGGTCTTTGAAGGCAGCGGGTTCTTAGTCTGAAGTTTGTCAAGGATCGAAAGCAATGAGTAGAGTATATGGGCAAAACGCGAATATGGATGGCGCAAATCGTATATATAACTACCCGTATAAACTAGTATTCGCCAACTGAATAAACTGAATAAATGGGCAAAAAGTCAAAGTTGGCTAGTTAATGGATCCACACGAAGGTGCTCCAGTCCGGCGCGCAACCGACTTCGTCGGCTGGGCAACCGATTTTAATGGCAAGAATATGGCAAGTGGGAAGAAAGCCGAAAAACCCGGAGAAAGACGCACGTACTCTCGAGTCGGACTTGAACCCACACACATGTGAAAGACATTTTGGTACACAGCAGCTGAAATAGACTACTCTTTATGTACACTTTCATTACTGATTACTAGCTAAAGACTTACATTATTAAACTGTGGAATAGCTAAGAGAACGAGAGCAAAAATAGTAAAGGGTGCATATTGATTGGACGAAATCCAGGGGCCTAAACACTCCTGGCTTTCTGGGCCATTAACACGAAAGAAAGGGCGAGATAGAAATCCTACCAAAGCAGTTCGATAACAAATACAAAGGAAATAGGAGTTTTACATTCCTGAACTTAGTATTCATTATTGCAGTATGGACTGAAAATCATTGAATGTCATAAGAAGGTATACAAACCTTACCTTGAACAGAAACGAAAAAAACTAGTTTGCTAAATGATACGGACGGACTAAAATGGAGAAGGTTGCTTTATAGCAACTTTTCATGCCTGGCTAACCACCAGCTGAATATAATGCCCGGTAGTTATATTTCAGTCTACAGTTAGTTATCATGTACAATCTATAAACCCTTAGATTACGAGGGAATTGAATCTGTTTTTCCGATCAAACTGACACAAATTGGGTCAAGAGTAACCTGTTTTCAGTTATTATCTTATCCAATTATTTACGTCTGTTCTCTCTTGATCCCTTTGTGGATTAAAAATTGTCACAGAAGTTTTTACAGGCCCGGAACGTCTTATTAGTACGTGCCCTTTCTAAATACCACTGTGATAATGTCTCGAGTCAAAGACGTGACTCGCGTCTGACTCGAGTCACAAACTGACGGGACTCGACTTGTCTCGAGTCATTACTAGCCAAAGACTCGACTTAGCTCGAGTTACAATGCAATAAATTTCGAAAGACTCGAAATTCATGACTCGAGTAACGCTACTTTAAGACTCTACTTGACTCGAGTCTTTCCCCACAGTGACTCGGGTTGACTCGAGTCATCTCTTACATGAGTCACATCCCAGCACTGTATCTAAAATAGAACAAAACCATAAGCTTCTTTTTAACTAGAGGCCCTAAGCTTCAGCTTCCATGAGTTTGACACAGTTCATGCATGCTCGTTTCCATGTTAATGCCATGGTCACCCTGCCGAGAGGAAACATGTTTTACATTTTGAAATTTTCACCTATATTATGGAAGGTTTACTCCAACACGTGTTGGCATAGCTAACATGCTGGATGAGAAGGTATAGGTGAGAAGGTAAAGCGGTGATTATGGAAAAGACCTTGGGTCATCGCATCCTGAAAGGTGTAAAGGAAGTTGATATATCCTTAATGAATTTGAGATTCATAATTTAACTTTTTGGTAATTAATTTCTTTTAACCTTAAAATTAATGACTCGAAGTGACTCGACTCGAACTGTTAAAAGTCCGGCATCGGCCCAACTTAAACCAGTTGGTTGTGAGTCGTAAAACCATATGTAACTAACCTACTGTAGCTTTTTGTGGCAAAATTTACTAAAACTTCGAAATTCATTAATACTGTCGATCTGTGTGTGTGAAGGTAGGGTGGAGGCTTCCTGCCGAGCCTTTAGGGTGTTCATTCCACCTGGGCATATGAGACGTATAGGTACTACGTGCATTATTTACCTCTGTACTGCCACTCGATACTGATTCGCTATCATTCCAATCTGGTTCCTCGTTCGCTTTGTATTCATCGCCGTGAAGCTGGCTAATATGAATCGTAAATGGGGAACTGCCCACTTTAATAGCCGTCCCAGATTGATTTCTTTGGTCCAAGGAGTCATGATCATTATTACGTAACATTAATGTGTCACATGTTCCCTCAACTATGACGTCAATGGCAGGTGAGGTAACGTTCCGCGTTTTAAGTGCACAAAAGGCACTGTTTGTTGAAGGTATTGTCGGTGCCAACGAATTTTTCCAGTTTATCGGTGATGGTACAGGCGTTCGGGGGGAAGGGCGCACCACAGCTGTTTTCTTACCCGTTACGTCACCAACCAGGTAAACAAACATTTTGCAGTTTTTAAAGCGTCTCACAAAATTAATGAAAAATGTAGAAAACTAGCACAATGAAGGTAACTGAAAATGAAATGAGTTGTTTTAAATTGACGGAGCTTGAGCTGTTAAGAGTGGGTCCGGAAATGAAACAGTTGTATCAGTGAATAGATCATACCATTTTGCTGGTTTTTAAAACAAAATCTAACCAGCGTCGAAGTTCACTCATCCTTTAAGCTATTCAACAGACGTGAGGCTTCAAACACAAATACTTAGGTATGTTCGATCACTTCCAACTATTACCACTTCAAGGTCTACACAAAGAGCAGAGATCCTGAGTTTTGTTATTTTCGTAAACTCCAAACTTGATGATATCCTTCTCATGTGTATAACGGTATTCTCACTTACAACTACAGAAAACATCTATGTGTCTCTATTATACCGTATTAATCCAAACGAAATTGGCAAAAACATGGAATAAACTTATTCACAGTAGACGCTCTCCATTGTCACACACAAATGATGGTTAACTTTAAAAATAGATTCCTGAAAGATTCGGTATATTAAAGAGAGGCTTTTTATCTCACCCAAGCATCTACGTCCCTGTAACCTATATAATCTATAAACGGGGATTCTATCTTTACCCCGTACACTCGTTAAGATGACAATTATTCATCCAACCTCCCGATCTTGAAAGGTTTTTAAGTTTTCTTTTACGACTTCACAAATAATCAATTCTGTGTAAAGGTTCCAACTAAAGAATGCTTTGGAAGCAATTTGCATTTATCTGTGATCCCATTCACAGATTTATAGATTGACTTTTAACTATTCTTTAGAATTCCAACAGAGAGAGCCGTATAGATGAAATGTAAGGGATATCCATTGTGTTTGACACTAATTGCCTTCTTTTTATCTGGCTCCAAGATGTTGCTTCGTTGTCCTCACATGTGACGTATCAGAGGAAACAATTGTTTAAAACTTGTTGTCCAGTTCCGATTAATTTTTAATGTAATCTTAGATTTAATCAAGTTATAAAACAAGCATGTATAAATGGATAAAGTCTTGTAATGCCCAGTGAATGGTGGTGTGTTCATAAATCTGGCTTATATGATAAAGACATAACCCGACTGGACGGCAAAAAGTAAAAGTTAAAATGGTCTTCCATGGAAGGCAGGGAGCCTAGTCTTCATACTCTGAACACAAGGGTGGCCACAACATAATGAGAATGTTGTCATTGTATCACTATTGTCGGGGTCTTAAATGAGGTAACTTTCCCCTCCTACGGAACCTGAAACCGGTAAAAAATTTCTTCATGGGATTTCAGTAATGAGAAAAGATGAAGGATATGTGAATTTGAATGTTTGTTTCATTTCGCCTCTCTTTGAATTTATTTCTTTTTTAAGATGGTTCCGAAGCTGAAGCGGGTTCCGAAGCTGAACGGTTGACTAAAAGTTATGTCTATTACTTTTAATCTTTAACTGCCACAACTTGACGGCGTCTGATATAAATCCCCTAATCTGACCCTATCGAGACGCCTTGTACTTATTTCCGCTCACATCTTCAAAATTTGTTCTCGAGCATTGAATTAACCCTTCCCTTGTGCAGACTCCTGGATCCGTCCTTGACTGGGGGACCAAAGTTGTAGTAAGTCAGTTGAATGTAGTTTCACGGCCCAGTTTCCAACCACTTGGTTCAAGTCGAGCCGGCCATCGTCTTTTTTCCAGTTGTGGCTCACTAGCTTGTTTTCCCTCCTCCATTGTTAATGCTGAGCACCAAGCACAACTGCAGGTGGCATCTTTAAATTTTTGGTACGATCCGGCCACAGGGGCGTCGATTTATGAGGGACACTAACGTCAAAGTCGCCCCCACACTTTTTGTGACGTGGAACTTAACAATTAGGTACTTCCAAAAAGACTATACATGTAAGTTATGAAAGGTGTCCTCTACCGACTACGATCGACTTTCGTATCAATGATCCCACATGTTTATTTTACAAATCCCCAAACTTTTTCGCGCGCTCCGTCCGCTTGCAGTCTCATTGACATTCTTTTTTCATTTGCATGTCAAACATACATATTCATCGGTCTCTATTATTATGTCGAATGTCCGTGTGCATAGGGCAGAAGGTGTGGTTATGAAGGAGCACAATATTTCGGAATATGAAGAAGATGAATCGTCCCCTACTATGATTTAATGAAATCTGTGGTTTTGAGTGAATGACCAGCCTGACAGGCTGAAATTGGCAAACACATTTTAAGGAAACAGAAAATGCGTCGGTGCACAGTCTTTATGCAATTTTTTTTAGAAAAATGTATGATTTCTAATGCAAAATTTCGACACGCTCACATCATTCACTTGTGTAGCGATTCGACCATTTCATATTTAGACCATTATCAGAGAAGTAAAATCACACTGACGTTTTCTACATAAGACACTTCAATCAGGAATTAGAGGTACACCTCTATCCTCTGTCTGCAGGTAGTGTTTTATTAAGTGTCGTTCGAAAAACATATTTTAATGGTTTTGTATCAACAGTCTTACACAGGTAGGCCTATGCAACGGTGTCTCAGTGCACCGAACCAGTGGGTGCCATTCCCCCACCCCCTCTATCTGTGATTTCCCGTAGTAGATTGCAGTGCGCTTTTGACCAAGTCATGGATTTATTTTACCTTCTTTCAGGTACAAATGGTTCCTTACAATTAGAACTTTTGCACAAATCTTTCGCAAACTATGAAAATTTTCGATGTGATTCTAATTACTTATAGAGTACACCCGGTATTTAAATTGACCTATAATCCGCTGAAGTAATTACCAACAGTTTCAAGATCATGTTTTGAAAACTTTGGAGTTTCCTAGTAACTCAAAGTGTTGAAACATTTAGCACCATTTTGCATCTGGGCCCCTTCTCTTAGACACAGTGGCGTAGCTACAGGGGGCAGGTGGCTCAGAAATAAGAAGAATTCGGAAATTTGCTATTTATGAAACCAGTCTACTGTATGGTTTTGACAACAAATGAATTTACCAAATCTTCCCCATTAAAAGCTCCACATTCGCCATTATTTGTCTCAGAGAAGCAAAATTTCCTGCTCGCTTCGCCCGCCAAAAATTGCGATTCCAAAGCAGAAGTGCTCGGTCATACCCTGAGTAAAATTTTCCGAGCTCTGGGCTTTGTAAGTGAAAAAAAGGGAAATTTGCTATATGTGACACCAGATCATTAAGTGACACAAGAAACAACAGTGCTATTTTCATGTATTTTCTTTCATAAAATTCAAAATGTACTTTAATGTAATTTCTTTATACAAAACATTTCTTTAGAGAGCCTTATTTCGTAGGTATTGGATAACGTTATTTAGCAACAACGATCTTTGGTCTCCGTTCAATCTCAGATTTACCAATAGGAAATACAAATTCTTCAGTAATCCCCAAACTTATCAAATTTTCTTACAGGAAACCCAGAATCCCAACTGTTCTGCAGTACAAGCTCCAGATTTTCAAATATTTGAAAATGGCAAAAATTTCAGCCCGCTTCGCGCGCCGCAAATTAAGGCCCTAGTATAGTGGTGTTCACACTCAAAAAATCGTAAAATGTGGATCCTTGCCCCCCCCCCCTCCCGAGAAAAAGCTTAGCTATGCCACTGTACACACCTTATCAGGACAGGAGAAAAAATTTAGGCCAGATGTCCCCTCCCCCCCCCCCCCCACTTTGGAAACCAAATCGACGCCCCTGCCCGACCAGGACTCGAACTCCCGACCTGTCGACTGCAAGGGACCAAAGTTATAAACAGTGCACGATTCTTCTATGGTGGACTTACCATCACTTAGAAGATTCGATACTTCTGTATCACTAAAGTTACTTGTCAAAATGCAAGAAAATTTATTCATAAACCAAAGATATAACAGGAAAAATTAGCGAAATAGAACAGAGGCTAATTGTAGAGCATGTGTTGAAGAGCATGTGTTTTTCGCCACGAGATTTTCTTCCCAGTGTTACCATGTCACCTCCATTGAAAGTTTTTGAAGAGAAGGTGGGGAATTATTAGTACACAGCTTATTTTAGTCGAACTTGGAAGTAGCTTAATTATGTTTTACGGCCCAGTTTCTAACCAATTGGCTTAAGTCGAGCCGACCACGGGTTTTTTCCAGTTTACAGGCTTACTTGTTTTTTCATACTCGATTGCTTTAAGCCCTTGGTATGACAGTATGACCCGGCCAGTACTCGAACTCCCGACCTCCCTACTACATGTCAGATGCTTTGAAGCAAGATGGAAATAAAACGCAACGGCCCACCGCTGCCACCAAAAGCTCAGGGAGATCCATCGAGTCTGCTTGAAGTCAATAGCCTTGGGCTAGGAAGTATTAGATCGAAGTACATATTCCTCTTTAATTTCTTCAGAAAAGTATCTCATTATCTGAAGTTGTTATGCAACAATGACCAATAACCAGTACAGTTATCAAAGTACTACACGCATCAGACTAAGTACGAGACAACTACTTATCAGGGTATAACTCTTTTGTGCGGGAAAATATCACGTACCCCCCCCCCCCCCGAGAAAAATTTCACTTGAATGGGCGATGAGGTAAGTGCAACGTCAGCCTATGACCACACTTGGTACGCATATGGTGACAGAGCTTAAGCAGGAATATTCCCCCTTCCCGGTTTTAACTCATAACCCTGTCCTTTTCGCTCCATTAGTTATGTCGGTATAGGCTCTTTAACACAAGAAGGCCTGACGATGTATACAACCGTAATTATACTGATGAGATGAAAATGAAACGACCGAAAGGAACTTGGCCATTAAAGTATCAAAGGCAAATGAACTTTGTTTTCTGCCATGTCCTCATTTAATATCCTGGTTTTCTCGGGTGAAGTGAAAGAGATGGGCTCTTCCTACACACACACACACAAAAAAGAGATGGACTCTTTAACACACATTCAATACAAGGAATTATGATAGTCAAATTCCTCACCAGGATGAGAATGAATCAGGAAGTCACGAGATGGGATAAAGTGAAGGATACGCCCCTCATTTTCTGGAGGATGGAGACTTTTAACCTTCACATGAATCTTCGAAAGTATACAGTCAATGGGGCGGATGAAAAACCAAAGCCACTCATAGAAAAAATGTTGGCCTCCTAGAAAACTTCAAGTTGCTAAACGGGTTAATTTCCACCGACCCTATATAACTTAAAGGGGAAGTTAAATCAAAAATTAAATTTCATTTGTGAAAGAAGAACTCAATCTACTCAGTGTGGTGAAATTTCGATTCAAATCGGACATGTATTTCTTGAGAAATGAGCAAATGAAATCACTAGATTTATGTTCCATAGTAAAATTGAGGGCAGCAGAGATTGTATCACTTCCTCACATTGACAAGGAATGCTTAGTTTCCCTTTGTTTTTTGTTTGTTTTTTGCCTTTGTTTTTGTTGACCTTGACGTTAATAGGAATAGGATCTCCGCATGTGGATTGCAAAGTTTGAAAAGTTCCCATGACACTGATGTAATCACATTTTGATAATATGGGATTATTGAGGAGAAAATAGGCTGCAAAAATTAAGGGAAACCAAAAACTGTCCATTAATGTGATGTAGGGATATGATGTCATATGTGCTTGCTCCATGTTCACTGTTTGTTGAAAATGTGACAACTTCATATTTCAATGCAAACTTCACCAAAATGCTTAGAATAAGTACCTCTCTAACATATCAAAATACGAACTGACCTTAAAACATTCTTTTAAAAGAGTTAAAAGTGTGAATTCACTTCATTAGTGTGTCATTTCATTCCAAGAATAGTGAAAATCACTCCAAGAAGGGTAAAATTCACTTCAAGAAGAATGAAAATCTACTCGTCAACGAGTGCCTTCAGGGATCACTCTTTATTAAGAGTGATCCCTGTGGGCACTCTAACAAGAATGAAACTTACTCCTTTGGAGTAATTTTCACTTTTCTTGGATTGAAATTCCGCTCTTTTGGAGTGAACTTGTTATAACTTTTACGCTGCTAACGAGTGAAATTGCACTATTTTTAAGTTTTAGAGTGATATATCTCCAGTTCTCCTTTTCAGAGTTTACGCTCACTAAGTGTTATGTGTGTCAGTGATTGCGCAATTAGTTGTGAGGAACGGGGTAAATACAACT
Source organism: Holothuria scabra (assembly GCA_037179385.1). Taxonomy (NCBI): domain Eukaryota; kingdom Metazoa; phylum Echinodermata; class Holothuroidea; order Aspidochirotida; family Holothuriidae; genus Holothuria; species Holothuria scabra. The sequence continues at coordinate 14,043,398 of CM074198.1, forward strand.
TGGGAGGGATGTATTCCTTACCTTTATACAAATTTTGACCCGGGAACTCAACAATTTCGTAACATTCCCATTCATTTCCAAAGTCCTTTTCTATAGCCTGCATTCTGGTAAAGAGTCGGAGAATACGACCAAACATTCGTCCAGCAGGGGTTCTACTCCCCAGGATCTCCCGAAAGGAACTTAATCAAAGCTTACCATGATCAACATCTCGAATTTCACAACTCTACAAAATGGGTCCGTCTCGAGTAGTTCTTCACTAGACTGACCGGAAAAGTACAGTTCAGGTACTACTCTTTGTTTGTCCCTAATGTCCAAAGGCGATGGACTAAGCCTACCTGACCCAGAACCGAAGGGCGAAACCCTGTGGCGTAACTCATGTGCGCTTCTAGGGGGAATTCTCGGGGACCCGGTGGTAAGGGGACATACGACTTGCCTGACACGCATGGAAATAATTCTTCATTTTGAGATGGTCAGAAGCAGGTGTGGAAGAACGGAAAAAATATTGGGGGGGGGGAGGGGGGGCTGAGTGCCAACAGGACTTTCTAAGCGGAGCGCCACCATCGGTTGGCGCGGAGCATAGAAGAAAATTTTGACTTTAGAGACCCTCCAGGTGGCCGGAAACGGCACTTCCCGCGTGTTCTATGTTGCATGTATCCAGCCTTAAAGTATGGGTCCCATGGTTGCAATTTCTCACCTAATGAGGAAAAGAATTCAGCCCATGCAAAATGATGATACAAGAAAAAATAATTAGTTATGCATCCTCTTTCATTTATTCTGTTTGCCGTGTTATTCACTTTCTGCACCCCTTGTTACATTTGTCCACCCATACATGTCAATTACTCAATTGCATTTCCCCTAGATCATACCATTTGTATGTCCACTATCATTTAATCTACATCTATCTCAAATCCCAAACGTACTATAGACTTGTGTACTAACGGTAGTAGCCTACGCTGTTCAGCCCCACGAAAAACGATCAGTAAAACTCAAAGAGATTACACAATAACAGACCATACTGCTTCCACTTTTCGAGGACCTTGGGGATGGAGTTGGTTTATGATAAAGAGGCTTTAGCGTGTCCAGTATCTTTTTCATCGACAACGTTCCCCTAAAATTATTAGTAGGCCTATATTGTGTATTAGACTGATGAAGAATATTCACCACCCGCTTCAATATTCTCCCTGCCGTCGCCGGTCACCACTTCTTGAAGCGCACCTTGCAAATATTGGGGGGGGGCTAAACATGCCTTTAGCCCTCCACTTTTTTCATGGGGGGGGGGGGCTTAGCCCCCAAAGACCCCCGGTACCACCGCCACTGGTCAGAAGGACCCAACCCACTCTTACCCCGGGCACTCCGGCAACAGTTACGCTACTGACGCAACCAAACGTTACTCTCTAAGATTTACTACCCAATGGAGTGATACCCCTTCTTGACTTACAGAACTCTACAGGTCTGTCATACGCAGCTAATAATATAGCCAAATAATAATTTCCCCAGTACCTTCGACTCTCCTCGGAGTTAGAGAAGCTTTAAAACTTTGTTATGTAAAGAGATCTGCTCCTTGAAGACACCACGTCCGCAGGAGGACACAAACTTAAAAGGTGGGGGGGGGGGGGCAGTCACTCATCTTGAATCAGCAGACTTTTCTAGGAGTACTCATGTCAAACATGTATACGCAGGGTGACTCACAAAAGAGGGTGATATTTTATTCATACGAAATCTGTTGAGCGTATTTTTATGTGCGGACGTTGGAGAGCTTTCTTTGGCTACGTCAACTCCCCTCATTTCTCGATTCTGGTCAACCTAATTCGCTTCATCTTTTGCTGTCAGTTTTAAAACAATTCGGTTATCAATTTCCTTTTGTTTGTGGATTGCTTCATTTATGCTACTTGAATATGCGACAATGAAGTCTTAAAATTATGTAAAAGATACTTTGAATAGAAATAAGAAGAAAATCGTGAGATTTAGCTGTTGCTTCAAAATAAGTTTGGGGTGACTGCTCTTACCCTTTAAGGAGGAGGGTGGGGTTGGGTTTGTACCGGCAAATCGCAACCTGTTATGGTGTCCATAACTAGGCATGTCAGGAGAGAGTTACACAAAACAGGGTACACGTGATGGAATATTTGTTGAACAGTTCGAAGAGGTAGAACTGAGATTCCAAATGTATTACAAAGTCTTGTCACTGAACTGCTGACGGTGATCTCATCGTCATACACCGCAGCAGACGTATAATAATGCTTGGCAAGATGACATGTTCATCTTTGTTAAAAGGGTGCGTCATGCGTTGATTCTGTGCGACATGTTTAGCCCCGGCCTTTTTTGATGCCTGAAAGCATAATTCATATGCGTACATTAGATATGGTTGAAGTAACCATGCACACTGTTAAAAAATTTCTCTGTAAATTTACATAATTTTTATGGCAAATTTTTTTCCAACCAAATAATGTTTTTTTTACAGCCAGACTGTAATCATGAAAAAACATTAAGGGTTTGTTTTTTCTTTACAGTTTTTGCATGTAAATTAGTTTACAAAAGTCTACTGTAAAATCGAATTACAGAATTGTTCTGTTTTGTTTACCTTAATTTTATGTGAATTTACAGCCTACTGTTTTCATTCCCGACGTTGTAATATTTATTATAATATCGCTTTTTTACCTTTCACATGTCATTACGAAACATACACTTCACCATTACGTAGATCAGGTATTTGCTTATCAACGTAATGTGTCGTTACGAAGTTGTTTTCAATCAAAACACATTGAGGATGCTTTGTTGTCATATTGTTGTCAAGTAGACTGCTATCTCTAGGAACTTTGTAATTGGAAAGTCACATTTTTTGTACAATATAATAATTGTTTTTAAAATAAATACGACAAAGAATGCAAATACATTGGTTGCAAACATTTCCAGACAAGGTAAACAATAAGTTTATCACTTCCTGATTAAAAAACGCCAAAGAAGATATTATTCAAAGCAAATGCAATCCTTTTGTTAGGAAAATGCCTACAAAATAAGCTCCATCCATTTATGCAAAACAAGATTTACGTCATAAAGTGGTAAATTTACAGACTCTTTCAAGTAAATTTGTGAAACGTTTTTAATTTGCTCCGATCAAGTGCATGAGCGCCTGTGGCGATGAGTTGACATCAGTATACCAATTGTCAGTGCTCTGAAATTAGGGCCTTACAATTTCTTTTTACTTAAAAATGTGTGACAAAACACCAGTTGTATGATATTTATAACTAAGAACGTAATAACTAAGTATGCTTTTATAATAAATGTAAGTTAATTTTCAAATAGGGGCCATAAATTTGCCAAAAATGTTTTTTTTTTTTAAACTGAAACTTCGCAGAACGATGCATGTTATATAATGAAAATTTTCTGGCTATTTCTTATTTGTTTGTTTGGGCTTATTTTTGTTTCTTTTTCAGCTTAAAAACAAAATGAATGTTTGTTAAATGACAGTATATTTATGTCAAATCAGAAAAATACAAAATACTGTTAAAATTTCTGTAAATTTACAGAAAAAGTTTTACAAAGCAGTAAAATTTGGTTAAAAAAGCAGACAGAAATGGTTTTTCAAATAAACAGAAAAAACATGTTAAACAACCTTTTTTTATTGTAGCAATACAAAGTGTCTGTAAAGATACAGAAAATCTCTATTAAAAGTAAAATACAAAAAGTTTAAGTTAAAAAAGTCTGTAAATTTACCGAAATTTTTAACAGTGCACAGTAGAGGATGTCAACTAAATTTACCTGGAACAGACCTTACTAGAAAAAAAAAAAAAAAAAACATTTTAATTGTCAAATTTTGGGTGGGGTGGGAAGGGTGGGGGAGCACTTCTCCTTTCCTCCATTTAGTCCTTATAGCCAAGGAACCAGAGAAGGGACCTTAAGACAAATTTTCCACTATAGAAAATTAGAAATGGTATTGCTCCAATGCACTTTAGGACATCTTGCCTACTTTCCCGTAGAAAAGAAAATTAGGCTATTTTGATCATTTCATGAGCTGCTGCAGTTAGAACGCCGTTTAAATATTTATTCAGGAATTTCAGATAACTCAAATTATGCAATATTTTAGATATCAGAAATAGAATTTAGGATTTCTAAAATTCATTTCGAGATATCTGAAATTGAATTAGAGATATCTTAAATAGAACTAAAGATGTCTAAAATTGAATTCAAGACATCTGAAATTTTTCTTTATTTCGAGATATCTGAGATTAATTGTAGATATCTGAAATTCCTGAATAAATTTTAAAACGGCGTTCCATACGACGGTCACAGACGTGCTACTCATTCTACTCGCTCCCTAAAAATATTTCCACTTCTGGACCTCTCCTAGCCCCCACCTCCATATCCTGGTATAATTATAGTAGCACACGCATTGCTAGCTGGCTGTGGAGTTATCCATCTGGCCCATATCAAAATATGTAACGAGTCCCTAGGGAAATGTGAACTCTGAAAGGAATCAGTACTTCTACCCTGCAATGGCCCTACGAGACATTCCTGTTGGCGAATAATTAATTTTTCTTTTCTGTTTCTTCTGATTCAGTCGTAAATAAATGACTGAATGGAATGAATGACCTTGAACTTTACAAAGAGCACCGACAAACGTACTCTGTTAACCAGACTCACTTTTCTCCTCAGGTTGGAAATGCCAAATCGATTTTTTGAAAAATTTTGTTGAAAAGCATGATTACGGTTCAATAAAAAGTTAGAGACACAGTAGAATATTTTACCCACCCTTTCATAAGCAAGTTTTTTCAGTGCCAGAAATATAAAATTTCAAGAAGCTGTCATTAAGAAATTTGGGGAGGACAATGTAGGCCTACAAGAAGCTGTTTCGTTCATTGCAATGATTTGGTCTTTCACTCTATATGAAAAAAATCTCAACCCTGATATTGAAATTCCTAAGATCTCCCAGGGAGGTGTTATGACTCGGTTACAACTCTCTGGATCTTCCAAGAACAAAAACAAAATTTAAAAACCCTGGTTACGAATCTTTACGTAATGTAGTTTGTTAAAAGTGCCCTCTTTACGTAATCCAAGCCGCATTGCTCGTTATATAGTTATATATTAGACGTAACGATAAACAAGGATTCATTTTGAAGACCCAATTAAAACAGCACAGCAATTCCGCATTCAGCAATTGACATGGTTGATACGTTTGTTTGATATAAATTAAACAGTGTATACCACGCGTGATTGCACTTCTATGGAGTATTTTTTAAATGCGAAATAATTTGGCCTGAGTCAGTGTTGCAACTCCCTGCTCAGTGCAAGGCGAATGAGGAAAATTAGAGATCCGGAGTACCTAATCATAAGTTATTAATTTTTAGCAAAGTTCTATATTAAAACAAAACGTCAAGGGGAATAGTAAGCAGGGAGACGGTGATAAATCTTCCTTCAAAATGCAGATGGGTCTTAATATGCTTCCCTCAATTAAAGGGCAAATTAGGGTTCCTATAGTGAGATAGGAACCCTAAGACAAATCCTCCTGGTGTGCCTCCTCTATCATAATTGTCAAAGCTTTGCAGTTACTTCCCTGATCTTTCTTCCAATATTGCACCCAAACAGCATCTATGGACTACCGTAAATATTCAGAAATTACACACACCCTCCCTTTTCAGACCTCCCTCAGGACATCAGTATCCTATACGACACAACTTTGCATCTCTCATCGGAGAACTGCTTTCGTTTGCAAAGACGTCTTAGTTGGCTTCACCATTCCAAGAAAAATCAACAGTTTGAGCATGATGTTAGAGTCTCTTTTTTCTATACGGGAAGGTTTACAAAATCTTATTATAACTTAACTTTAAATCGTCGATCAAAAAAATAAATATGTATATTCGATTGCCTTTATAAAGTAACTGGAGGTAGAAGTCCTATTTGTTCTTCTCTCGGTCTTACAAGATGAACACTTTATCTATTTTTATTCATCATCAAAGGCCTAAAAGGAGAGAGACTTTTGCCAACTATTTGCAGAGTTATCCACGTTTTCGTCACTGGTTGGTATCAGTTGGCAAAGAACATGCACAGACAATTTTGACAATATTGCACAGAAATTTTCTGAGAACTGATAAATTTTGAAGTGTATATATATAGGGCGTACTCAAAAGAGAGTAGCAAATGTTGTATTAACTGGTATCATATAGAGTCTTGACCAAGGTTAATGTAGGCATAGATTCGTCCAAAGTATCTTTACGCTATTCAATATAAACACTCATCTATAGTGGGACGTTGCGGAGAGAATTCCTTCCACACTACTAGGTGCTATCATAAAGCGTACAAAATACACAGAGTGACCTTACAGACAATCACTCGTTTTCACCACTACAATTTTACGTTTTGTACATAAAAATCCTCCATTGGTATAGCGTTTTGATTGATATCAATATCAAAAAATGCGGAGTAGCTCAAGTTCCGCGGAATGCACTGTATTGGGCGGGTCTCACTATAATTATGGCCTTGCATGCTCACTTGGATATGCCCTGAGGCAACAAACTAGGATTGCTGTCCAGATAAAGATGAGACTAAGACATCTGTAACAAGGGCGAGCAATAATTAGGTTGGAAAAATAGTAGCTCTCTGAGTGATAAATATCTTCCTTTAATCTCGCAGCACCTTGAAAGATGTTGCGAAGGGCGCATAAATATTTATTGCCAATATATATAAATGGCGCTGTTCCTATCTCAGGGAAAATTGACAACATGAACAAAAAAAGGAGTATGGGGATCCCAAAATGGCTAGAACTACTATTTGCAAAATATTTATCTAACTGTCACATTTCACAGAACGATAGAGGTTTATACTATTTGTGCAATTGACTCCCTTTATTTCCGTATTTCGTCTGCACAGTCGGACCTGCGCCAAACTCTCGAGACAAATTTTAAATTACAGCATGCCTAAAACGTCTTCATAAATTTGTCCCAGGCGCAGACCCAAGGGGGGGGGGGGGATTTTAAGGCCTCAGCCCTCCCTTTTTCGCCCGATCAACAATAAAACATACGGGAAATTAACAGTGCAACTCCCACATTTCCCTCTTCCTCTTAAAACAGCCCCTCCCCCTTTCTGGAATGTCTGGATCGCCTGTGTCCTATCACAGTTTTTAACCCACTACAAATGTATGGTTCCCTATTGTATAAGAATGTGTTTAAACTGTCCTTTAGTAGCGTGAAAACTCTATATTTTTGCATCTACGCTGGTCCGACCTTTAGATAAACGCTTTGTGTGTGCACTGTCCACACTTGAACACCCTGAGTGGTTTGTCGAGAGTTTTATTCCCCAATAAGACAACAAGCAAAACAGTTAATAAATGTGACTAAGATCCAAACACAGATGAAGAAGAAAGGAATTTCAAAAAATAAGGACACCAAATCAAATTTAAGTGTAATTTAAGGTAATGATTGAGAACAACTATTAATTTTACCACCATGACCCATGATCGCGTGACAAAATATTTTCTTCAGGAACTTTCTCAGTTCTCTATTAGTTTCTACTGAAGCAAATCTTCTTGCGAAAAGTAAAGTTTAAAGTCCGCCCTCCATTTAGAATTCTATGGAGAAAAGGTATAATCATGTCTTGACCAAGACTATGGAGCTACCTGAGCAGGCATGAAAATGGCACATTGATTTGGTTCGTAAAATTCATCATTTTTTCGAAACCTTTTAAGATTTACTTCAGATTTAATTCAACGGGGAATTGTCAAACTTAGACAATCCCCATACCCTGCATACAGAAAATAAATGTTTTACGAGTGAGTAACTGAAGATTCAGCTCGGTCTTTTTTTAAAGTTCGTGACCAGACACTATTTTTCAAATTACAGAATTATGCGCAAAACCACTGCAACCAGGATACAAACGAATTCAAATATTTAAATTTTGTTTTACTTTTGGATATGAAACTTGACTGTATATTTTCCGTTTAATTTTGCACCCATGCGAGATCAATATGAGTGCTATATCGGTCGCCCAAATGCATAAGGGGTATTGTAGGGCTGGCCCATTTTTTCCCTACATATCAGTCGTATACATGGGCGCCAGAAATAGCCTATCCCTTATGGGCCGTATGGGTAACGTGTGCTAGCCCTTTATGGACCCCTTTCCAATCCCTGGTGCAAAATCATATGTATGGGTCCCACATGGGTCAAGAAATTGGTCATATCAGGGTCTTATATGGGAATGTTACCTGGGACCATATGGTCGTACCCTTCGCACCCTTGTTGAGTTATATTACGGCAATATGCCCTTAAAAGGTCAAATCGTCTCACGTAAGACAGTTCCTATTCTCCTAACCTACTCACGTAGGCCCCTCCCACAATTGTATAAAGCTCATTCTCATGCAGACACAATCTCACTTTATTGGTTCATGGTTTTATACAAGGCCCTAATTTTATACTCAGAACACTCTCAGTACAGTAAATGTTGAGTAATATGAGCTACAGCGCTATGCATTTTTTTATTTGTTTTTTAAATCAATGAAAGAGCTGCACCAAGTAAGAATTTCGCCATGCTATTAAAAATTGCAGTGTGGGGGAGAACTGACTGCGTTTAAGGTTCCACTTCGTGTATGATACACCTCGACATGCTTGTGTTGTCTTTGCCTTTAGTTGATCTAAAGCCCTACATGCTACTATTTCAGTGTTTGCCTTCCTTCGATATTGCTTCAATGTATTTTAAATGTCGAGAGTGGTTCCAATAAATTGCAGCTTGTAAAGCTGTACTTATTTCAGTTTTAATGTATCATTTACGATCGCAGGAGTCCTGGGGGACTTATGGGGCACCCAGAGTGAAATATCACATTTGACAGCCCAGTTCAAAACGAAATTAGTCGGTATCTTTGGTATTTTCCCCCTATTTAACGTTTCATCGGTTGTGCAGGGAGGCAATGTTTCGTAAGAAATAAGTTCAGTAAACTGGTTTGAAGGCTCCAGAGATTTAAACTCCCAGATTCAAAAATAACGTCTGAAGGATGTTTTATGGAGGTATGAGTGAAAGTCGCAAATTAATCTTCCTTTCAATATGAATGCTCGTCGAGTAGGGGCCCACGTTCGGATTTTTTGGTAGGCCTGTGGTGCTCGAATGTTATTTTGTTTTGTTTATTCATTTCTTATAGATATTTCGCATTGACCTCACAGCTAGGGCTCATCAACCGCTTTGTCCGAGTTCCAGTCTCTGCTTTTATGCCGAGGGTGACCTCTGAGATGGTCGAAATATTCCACGTCAAAAACAGGTTCTGACGTCACGTGATCTATACCTACCAAGTTGACAAAGGCATGGTGAGTAGAAGCCCGCTGTACTAGTTAAACCCTTCACGGACAATGGCGGCTCTACGGATGGGGACAAAAGGGCGTTTCCCCAGGTTTTGTCCTTGGTCCCTTCTTGCCACTCACCTCAAAATTGGGCCAGTTAGGAGTCGGGTTAACTGAAGAATAAATAATCAATAAACTTTTCTAGAGACTTAATTTTTCATCCAGAGATATGCTCCAACAGAGCTTCCGGGTGTTTTTCTCCCTGGTGCCCTACCTCCAGGAACGGGCGCTTTGGGCTCGGTTTCGCGCTGCACCCGAAATTCTTTTCCCTTCAACATTATCCCTTGCCCTTAGTTTGCATCTCCGGCAAATTTTGACATTCTGTCGCTTCCATTGTTCTCGGGAGATGCGGCACTGCCTTATTTTCCTCCAATTGTCAAAAAGAGAAATGGATTATTGTTGGACCCTTTTTCAAAACGTGATGACGTATTTCTGGATTTGTAGGTTGGTATGTATGAAAGGGGGTGAGCGAAAGTAAATATGTCCCGAACTCCTTAACCGAAGGTTCGGGCATACCCAAGGTTGTGTTGGCAAAAAAACCTGGTATTCAAATTCATACATATCTAATTGATCACGCCACATACAAAAAGGCTAGGGGTCAGAGGTCAATGTAGTCACTTAAAATTTGTTTGTTTTTATTCGTTAAAAATCAGTCAGTAAACATAAAGCATTATTTGCATGGCACAGGCCTAATATGTTGGAAAAAAGATAAAGACACACGTTAAATTCAACACAATGATGAGCCACAATTAAAAAGAAAAGTGTTATAAAGTTCCCGATTTTAAAGAGGTATCTTGCAGCTATTTGTCTCTTGTAGTTATTTTACTCAACTCAATGAAGTCGGTTCCTTCTGACCCACTCTCTGGTCAAATTGACCAAACCGTTTTTACAATGTGGAGAATGCGCATCAACATCACAACATGTCTGACGTTATTACACTGCGGTCGATCGAATACAAATAGAATGTATTCGTCCTTGTGACGTACAAACTTTGTGCGGATTGGTTAAGTATCCTAAAACATGGTTGGAATGTGAAGTAGATATGTCAAATTTGTTGTTTTTGTTTTGATTTTTAAAGCACGTTCACTGTAGATATTTCGAGAGATAACATTTCATTTTCATCTTCTCTTGTTACATGTCGCAAAGAACTAGCAGGTTGGAACTGCATCTTAATACATTGTCATTTCAACTTCAACAAAACATTTCATCTGACTGTTATATTGATGAAATTAATTGTCTATTGTTAGCGTGTGGGCTAAGTGTAAGGAGGGGTAGTGAAGTCAAGGCATTGGATACTGTTAGCCAAAATTTTGAGCTTACACTCATTTCTTTTTCAACCTATGTTCTCATGTTCAAGAAACAACGGGACACATGAGAGAGGGGAATCTTGAATCTAGTGTCAAGTCACTGCCCGGTGGAGAGTGAAAGACTACTTCAGGGTCTACACACTCGTTATCAATCAATCAATTAAGCAATTGATCAGTATGCGTAAATGTGAGCAATTAATAACAACTTTTTGAAGGGTTATTTCGGAACTCCGACGAGTTTTTGTAGTGTTACCCAAGTGGTCGGGTGTATAATAAATCACGCAGACTTTTACTAATAGAATGAAAGACACAGAATGTTTTCTTTTTGGCAAAATTCATAGCAGATTCTGTCAGTAATACTTATACCATGTCACATACTAATTGGCCTAAAGTGGTTTACTCTCTGCTCATTCTTCCAACAGTGTTTTTTTACCTGTTTTATTACCACTCACGGCATCTCGTATCTCACAAGGCGAAGGTAACCACATTCCATTCCCACGCTTTCTAACACTTGCCTATTTACGGGCCTTGCTTAGACTACTCAAAACTGCAATCTTCTCCTCTCACTGTACGTATCACTAGTTTGCTACGCGTTAATACCTGTCAATGACCAAAGTTACGTGAAACAGCTGTGATTATTGGTTGTCTACGTTGGATGAATACGAGGAGGCATGGAAATATTACTACCAGTAAAACGTTCATGAACATGCCGTCGGCATACACAGATACCATATTTGAAACGATACATTACATCAGATCTGAGATGGTATACCTGACGGGGGTTATGTAGAGTATTTTCAATACAAGGACGCAATAAAGTCTTGATCGCTGTCCTCGGGGAGACAAATGTTTGCTTATAAAAGATGGCATAGTAAATTGCTTCTTTGTTTTACATATTTTGAAACAAATTGAACCATGCAAAAGAGAGGGCTCGACTGTGCCCTACCTGGGTCCAACACTGCTCCGACCTGTTACCCAACGGTACTACTGAGTACTGACCGTATCCCCAAACACATACTAGCGAAAAGGTTTGCTAAATGGAAGGCGTTTGATAGACAGAAGGATCCTTAAGAATTTATATCGGGTAAGAGTATCAAATACAGAATAAGATTTACGATTAGGCTACAAAAGTACTTAGTATCACGGTCTCAAAATAGAACGTTGCGAACCATTTGATTAATCAACTTCGTGTAGTATGACGTAAACGAGATATGATAAAAATGGTTTACTGCTTTATTCTGTTTCATACAACAGACTCCGAACAATCTAGCAAAGACGGACATTACTAGAAGGGGCAGTAGCCTTAATCTTCCTCATTCTTTTGCCTATATGTCATTCTCAGTCCTAAAATTCAGTGGATTAAGAGGTTACGTGTGTACAGCCGCATTCAAACTTTAAGGTAGTGTGACACCAAAATGACAAAGTCGGGTATTTGATGTAAAAAGTATTCAAAACCAGGAAAATTGCCGCAATTCCCATCAAAATCGGTAAAAAATGGTCCATTTCACAGATTTATTTTTGATTTGGACTTAATCATGCATAAATATGAGCTGAATATGTAAATTTTGTGATGTCATGGGAGGGACATATCATATATGGCTAATGTTATCCTTTGTTTTTGCAATCTTCATTTCAAGAGCAGTTGTAACATTAGTATTTCCCGAAGGGTTTATTTTGAAAGTTTAAATTGTGTCCTTAAATCATCATTCATAAATACTTGTATTGATTTCCTGCATCCTGATTGGCTGAAAACCATTCGAGACCAGTCTCGAATGGCATTCGAAACCAGTCTCGAATGGTTTTCAAGAAGTAAGGAGAATTGAATTGAATGTGATCACTATCCGTAATGTGTACAATATTTTAAGCTCATGCTAGGTTGCCATAGCAACATGCCATACTCACCCCATATAGTTTTGCACAGCACATGTAGGCCACTGTAATGTCATACATACAGTAAGCTCAGTACATGTTAGCATGAAAAACAGTAACACTGAGGCACTGTACACTGCATCAAGTTGATACCCTAGTCTTCAGAGTTACCATTCCAAAGAATAATAACAGGCAGTGATAAAGACATAGGTTACCCTAGCCTAGGCTGAGGAATCATTACTCCCCACAATTTCCACAAATGGGTATTTTGATGACACTCACATTCTGTTTTATAGGTCTAGGCTAGGCCAATTAGGCACTAGGCTAGAATTGCATGCACTGAGCTGCGATGACTGGCACTGTTGTTAACGTGTTAATCCACTCCTAAATTTGGGGGAGGGGGGGGGGGGTCAAATAAAACGTGCCTATAACTACAGCATTGTAACGCCTACTAGAGTGTCTAAGGTTAGCGACAATATACACAGGCTTTGGAATAGTGACAGTGCTGGGGTTACTAATTCCGCTAAGACTGTCTAAACAGCGAAACAACAGTAACGTTACTCGTTTGGCCCACAGGCTAGCAATGTAATCGTCAAGTTCAGTAGCCTGAGTGGCAATTCCCTAAGGAAGCCTGGTATAGTTTACCTGTAACATCAGTCTTTAAAGGCTAAAGCGCATTTAAAAATTGCTTCCATCTCTTACAAAAAATTTATATCACCGTGTCTGACCCTTAACATCACCTAGGCTACGTCTGTTTGTCCTTCCCGCAGTACAGTATGATCTGCTAACCACACACACACACACAGTTCTAGCTGCACAGTCACTCTCTCTTACTGCATATATGGTATGTAACGTTAGCTCTTCGCACAACTGTAAGCACAGATAACGAGAAGTTAGTAACTTTCCTTGACTTTTCGCTCAACCTCATCTCCAAAACGATGCGATACTGTGGTCAGTGTTTTTCTGTTAATAACATTTGCTTGCAAAATAGCCGATATAGCTCTCTAAAATGAAGCAAATTAAAGATGTTACTGAGCGTATCGGTCGCGACATGCAGTTCAGAATGTTCGTCTTGCTAGCATCAAGTTCAAGATATCGATACGTCACAATGGGGGCTAAAAAACTGAGGAGAATTAAAACTTGATCTCTAAAATTTGACCAATTTTTTTAATTTATTCATGCTTTTCACCCATTTTTCTCAAAGTATTTATGAATGGGGATAAAAGCAGGGTGCCACGGTCTTAAATGTGATTTAAGACCTCCGATGCCGTCATCACAGAGGCAGCGGACCTCGGCTATCGCCTCGGTCCGCTCAGCCTTTATGATGACGTCATCGTCGGTCTTAAATCACATTTAAGACCGGGCACCCTTGCATTTATCCCCTAAGTATCAATTACCAAACCATAAACAATCTGATAAGTAATTAAGAGGTAATTAATATAGACTTAACAAAAGAAATGTCAACACACTGCAACACCCAGCATCACTATTTTTGCATAACCAACAAAGCGCTTGAGAAACATTCAAACTTTGAAGAGGTATATCTTGAGAACAGTACAAGATATTGACATAATATCAACGGATTCTTCCTTAGGAGACCTTGCTCCTTAACTCCAAGTAAATTCAGGGTTTTTTGCTGACATGTCACACTACCTTTAACAATTGGAAAAAAAAAAAAAAAAATTAAACTGATTGCAGTTATGGTCGGATTCACTTAATCTGATCGATCACGTGACTTTCCAGATTTTTCTTTGTCGATATATATGCTTAATAGTAGTAAATGTCCACCCAAGTTGACCTGTAAATAATTCTACGGTGTGAGTTAATTTTCAAACTGCATGAAATGGCTCTTAATGAATATTAAGTTAGCAGATTTCCTGCAGGTACTATAAAGTACAATATTGGAAATGCTCCACCATGTAGCGAAGGTTTTTTTTTTTAAAACAATAGTTCAAAGCCAAATTTATTTATTTATTTATTTTTGATGTAGTTAAGGAGGAACACATTCTAGGCATTCTGGTGAAATTTTTTTCACTTCCCATGTTCGGTTCTCGAGATATTAGCAATTGAATGTGTCAAATTTTCTACATAGAATAAACTTGAAGCAAGCAGGTGTGATGTCATGGATTCACAATGTTGATCAATGTTTTGTTTTTAATTTACCACCAATTTTATGCAACTAAACTTTGGTATATTAATATCATACGTGCATCATGAGAAAAGGAATTTTAAAAAACTTAATATGTCTTAGGAGAAGGATAGCACCCCTTATCAATTCAAGGTCTCAAACTTATAGGATGAAAAATGAAGAAATACAAAACACAACAATGTGAATCCATGACATCACACCTGCTTGCTTCAAGTTCACTTGTTACAGACAATATGTCGACTTCAACTGCTAATTTTCCAGAACCGAAAATGAGTAATGCATGGATGCTTAGAATGCTTAGAATATGTTCCCCTTTAAACATATCAAACATGAATTAGAGTCTGGATTTGTAAGTGCTTACTGTGTGGAGCCGTTCGGCGAACTCAAGTATTCTCCGGAATGGGTTATAAACGTGTGTGTGTGTGTGTGGGGGGGGGGGGGGGGTTCATTCTTAGAAACGGACACATGCAATGTCGAAAAACGTATCCAAGCGGAAAATCTCTCTTTGTTACCAGGCTACTACTTAGAAACAGAAATCAGTCCAACCTAAACCCAAACCCAACAAGAACCGACCCGATCTCTCCAACAACTGCATACCAACTACAGTATCAAAGGACATTGTACCGGAGTAACTCTAGTACGTGGGCATAACCTCTCTTTTCCTGGAATTCGGGGTTGACTTTTTATATTTAGCTCATAACCAACATGCGTACTGTCGAATGTAATCAGGGAGTTGCTGCTGTGACAAAACGACTGTCTGCAATATAAAATACAAAGTTGATTATTTGAAGCATCGAAAACCTTGAAAATAGCTTTCATATCCCTCATCAAAGTCCATCAAAAAATTATCATTTCACGACATACTTTCTTACTTGCACTTAATCATGCATACGCATGATCTAAGTATGCAAATTTTGTGATGTTGAGAGAGACACAGATCATGTAAGGCTAATGTTATCCTTTGTATTTTCAGCCTTCATTTCAAAGACAGCAGTAACATAAGTATGTCCTGAGGGAATAATTGTGGGAGATAAAATGAGCAATCGGGTGATAGTTAATACAAAGTTGTGATATGTTAGAGGGAAACTAATTCTGAGCATTTCAGTGAAATTTGCATTGAAATCTGATGTGTGGGTCTCAAGATATGAGAAAGTAAAGTTGTTAACTTTTTAATAAAAACTTTAAGCAAGCATATTTCACATCATATCCTCACTTTAATGGACAGTCTTTCTTTTACTTTAACATGCAATTTCTTCTCTCTGAAGTTTATCTCTCACCAATGGTGAGGCCAACTACTAATGGGGTTTGGCAGGGGCAGAGCCTTTTAAATCTTTCGTCTCCCTCTAGAAAGTTTTAAGTGCCCATTGAAACTTTTTTACTCATTTGACCCCCGGAAAACTTTTCGGGTAGATGCGCACTGTTTAACAAGGTGTTTCTTGATTGGTTGTTCCCATTGTATTGTATCGATTGTATTCTTTGTTAGGCTTACGGATTAGGTTAGGGATTAGGCTATCGTTAGCCAGTAAGGAAATTTCTTGTTAAACAGTGCGCATCGCCCCAACTTTTCTCTTCCTGAATGCCCTTTCGCTGCCTTCAGTACCTTGCTTCACTCTAAAATCAAAAGAGTGAACTTAGTCACTCTTTGAACGAGTGAAAAGTGTAAATTCACTCCATTAGAGTGATAATTCACTCCAAGAGAAGTGAAGTTCCCTCCAAAAAGAGTGAAGTTCGCTCCAAAAAGAGTGAAATTCACTAGAGGAATAGGGAAAATTCACTCTTCCACGAGTGCCTGCAATGATCGCTCTTTTTAAAGAGCAATCACTGTGGGCACTCCATCAAGAGGGAAACTTCACTCGTTTTAAGGGAATTTCACTCTTTTTGGAGCGAACTTCACTCTTTTTGGAGGGAACTTCACTCCTCTTGGAGTGAATTATCACTCTTATGGAGGGAATTTATACTTTTCACTCGATCAAAGAGTGACTAAGTTCACTCTTTTGATTTTAGAGTGTTGGCCAAGGACCTGTTATGTGGCTTATCTCATATAAGTGGTGAATTCAAAGGTCACGTACCAAGGAAAACGGTGTATTTAATTTCATGATGTTAGGTAACTGCTTACAAGTGAGAACTCGTCGTTTACCACCCCGCTGGAAACTTTAAAGTTAACATGGGCAGAGATATTTAGACTTTCATTTTATAAATTAAATAAAAAAAATTCCCTACACGAAACTACCTCTCAGGTTTAAATATATCAGCAACAATGTATATGTCATTTCTTGACATACAATTATTTCCGAAAATTTAATTTCCGGAAATTTAATAAGTACCAAATGAGGATTAAGTCAATTAGCAAGATTGCCTAAATATTCTGATATCAATGAATATTAAAATCGTTACAACAATTGCTGACACGTCTTTATGCCCTTGTAGCATTAGACCTTGTGCATTGACGACACACTGACGTCATCCTTGAGCGCAAAACAATTGAACACGTGGCCGCACGCATAAGAATTTGCTCTGCATGTGTAGTAGACTATGGGCCTGTTCGACTGATTGACAAATCAGCTGTCTGTATTTGCCTGTGTTGGTTTGTTTTGCCCCGATAGGAGGGCGTACTTTCCGCTCTGTGACATCATCTTCACAAGGTCTATAATACTGGTTCAGGATATCGCCTTAATAACGTATACAAACTATTGTCTTGTGGAATAAATTTTAAGAGGCTGCTTACGGTAAAGAAAACTGTATTTAAATCCATGTGTCTCTCTTTTGTTTCAAATACAGAAAGCAGCCAAACGACATGTTGGGAGGAAAATATCTCAGGAGGGCCAAATGTGTTAAAATGTAGTAGTAAGCAATGGCAAATTTCAAACTCTCTGGAAGTGGAGGGAGATTCAGAGGGATTCTTCCTGGGAGTCCAACTCTGGCCACAAGACCGACAGAAAGTTTGCTCTAACAAAATCAATTTGCATTATAGAGCTATGTTTTAAAAGAGAGATTAAAGTGAATGGAATAGTGAAAATATATGCAGGCTATTTGCTATACATTGGAATGCGATATGCAAGATTTGCATCAATTTGAAAGAAGAAAGTCTGCTTTAAATCTTTACAAATTTTCCCCATTTGGCTTAATTTTTTTTTAATAAATTTCAAATCGTTAAAACAAAAAATTGATCTGAGTTCTAGGAAAAAAGTATCACAGGCCTGTATTTTGCCTACTTCATTTAATGTACATCAGCTAATATGTACTACAGTTTTGCAATAGAGAATATCACTTGCATTAATAACATTCCTTAATAAGCATTAATACAATAATCTACTAGACAGCACAAAAGAATGTTTTAATGTCTTTTGAAAAAGAAGATCGGCCGTCTTCGCAAAATTGCTTCTATAAGGTCTACTACATTTAAGTATTGACAAGGAAGAATACCAATGTGATACTCTAGTGTTTTGTTCACATTTAATTTAAACGACCTAGAGCAAGTTTAGACTTACAAAGCCGTGTCTCAAAGTCCACCTATCTCAATGAGTGTTGACGTAGCTGGCACAGCAGGAATGTGGTTTAAAACTCGTTACACGGATTATTACACAATTTTGTTTTCTTTTGACATCCAGGAACGAATGTTAACTGTTTAAGGGCACAGTTAATAGTTTGAACTTAAAAGATTTAACAAGCTCCATACAAACAAATTGTTTTCTTTCTCGATTATCAGATTACGTCTTATCGACAGTTGCTATTTGAAAAAACGGCTGCAAGCAAATTTAAATATCTACTATTAATTCACACTTGAGGATTTTATCCGCCTAGTTTGAAGTCGATGACATTTCTTTGTGAAAAACGCGTTTTTTTCGAGGTGCTGTTTGGTTGAAATATACCTTTGCATTTGAATTTATAAAATTTTGCAGAATCTTTTCATAGAAATCTTTAAAGCTTGTACGTTGTGCTAGTAAAGCATCCTATTAGTGTATTTTTGTAGCAATAAATTGGTAGCAGAGATACCGCAAAGTACAATATGTATACACTAAATTGCATGAGACCTTGTCTATTCTTCCAGCTTGGTTTTTGTCATCCTAATATCATAAACCTTGTATGAAAAATTTAAAAACTTCCTTTTCTATATTAATGCATTCGGGAAGGGAACGTGTATTTATCAAGCAATGATTCAAGTAGGTTTAATAGCTTATTATATGTCGTATACCGAGAGTTTAAGAAATGAAGATTTATTGCGCACACAACCATACCCACTGTGAGGATAATGGAATGCGCTAAGGAAATCATCAGGCATGGTAAGTCTCCAAGAATTGACCAGGAATGACTGTGTGACATTTAAGTAAGACGAGATGAAGGGTCTATATTAAGCAGTAGTTTGTCACCGCTGTGCACCACATTTTTTACTAATGACATGCAATGATGAAGTTCGATCGACGGTGTGTGGGGAGAAGGTGCATGCTACCTGAAATTTGGATGTTCAATGGTGTCCAAACGTTGCCATTAATTACACACTTAAAACAATTGTTAAGCAAAGGAGTATACGATACATGTTACACTGTTTAGGGTATGCATGGAATGTCGATACAAAGGCAGGCAATGCAACTCTTTATACATATAAACCACAGGTCAGGTCAATTGGTTAAAGCAGCAATATACATAGTGTGATTAATAAAGGCCCCGATGTCTTTGGAAATCACTCTTGAGTGACACTCTTCACTTTGACCTTAAGTATATGTATAAAAATTCTCCTCACCTTTATGGGTACCCGCTCTCTTTTTTCCAACATCAACTTGTTACGGTAGGGTATATATTTAACAAATCATTTCAATGTTAATTCTTTAGTTTCTGCTATGAGGCTGAAATTAATTTAAATTCTAACACTTCACCCCAAATGAGATACGTTTTACATTACTCTCCAAAGTGGAATTTCTTAATGCCTTAGGCCTAATGCATTATATTCGATAATTACTTTTTTTCGGTCACCTGCATGCAAATCAGTATTTACAGTATTTAAGCCAAAAAGTATCAAGTAAAGCACCTATTTTCAAATAATTCCTATTCTAAAGCAGTGGCGTAGCCACGGCAGGAGGGGGGAGGCTGGGAGCCTGGGGGCCTAGGCCCCCAGATATTTTGCCTCCTGATAAAGTAATTGAAAAAAAAAATAGAATGTTTGAACGGAAATCCACTTTGAAGTATTTCCTTCAAAAAGAGTAAATAAATAAAATGTATAACAATTAAGAAAACATGCATAAATGTGTGTAAAACACATTTTGTATGCACGTATGAAATCAAGTTATAACTTCCAAATGATTACTGTCACTAAATTAGATACCGTATATAATCTGCACTGTCGTTTCTTGCATTACACTTCGAAGATGAAACGAACGTTTCGAAGGCAAACTCGAATTTGACTTTGTTAGGTTAACACCCTTTCTGCCTTTCGGATGGCTGGTTGATTTACTGAAAACAAGGCAATCATACACTTGAGACCATTCTAACACGACCATTCCTGTAATTTATCATACACAAAATATTCCTGAAATGCCATGTTCTCTCACCACAAACAGTACCAGTTCTCCTAACCTTCTTACTTAAGCTCCTCCCACAATTGTCTGAATTTCATCCTCATCCAGAGACAATCTCAGTTGATTGCTTCGAGTCGAGTATAGAAAAGCTCAAAGTTTATAAACAAAACACTCTCAGTACAGTTCATACTGTATAAAAGCTTCGGTACTCCGCATTGATTGAATTAGCTGTCAATCAAGGAGCTGAGCAAATGGAGAATTTCAGTACACCCCCACCAAACGTGTGGTTTGGGGTGAGAGGATTGACCCTTTAAGGGTAAGGTACTGCCTTCCCATCCATCCCAAACAAGTAGGCCTATGTCGTGCTTCACTCCATAGATTGTTTTTTTTTACTCACACTATTTGAGAAGTGGCAGACATGAGATTCCTATTTCAAGGCTGGGTACATCCAGCTTAAAACGGGTGGGAAGTGCCGTTTCCAGCCATCTGGAGGGTTTGTAAAACCCAAAATTTTCTTGTACGCTCCGCGCCAGCTGATGGTGGCGCTCCGCTTTGATAATCTTGCCGCGTCTGACTCTCGCAGGTACCAGGCCCCCCACTTGTTAACTAGCCCCCCCCAAAAAAATTCCATCCTGACTACGCCACTGTTCTAGAGGTGAGTATTTTACAAAGGGGAGGGCCCTCACCTCTCCCAGGACAACGACCAACCAAACCTTGAACTACTTTAACTTCTTTTTAAGTGTACTACAATTTTAGACCCCTGGCCACAACGGTAACAATACCTATTGGTGCACCCAAAAGTAGTGTTTCAACTACTGGTTTTAATACGAAAACATGAAAACAAAGAAAAAAAAACAAAAAACGACGAATCATTTCCACTGATTTGGTATTGTGGAGCCTATAATATGACAAAGCAAAGGGAGTGTTTCTCTTCTCACCAGGATTTAAAAAAGGACTATCTATGAACCTGCTCGACTATCATAACAAAAAAAATGTTTTTTTTTTTAAATGCATACTAAGATAAAAGGAGCAACTGCTTGGTAATAAAACCAACTTTGCCGACCTCTTTTGCAGTTTCAGCTAAAAAGTGTTTTTATTTTATTCCTAGTCAAAACATTATTGCCCGTCACCACTGTTAATCAGATTACCAGTACCAACTATGTTGAACTACCCGCCAATTTAATGTTACTGTCTTCCATTAAGTAGTCGCAGTAGCGTGTTCTTTATTTTGATAGAGGGTTCCGTCTCCCAGAGATAACGGCATCGAAAGGTATGTAGTCTTATCTAGTTTGCACAAATGATCAACAGCCTAAAGCTGAAAGCCTCTTGGTCGTTGTTTTATATGCGGTGAAAAATGTTGAAGGCCCACGAAGGGTTTACACCTATAGCCATAGGCTTCCAATAGCGAACATTGACTTAAGTAACTCAAGTTCCCTGCATCACGTCACATACAGCCTGGCTTTAGAAGTCACATCCGTCGAAGATAAATTATTTAATATTATCATGGCGGCCTTGATTGCAAAGGTTCAGAAAAGATGCGTTCAGATTCTACAAAATGTCATAAATAAAGGATTTATAAAAGGTAGTTGAAATCTTTCAATAAAAGTGTTCAACTGTTCAAACAAGTAAACAGTTTTTTTTACTATATCCTGCAAATAGATATCATAATGACACAAACTTTTCAATGTAGTGCACAAAAATTATCGCACATTCACCACCCATAGTTACAATAAATGTGACGAATGTCAAATATCGTACTACAATTCTTTTTTGTACACTTCATTCTTAATACGAGTAATTTCCCTGCAGCAGAAGTATAAATTTCAGTTAGAAACATGCTAAAAGATGATCAAATTTTGAAATTTGATTAAAAACGCAGTAGAATGCCTTAAAGGAATGAGATGTTTTAATAAGATTACTTTAAAAGATAGAGGAGAGGCTTATAGACAAAATGTATGTGGAGAAGAATTCTTTGAAAAAGGACTTGATTGATTAACAATAGTTTCAACTTCTAAAATTACAAACAAAGCAGCCATTTGTTAATTTTCGTTCTGGATGCACATATTTTATCTACTTTCGTACACAACTCAAAGTCATACCGCGTTGTTCATAATCTTCCACGATCCTCTCACCTGAATAAGTTTCCCGTTACGTTTGCAAATGTAACTTTTTCGAAAAAGAAAACCTATGTTTAAGTTACATTGATTAAATGACATTTATTGCCGCTTACTCGAATTAATGAGAGAGAAAAATGAGAACACTTTAAGGTCATGGAAGCTTGCAGTCAGACTCTCCAAGTGCACAAGTGGAAGACGTGGAATGCATGTGGTAAGTCTAACAGCATCTGAAGCCTACAGAAGTACGTTACCTCAAACCATTCTACTGGCCTACTTACATAAGCCAGTCACTAAGTTTTCCTCTTTATCCAACACTTTATTTACCCCCCACCCCCCTCCAAAGATGGAAATTCCATAAGTACTTGGTAGCTTTCGGGGTGGTTACAAATGTGTTTGAAATAAAACATACATTTCAAAGTAATCCATTAACCAACTTCTAAGGAAGTTTTAAAACAATAACCTCTGAAACGTCTCAAAATTTCAACTTACACTTGAGATGTAAACAGGTCCACCACCGGATCCTTCGACACGGAACCCCCATGGGGGCCCTCCTCTCATCCGTAAACGAACACGTTCTTCTATCGTAGTGGAAGTCATATTGGCAAATTTCGCCCGCCCTTCAATCCGTCACTTCAAAATTTTCAGAAAACAAAGTGAACCGAAAAATACTTGAAAAAATTAAACAAAATAACATATCCAAAAAATGTACAAAGGATGTTTGTTCAGGGAGTGAAGAGACCTCCTCTATAAATCCATGAGATGGAGGGACAACCCCTCCTATAGACGAAGAACATCCCGTAGGATGTACGTAGACACACGAACAAACAGCCGGACGTAGAATGCTGCAGGGATCATACTTATGACGTAGATAACGGCGTGATTACGAAGCTAACACTATTAGTACACCACATGTCTCACGTGTTCAGCTTAGCGTGAATAAAACTCCCAGAGCTATGTATTATTTCACATCCCTAGTAATGAGATATGGTTATGCATAACTGTTGACTGTTGTGAGGGTAGTGCGAGGGAGAATATCAACGTCAGCCAGAGAATTCCGAGGCCTCCTTGGAGGACCACTGTCATGCAGCCAGACGGTAGGAATGATTTTACCTGATCCTAATTAAAACCTGGCAGACGTTTAAAAGGTGTCCAGAATGTTCGTGTCTGTCGAACTGATGTAAAAGGTCCAATTTCTTTTTGGCATTTGATGTACTCCATTGAAACGAGTTACTAATACGACAACGAAGGGAACTAAAAGAAATAAAAAAATAATAATAAATAAAAAAGAAAAGCAGTAATGGAGTTATAGAAATTTGCCCAGCATACGAAATATCAATTAGTTTGAAGAAATACCTACGTTATTTTTGGAGTACTTTGTTAACTAAATTATTTTGTTCATAAGTCTCACACTTGCCCATATTGTTGTGAGTACAGTTTTATATTTTTGTTTACATGTCCAATATTTTCCTGTTTATGCATATTGATATGACGTCACCTTTTCTTCTGACGTTTGTTTTCAGACGATACACACGAATATGGAGGAAATGGCCTTTTAATTTTTCAGTCGTTGGTTTAAAGCATTTTATATCTTATTGGTCCGATGGTATAATTTATGAAATGGGACAATTTCGAATGGTCTATGTAAAACATTTTCTTTTAGGACCTTTGAAAAGTTGAAAACACACACGAAAATATTCAAATAAAAATAGCTCAACAACTTGTTTCTTTAGGCTGGAAGGTACTCTATACCATGCCAAAGAAAGAAAAGAACTGAAAAAAATGTATAAATCCATTACTGTTGTCTTGTAAACCACGTTATTTAGGTAGTAGAAGTTCCATGATTAAAGGGGAACGCATTTAACACATTTTAAATGAGAGTGGTAGGCCATCCTATTTCATGAATGTTTCTGAAAACCACATGACAATATTTTTCCATTCTTTTTTGAAATTCACATGGAGTCATTACTTGATCTACCTTGAATATGCGATATCCTAAAATATGAAGCATCCATTGGAGGGTAATAGGAGGAAATTTTGGACATTTATCTGTTGCATTCAAAGAAATCGGGTGACTTTTTTGTACCCTTTAAATAAAAGAATGACCTATCTGCCTTTGTGATGACTTTTCCTGAGGAAAACTTGTAGCAAATTTACTTGCATTCTGTTCTCATTGAAGTTGTAGTGTAAATTCATTCCATTGTCCTCAAAATAAATATTGCCACCGAAAGTTGACAAGATGATTTTCAATTGGTAAAACTAGATGCAATGTTGTTCCTTTTAGGTCACATAAAAATGCTTTATTCTCATCACCGTTCGACCTGATTTGGACGCTGGACCGGGGATGGCAAAGGGTGTTTTCAGAAGTTAACCATGAGAATCAAGTGATTTTTTGTGCCATCTTATCTCAAGTGATTTTTTGTGCCATCTTATCTCGGGATATGCTACAAAATGTTTCAAAGTTGTTGTCAGTTATTGTGGTCAACGTGATGAATTACCGCATTGGGTAACTGTAAAATATCTGTCATAACCAATTACATATTGTTGACCTTTCAGTCCGATTTTTTCGTGTTTTCTACCAGAAAGAGCGATTTAAAAAAATTGTATGCCAAAACTCATTTATTTTTTTCAAATGAAACTGCGCACTGAACAGCTGAAGAAGGTGAATATCTTCGTTTTGGGGCAGCCATGCTACACTTGCAGGACAAAACAAAATTCCAAAATATTTATGCCCTCTGAAAAGAAATGTTGATAACATTTTGACATATCAATGACTAAAATTTCATCAACACAGACTGTACTCAGCAGACAGGGTTGAAGGTTGCCAGGTATCTAATTATAGGTGTATATGAGAGCAATTGAGTAGCCTGTGGTAGGAACATGATTCTTTGCCAGTAGTCTTGACTGAAAGCGGACAGCGGGGATTGGTATTTCTTCTCAGGCTTGTAAGTAGCAGTTAAGCAGCAATGGGGAAGCAAGACCTTTTCCGGGGAAGAGGCAAGCACCCAAATTTTCCGATTTTGTTCTATAAAGTGTGAACACCATTGTATTAGGAACTTTTTATTTGGGACGTTATTAGGAACGTTAGGGACGTTATTTGCGCCGAAATTTTTGCCCTTTTTGAACAGATGTTGTAAGACATGGATCTTGTATTGCAGAAGTTTTGGATTCTGGGTGTCCTGTAAGGGAATTTGAAAAGTTGTGGGATTACTGAAGTAGATACACTTCCTATTGGCAAATCTAAGAAAAATTGCACATTGACTGAAGGTTGTTGTTGCTACATAATGTTATCTTAGGCCTACAAAATGAAACTCTTCGATGACATGTAAAGTTTCCGAAACTTTGTTGTCTTTTCGACCAATCATTTCAAAATCAAGAGCTTAAGATTGGAGAAAATTTAGAAATTTGTGAAAGAAACTCTATAAAAAATAGCACTGTTGATGCCGGTGTCACTTGATGATCTAGTGTCACAAATGGCAAGTTTCCGAATTTGTCCTTTCCCGAAAAGTTTACCAAAGTGATTTATAAGCGAGCACTTCTGAAATAGGAATTGCACTTTGCTATGCGCGAAGCGCGCAGAGAGTTTTGCCCTTTTTAAGGGAATCAGAATTTCATGAAAGAAGAGATTGGAAAGTTTTCTGACCGGAGAATTGTGGGCAGATGCCGCCCACACATTTTTCACTGGACGGCTTTTCCCGCACAGCCCCTACAGCTCTTACGCCTTTAGGCCTTTGTGAGTCATGTGAAAATATTCTTCCTCAACTGTGAAATTTATGGTGACTTCTTGGTTCGGCGTTGAGTACCGTTATGCATACATTGAAGTCCTAAAATGTTATGAAAGATTCTTTGAAGAAAAATATGAAGGATATCGTGAGATTTAGCTGTTGCTTCAAAATAGTAGGTTGGGTGGGGGTGGGGGGGGGTTGCTCTTGCCGTTTTAAATCAAGAATTATGTCAAACAATCCATCTATTGAAAAATAAAAGGGTATCCCGACAAGTAACATTTGGACGTCGGGTAAGAATATATTTCCGTCTCGTTAAATGTACAGTGTTCACTCAAGAGTCCCATGAAGTAAAAATAAACACTAAAACAAGTCAAATTAAGTTTGAAAGGCACCCTGCTTTTAGAAAGTCAGGAAATGACTTCTCTTAAGGCCATTACGTCACAAGATTATTAATCCTCGATACGGCGAGTGATTTAAATGAGGCATATGATTCCTCATGTTGGTGACTTAGTGGAATGCTAGGAGATGTACAAATATGTCACGCCGGTTATAAATACTTTACATTGAATGTTTATTGGAAGTTTATGGGATGTTTTATTTGTACTTCATTTCCTCTCTGGGAGCGGAAGTGAGTTAAAACAACTTATCTGCCAAGACGATCCGCTTCATGAACCGAGAGACGACATAACAGCTTGAAAAATATTTTCATTATCGATGGTGATTAAGAAGAGGACGGGGATGAGTTGGAGGAGGATGGTTTATGTGATAGAAGCAGGAAGAGACAACGGGGAGGTTGGTCTTGAAAAACTCCTTTTCTGTATTTGCTAAGCAGCCTATGCTTCAGGTTATCGTGTGTACTGTAGATGGGCATTCGAACTCCACATAGCATTAATTTGGTGTGTCAGGTTTTGTCAAATTGTCAAACTGGTGACTTTTAAAAGTGCAAAAAAGAATACTTTGTAGTGTAAACCTTTGAGGTTCAAAAGGAAAGGTTTCTATGAAAGTTTCTCTTAAATGAAAACATTGTATCTTTTCCTTTTTTCCCTCCAGATGAAGATATATCGATAGAGACGAATTAGAAAAACTATCAAGATGACACTTTTACGCTTAAGCAATGTAAGGGATCAAAAGGGGCGTATATATTTTCCTCAAGTATCATCTGATAAGATGCATAGTGCAATTAATATACACTCTTTTTCAGGAAGTTGAGTTGTAGAATTTAGTGTTTTGTGAGTGTCACTAGGAATTACG
The DNA here is from genome assembly GCA_037179385.1 of Holothuria scabra. Lineage (NCBI taxonomy): Eukaryota > Metazoa > Echinodermata > Holothuroidea > Aspidochirotida > Holothuriidae > Holothuria > Holothuria scabra. Next base: position 14,070,637 of record CM074198.1, read on the forward strand.
TACTTCCAATTATTTCGCTGGTTTCTGTTGAAAATGTCCAAACTGTTTTTTTGAACCAGATCAAAAAATAATTGGTCAGATTCTGTCCTATGTACCTCTGATCAGATTCGGTTTAAATTTTTCATACATTTTTAATGAGCGTTTTTCATCACTATCCTCTATAATTTTTTTAAAAATCCTGTTTTTGGTTTAGCTATCAAAAACCATTGGGGGTCCTTTTGAAAACTAAGCCCAGTGGCGACGCTAAAAGTAGTTATGAAGGGAATTTGTCCCCTCTGATTTCTTCTTTGCCTCAGTTACCTCTCAAACTAGGTCAGTTAGAAGCTTAAGATCACCCGGAAAAGTAAATAATGCACCTTGCTAAGACTTTCGCCCCTGAACCCCCACCGGGGTTAATCCCCTTTATCCCAACCGAAGTTTCGCATTTCAGTTTCGCTGTGCACGCGCAAAAAATCCCCAACATTCCCTTGTAGTCCCAGTTCCCGGCTCCATTCCAGTTTTGATATTCTGGCGTTACCACTGACTCAGCCTCTTATTGGTTATTGGTAGATTGTCTCCCCCACACACTTGATACATTTGTGAGGGCATTTCACATAAAAAATGTTGACCCTTAGTAATGACCACCTAATGGGTCTGTCACCATGTACGGTACAGACCGGTTGTTGGAGTCCAAAGGTAAGATGTTTGAAGAATCAATGCAATTCCGTGACCATGATAGCGTGTTTGGTCTAACTGTAGAGCATCCGTCTCCCACGCGGAAGGCCCGGGTTCGCTTCCCAGGTCGAGTCTTACCAAAGACTCTAAAAAGGAACCTGCTGCCCTTGTGCGTAACTCTCCGCATAAGCAGTGGAGTAGGGAAAACAAGACAGTGAGCCACAACTGGAAAAAGGCCGTGGCCGGCTCGACTTGAACCAATAGGTTGGAAATTATAACTCCATGTACAGTTTGGAAAATGATTTTGCGAATAATGTATTTAGAGTCAAAGATATTTATAAGAGGATGCACCCTTCTGACGTTCGAATTATAGCCGTAAGGGACCATCCATCCTATCCCTGGAATGAGATCTGGAAATTGTCTTTTCACAATGTACTTGATAATAAGCTTAAAGATTTTCAGTGGCGTTTAGCCCATGGTATTCTATACACGGGGCAACGGATTAACAAGTGGGGCATGAGTGACGGTGTTTGCCCCTTTGAATTTTGCACCGAAATTGAAACGTTTTCCCTCTTACTTTGGGAATGTCCAAAGATACAACCTATTTTAGAATGGGTTAAGAGAGTCTATGATGATGTGACCAACGGGCTCCCTCATCCGCGCCTCGTGGAAAACTTCTTTTTATATGGCTTGGTATGTGTTTTGTACCTTTTTTTTTTGTCTTCAGGTGTTTGAATCTAAGTATCAATCTGCTCCAACAATCCTTTCTATAATTATTACAGAGATCAAGACAAGGGTCGCAGCTGATTACAAACGTTTCACTAAAACTATGTTCGATAAGGTTTGGGTGGGTAATAACTCTTTCGTCATCAGGAGAGACAAAAAGCTGGAATTTCGTCTGTAACATTTGTTTGTGATTTGTGATTATTTGTATTAAGTTATTCTTCCTTGATACTCTGTGGGATTTGATTGGTACTGTGAAATGTGTGTAAAATTGTATAAACATGTAAATAGTTTAGCACTGTAAAAATTAATTAAGCTGTAAATACTTGTATTAAAGTTACTTTCCAAGGATGGGAATAAAGTTCTTCTTTAAAAAAAAAAAGAAATGTTAATTTACCGTAATTGCATAATGAGTCAGGGTATTATTGAAAGAGTGTTGTATGATAAATTATTCAGCTGTAAATACTTGTATATATTATTATTTTTATCATTTAATTTGCTGTTTTGTATGTATATATGTTGAGAATGGAAATAAAGTTCTTCCAACGAAGAAAAATAAAAAAAATAACTCCATCTAACCAGCCTCCTGTTCTAACTAATTGCACCGTGATCTACGTGGGCGATGTGAAAATCGTTTTTTTTTTCAGCGAAAGAATAGCAAAGTACAGTTTAGTGAGCCCTTAGATCAGAGGTCGGCAACCACTTTTTATCCACCGCCCATGGGAAATGTAAGAATATATGCTGGCCCACAGGTCAAAGCGGCCTCTCCAGACTATCTAATCGGAAAGCCACCATCAGTTTCTGCCGAGCTTACCATAAATTTTTGGCCAAACGTACCTCTCAGGTCGCCGGAAATGGCACTGCTTCCCAGACCTTTCAACAAAAAACAAATTGAGAGCGGGCACTTAAATGGTCGACGAGGAGAAATGCGTTTTCCTTCAAACTATGCTTCGTATTATGAATTATAATTATTAATTATGCCACGTATTTTAACATTTTCCGCCATTACCCAGGCCAATCAAAATCTGGTCTGAGACCCACGAATTGGCCGGTTACCGACCCTTGCTTTAGATTGAGAGTGAACCTACATTCTAATTACATTCAAGTTTTAAGTTTTCTGTTGTTAAGTTGAAGTAAAAGAGGGCATAGAGTTTGGAAAACTACCCAGTGAATCATCCTAGGATGAAAGGTCTACATGTACAGCGTCTAACCATACATGATATGAGAATTGGCTGGGACACAGTAGCGTAGCCAGGATTGTGTCATGGGGGGTTGTTGTCATGGGTGTTTTGGCACGACATGAGGGAAAGTCTAAGGATAGGGAGAAAAAACTGCTATTCTAGGTGTTTTTTGCATTAAATGATTGGACCATGGGGGGTGGGTTTCAACCCCCCCCCCTCCAAACCACCCCGTGGCTTCGTCACATCTTGGACAGGACACCTTCAGCGTGGAAGAACCTAAGTCAAGTACAAAGTACCAGTACTTCAAGGTACGGAACTTATGGCAGGAAACACTCACTTGCAAGAATCACCCTCCTAGATTTGTGGTGTAATAAATTTCTTGTATTTTGCTTAATTTCAGCTGACCATACGCCACTGAAACAGTTAAGGATATCATTTTAAGTAGTAATAGCAATGCCCTACTTGCAATGCATTGCTATTACTAATTAATATGATATCCTAAGTTGTTTCAGTGGCGTACGGCAAGCTGAAACAACTTGGGATTTCATTTTAAGTAGAAATAGCAATGCACTACTTGTAATATCTTGAGACAAATATCTCTTATTGCCAAACCCCATTTCTATTTCATTTTAGTTCCATTCCACACCCAATCCAACCAGGAGAAATTATTGCTGAAATAGTGTGATAGCGGCCTACAACATTTAAAAGCCCCGTATGAAAATGGAAAAAACTTCAAAACTTGCAAGTCAAATCGTGTACGGCTTTCGCACTACGAAAGCAGATATAACAGCCTAACAAGAGTGACTGATCACGAACTCGTGATTCAGCATTATGAAGCCTACAATATGCGTGTTATGTGTTCACAATAAGCAACCCTCATGATTGCTTAACGTACTGAACTGCTACGTTCTCTGTGGGATCACAGCACGTTATAACTCGACTAGCATATTTGTATGTCCTTATATGGATGTGCGTTTTGTGTGCGTTGACTGTCATACCCTACACAAACACTCCAGGGACCTGTGTTATCTACGGGAGTTGGCGACGGAGCAAACTGCCAGCCGTTTAATTAAGTCGTGCAGAGGAAAAGGTGGATATAGCTTTGATAAGGAGCGCATTGCGAAAGCGGTCAGCTAATAAGTAGGTAGAATGAACTTCCTGTCAAAATTTTTAAGGGTCATCTAGTAATATGACAAATGAAAATGACATGTTGAAACGGGGTCACGAAATTGGCCAAGTTCACATAAAGCTGCAGAAATGTAATCAAAGTTTCCACAATGAATTACTTAAAGTGAAACACCCAATACCAATACTTTGCTGGCTGCGGGAAATCGGAATAGTTCCCTGCCACAGGACTGGACTTGAAAACTTTGAGGTCCTGAGCGCTAACGTACTTAACTTAGCAGTGGTGCAGCTGGTGGGGGGGTGGGGGGCACCACGGCAAGGTAGTTTCCCTCAAGTCCCTGTGGGCAAATCTGGAATTTTTAATACAAATTATATTGTGGTCAATTCATAATGACAACGTTTATGAACCTAAAAGGCCCGTGACCTCAAGTGTCCCCCGCTCTAAAAGGTCTGGCTACCCAACTACTGCTATTTGAAGTACAAATTGAGCTAAGGAGGTATGGTGTAGTGCAGAAAAAATGTGACCATAGCCTACCTCTTAAACTAGGCCTAAGAAAACTAAAAAACAATCGAGAACACGGTACTGAAGAAATCTTGTCTGCCTACTGCTATCGAAGACTGCAGATTAAGTAATTGTGTTGGTTATAAATAAGGATGTATGCCTTAGGCCGTTAGACTTACACTTAATATCGTAGACTTCATTGTAAAAACCCTCCGTGTGGTAAATTTGGATTTTAGACTAGAAATTGTCTCCCGATAGCTCTGAAAGATTATGATATAACAGATTGCTGCGGTCCCTTTGTACGGGTCTTGGGGATCATGTGGAGGTGCCCCTCTGGATCCAGGGTTTCGACCAGGAACTTGATGCTGGGAGCCTCAGTTGTTACATAATAACAAACTTAGGGTCTAGATCATGAACTTCTCATGAGCCATTGCAAGGAAGAAGCTGTCAAGGAGTGGTACATGGGTCTTCCTTAGTCCCACAGCATACCAAATTAAAACAAATAATGCCTCCAGCTGTAATTTGTAGCACAAGGAACAGAGCCACTGTTGAAAATTCAGAAATAAGAACTTTGTTAGATTTATCTTGCCTGCCTCTGGTTTACCCTTTGCGTTATATTGCCGGTCTCTAAGCCCACCACCACCCTCCATAATTTTGCCCGTGTCCATAACGTTTTGGCCGTATCAAAGACGTGGCAACGGTAGATCTTGCTTAAAGGGAAAATGTAGTCACCCATTCAGGAGAAGTGTAGTAGACTATTCTGTTTCGTGATTGGCTCTTGATTGGCTCTTGATGGCAATAACTTTTCTCCTCAAATGTGAAATTTAGTAGGAGTAACTGTTTGGCTTATCTTGAATATGAAATACGGAAATACTAGGATATTAAGAAAATAATTTGAGAAAAAAAAGAAGAAAACTGAGATTTAGCTGTTGCTTCAAAATAAGTTTGGGGGACTGCTCTTGCCTTTTAAATAATGTAACCTGGACACAGTTTAAATTGTGGGAAACAATGTTTGAGCACATTTTCTAACCCATCCCACAACCTAGTTGGTTTACCCACATATAGTTGGAGTGTGACCCCAAATAAAATATTGTTTCTTTCACAGCGCAAATTTGACCAATAATTTGGTCAAAGTGCCCAAATGTAAGTTAAAATAGTGTTCCACATTTTACAGTGCAACCTACTTCTTAAGCAACATGTTTCTCGACTACTACCTGATAAATATATTAAGAGTGAGATTTAACCTTTCTGTTATTTCAATAAATATTCTACACTTAGAGCTTATGAGGAATTGTGGAATTTTATAAAACTCAACAAAACGGCGTCTATGTGTCAACAAATTTGATAGTCAAATAAAAAAGTAGTGTATATTGACGGAAAAGCCATGTATTTAGAACTTAAGAAAAGTAAAGAAAAAGAAAAGGGAAACAAAACGACGTTTAAATGACTTTTGATGACTTACACTTCCCACATAAAAAGTTTGACGCAACATGTGTATGCACTAAGCATGTAGACATGCAAGACTCTGAAAACGCTTTTTGTTCCTTTTTATTTATTTATTTATTTATTTTTTTTGGGGGGGGGGGGTTTGGGGGGCGACTGTTTTTAGGGGGAAATGTGTAAAAATGTTTTAGGTCAATGGTGCAACTTCAAACTCTTCAAGGGACGAAAGTTTTATTTTTTTTGAAGATGGGTTGGCATGCACTGACTGAATAAGAGTTTAAACATGTAACCTGTAAAAGTTGATTTATGAGTGGGATAAGGTTCACCATTCGTGTGGTATTTTGAACCACACCGTCCACATTACCGTTACCGCAGTGAATTAAGCTATGGTCCAGATTTAACATAAGTAAGGCTACTAAGGCTTTCGAGTCTATTGGAAGACCGGCTCTTCAATTTTCTAATATCACAGAAATAATATTTCAAACATTACCTTATACAGAGTCTTCTGTATTAAAACATTTTATTTAAAAAAGATCTATATGTTTCATTTGAGAATATTTGAAGAATGGGGTTATCTGTAACTTGAACTTTTCGAGCGGATTTTAGGTTGCTATCTTATTGACCGACTGCATGCAGTGGCGGAGCTACCATGTAGTCAGAGGAGACGGTCGCCACCCTTGACAGTCTCAAATTGCCTGTCAGCGTCCTTTTTACCGTATTGAGGCATATGTATCTACCTAGTAGACATAAAGCCCCCCCCCCCCACAGCCTATTTATCGCCCCCTCTAATCAAATATTCTTAGGCCATTCTTGCCCCCTCTGACTGAATTTCCTTCCTTCGCCACTGACTGCATGGTCAAGTGAAAATAGTGCAGTGGCGTAGCCACAGGGGGGGGGCTGGGGGCTAGGCCACTCCAGATTTTCTTCATCCCCCGGATTTTTTGCGTCCTGAAAAAGGAATTGGGAAAAAATAAAATGTTTGAACGGAAATAAACTTTGAAGTATTTCCTTCAAAAACAGTAAATAAATAAAATGTGCAACAATTAAAGGCATGTTCTGGTGGGTTTTCTCCTCTGTCTTGTAAGAGAAATAAAAATATTCCACACCATGTCCTTCAAACCCTGTCACAATACCATTTTCCTAACTCAAGATATCTCACGTTAAAGATTGGTTATTTTTGTTAAAAAATACCTCTGCTCTTCAACAAAGCCACAAAAAGTTATGTGATGTGGGCACATTGCTTCAAATTCCTTATGTGTTTCTTTGTAATTGAAGGTCCTGTTTGTCCTTGAAATTTGATACTGTTGGAATGTTTGAATATCTTTTCATGTAGATCTAACACTACCCTTCACCATACATAGAGTACAACCTACAACACTTCTTAGTATTGCCTGCAGTGGCATCATAATTATGAATAAATCGAATGCAATGTTAAATTAATGTGCCACAATGACACCATCGATTTCCCATGAGGCATCAAATCGCAAGAAAAATTGGCAATACTTTAAAAATTTGTATCTTCCGAACGCTATAAGCTATCAAGATGTCGTTTTCACCTTTTGAAAGAGAAAATTTTGCTGCTTATTTTGAAGTTACAGAATTTTGTCTCCAGAATATGCCTTTAAGGAAACATGCATGAATGTGTGTCAAACACACTGTGTGCGCACGTATGATATCAAGTATTAACTTCAAAATGCCTACTAAATTAGATACCGTCCTATCGTTTATTGCATTTCACTTCGAAGATGAAACGAACGTCCCGACGAAAAAGTCGAAAGTGACTTTGTTAGGTTAAGACCCTTTCTGCCTTTCGGACGGCTGTTTGATTTACTGAAAACAAGGCAATCATACACTGGACGCCATTCTTTAACAACCATTCCTATACTTTATCATACAGAAAATATGCCGTAAGGGTAAGGTACTGCCTTCGAAAAATTCTTCCCTTCCATCCTTAACAAGTAGGCACATGTCGTGCCTCAACTCCTACCCATGACAAGGGCCACTGTAGAGCGATTTTTTCGACTAGTCTTCTTTTTACTAGTCACACTGGCATCCGGGAGGATATATAAAATGTCCACAAGGTCCGGATTTCATGTGATTCCCGCATGATCCATACTTCTGCTTTGAGGTTTAAATATTTTGAGAGATTTACTCGTAGTATTTTAATTTTGACTACGTAATGTACCGACGACTGAACAAGTACTGCACCATTTTGCATCTAGTCACCACTGGAAACCGGGAAACATTGTTTCTTTGGCAGTATGTATGTCACTTGTAAAATCTTTACAAAGACTAAAGATGAATATTTTGAATCTTTCATGCTACCCTAACAGGGAAATCCTAAAACTTAGATCTATATTCATTCGAAAGTTTTGCCAAACATGGCATCATTTTGCATCTAGGAAATCTAACGCAAAGAAAGTTTCTCAGAGGGGAACTAATTTGGTTTTCCTATTAAAGCTGAAATCCATTCAAATATTGCCACATTTGCGATCTACGTTCTCCTGAAGTTTACAATTTTTCCCAAGGGGAACGAAGATACCGGTTCCCTTTAGTCTCATCTCCCAGGCCACAGATCAGAAAAACCCAGTTTTGGGTTTCCTAAAAAGTGTATGTCTTACAATTTTTCATAGATTGATTTTTTTATTCTCCTTATTTGAGAAGTGGCAGACATGAGATTTATATTTCAAGGCTGGATACATCCAGCTTAAAACAGGCGGGAAGTGCCGTTTCCGGCCATTTGGAGGGTTTGTAAAGCCCAAAATTTTCCTGTACGCTCCCCGCCAATCGATGGTGGCGCTCCACTGAGATAGTCCAGACGAGCCTGACCCAAGGAGATACCAGGCTCCCCCACTTGTTACCTAGGCCCCCTAAAAATGCCATCCTGGTTACACCACTGTTAGAGGGACCATCAGACTTGCAGACGGGAGGTCGGGAGTTCGAGGCCTGTCCGAGTCTTACCGAAGACTTTAAAAACCGTCCTTCTGACATTGTGTTTGGTGCTCAGCATAAGCAAACCAGTGAGCCACGACTGGAAAAAGGTCGGTGGCCTGATCGACTTTAACCAATCGGTTGGAAACTGGGCCGTAAAACTCCATGATATCTAACCTAACCTATCCTAACCTAACCTTATTGACACCTTTTTTTAATGGATAATGGGTATAGAGGGATGCTGCCACCAGTTTGGTAACCGTTGAACTGATGGCGGTCCAATACGAAGTTGTTCCCTGGTCCAAATTACCAACAGGCCAAAAAAGACACGGCTTTCAGAAAGACATAACTTAAAGTAAGGTTTTACGAAAAAATGGCAATTGAAAAAAATTGTTTTAACATAGGCTTAAAGCAGTTGTCAAGGTTTTACATTATAAACAAGTCCCAGTTCCTTGTAGACGGCTTTTTACTGTTTCTTTTTCTTTCTTTATCTTTATTTATTTTCCTTTTGGGGGGTGGAGGGTGGGTGGGGGCAAGTGGTGTGATTAAGGGGGCATAATTTTTTTTTTAAATTCGGTTAATTATCAAACAGTTTCAGTTTTTACCTGGTGCGGCAAAATACTTTTTGGTGGAGATTTACCTCGAAATACCTTCCCCAATTAAAGAGTACAAGCATTCGTAAATTTCATTACATTTAACAATTCAGTGAGAAACGTATTGTCGCATTGATTTTCAAGAGCAATTCCTGTATTGGGATAGACTACTACATAAATCTGCTAATTCAGATAGGGTGCCTGCATTTTCCCTTTGTATGTCCTAAAAGAGGACGTCTACAGTTATTTACTCATCCGAATATCTGAACATTTTTTTCAAATAAAGGTTTATGTTACGAGAATACGGGAAGTTATGGTTTGCAACTCAATGGATTGCCTGTTTGACAATTTTGGTAGCCGATGAAGCATACTTATGACGATCACGTGACGACGAAGAGTCGATAGCCTGTAACAAATATCTCCCATACCACGGACTTCCTATATACATGAACAGAACATGTAACGCGTATATCTTATCCGTAGATTGTCGCCACCGACTGAGGGTAAAAAAGGCGCACCGAGATGGCCGTCGTAAAGCTATAATTTGTATAATTTGACTACAACTCTGTAATATTTTAAACAAAATTAAAAACTTCAATGGGAAAAACAACATATTCCTGCAATACGTGCAGTGATTTTGACTTTACCTTGCATTATTTTGAAAATATTTCAACTTTCTTCCAAAATCTGTTGTTTTGGACTACTTGAGCAAGTCCAAGCTTTCACACAGAAAACCATAGCAGACAACCAACTTGTCACGCCAATACTCCCACTGACGGTGGCGACATTTTACGGATAGTATGCTTTTTCCATGTATAGGAAGTCCGTGATTGGGGTAGACTACTACAATGATCTGCTAATTCAGAAAGGAGTGCCTGCATTTTCCCTTTAAATGACCTAAAAAAGGACGTCAACAATTCTTTACTTATCCGAATACCTGAATATTTTTTCAAATCAAGATCTATTTTACGAGAATACCGGGAGTTATGATTTGCAAGTTGTAACTCAATGGATTGCTCGTTTGACAATTTTGCTGGGCCGATGAAGCATACTTATGACGATCACGTGACGACGAACTGAAAATGGCCTATAAAAAATATCTCCCATACATACTTATTATATAATACACTCTAATATCAAAAGAGTGAAAATCATTTAAAAAAGAGTTTACAGGATGATCCCTTCTCAGTACTAATGAAATTCGCCCGAAGTAGAGTGAAAATTTAGTTCAAATAGAGCAATATTTCACAAACATCGCTTGATTTGGAGTGAGAGTCTCTCGTATTTAGGAGTGATTATTCTGGATACTCTATTTGGAGTGAATTTTAGCATTTAATTATAGAGTGTACGTCATGACTAAACTGTAAGAGCAGTAGTAATCTATTTTGTTCTCTGGGTCACTCTGGTTTCTTCCCTTGGAAAATAATTAGCACCATTTATGCAAACATGTATCTTATACCGTAGGTCCTAATGGTTATTTTTCAAAAGCATGGACAAATTGGATCAACTGAGTGAAGTCGACCATTAGTGAGATCCATCAGATTTAAATCGTCTTAAAATGTTTTGGTCTACCTGCAATTGTTAATCCTCGTACTCAGTAAAACTGAGAGAATCAAGAGGTATTTTAGTGTACAACCATCTATGATACCACTTCCAAGAAAACAAAGAGTTTGAAAGATTAAAGCTGTCGGACTCCAGCTATGTCCGACTAAATCAGACTATCACTAAACTGTTCGTATTCCTCCACAACTCGACTTTTGGAGAGCCCGTTTTTCTCATTAAATTTGTGTGAAAATTTGCCTAAACTTGAGATCCTTCTATATATAATGTTTTGCCAAGAAGGATATATACAGTCACTCTAGTTTGAATAAGTTATGTAATTTAAGAAAAAAATCATAAATAGCTCTTGGATTTGCCGTACGGGACGGGGAAAGGGACTGCAGTCCCCACCCACATTGGCCCAAACCTTGCTGAATCGGTCAGACGTCGGTGCCTTAGTCGAGCCAGGGAGTAACTCCATGGTCGAGTAGAGATTATGTCCTGGTTGAGGACCGGGTCGGGCAAAAGGTCACGGCCCAATGAGAAAAAGAGTCCCCTAAGGCCAAGAGTTCTTGAAAATTATGTGACCATACTTGCCTCACCGGATAGTCGGTGAAATTAACGAGGCGTAACTTCCCTTGGTGTTTCAATATAAGGAGGAATACAGTGATATTAATACATCTGTTTTTAAATAATCGATAGGTTAAAATTTGTGCCCTAAAAAATCATCTCACTGAATATTTAACTTCAAAATAAGGGTAAGACTACTGCTTATGATTAGTTAAACAGTTGTTTATGGGCTCGTTCTCCCCTATTGTTGTTATTTGGAAGTTATGGAATAGGCCTATACTTGAAACTACTTGTCATGAGGGTCAGATTTTCAAATCTTGAAGGATTACTCAACGAGTTCATGAAGCAGTCCTCAAGTACTGGGGTAAGTTACTTAGTTTTTTAGATAGAACACTGAAGTAGAAAACTGATCAAGGTCTTGCACGGCTATAACAAGGGTGAGTTGAGCGAAATTCGTGTCAACAACTCTCTGAGAGAGATTCCGGTCAAACTTAGAATATTTGATAGGCTTTGGAGCCACGTTCTTGCTTTTAGAAGAAAAGAAAGTGTTTTATACGGGTAGTCGCATGAGACTTATATTACCAAATATAGTATCACTTACGTCGAGCACGGAGGTACTTTAATGCGTCACCATAATAACAGTAGAGAGGGTTTGACTCGTTCCAAAAGCAGATTCCGTGTAGTATCATTTCGGTCACGAACTACATTAGATCGTGTCAGGATGTGGTCAAACTTTGTTTCAAATTTAAGGCTAAGCCGGGTTCTCTTATCGGGGAAATAACATAGCGGTCATGAAGTTGGATATCTGATGCAAAGAGCATTTAAAATTCATAAAATAGTTCTAATTCCATCAATATCCAACACTATGGTGTTGAATTCTAAGTTCTTGAAATGTTAATTGACATCATAGTAGAAAATGAAAATAATTGAATAACTGAATTTTACAGGATACTTCTTATTTCAAAAAGTTGACACATTTTCCAAAATGAACTTGAAGCAAGTAGTTGTGTCACGGATTCACATTGACGGCAAGTGTTTTAATTTTCTTGATTTTTCATGCTGTTGTTTCGACCTCGGATTGATTAGGGATAATTATATCTAATCCCTGGGCATATCAAGGTTTAAAAACTCATTTTTTCGGTGTAGTTAAATAAGCGGTAAAGGCTTTTAATCATCTTTCAGGTTAATTTTTCTAACTGTGTATCCAAAATGTCCATTGGGAATTTTGGGGCGATGCGCACTGTTTAACAAGAAACTTTGCTTCCACTTAAATCAAACATATTTACTAGACGTAATTGATTTTAACTTTTGGAGTAAATTCAGGACCCAGCGGCGCCGTGGAAAGGGGGGGGGGTGCTCAATCCCTCTAATGGAAAATATTGGGGCTGAAGATTTGTTGTACCACTATCATTTTTTCGGACAAAATTTTTAGCCCATGCATACACCTGTGCACTCCCGTTTTCCCGTATAATCTGGCAGTTAAGATAGATCATCTCAGACATTTTTGCAAATTTTGCTCGAATCTTCTACCATTTCGGGCACAGTATTGACCAAGATAATGATGAGGAGTAATATTGTTTTACAAGTTCCCCGAATGATTCGCAATTTTTGCAATCGTTTTGAGCATTCATAAAAATTTGACTGTGACCATAATGCGTTGTTTTGTTCAGACAAATTTTTGAAAGGATTGGGGCACTGGTAAAAGCTTTTAGTTTATTAAAAACGTGTCAGCTCTTTTAAGACGGTTGCCCGATATTTTTCACGTCCTGCGAAAATTAGCTTACACTGTAATACAATTCGCTTCGAAAAGTTGGCAACTATAACTGGACTATTGATTCTCTGAGTACGTTATCAGTGCAATTCATACGGTATTATCGGTAAGTTATGTTACAGATAAAAACGTGCGGAATTGTTAATACCAACTGTTGCGAACTTTTCTATGCTTTAATCTGACCGGCATTATTGCGGAATTTCACTAGAAAATTTTACGGGTTTTCTCAGTTCTCTCTTGTCTGAATCGGGCAAATCCCACATTTTACAGTCTGAGACAAGTCAGAAGATACTCGGGCAAGTGCACTGTCAGTCGGTTATCCCGCCGGACAAGTATCCAATAAAAGTCTCCACAAAGGCACATTAAAAGTGTACAAATAGATATGCGTGCAGACAAGGATAGTTACAGAACACCAGCCCGATGGACAAGTAACGAAAACGAAAATTGGGTAAGCCTCTCTGGAGCTAAATAACCTTTTTACCTTTTACTCTTCTTCTTTTCCCTTTCCCTTCATTTCTCCCTTTATTCTTTCCTTAATTTTTCCGTTTTCAATTCAGCCTGGTGGATTGAGCTGATTTTTCCGGTCGAACCAGTTGAGGAGGTGGGGAGGCAGAAAGGCGGGGAAACGTTTTCCCCTGACCCCTGACCCCGACAGATAAGCCACTGCTTCTAGCCTTGCAAGAGATACTGTGAAGTATTCGTTGAATTTCCTGCTCGAAATTACGTAGTTAGAAAAATGAGCCTTAGCATGTCATTAAAAATTTAATAACGGGTGGCAAATTGGCAATGCTAAATGTGGTATACTACAGTAATTTGTTTAAATAAAGCATTAGCAAAGAGGCGCCTACTTCTTTAGAACCGCTAGCTTGGAAAGTCCTCGTGACTGAGACAATTGACGACCATACTCTTGCCAAATTAAGGGAAATTAGTAAAAATATCAAATAGATATTCAAATGATTTTGCTTTTGTTTTATTTGGGGTGGGGTGGGGTGGGGTTCATTTTCACTGAAGAGACACAAGTAATAAACGTTGACGAACGTTTTGCACTTCTTTCAGGTGTGTATGGACAATACGTATAGATGAAATTTTTCGGAATTCGATTGGGGTGGCCATGGCCTCCGGGCCTCCCTGGCTACGCCAGTGTACCGAGGGCGTACCTTTTCAAGGGTTCAGTTCCAACTGAAACCGTACGACCAAGTTTCAAATTAGAGTTAGAGTTAGACAATTTCAAGGTTTCGAGAAATCTTCCTAGGCTCCTCCATAAAATTGTAGTATATAGAATATAGAATAATTATGTTTATGTTGAAGCACCTACATACCTATACTCTTATAACATTCGGTTTTAAATGTAAGGCGTTAAGGGCACCTCAAAGCTTCCATAAATCTTCACATAAATCTTCACATAAAAACCCTCACCATGCATACAACCTTTCAGTCAGATTCATACAGTCTGTTGGGATTCAAACTACCTGGAGATTTAACGTTATCAGATCATCAGTAAATGCAAAATGATTTTGCCGGTATTTTTGGTCAGTTATTTACTAATTCTTGGACATTTCGCTGCTATAGCCAATGCCGTGGAAGTAGAGGCAGCACATTACGAATGGATTGGTGTAATGGCTTATGTCGTTATTGACAAACAAGTGGCCCAGGACATAGTCGACAGTTATAACGGCTCTCCTTCGGATGAATGCTGCAAAGGTATAACTTGTAAATAAATAGCACTATTAATATTTATCTCTCAATTGACTTATCCGCTTATTTAAGTCTTTTTTTATCCGGTCGGTTGTTTTTGTAGGTCCCGCCAGGGAGGTGTAACAAGATGGAGATCCATCGAATCTTTAATTCATGCTAATCCAATTAAATTGATTCCAAAGTGGACACTAAATCCTTTATTTGGGGATTATTGAACTAAAGGGCGTGGAATTCCTTTGTTTAATATCTAGGCAACCTCATTCATACTTACGGTGACTCCAACAAACGGGATTATTTTGAACTATGCTGTTATGTGTAAGTAGTTGCCGACAAAGAAGTGCAAGACACTATTTCGGCATTTCAAACGACTGGCTATTGCTAATGATCACAATGATCCTGGCTATAGACCAATTCTGATGATTTATGCAAATGAGCAAAAGAGGAATAAGACTAAACATTGCTATCGGATTCTCATCAATACTCGCATTCGCTCGCATGGTCTAAATGGCACACCTAAATAGAGTAAAATACAGAGAACAGGACAAGTAGGTTGTAATCCGCGTCCAAACGAGTCCAAATTTTCTTCCTTAAGCGACTGGCAATATTAAGGCAAGGCAAAAATTTCCCGATCTGCTTTTCGACACCTATAAGACGACTCACCAGTCTTGAACACCTGCTAATAATTCAGTGATAAACCTATTGAGCCATGAAGAACAACCCACAAAAGAGGTTAGTATCGGCAACTATTATTCTCAAAGAAAATGGTTCTCGATGGATCTCCATCTAATCACACCTCCCTGGTTCACCGGCCTATGTACAGGTCAGGGATTGCGACAGGACAAGTTGTCCACGCGTTCCAACGGGGTTGGGGTATAATTCAAAGCACCGGCAAAGGCAACGAATTACCAAATAAGGAAAGTAAAATTTGAACAACTTGTTTTTTTTTTAAGAAAATTTAAGTAGTCTTAGCGGAGTAGGCCGTCTGAACTACGAATAAGCCACATTACTGGATTTTCTGAGTCGGGCGGCAAGACGTTGTTGAAATTACATGTATGTTCTTCTACAGATTAAGGATCCCTGACGAAATAGAAACATTGCACGGGAGTTGGACATGACCCCTGCCTGATGAAACCACTCCCGGTACAAGATGCATCCCAATGAAAGTTCTCAAATCAACAATTTGAAAATTGTATGGAAAAGTTATGTAACTTTTGATATTTTGCGCTAAGCGAGCTTTTATTAGAGGGAGATCATTCGTATAATAATGAAATTTACGTATTCAAAGTACCAATCAAATCCAACGACACCTTGGCTACCATGTACACCCAAATTTTACCTATTTTTGTACATCAGCAACATAGTCTACACTTTGCCAAATTCGATTTGGGGAGTTAGTCGTTACTGAAGAACAATCATCGATATACATCATTTGCGCCACAGGGGTGGACCCAAGGGCCCGCCGCGGTCCCTGTGTTGCATGAAAACAAAAATATTAATTTGGTTTATTCCGTGGTACAAAGAAAGTCTTGTAAAAAATCGAAGAACTTCTGAATTGATTTATTTTGCCCATTGTTTTCCGTATAGCCAATTTGATTGTTCGTATCTGACGCCGCGCTAATTGAAGGCCTACCCCAACGAATATAAGAGTGCCTATCAATGGGGCAATTACATTTTCCGCAAGGAATAATATATACTCGAGTTGGTGGTGCGCTACCGGTAGATAATTGAATCTCACAAACTTTCATCTATAATTAATTTATACAAAGGTTCATTTTTTTTTATATTCAGTCGTTTTATCCTTAGCAAAATAGCGTTCTGCTGTAGTTTTTAACAGAAGTGTAGACTCGGCAAATTTGATGTTTACCTTTTAAAATTGTCAATTACCATTTATTTTTAAAAGCCTTTTTTCTTTTTTGAGAGAGGGGGTATTGCCCCAACGGACATTCAACTGAACGGGATCAACCCCTCGACCGCCAACATCAAATGTTCAAAACTTCCAAAACAAGCAATTTTGCATGTTATTAGTATTTTTTCACTTTTTATAAAGTTAAATGACTTAAAATTAACAATATTTGTAAAATGAAATCATCGTTTTTAAATTTACATGGATGCCCATATAGCAAATAATAAGTTCACCAGAGCGTGATAAAACCAAGAGCACAAATAAATTACTTAAAAGACGAAAAATCCCTTTTTTTGATAATATAAAAAAAATAGCCACATTAACTTAATATTGTCACAATACGTCGTTATGCAGTTATTCACAAACATTTTTACAAAAGTTTTGCACATATTTTATTAGCTCGAGGCAAATGCGTAAATACGCTTGGAACTGATTAAACATTGTAACCCTTAGGTTGCTTTGAAATTAGCACCTATATAGAATATTTATGAATGTGTAAGTCTTACATTTCCCATAATACCATTATAAGCATTTCCTGCGACCTCCAATCCACAGGCGGTGAAAACGTAATGAGATGAAGACTAATTTACACTGTAGAAAACGTGTTTAGCAACTCTTTTGTCCCCTTTGTAAACAAGTTTAAATTTTAAACATGTTTAGCTGTTAAACAATAAATATGTAGCAATTAAACGTGTTTAAAAGCGAAATGATCCATTGGCTTTCACAAAAGTTATGAACGAATCACTTAAGAACACCAGTTGATTTTCCGTTAACTGCTTTGAAGATTCGCATAAACAAATTGTTTGGGCAGCCTGCGCAAATCTGATTAGAATAACCCTCCCAATATATTTATCAAAATATAGCATTTGGACCGATAAGTCACCTAACAATAAAACAAATTGAAGCCTCAAAAAAAGCGTATTTTTGAGTATTTAAATGGTTTTGTTTCACCCTAACTAGATATTTAATCAACTTTAAGAAATGGACATTTTTATTAACAAATTTTGAAGCCTCCGGAACGAGTTTTTCAGGTATTTAGGCGTTCTGTTATTTCGATGCAACAGATAGTAGCAGGTTTAACATTTTTTCATTGTATGTTTGTTTTTTATCTACTGAGAGTACTGGAATGCATTTGGAGTTACTGACTAGTTTACTTACAGATTTACACACAGCCATTTTTTTTTCGGAGGACTCAGTTACACCATCCCGACCATTTCAACTTTGTTGTAGCAAAAGCTACTTTTTCAGAACTTTTAAACAATCCTAACTTAAGTGTATTTGTTCATCACTTTTTATTTTGTATGCTTTCTTGAAGTACGTGATGAACTAATAAAAATTTCATGAGCCACCATTTCTCCTTCCAAATTTGAAATCCATAGTAAAATATTTCAAAGACCGTATCAGTTTGACTTAAAATTGTTTGCAGTCTACAAATAACATTAAAAAGGCAAATGAAAAACGGTGATTGGAATGTATTTCACCTGCAAAGTTTTTCAATTGAACAACTCAATTAAAAAGTTATCTTTGCTAAAAATGCTCATATTTTTGAAATAATCACAAAATGTTTTACAATTTAACATGTAATTAAAGCTCCACAATATTTCATTTTCAATAATTTAGACATTTAATGATACTAGATTTTGGTAGAAATGTTAATAGAAAGGTGTTTTTTTTTTGTTGA
The DNA here is from genome assembly GCA_037179385.1 of Holothuria scabra. Taxonomy (NCBI): domain Eukaryota; kingdom Metazoa; phylum Echinodermata; class Holothuroidea; order Aspidochirotida; family Holothuriidae; genus Holothuria; species Holothuria scabra. The sequence goes on from CM074198.1 coordinate 14,088,948, forward strand.
AATTTTGGTGTCTGAAATCCAAAGTTTATCCCCTTACCGTGAAAATGACCAAATAGGCCTAGTCATAGCAGGCAAGATATCACTTGAGTCAAAATGCTCCAGATGTACAAATTAAGTTTCATATGGTCATAAAAAACCATGTAAAATGGTAAAATGTCATCCCAGATACACAATTTCAATTTTTAATGTGGCTATATGAAACCAAATATACACGCTAAAAACGATGTTTAGGAATTAAGCGTGTCTCTAAACACTTTTTACCCCCCACTTTGTAGAGATAATTAGTTGCTTCAACCTTTTGTCTACTTTCTATTCGCTTTTAAACACTCAGGTTTTATTATCAAACTTGTAGTGTTTGATAGCTAAAGATGTTAAAAGTTGTATGTATATCACCATATGAAAAACCAGAAATCTCATCATTTAAGATAAACTTACAAAGTTTGATATGTTCATGCCAAATTAGATAAAACTTCTTAAAATGCCCTGTCAAATCTCCAACTTAAATTTTGTCTGTTTATAAGGCCGTTTGAACCAGATATCATGGAATTTTCGTACCGCTAGAGAGAGACAGTGTCGTGGTGTGCAAAAATGGGATGATTCCCACTTGCCCAAACGGATCCGAATAGGGAGTACATATGCCCCTGTATACTATCCGCCGTGCATGCTTAAGCAACAAGGGCACCTTTCAACGACGTTTTTTTTTCAAATAAATTATTGTCTTGTTGAGCTCAAAATATAAACAAGTAAGATGCCTTCAATTACTTAGATGTTACTGGTCAGACCAAGGGCCTCGATCCTCGGGGCAGAGGGCAGTCGCCACCCCAATGAAAATATTCACGAAGATTGAAAAACACGAGGGAGAATTAACAAAATAAAACATTGCGGTATACAAATGACTTTGGGGCTTCCAGAAAACGTTAATTTGAGTGTACGTACATGTCATTTTGAGTATATTTGCATAATTTTATGTATGTAAACGTGCCCTCGCGTTCTTACGAGTGGATTGCATAAAGACGATTCCGGTCCGGGACACAATCCAGGGATCGACCGGTTGTTGAAAAATTTTTCCCCCATCCACACAAGTCAGATCTTTGCCCCTGGGTGAGACACGGGAAGTTCCTTTCAACAATTAATGTACCTCTCCGCGTAGTCTCAGATTTAGTAACCGTGACGCTGTCTCTTCACTAATCAAGTGCTTGGGGGGTGGTTAGTGCTAAATTAATCCACTTAGTAAGAATGTTTAATTCACGTTTATGTCAATAAACTGAAGTTTTAATTCGGTGCTCAAATGAGAGCCTTAAACCCCACAAAGCACAAATCCCGTCTCCAAAAGTAAAACGGAAATTTGCACAAGTTAAAAGTATAATCAATAAATGTTTTTTAGCGGTAAATTGCCATGCGCGGAAACAACACCCACTCTATCACACATGCAGTCCTTTGTAATCTTTATTTGGAGAAGGGTACATGATCAAAACAACTAGAAAAATGAATAGGTAACGGTTTGTATACTTCCCCCTCACCTTGTTCAATTACGACCGGACTGCCATTTTGTCACTTACCGTAACCCACCAAGCAAACTGAAACAAAAATGAGTGGACAACTCAACCGTATATTCCCTGTGCTATGTCTGATGCATTCAGACACATTATTTTCTGGACTTGCGTATGCATATAGTAAGAACGGATATAGATAAGAAATACGTAGTAGTTATGTGTTAATTTGTTCTCCTCCACCAGGACCTAAACTTTATGTCCCTGAGGCCAGCGTGTTCCCAGACCTGATCCCCAGTGATAAACATGTTATGTATGTCGACTTTGGAATGGTAAGATCGTATGATTTTGAAGAATTTACGCCACATATTTCGACTTATGGGCCAGAGTCAGCTCTTATGCTGCCCTTCCTCTCAAAAACACCCGACGGTGAACCGGACCTTACGCTTGCTTTGGCGCAGTATTACCAACGAGACCGAGGAGAGGTCCCGAGGTCCAGTACTATCATAGCTCCATTTATCCCACTTGACTTCATCTCCTTGACAGACGAGAGGTCGGTTTGGATAAACGGGGATGACGTTTTAGAAGTTTCCTTTGGTTTTACTGAACCCTGCACCACGCCTCTGAGTGGTCTGACTGAAGCCTTTGAAGCCTACGCCAATACTCAGTATGAGCTTGGCATATCTGGCCCAGATTTACAGTTTTGTGACCGTAATCCTGTTCAAAATGAGTACTGCAAAACTTTGCAAAGTATCAAGTGTGGTCTACAAAGTGCTGCACCGAACATATGTCAAAAGTATACTCAAACTAATGTAGACTTATGTGATGCCACAATGGTCGTTGAAAGGGCCACCGAAGGCTTCCGTAAGATCCTAGGTGTTAGTGACGGTGAGGTTCAAGTTTTACACGCTAAACGGGTGATTGGTTTAGACTTTACCGCGTCTTATGTCTATCCATGTTTGTGATGAGAATAAGCTTTCGACTAGATCAGTAGTAATTTCCATCTCTTTGGTCCGGCCTCGCTAAACCTTAATTTTTATGCCATCGTCTGGTACACCCATAATAAAATTGAAGAACCAAAACTGATGTATAGTCGTGTTTATATTAACTGTTCTCCTATGTTTCCCTGTCACCAGATTTGATTGTTATTGCAAAGCTAACCTTTTATTGTCTATAGGGGCCTTCCTGGGTACCCCTATTGTTATTCCAAGTACCACAATGGAATACTAGCTAACCCTGGTTGGGAACCAGGGGTACGAGATGGTTGATTGTAAATTTGTGTAGATTAAATATTGCACAGACAGTAATATCCAGTATAAATGCGATCCATGTGGCATCTCCCCAAACGGCAGAAATCGCCAGCAACTCCCTACCTGGGGCCTTCAGGTTGACTGAGGTTCAAAATACAGTTGACAATCATTCAAATCGTATGACCACCTCGCTAGCATAATGCTCGCAATTGCTTACCTTTCACAACTTCAAGTGATAAAACTTCTGTAACTTTTCTAATGCATAGTGCTTCTAGGAGATGAAACTGTTGCTGGGGTTTATTATTAAAACTGGACGGTTCGATAATGATTAAAGGTGTATTTATTGTTTGCTATGTTGAGCATTTTTAGCACAATATTAAGATGCCGATCACTCGTCTGCTCGTGGTTAGAATTAACTTTCAAGAGATACAGTTAATAACTCTGATATTCTGAGTATTTTATAGAGAAGGGAGACAAATTAAAGCAATCGAAACATATCCCTACGGGACGAGAGGGCTAGGGCTGCAATCCCTCAAGCCCAAGCCGCCCAAACCTTGTTGTATCGGGAAGACTTCGGTGCCCCAGTCTGACAGAGAACGGATTAAGGGTGCGATCTGGAGTCGGGCAAAATGAAAGTCGCCTGTGAGAAAAAGTCCCGAACCGCCAAGGATTGATTATCAAGGATTTATTCGTCTTTACTCATCAATCAAACCATTGGTTTTTACAGTGAGCAAAATGACACTTTCAGATGAGTGTAATCTTAATAAGTTTTCAAAAATTTCATTGCAAAAAGTTTTTATCGATTTAAAAATTAACAATAGATGTCTTTATTTTACCTTGAAATGTCCTTTTAAAGTTTTCTGTGTGGTTTAGTCTTGTAGAAATTCATAATAATTTTCTGCAGTTGTGCATTGTAGCGTACGGTTTTATAATTCTATTTCTATCCATAAATGAAATAGTGATTTAAGTGTATTCCGAAAAAGGGCCAGTGTCCGTCACTGTTTAATTAAAATATTTGAGAATTTCTGAACTCAGTGAAAATGTTTGTTTTTTTAGCATCTGTGATTTCATATTGCGTCTCCAATAGAAAAACTGATCTCACATATATATCTGTCTCGTACATATATGTCAAGGGAGTAACGAGTTGCAGCCTCATATCCCATGTTCCAAATAGCAATTGCAAAGGCTTATCGGTAGCTTTTTGGTGTGCGTCATTGTTGACCACAGTAAAAAGACATTGAAGAAAAAGACGCGTACCAAAAATTTGTCCTACAATCCAATGTAATTGCTATTTGGAAAATGGTCAATGGCAGGGTACAAACCTGGGACGTTCCCATTTGATGGCGCTTCTCGATAGATAACGCGCGAAGTGAACGAATGTTTTCGTTCAACTCACTGCTTTGCCTGCGTAGCAGACTGTGGGACATATTCCTTGTTCAGTCATATCCCCACCAAGCCTGCCAAAGTGAACACCAAACAGATTCTTTGGATATTCAAATATGCGGCCTCGAGACTGGATGAATGTTAGTGAATATTCACAAGAAGGCAACACCTGGTCCCGTTTAAATCATGAAGTAACCCATGCCACCCACAGAGTTGATATGACATCGTAAAGCACACTTCCTGATAGTACCCACTGGACAGGTGGTTATGCAGCGCAGTGGCGATCCGATCAGGTTTCGGTCTAGTCCTTCAGTTTACAACAACAAAAATACACACCCTCGCTGAAAACAATAGCATATAAATGAGGCAGGACATGAATAAGTCATATTATGGTAATGAAGTTTGGGTCCAATTTTGGGTCCAAAATTGGACGCAGGCCTCTTCGTTTTGTCGGACGGTGGTTTGTGAAGCCCTTAAAGGGGGACTGAACAAACCGAGTGCACTCCGCGGGGTACTCATTGCTGCGAAAAATAAATAAAAGAAATAATAAGCCTAAGGTCTGACGGCAACTGTACAAGGGTCGCCTTCTCAGAGACGCTATGCAGGTAGCCTCCTTCATACGACTTAAACTTTTAAGTTTCGGCTATTACAGGTCACATATAATAGCATATCCACATATAATCTTCGATTAAACATTTTTTATTTAATCGTACCGTCAATGTGTTTCAAACGAAAGGTGGAAGGGGTTTAGGTCCCAAATCTGTTTTATTCGTCTTTTACTGTTTTACTGAAAGAAAAGTATTAAAGTCAAACTGACTGAAATTTTGTGCTTACAAAAAAGACTTTGAAAATGATTCGAAAGGATTTCTATGTACGATATATTGTGTGAAAACAGGAAGATTTTGTCTTATCTCTGAGAATATACGTGTGGAGCTATAAGTGACTTCTGAAGCAACAAGTAAGAAACAAGGTTTTAAATAGAAAATGTACTCACCCAAGCTTTAGGTAAAAAAGAAGACTGTCCTGTTTTATGGTTGGCTCTTGAGAGTTATCTGACAACATTTCTTCACTTCAAATGTGAAATTTATTTGAAGAAACTACTTCGTTTATCTTGAACAGTTGAATATGCGACACCGAAGCTCTAAAATATTATGAATAATACTTTGAAGAGAAATAAAAGAGAATTTTGAGGTTTAGGTGAGGCCACGGGTATGTGCGTCATGCGCGAAAAAATGTTCGCTCGTCAGTGCTTTTTTAACAACATTAAATCCGTCTGAGGAAGGACCTCTGGACTTTCCCTGGACTGCTGGAAAACTGTTTGGAAAATGAAAATGATCGACAGTCGATTTTCCAGGTCTTGATTGCATTAAAAATTATGAATACCGTTCAATTTTGAACGTTTTAGGCACTCTTTACACAGACCAGCCTGAGAAAAGTTTCTTTTTATGTTGGGTATAGAAATATCTGGTAGCGTTATCTCTGCCCCCACCCATAAACACCATGGTCTTTACGATAAAGGAATGGTGGAATGCCAACAATAGAAATGTTTTTGCTCGATATTAAAGGAAAAAGTCTTCTATTTAAAGACTCTCTTGAATTATTTCAATATTTTTTCTCAAGATAAGACTCTTCAAAGTTTGATTGTCACCGGAATATTAAAGTTAAGTGTTTACAATACAATTCTCAGATCAAGGGGGCTCCCTATTAGCAATATCAGGAAGATCGTCAAGACGACCGAGGTTTGTTGAGGTTACATATTTTACAGCACTTTATAATGTTTTACAGCCTTTTCAATGTAAGAAGAATGGTGATTTTTGGCGCCCCTTTCCCAATATTCGAACATCTGGAGCTCATACCGAGGAAGACAATTTGAAAATATTGAAGTTATCTCAGGAACGTTGGTTACTTCGAGATATTGAAAGAATATGTCATTACTGTGAGCAAGCACGAGAAGCTCTGCTGGGGGGGGGGGGGAGTTAATTGTCCTATAAAATGGTCAATTTTTGACGGATTTGACGGGAATTGCAGCTATTTTCTTGGACTTAAATGTTTTTAACAACAAATACCACCTTTTGTCATTTTCATGTCACACGACCTTTAACTCCTACAGGCTATCTAAAATAAGTTTTAACAAAGAGTTATAACGTAAAGGGAATATCACTGAAAAATACAAACTATTACACCGTGTTAAACTTGTTATACAGCCTCGTTTATCAGTTCTGCGTCCTTGATTTCATTTCACATTGCCATTATAGCGAGTACCCTTCAAGTTCTAACTGAGTATGCCTTGGGTCCTCATCAAAATTTTATTACTTCCTTCTTCAGTCCCAGTTAAGTTGTTTAAAAACACTTCAGCTTTTATGTAAGATTTCTCTGTAATATGAAACCAACCTGTATAATTTCTCAGTTAAAGATTTGATGCTCAAGAATTCTAATCCTCAAGAAGTCTGCACCAAATGTTTGTATCTTATTTAAAAAAATAAAGAAAAACAAAAGAATACATAATACAAATGGGCTGTCAATTCCTTAACAACACTTTTTCATGAGTTCTTTTGTATAACAAAAGAATGGTGTAACGTTGATCCCGGTCTGTTATCACTTTTAAAATGACTACGTGGGCTAGTGCCTAGCTCTGCACTACTGCTTGACAGCTGAAACGAACGAAATGCACCGGACCGTACCTCCTGAACCGAACAACTTTCTGGAATTGTGGAATCATGGACAATCAGATTCCCACTGTATCGTTGTCGAGGAGTCATTTTAGTTTAATTTTTAGTTTAAGTACTCTTCATATCCAAAAGGGGGGAATTAGTGACTGATCTAAACTGAAGTCTCAATATTCATTCTAAAAGGAAAACAATGGATTTCGAAATTTTTAAGTCCAAAGTTGCATTGGTCTCTAACGTGGTGGTTCTAAAAGAGTGAGTTTTCACTTTAAAGAATTAAGAAAGTGTGCAAGATCCTTCCAACAAATTATCGATAGTAATGGATAGACTAAATAAACAGTTGCTTGTTTAAAATTAAGAATTAAGGAAACCATAAGCCAATTGAAACTTTTTCCAGACTGAAACCAATCCACACGATGGCTAAGCAAATAATTATTCACATGTATGACCAAGCTTATGGACAAACATTTTGATTGTATAGAGTTTTTGCAACCAATATAAACGGTTACAGCCCGCGTCACCGAAAATGTAATACGGTTCATAAGACAAAAGGTTTGGGAGACCGAAAATCAAAAGGGGTTCACGAGATCGAAGGTTCGCGAGACCGAAAAGACGAGGTTCTGATAGACCGAAAATGAGAAAAGGTTCCAGAAACCGACAATTAAAACCAGCTGACCTGTATTCTTTTTCAGGTTTGCGGGCCCACTCTCATTTTCGATCTCCCTGGCCTATTCTCCTTTTTGGTCTCGCGAACCCCTTCACCCTTTCGGTCTCGCAAACCCTTTTACATTTTCGGTCTTGCGAACCTTTTCTTACGTTCGGCCTCGCGGACCTTTTCTTACTTAAAATTTTGGTTTTCGGTCTCGTGGGATGCCTCCATTTAAAAACTTCCAACATGTGAGCATATTAAGATGCTGAAACTTTTAACTGCATATTTTATCATACCCCAAAAGTGTTCAAACATCCTTGTGACGATGAATGGTGATATGAGCACGCCCTACTTTGGAGGAATAGTGAACCAACGTCAACACATGAAGACAGTTAGCTGGATGGTCAACCAATCAGAGAGGCCTATGGGCGAACATGCATGGGACAAGTTTAACTTCTTGCCTAACGATTAAACACAAAGATCAGTGGTGCAGCCACGTGCATATTGTTATTCCTCCAAGATGACGTCAGTGGTGACGTTAATGCATATGGTCGTTTATGACGCTGAAAATCATAGTTGGGTTTTGGTCAACATGTGGAAAAAATTTCAAAGGTAGAACGATAATCGGAAGACTTTCTGCACTTAATCTAGTTTTAAAAAGCAAAACACAGTCCTTTCACTATAGGCCACATATGTCAAGCCACGCCCACTGCCGGGAAAAAATCATCAGTATTTCAATGGCAGCATTTCAATGCAACAGTCGTGACCGACTGCATGGTGATTAGAGCTTGAGGCGGGAGGATGGGAGTTCAAGTCATCGCCGGGTCATACCGAAGACTAAAGGCGGAACCTACTGCCGTTGTGCTTGGTGCCCAGCTTAAGCAATTGCGTAGGGAAAACAAGCCAGTGAGCCACAACTGAAGGAAAGGACCGTGGCCGGCTCGACTCGAACCAATCGGTTGGAAAAATTGGTCCGTAAAACATCTAACTCACTAATTCAGTGCACAGCCACACGTGGGCCGTCAGCAGCTTCTCAGCCCACTACACACTGAGTGCGTACTACACTAGATTTTGCCAAATTGGGCGGGGCTTGTGACGCAAGGAACAGCTCTCTATATAGAAGCATTTGCTTCTAAGTTCTTTTAGGCAGCAAAAATATCAAAGGAATTGACCACCCATTTCTTTTACCATTCCTCAAGAACGACGATCGAAAATGAGGACGATGATTCGATTTTGTCCCCCTGACATCAAAACTACGCACTTTCACATTTCCTGATGTAGCCTGCCAAGTTCTGTAACTTGTCATCAGTCATTGCCCTTAAAGGTCAAAAGCAATCCCTCCAAAAATATTTTGGAGCTATAGGAAAATGCATTATTTTCATTACATAACTTCATTATTGCATATTCAAAAAACCAACCAGTTACACTCTAAAAACACATTTTAGGGGAAGAAACATTGTCACATGATACTCAACAGTCAATCATGAGACAAGGCAGTACACTAAACTAATTCAAGTTGAGGTGAATGCTTCCCCCTCTTATCAATTCTTGGTCAAGATTAGGTAGTATTACCTATGGTGCATGATGCAGCAGTATTTAACGAAAAGGGCAAATCTCTTTTTGCCCAAATTTTATCATATTCATCGTAATGAAATACTCAAGTGAAGATTTCGTTTGCTTAATGTCACTAGAAGTCTTTTGGTATAAAACATCGGGGGTCGGTTCGCACTGCGAAAGTAACTAACAGGATGCCTAAGCTTTACCACGATGTATGATCAGAAAATGGCCTTTGAATTTAAGGGAAAAAGCAATGGATGACACCGCTTGTCAAGATAAACCGGACACGGGTCCCTCGCCTTTGATCTCATCCATCCCACCCCAAATAAACTGTACGGTACGTCGCAGCCAAAGCACTGCCTTCTTCCACAGGTTTCCCAAAAATTTCCCCAAACCAGGTAATTTACCTCTAAATAACTCAGAACCATGAAAATTCCTAACATAAAACTTCTCTAATCTAATAAGAATTGGCCAGGTTGGGTACTGGCAGTGTGGAGAGTAGGGGAGGGGTCGAGGTGTCCATACAACACCATAGTCATGGAGGCATGCTGAACTTTGAGTGGCCCCACCGTATTTGTGGTGGATGAATGTCTTTGCAATATTTAAAGTTGATTATTAATGTAATTTAGTGCAACATATTACGCGCAGTCTACGAAAAATAACTGCATTTTTCGTAAGAGTTTTTACAGAGGTTAACAAATTAATCGTTTTCGTCCTTGAATTAAAGGGGAAGTTTAAGCAAAGACTAAATATTAATATATGAAATAGGAACCAAATCTACACAGTGTGCTGGAATTTTCATTCGAATCGGACATGTATTTCTCGAGATAGTAGTAAATGAAGTTACTAGATTTGTGTTCCAAAGTGAGTTTGAGGGAAATAATATTCTGGTAGTATGGAGTTGTTGAGGAGAAAACAAACTATAAAGTTTAAAAGAAAAAAGAAACAGACGGTCCATAATTGTAAGGATATGATGTCATGCTAACTTCAAGTTCACTTTGTGTTGAAAATGTCACAACCTAACTTGCTCATATCCTGAGAACCACACATCATATTTCAATGCAAATTTCCCCAATATACTCAAAATAAGCATCCCTCTATTACGTATGAAAACTTGATATGAGGTTAAACCCTTCTTCTAAGGGCAACGGAAACATTTTACCATGGCACCGTATTTTGGAAAGGAGATTCACCTCTTTCCTATTTTCTCCTCCCCGAACATTTACTATAACACAGCATTTTGGTAACAATAAATTTGTAAGATACTGCGAATCTCCCTGTTTCACCATTTGTCATGATACACTACGTGACTTAAACTGTAAATTATTTTGTCTTCAGAGAAATACTTGCAGGTTTTTTTTTTATTATTTTGCATTCCTGCACAGGAAACAAGGAAATAACTTTCGTACTTGATTTGGGGGAGGGGACGGAGAAGCTTTCGCCCCACCCCATTTTGACAAGAGTTTAGTCCCCATCGCAGCCTAAACCAATGCTGTCACCTTCTCTCTGAGTTTATTCAACCGTCGTTAACTCACGATCTACCAAAGTGGCCTGTCTGCAATATCTTGCAGAAAAAGACCGAAAAAAGATCACACTTTCTTTGAGAATATTTTAGTCTCAACTCTCAAGTTCTGGAGCACTTCTGCATATACTCGAAATATTCAACGCGCGCAACAATAATGAGCATTTGCAAACAAATGTACACTCTAAAAATATTTAAACGATTTTGTTTAAAAATTAGGATACTCACGAAAATGAGTATTTCTACTCGAAATAAGTGAGTACTTCAACTGAATTTGTGCAAAATTTTACACAAATTGCTGAATTTGTGCAAAATTTTACACAAATTGAGTTGAAGTACTCACTTATTTCGAGTAGAAATACTCATGTTCGTGAGTATCCTAATTTTTAAACAAAATCGTTTAAATATTTTTGAGAGTGTAGGTCTTGTCCGTGTAATGTGTATTTGCAGGCTGGACGTTTTCTGACAGGGCGCCACCTATTAAAGAAACTTTCCGCCAATGAGAGACGGCGGACTAACACTTGATGTAATACACCACCACTACTACATCATTGACTAGTACATTTAATATAAGCCAGTTCGGTAATTCATTTGGTGGCTATGCACATACGCACATCGTCCAAATCGTCGGGATAAACAAACCAACCCCGCACCTACAACATGTATTCAAAAATTTTCACTTTACATGAAAATTTGGTGAAATCATTCTTTCTTAACCGATCCATAGCGTTAGGAGGGATCTCAAGTGTGACTTTGAGCAGTGGATAGTGTCTAAATTGTCTTTTGGTGTAAAGATTTGGTGTAAATCTGCCGTAAAGTACACTGACACCCCTATTTTCGTTCAATTTCGTTAGACCCTTAGATAGTGTTGTATGCACGTACTGACGAAAACAAGTGATCCCTGTACGCTACGTGCTGAGCTCGGTTTATATATCCCTCGTTGTGCCCCACCATTCCATGCGACAACGAATTACCGAACTCGCTTATTGAAATCGTCCACTCACCCCTCGATCATCCTCATGGGCGTCCGCAGAAATTTTTGCAAGGGGGGGGGGCAAGGTCATTCATGGATGATTGAATTGTGTACACTATCTAAGCGGAGCGCCACCATCGGTTGGCGCGGAGCGTACAAGAAAATTTTGGGCCTTACAAACCCTCCAGATGGCCGGAAACGACACTTGGCGAGTGTTATAAGCTGCATGTACCCAGCCCTGAAACAGGGATTTCATGTCTGTAATTTTTAGATTTTTAGAATTTTCAATGTAAAAAAATGTTGAAGGGAAATCTGCCTCTCGGTCATGGCCTCGCACGCCTATTCACGATAAAACTTACAACTGTCAAACAGCCTATGTATGCCTATATCCGTAACCCAATTATGAACCATGTCCCCCCCCCCCACCCCCCCCCCCCATTCACCTTGTATATCCAAGTTACATCTGCGCGTCGCCACTTGAGATCAGCACGTGACCAAAGCAAGACCAACGCATTCATCAATAGTCGGATGCCATATGCACACTACATACCTGACAACTAGTACAATTTTGGCAAAGTTTTTGCAATTACAAATTTCCAATAGATATCACGAATGATGGTCCCAAAATTACGATTTCACTATTCAGCATACCATCTCCTCTTTTGCTATTTCTGGTCAAATGTCCGTATATTTCAGTAGAAACTGATGCTGTGAGTGAAGATATTTTAATGATTTATTTTTATTTTTTTTTTATTTCAATTTTTAGTTAATTTTTTTCACAAGTTTGATTTTCCAGGGGGGGGGGGCAAGTGCCCCCCCTTGCCCCCCCCCTTCCGGACGCCCATGATCATCCTGGTAGATTTTGGTAATACAATCGAACTATTGGACGCATTAAATGCATCGATGATGTTAGCATGCTACATAAAGAGGTACTTTATAGAGGGGAGTAATCCACCAAAATCTGCACCACGGTTGGTAATTGTTTTTCTTTTTTTTCACAGTTTCATTTTTAACTAATGTCTTCGACATTAATGTCATGAAATAATGTGCTGAGTTAGGAAAAAACCTCCCGAATTTTGCTGGAGTCTGATTTTTCCAGTGTTAATTCCTGTCTAATTCCAGTTTTTATTTAGTGATATGCTACCATAAAATATACGAACCTAAATGCACCTCGCGGAGCGGTCTCTGATTTCTCAGCTCCTCAGCTTCAAATGACTGAACCAGAAATATTCCGTACAGCCTGCTACGTAGGAAAACCTGAGTGAGGCAAAACCCTAGAACATGGGTAAGTTGAACGTTTGGTATCGTTTTATTTTACACTGACGATTACTACATATTACAGTAAATGTACATGTTCATTTATAGGGAGAGGCAGACGAGATTGTGGCGGAGGATTAGGGACTAACACCTGAAGGGAATACTCTTAATAGTATTTCTGAATCATTTTCACGACAACAGAAGGTGGTTCACCGTATGGTTGCACAGTTTTGTGAGGAAAAGGATATTGTTGTTTCGCGCCAAACTTTCAAGAAAAGGATGCAAAATCTACGCGATAACTGCAAACGACAGGAGCGGTACAAGCATAAAACTGATATCCCTTGTATGATCAGTAATAATGATTCTGTCAGAATCATGAGTTGCCCACAGCTTTCTGAGGTTCAGCATGTAGGATGCGATGTAAGTATGCCCTGCAATGCATATTCTTTAAATAACATCAGAATCAACTATATGCTTTCATATTTTTGACGTGTCAAGGTAAAATGTTGCGGCCAGGATTTCAAGTTTCGACAAACGTGTGGACCAGAAATTTGCCCAAATTACCAAAAATGATGGAAATGTTTTTTTTTTTCGAAAAGTTGATTCTTACACACGAATGAAATTCCCCTCGCTATCCCTTGATAAAATTGAAAAAGTAAAGAAAAGAAAAAAGAAAACAGAAGAAAAGAAAAGAAAAACAGAAGAAAAGGAAAAGAAACAAGAAAAATAAAAGAAAGGAACAAAAGAAAAGAATAGAAAAGAAAAGGAAAGAAAAGAAAAGAAAAAAGGAATCGCGTCCAGCACCCGATGGCAAGAGGACTGCTCAATACCGTTAAGTACTCCAGAGAAGTCTTTTTTCCAGGAAACGAGTTCTATTATTACTACAACGAAGTTTTCTATGTCAAGGCGGCCCTATAATTTCTACACGTAGTTGACAACAGTTTCGTTTTGGAGGCTTCCGGGGCCTGATCTCCGTCCTATAGGGAGGAGTCAAAGGTTATTGTTACCCCCTCCATTTGGGGGATTTTTGAGTCTTAAACCGATAGCTGTGTGAGGTTTGAGATATGATCCCTTGTGGATAACCAACCAACCAACCAACTAACTAACTAACTAACTAACTAACTAACTAACTAACTAACTAACTAACTAACTAACTAACTAACTAACTAACTAACTAACTAACTAACTAACTAACTAACTAACTAACTAACTAACTAACTAACTAACTAACTAACTAACTAACTAACTAACTAACTAACTAACTAACTAACTAACTAACTAACTAACTAACTAACTAACTAACTAACTAACTAACTAACTAACTAACTAACTAACTAACTAACTAACTAACTAACTAACTAACTAACTAACTAACTAACTAACTAACTAACTAACTAACTAACTAACTAACTAACTAACTAACTAACGAACGAACGAACGAACTAACTAACTAACTAACTAACTAACTAACTAACTAACTAACTAACTAACTAACTAACTAACTAACTAACTAACTAACTAACTAACTAACTAACTAACTAACTAACTAACTAACTAACTAACTAACTAACTAACTAACTAACTAACTAACTAACTAACTAACTAACTAACTAACTAACTAACTAACTAACTAACTAACTAACTAACTAACTAACTAACTAACTAACTAACTAACTAACTAACTAACTAACTAGCTAGCTAACTAACTAACTAACTAACCAACTAACTAACTAACTAACGAACGAACTAACTAACTCACTAACTAAAACAACTAATTGCCCGGTCAATGTCCCAGCTATGCAGTTACGGAGGAGTGTGCCGCCCCTTTTCTATTAGAATTATGAAGGAGCACATACAGAAGCAAACGTTAAAGCTCTTTTACGAATCACCAGCTGTGAGACTGTTTCTCTCATTCCTAAACAGGCTTTATTGGGGAACTGAAACTGCCTCGATGTTGATCGCTTCGCGATCGTTAGTTTTTTTCAAATGTAGTACTGCTTTATCTGAGCCAGCTAAAATCATCACATACTTCTAAAAAGGGAGGGAGACATCCTTTAATCATTAAAGTGTACCTCAAGTAACAAGATCAAAAACATATGTTAGCGTGAAAAGTAAATTCTAACAGTTCAACTCTAATCTTCATAGGACATTCTTGAGCCGAGATATAAAATGTTAAAATTTATTCACTCATATTAAAATGGCACATTGTACAATAACTTGTGATGCCATTGTTGCACTCAACAGGCGCGGATCCAGACATTTCAAAAAGGGGGCTGAACTTAGTGAAAGCGGATAATGGGGATTTTAGTCGTGATTCTCTGCTTGAAATATCTAATTCTGCCCAAAAGACTAAGCGGAGCGCCACCATCTGTTTGCGCGGAGCGTACATAAAATTTTGAAAAATCACGACCCCTCAGACAGCCGCCGGAAATGGCTTTCCAACCGACTTTTAAGTAGAGTCTAAGCAACGATTATTTTGAGCTTTCGTTTGCAATGAAATTTATACTCTAATAAAAAATGATTAAATTGTACAATGATCAGAAAATTACCAGATAAAATGAACCTCTACCATTGGATGAAATGGTAATGTAAAGAAATTAATCTTAAAATGAGCTTACACGGGCATTCAACAAACTACTTGACTACATTGCATGCCTATATCATTTACAAGTTTCATCGAACTTTACAAGAATCCTATGTGTTTGTACAGCCTGATTAGCTCAGACTCAGAGGCTTGCATGCCAGAATTTTACCTGAGTGGGAAATTGCATGACAATAATTGGCTCTTACAAAACCGACCTAATTTTCGCGCATTTAGCGCGCAAGGTAGAGGTTTGTATATACATAATTACATGCATCCCACACAAACAGGAGAGTGAATTATTTTCTAGCCAACAAACAACCAGTCCATATCAACGGTTTCTGCACACTTGGTTCCTGAAAACCGTACGCATCAAATAAAAACATATCGGTGCACGACGAAATAAGAATCCAAATCAACGTATAGTCCAATGATCCACTGTCAGCATCAACAACTACAAAGGCTTCAATTTTTACCTGTCGCGGTCTCGACACCCTGTGGTCTCGGTCTCGGACACTTGTGGTCTCGAAAATTGTCCTGGTCTCGCTTCGAGACCAGCCAAAAATTTGTTGTTTTATTTTTTATTTAAATAAGATAAATAATATTTAAAAATAAAAAATTGAAGTGTTACGTACATTGTAAGATGCATAGATAACTTTACTTATGTATATATTCATTTTTAAGTGAGTGCTTTTTGTCCATTGTTATTGTATGATGGACATCAATGAATTTTATCTAACCCCACCAGTGACGTACCCAGGGAGGGACACTGGGCCATGCCACCCCACCTTCTTTGTCACAGAAGGTAGCATGTACAGGACCAGATTGCACGTGAGGACACCAACTTTAACAAAAAAAATCAAAGGGAAAGGAAACATCCCTTAGGCTCATTTCGCAGTTGGTAAAAAAATGCGAGAAAGGGGTAGAGGAGTGGAAGATGTTCAGGTGGGGTGAGTAATATTTTTATATTTATAGTGCAACAGGTGTTAGGAGTAAAATCATTTATAGTCGGGAGTTCGGACAGTTACATACACAATTGCATCTTTTCAGCGGATCTTGAATTTAGCCAAGAGTTACAATAAGGAAACATTAGCATATTTTCAATTCCTTTGTAGTCCCCCCCCCCCTCCCCGAGGATTAAATACCATTTCATCTAATGTAATTTATGGTACATTTTGTGATAAAATTCTGATCTCTTAGCAAGTTGCTGGTTTTTTATTATTGCAAAGGCAAGCTAAAAATAAAGACTGTTTAAATACAATTTTAAAAGCATGGTAATACAATTTTCGGCCATCGGAGGAGTAGAGATTTTTCAACTTTTTTTTCTGCACACCAACTTATGGTGGCGCCCAAATTAGATAGTATTGTATTAATGGTAGAATTACTTTTCCGTGCATAAAAATAAAAAAAACTGACGTGCTCCCGTGCTCTTAAGCCTATTACAGATGCCCTTTTATTCTGACTCCTAAAAGTATGCAAACTTCAAAACAAATTTTACTTCGAATAGGCACCGGTAGGATACATGGCATCTGATCGTATGTAAAGACACAAAATGTTCAGTTTTACCCCATTAACCACCACATTTTCACTTTCAGAACTATTCCTGTAAAATTGCACCATTTTGCATTTAAGCTCCTTGAAAAGTTCAAGAAGCTTTAAAGGGGAAAGGGAAACCCTCTCCCTTAGAACCCCTCCCCGTGCGGGCAATCACTCAACATACGGCATCCCACCCCTTCACTGAAAAATTTGCTTACTTCACTGAACCTTAACTTGTAACTTGTGACCTTACATTTATAAACACATAGAGTGAGTTTACTTTTCAAAAGGGCCAATTGCTTATGAAAATAGGCTAATCATTGAGGAAAACGTATTCATGTAATGAGTCCACCCACCCCATCTGTAAGGGATTAAAGGCCCAAATCTCTCACTAATGCTCCTAAACTTTTTATTCATGCCCTCCCATAATTGTCTAAAATTCATCCTCTTCCAGTCGCAATCTCAGTATATTGCTCCAGGGTGACTATAAATGAGCAATGTGTAGAAATCAAATCACTGACAGTAGAGTTCATGCCGTGTAATATAAACTTTAATACATGGCATTGTTTGAACTACCTGCCAATCAAAGTACTGAGCCAATAGGTAACTTTTGGAGACTACTACGATAACTGAAGTTTGGGGTTAGAGGACAGGCCCGTTATCTTCATTCTGTGAATTAAGACCTGTCACACTCACTGGCTTTGATTTGATGAGCAGGGCCACCTGTACCGTACTGGACTGGGCTGGGTAGGGGACTGCCACCCAACAAATGGCTATTACCTTCCCGAATCGGGCGGAATTTGGTCCCTCAGTGGGGCAGAGATTATGCTCTGGTTGGGCACCTGGAGACGGGAGAAAGAGTTCTGTACAGTAATGATGGTCCCATCAGAAAAAAAAAAAAACTTGAATAAGTGTTTAATAAGTTACCTTTTCTTTGTTTGGCCAGCCAACTGGAAGCTCCCTGGTTTGGCATATGACCATAACCATAAGGGACTCTTTTTCTCAAGGGCAGTGACCTTTTGCGCTTTTTCAGACCCCCAACTAGGGAATAAATTCTGCCCCATTACGGCACTGAAGTCTACCCGATTCAGCAAGCAAGGTCTTGGTCACTTGGGGGTCTCGATCCCCGGCCTCCCGTCGCACACAGTCATGCATATGATAAAACATGTACAAAATCAATGATTATGCACTTTTGGTGCTACATGTCATTTTTGAGCATAAAGTTACCAAGGTTGCAGTAGGTAAAAAGGTATTCAAAATTTTGGACAGTCTATTTTCCTATGCAACATGTACATTCGATCTCGGTCTCGGTCTAGGTCTCGGACCTTGTCGGTCTCGGTCTCGGTCTCGAATTTTACCTCTGGTCTCAGTCTCGACACCCTCTGGTCTCGGTCTTGGTCTCGGTCTCGGATATGCCGGTATCGACTACAACACTGCCCTCTATACCAGGGGTGTGCATGTGGGTTTTGGCACATTGGTCAATCTAACGAGGGAAGGATGGGGGCAAGGAGTGACGGTAAGACGCCACCTAGTAAACACCTATATCTGCTCCACTGAGACCACCCAGATGGCCACAGCAACATGATTTGGTCCAAAATTTGCAGACTTTCTCTATACCATAATGATAAACGGTTGGGAAACAGACAAGATTAACGTGTCAACAGTGGCGTAGCGAGGATTTTTACACCAGGGGGCACTGGGGGCACAGACTTTTTATTGGGGGGAACAACATATAACTCAGGAAAAACTATGATAAGACTATCAGAAATACATTTTGTTGAGTCTGACTAACAGCCAGTGGCTGCTCGTGGTCTAAATACATGGAGGGGCAAATTGGTATTGGTGGGAATAAACCAACCCAAGGCGCCGTGGGAGCACGAAGCGCTCCCACCTACGACGTGGGGTCCAGGGGCCGCCTTAGGGCCCCTGGTCATGGGCGTCCGCAAGGGGGGCAAGGGGGACAAGGGGGCACTTTATTATTGTTTATTGTTTATTGTTTATTTTTTTCAACTGAACTACATGCAAACGTACATTCATTATCATTATTATTATGATACAATGCGTAATAATATTTACAAGAAACGTGAGTATGAAGACAGTAGAAAAGGAGCCAGATGAAGCTTGCAAGCTTTTCTAGTCTGGCCCTAATAACTGAGATGTTCTTAATTGCTTACACAACTAGAATATATAAATACGAATATGACTCCTATAACATTTACATGATTGTATACAAAGAATTGCTGCTAGTTTGATGCGTACTGTTAGCCAGATTTTTAATTATTTATTTATTTGATTATTTATTTTTTGCCAGGTAAAATTAATTATCCACATACAATAACAAGAAAGATTTCTTTAAGTACTTCTTGAATAGATTAAGGTTAGGGGCATTTCTTATGCTAATGTCAAAAGAGTTCCAGAGAGATACCCCGCTACTTCTCACATGAGAGTGCGCAAACATTGTCCTAGTATATGGCTGGAGAAGATTATCTCTTCTTCGTGTTGGATAGTTGTGATGACAACTATTAAGGTTGAAAAAGGAATGGAAATCAGGAGGGAGTTGACCGCTGTTGTGCCTATACAAAAGAACGCCTAACTGGTAATTGTAGTGGTCCTTTAGAGTTAGAATATTATAATGGTGAAAAAGTGGAAGAGAATGAGTGTATGGTGAAGCTTTTGATATAGTTCGTACAGCCCTCTTTTGAAGAATAAAAAGCTTGTCTGTATATGTTGGCAAGGCATTACCCCATAATAAAATACTATAAGTAAGGTGTGGTAAAATTAATGCATTATAGATAGTTAACAAGGAACAACTAGGAATATAATGTTTTAGTCTATTCATAACACCGACGATTTTAGAAACGGATTTAGTAACGTTATGAATGTGATCCTGCCATGTAAGTTTATTATCAATTGTAACCCCTAAGAACTTAGTAGAATTTTCACTACTTATGATGGTGTTCTTAAAATTTATGGTAAAACGTGCAGTGTCACCTTTCATGTTATTAAAAACCAATAATTTAGTTTTACTTATATTTAATGATAACTTGTTTGACGCTAACCATTCAGAAACATTTTTTAACTCTGAAGAAACAACTTGGAGGGCTCGACTGACATCAGGATTATGATAATAAACAGTTGTGTCATCGGCAAATAATATAAACTTCAGTAATTTTGACGACTTATACATATCATTGATATATAATATAAAAAGAAGAGGTCCCAGTATTGAACCTTGCGGAACGCCGATATTAATATTATTAAGATTAGAGTCCTTCCCTTTAAAACGGACAAATTGTTTACGATTAGAAAGATAACTTTTAAACCAATCAAATGCCACACCCCGTATTCCATATCTGTACAGTTTGTTCAATAAAATTTCATGATTTATAGTATCAAAAGCTTTAGATAAATCGATAAATAAGGCCACGGTGCTGACTCTATTATCTAGGTTACACACTATATCATCCCGGAAAATCAAACTTGTGAAAAAATTTAAAACTAAAATAAAAAAGAATTAAAAATAAATCATCCAAATCATTATCTTCACTCACAGCATCAGTTTCTACTCGTGAAACATGCGGAAATTTGACCAGGAATAGCAAAAGAGAAGATTGTTTGCTGAATAGTGAAATCGTAATTTGGGGACCATCATTCGTGACAACTATTGGAAATTTGTAATTGCAAAAACTATACCAAAATTGTACTAGTTGTCAGGTATGTAGTGTGCATATGGCCATCCAACTATTGATGAATAGTCTTGGTCTTGGTTTGGTCCCGTGCTGATCTCAAGTGGCAACCCGCGGATGTAACTGGGATATACAAGGTGAATATGGGGGAGGGGGAGGGGTATGATTCATAATTGGGTAAGGGACATAGGCCTAAATAGGCTGTTTGACAGTTGTAAGTTTTATCGTGCATAGGCGTGCGAGGCCGTGACCGAGAGGCAGATTTCCCTTCAACAATTTTTACATTGTGTGCCGAAAATTCTAAAAATCTAAAAATTACAGACATGAAATTCCTGTTTCAGGGCTGGGTACATGCAGCTTAGAACACTCGCCAAGTGTCGATTCCGGACATCTGGAGGGTTTTTAAGGCCCAACATTTTCTTGTACGCTCCGCGCCAACTGATGGTGGCTCTTCGCTAAGATAGTGTACACAATTCAATCATCCATGGATGGCCTTGCCCGCCCCCTTGTAAAAATTTCTGCGGACGCCCATGCCCCTGGTGGGGTCCAGGGCAACACCCCGGTGGGCGTTCAGGAAGCGAAGCCCCCGATAGCTCGGCGATATTTACAACATTGGGGTTATAGAACGAAGCATTTCTCTGCCTTCACATGGCATTCGATGAGCATTAAACTGACTTCAAACTTCACCATTATTTCATTGAATTTAGTCTTACAACTGGCTCAAGGTTCCCGTGGCTATGACAATGCATTCGTCTTTCTTTGAGATGAGCAAACATTTCAATTACAGGTTGATTAAACTTTGAATTTTCTCTTATGAACTTCTTTTGAATTGATAGCATAGCTAAAGCGTTTAACCTATCATCATTAGTACTTAGTGTACCAGCTGGGTTAAAACCTACGTGAAGACGATACAGACAGCATGTGCGGCCTATGTGGGCCTAATCGTTTGATTTCCAATTTTTCTTCAAGACTCCTCTTTGAAAATGGACAAGTTTGTAAGCTCTTGACAGTATTTATGTTGCATTCATGTCTCACATTTGAGAGGGTTTTGGGAGCTAGATGAGACTTAACACACGAAGAGCCCGCGAGCACGATTGAGTGCACATGTATACCCAAGCTGCAATACGCATTCTGACCTGACTCACCGTGATTTTGTGGGACCGCAGCATAGTTTTCTACAAAGGATACACACATGGCATGGCTGATTAACGTGTTCTTAGTTACCAATGTATGCAAACAGTGCCACGAAGCGAGACCAGGGAGGGCAAGTGAAAGGCTGCCCGTAGTTCGAAGAAATTGGCCACTCACCTTTCATCATTTCAGCAGATAAGATGTAATAGCGAATGCTCACAACATGTTGAGCGGGGCAGATTGCAATGAGATGGGGGAAACCTGGGGCGCACAATTTTGCTGTGGGGAGAGGGGACATGTGCCCCCTCGTGTCCCCCCCCCCCCATGGCTACGCCACTGCGTGCCAACCGTTCACAGCCACTATATTGTACACGTGCGGATGTGTGAACATAAGGGGCGTTCGATTTAGCGAATCGAGCCATCTCAACTGGTTCACGACAGTCAGCGTTCGATGTTTCGGAAAAGTGATCTTGAACGTAATCAAAACGTCATAACTTGAACCGGCCAAAATGGCCAGTCCTCCGAGGTGGTCTAGTTGACCGTGTGACGTATATTACGTCACATATCGCCCAGAGAAATAACTGGCTGAGCCAGTTGAGCTGGTTCTAGCCTCTAAATCGAACGCTCCTAAATTTTAGTCGGTAACGCTCATAACCTAATGAAATTTTGGTCTGCAGCTATTCACATTATTCAAATCTCAGTGTTGCTGTGGCCCGGGAGTGGCAGCTCCCTGTTGTGGCAAAGGCAAGGCGACAGGAAAGTACGTAGATAGCCTATTCACCCGAACTGAATATCATACTAGAATCGTATATTTGGATTTGTGTTGTGAGGAAAAAGATGAGCCTGAAATAGCTCCCTTGAATATTCTCGTATATGAACATTATGCTTATTTTAGTGTATTTGTCATTGTTGACGTGAAGAAAAAGGAGGGGGACTGAGGCCGTAAAAGATCCCCCCCCCCCAGGATCCGCGCATGCTCAATTTACATTCTTTGTATTTCTTTGTTTTTCTGAAAGTTATTGCACCTTGTACCCAGGTGTGATAGCACTCTTATGGGTTGATGTAATTAATTCAGCCCGGGTGGATGTTATTAATTAAGCCCTCTCTGTGCAAAATGCAAGCAAACAGAAAGTTTTCAAGGTCATAAAAACATTTTAATTGTTAATAAAGGGAAACAAAGCAGGTAGTGTGAGTTGTATACAAAGTCACAAATTATTGAGCAATGGGCAAATTTGTTTTAAGTGGATAAATTTCAATATTTTATATCCTGGCTCATGAATGTCCTATGAAGATTGGAGCTGGACTGTTAGAATTCATTTTTCATGCTGTTTAAAATATTTTGGATTTTTTTTACTTGAGGTGCACCTTATGCCTCTCTCTCTCTCATGTATACACCTTGATGTATTGAAGGATCTCGTACTCCTTTAAAATAGTACAAAACAAAAAAGAAATGTTCGTCTTTGGAATAGCTATAGAACCATGTCAGTTATAAAAGACCCATGTGCTTCATCCTTTCGTGTTGCTCTCTCCAAATGAATCCTTCTGTTTAGTCGGATCAGAGACCCGTCAACATGGATCCTCACTAGGTCAATCCGTAAGGGTTATTCCGTGGGTCTTTTCCTCCCTCAATTACCTCCTATTAACATATGTTATTTCCAACTTACTTGCCAGTCCATCCTGGCATATGTACAATGGCGCTCTAACATGTAGAGGACTGTGTGCTGGCACACAACTCCCGCTCTCCATCTATCCCGCGGAGCGAACTCTGTTCAGCTCCTGAGCTTCCATGACAGGGAACATACCGTACAGCCTGCTACGTAATTAACTTCTTATCTTGCCAAGCATGAGGAAAGTTGCCTCATAAACCTAGCACATATATTACGGTGCACAAGAAAGGTGTATTTTTAATGTTTTCGTTTTATGTATTATTTAGGGTTGTGTTTCAACGTTTGGCCCAACTGGATTTGTGATGTCATAATTTTACCAGTGGCGTGACTACCGGAGGCTTTGGAAGCTTGCGCACCTCATGAAATTACCCAGCCCCAGTCCCCTCCCCGGAACGCCACTGGCGATGGGAGATAAAAATATGAAAATAAAGGATAAATACATCAGATGCAAAATAAAAAGATAACATAGAAAACTCAATTTATTATCTTGTTGTAGACACATTGCTCTTTGTAGACACATTTTCCGATTGCTCTTGCGAAGACTTCAATTGAATGAAAAATCTTTCCTTGATTCAAATCGGTACTTCTTCATCATGGTATGACCCCACCTTTTCTATCAATTGCAATAGACAATGCTTATTTAAACCGAATTAACGTGCTCGTATATGCCCAAAATAGGTAATCTAAATTTAAAGAACTTAATGTCGGTAGTGGCATATTTATGCAGATTAACTAATCTTTTGAAAACAAGCTTGAATGTGAGATCATGTCATAAATTAACACCAAAAACTGATAACATCTCTTTAAGGGTGAGGCTCACTGGGAGGCAACTGACTGACGCCGAGAGCGACCATTGGTTTGCCTGGAGCACCCCGTCAGAGAATTTTTTGTACGATTGCGAGTCAGGGACCTATAACGTATACACTTTGACCTATTTCTAATTCGTTATAACGGATTACAAATTCGTTATAATGAATTTCAAATACGTATTATTAATTCCTTATAATGAATTTCGAATTCGTTACAATGGATTACGAATTCGTTATAACGGATTTCGAGCTTTCAACCCGAGGGGTTAAAATTCAAAATTTCTGTTCGCTTCGCGCCAACTGATGGTTGCGCTTCGCTAATTAGATGGTCTTTCTGGCTGAAATTTAGTTTCCAGTGAACGTTTCTCTGCATATGAAAACCCAAATTAGCGACAACTTAAATCCTTTTTGTAAGGCCGGGAAATGTCATTTCTGGCTGTCTGAGGCAGTGTTGTAGTCGAGACCGGGATATCCGAGACCGAGACTGAGACCGAAACCAGAGGGTTTCGAGACTCCGACCGGGACCGAAACCAGGGGTAAAATTCGAGACCGACAAGGTCCGAGACCGAGATCGAATGTACATGTTGCATAGGAAAATAAACTGTCCCAAATTTTGAATACCTTTTACCCACTGTAACTTTAATTATTTTATGCTCTAAAATGACATGTAGCACCAAAAGTGCATTATCATTGATTTTGTCCTTTTTTATCATATGCATGACTGTATGGGACGGGAGGCCGGGGGCTATGGACCCCAATTGGCCAAGACCTTGGTTGCTGAATCAGGCAGACTTCAGTGCCTCAGTGGGGCAGAAATTATGCCTTAGTTGGGGATCTAGAAAACGCCAAAGGTCACCGCCCTTGAGAAAAAGAATCCCTAACGGTTATGGTTTTATGCCATAACAGGGAGCTTCCAGTTGCCGGACCAAACGTAGAAGAAATAACTGTTGAACACTAATGTAAGATTATTTTAACGTAGCCATCATTGCCATACAGAACTCTTTCTCACAAGGGGAGGTGACTTTTTCCAAACTGCCCAACCAGAGCATAACCTCTGCTCCACCGAGGGACCAAAATTCGCCCGACTCGGGAAGGTAATGGTCATTTGTGGGGTGGCAGTCCCCTACCCGGCCACATCCAGTACGGCCGAGGTGGTCCTGCTCATCAAACCAGAGCCAGTGGGTTCTACAGGTCTTTACTCACAGAATAAATATAAAGAGCCTGTCCTCTCACCCCAAAAATGACCTGTTGGTTCAGTTCTTTGATTGGTAGCTAGTTCAAACAATGCATAGTACTAAAGCTGATATTACACAGCATGAACTGTACTCGAGTGTTTTGATTTAAGTACATTGCTCTTTTAAAGTCACCCTGAAGCAATGAACTGAGATTACGACTGGAAGAGGATGAATTTTAGACAATTGTGGGAGGGCATGAATAAAAAGTTTAGGAGCATTAGTGAGAGATTTGGGCCTTTAAGCCCTTATAGATAGAGTGTGTGGACTCATTACATAAATACTTTTTTCCTCAACGATTAGCCTATTTTTCAAAGCAATTGGCGTTTTTGAAGAGTAAACTCAGTCTTTGAGTTTATGAAGGCTCAGTGAAATAAGCAATTTTCTGTGAAGGGGGGGGCATGCACTATGTTGAGTGATTGCCGGTAGGGGGAGGGTTTCACTTTCCGCTTTGAAAATTCTTGGCCTCTTAAAGGAGCTTAAATACAAAATATTGCAAGATTTTTAATTTTACATGAATAGTCCTGAAAGTTGAATTGTGGTGGTTAATGGGGTAAAAACATTTTTTGTCTTTATATGCAATCAGATGCCATGTATCCTACCGGTGCCTATTCGAAGTAAAATTTGGTTTTAAATTGGCATACTTTTAGGAGCCAAAATAATAGAACATCAGTGATTGGCTTACGGACACGGGAGAATGTCAGTTTTTTTTTCATTTTTATGCACGAAAAAGGTTATTCTACCATAAATACAATACTATCTAACTTGAGCTCCACCATCAGTTAGTGTGGAGAGGAAAGAAAATTTCGCAAAATCTTTACTCCTCAAATGGGCGAAAATTGTGTTATCATGCTTTAAAAGTGTATCTAAATAGTCTTTATTTTTGGCTTTTACTGGCAATAATAAAAAACCAGCAACTTACTAAGAGATCACAAATTTATGACAAAATGTACCATAACATTAGATGAAATGGCATTTAATGTTCAGTGGGAACAACAACGGAATTAAAAATATGCTAATAGTTCCCTATTGCAACTCTTGGCTAAATTCAAGATCCACTGAATTGATGCAGTTGTGTATGTAACTGTCCGAACTTCCGACAATAAATGGTTTTACTCCTAACGCCTGTTGCATGATAATTGTAAAACTATTGCTCACCGCACCTCAACAGCCTTCACTCCCTGCTTCTTTCTCGTACGTCTTTACCGGCTGTGGAACGAGCCTTAGGGATGGCCCTACCCCTTTTAAACGTTTTTGTTAAAGTTGGTGTCCTGAAATGCATTTTGGTGCCACATATGCTACCTTCTATGGGGAAGGGGGTGGGGTGGCATGGGCCAATGCCCCTCCCTGGGTACTTCAGTGGTGGGGTAAGATAAAATTTATTGATGTTCCATCATAAAATAACAATGAACAAAAAGCATTCACTCAAAAGTTGAATATACATAAATCATAAATACTTTTTGAGAATGCTGGCTTGTGATTGGTCGGTTACCCATGTTCTAATCCAGTGTAGAGACATAGGGTGTATGGAGAGAAACTTTTTGATCAACATGACTATAAACACAGCTTTGCTGACACGGTATATGTAGGCTTGACTACATAGTTTTAGGTCACATACATAGCACACATACTGTCCCAACTACTTCAAAATGGTGCCTGACGTTTTAAGCAATTAAGGCATACGCCTGTAATTAACCCCATAACTGTCCAACTTAAAATGTAAATATATTTGGTTGACCGCAATGTTGTGTGTACATTGAAACGAATAAACTAGATCCTGATCAGATTCAGACCTTCAATTCAGAGAATATTAAGTGAAGGTCTTGTTAGTGTGAAAAAGTCCACATAGGGCTAGGCTTCGACCCCGATCGTGTAAATATTGACATGGTACACTGTTGATGAGAAAAAGACATATAAGTAGGACTACATGACTTCCTAGGCTTAGGCCTACCTCAGTTAGACTCGAAACCTCCAGCCTATCTGGAGCAATGAAAAAAAAAAAAAAACAGTTTTGAAATGAGTGCCCGAGTATAACGTTACTCACTAACCGTAGAAGCTCATCTCGCATATTCCATACATAAGGCTTGGTCAAGTATTCTGGGCACCATTAGCAATGTAAGGAAGTTTAGCACCAGAATCGCTAAAGGAAACGCAGATGTGATAATATTAAGAAGAGCCTTAGCCAGCCCAAGTAGTCTGCCTACTGCATCGACAAACGTCGTCAAGATTGTGATAGATTCTCTCTGCGATGAAAACTTTAGGAATTGCGACAGCCACCGGCAAATATGGCAAATATGTCTGGTTCCATAAAGTTCCACTCAAAAACGTCAAGCTAGTTTACTGACTCAGCCTCATTTCGAAAACAACGTAACGCTTACTGTATTTGAAAGGCTAGACTCTGACGTTGTTAGCCTAACGTTAGTTGTTTAGTCTGTTTTCAACAACGTATAGCAGGACGTTAGCGTGTCAAAGTCAAACGTCACAATGAGCAATATAAACCAAACCACAGATTCTCAAGCTAGTGTATAATTTTAGTGGAACTATTTACGACTATAGTCCCAAATCCAAGAGAAAAATCGTTCCAAATATGACCTCGTTCAAGACTTCCAAAAATAACTTATTAGTCGAATAGACGGCACAAAGTAGGCCTACGACTGTATCACTATGAGTCATGAATGTTCGGCTTCGCCTCGGGTCTCTCAGCCCATATGCGTGACGTCATAGCCTGTTCAAATCTGATGTAGAGACATGGGCACCATTGACTTAATTCCCTAAGTAAAGTTATCTATGTATCTTGCAATGTACGTAACACTTAAACTTATTATTTTTAGACATTATTTATCGTATTTAAATAAAAAAGTAAAACAACAAATTTTTGCCCGGTTTCGAAGCGAGACCAGGACAATTTTCGAGACCACAAGGGTCCGATACCGAGACCGAGACCACAGGGTGTCGATACCGAGATCGAGACCAGGAAACAGCCGGTCTCGAGACCAAGACAGATCTCGAGCACTACAACACTAGTCTGAGGGGTACGATTTTTCAAAATTTTCTGTACGCTCCGTGCCAACCCATGGGTGGCGCTTCGCTTGAATAGTCTTTCGAGAATTACCTTTTTCGGGCAAAAAGTCTTTTGCCCCCAAACGGAAATGCTCCCGAACGCCTTTGTCAGAGATTATGTATGCCCTACTTGGGGATCTAGAGTAGGGCAAAAGTCACCGCCATCCCCATCCGAGAGAAGGAGTCTCGTGGCGTTCTACATCAGGTTTTGCCCGTCAAAAGGGGTGGATGTAAGTGAAAGCACTCCTTACCGACCCGTGCATTAGTGCCACATCCTTGATTTAATTTCACTTTGTTGTCATAGCAACCCTTCAAGTTCTTATTGTGTTTTGCTTTTTAAAATCATCAAATTTGAAGTATTTCCGTCTTCAGTCCTGATAGAGTTGATTTAAAGTACGTCATTAAGCTTTCAGACAAAATTTCCCTCTAATATGAAACCGACCAGCATAATTTCTAAGTTGCTCAAGAAGCCTGTACTGCAAAAAATGTTTAATTACAGAAAATAGAATACATTGAAACAAAAGAATACATAAAATGTCTATCAACTCTTTGAGGGCACTTCTACATGTTCTTTTTGTAAAGCAATAGAATACATAGAGAGGTGTTGTTTACTCATTTACAGTACTTTTTATGTGTTCTTTTTGTATTTTTTTTTTTGTATTTTTCTTCTGTCATTGTACACAATCTTCTTTACAGTTAATTTCTGTTCAGTTCACTTTATTTCCCCATATCAGAGGCATTATAGACTAAAAAATGTACAATGTTAAACGAGATAACGTATCAAAGGCACTAACAACACCAGCGAAGATACAAATTCATAGCCTTTGAGGAAAGAATAAAACAAGAAAAAAATATTAACAAAAAAAAGTAAAAAAAAAAACAATAAAGTAAACCTGAACAATAACACCGTCTTAGAGGTCCTATAATGAAAGCCGGGGTCGGTGGTGACCGTCGGTAAACGACGGTGACCAAAGGGGATTATTTAATGACCTACGGTGACATTCCGGGGGTTATGTAATGACCGGTGGCTCATCGTTGACCTCATACCAGTGTAACTTGGTTGATCCTGGTCCATAACCACTTTCAAGAAGGCTGCATCCATGGACTGGTACCTTGTTCTGCGCTACTCAGCTGAAACGAACGAAACGGACCGTATCTCCTGAAACGGAACAACTTCCTGGAATTGACAAACAGATTCCCAAAGTATCATTGCCGAGGATCCATTCCAGTCTAATTTTTAAGTTTTTGTACTCTTCAAATAAAATGCAGTGAAATTAGGGACTGATCTAAACTTAAGACCCAACATTCACTCCATAAAAGAAAGAGGGTGACTTTTTTTCTCGATTGAAATTTTTTGGTTCAAAGTTACATTGGTCCTGTTCTAAAGGAGTGAGTTTTTACTCTAAAAATTTAGAGAGTGTGCTAGATCCCCTTTTCAAGTTATTGATAGTAATGGATTTACTAAATGAACAGATGATTGTATAAAAGAATTAAATAAGGAAATAATAAGCCAATAGAAAACATAAGTTTTCCCAGGCAGACTTACCATCTGAAGGTAATTTACGTCATGCATACATTTGGTCAAACAAACATCATACACGTGTTTTTATATGTATATTAATGCTAATGAACAAACATGTGATTGTATATGCGGGTATGCTTTTCCAAAAATTCCAAGTGTACCTCAAGTCTAGACTTTTTAAAAATATGTATTTATAGGTTACAAAATAAATCTTACACAACTTCTCCCGCTGTCATAGATCATTCCATTTTTAAGATATCAGATCTTGAAATTTATTCAATAACACAAAATAGTCCGTTGCTCAATGATTTGTAAATTACTTGCTGTACAACTCACATTACCAGCTTTGTTTTTCAATGAGGGTGAAAAAGTTTTTATGACCTTGGGAACATCTTCTTTGCTTGCATAGCATGTTGCACAGAGGCTTAGTTTCCTGGCACTCAGCCCCGACATCTTTTCGTTCTTTCTTGTGAGAAATCCACCAGGTCCGTAGCCAGACAGTTTACTGAAGGGCGTAAATTTTGAAGGGACAAACTTTTTTCCCGATAGGCACACGTGGAAATTCTAGAGGGCGAAAAATTACAACGTAGGGCCTTTATCCCTATTGACCTTGGATGCGAAAGTGGAACGCATAAAAGAAACCATATAATGTTAGGTGAATAAGACGCATGGTCCGATCTCTAAGGAATGTCACGAAATTTTGATGAAAACTCTATCTCATCTTCGACACATGAAACGTGCGGTATACGTTCTTCCAATCAAATTTAAAATTTATGAAACCCAGGTGTATGTTGAGTTGCAGTTTAAGTATGTGTTGTTTAATTGTGAGCAAGAAGTCTTTTTTACAATTTCAATTGAAACCGTACGTTAGGTCAAGTTTCAAAAGAGAAGGCCTCATTTCGTTGGAGTATGATACTTCCAGAACTTGCAACGTTTCGAAAAATCTTCATACGCTACGCTTGTTCTTGTATAACACAGTCGGCCACCGCCATAGAAATTGTAGTGTATTGTACAGAAAAGAGGGAACAGAATATTTAGAGAAACACATTTGAAGCTAGAAGGCCAAAATTATCATTGTACTCCACGGGCTGGATCTTGACCAGTTTCCCATGACTCTCTCCTCACTTGGGTATAGGTGAAGCACCTACGCATGCACTGTCGTAACATTTTGTTTCCAATGTAAAGACGTTAAGGGCATCTGAAAGCTACCATACATCTTCACGCCTTAAAAACCTCACCCATTGATATTGACTCTTCAGTTAGATTCCTACAGTCTATTAATATATTGAGATTTAGACGTAACTGAAGATTTGACGTTATCAGATCATCAGTAGATCCAAAATGATTTTGCCCGTAATTTTGGCCAGTTTTATCCTAGGCCTTGGACATCTCACCGCTATAGCCAACGCCGTGGAAGTAGAGGCAGCTCATTTCGAATGGATTGGTGTAATGTCTTATCTTGTCATCGACAAACAAGTGGCCCAGGATATAGTCGACAGTTACAACGGCTCTCCTTCGGATGAATGCAAAGGTATAACATGTAAAGAAATGTTAACGTAGTACTAATTTTATTTCTTCATTGAATTATCCTCTAATTTAAGTCTTTTTCATCCGGTCGGTTGCTTTTGTGGATCCTTCGAAGAAGTAGTTTAACGGCTCATGCGCAGTAAGTGATTGCCCCAGGGCAAGTTGTCCACGATCTTCAACGGGGAAGGGATGTAGTCTGAAGCCCCTACAAAGGCGATGAATCTTATGGAAGGCAAACTTTCAGTAACTTGGGTTTTGTTTAAAATAGATTGAGTAGTATTCGTGCATGGGGTAGGCATGAACTCCAAATAAGCAAATTCATGAATTTTCTGACTAAATTAGCCTTTTCACAACGATTTAAAAATTTTATGATAAAATGTTATATAAGGACGATATAATGATATTTTGAGCTAAACGAGCTTTAATCAAGGGAGGGAGGGTGGGAGGGCCATTACTATAATGTTTAGGATTCATTCGAAGTACCAGTCAAATCCTATTAAACCTTGGTTACCATTCACACCCAATCCCATATGATTGTGTAGCATAGTCTATATCCCATACTAGGCAGGGAGTTAGATTTGGGGAGTAAGTCGTTACGGTACTGTTGAACAACCAACGATACGCATTACTTGCGCCACAGAAGCCAAAGTACCCACCTTAGTCCTGTATTGCATAACCAAATGCAAAAAAAAAAAAAAAAAAAAAAAAAAAAACGTAAAAGAAAAAGAAAGAAAACAAAAAGAAAAAAAAAAGAAGAAAACAGGTACCGGTATTTATTTGATATTCTTACGTAGCATAATGCCTCAGTCACATTACCTCCGCGTGCCGGCCGATGAGTAGAAATCGGCCGATGTCTGACATCGGCCGGGCGCCGGGGGATTTTTACCAAATCCCACCGACATCTTTCATGTGGTCACATTGCTCCGGTCACCGCTCGGTCGCCGCCAGGTGACCGGCCGATGGTTTCTCCATCAATTTCGCCGGGCTCCGGCCGGTGTCCTTTAGGACGTCTGCAGGTCACCTGCCGAAAACCGGCAGGGCATCGGCAGATGTCCGACTGGACATCGGCTGGCACCCGGCCGATTAACTCATCTGCCGGTCCCTGGCAGTGCCCTGCCCGAGCGCCCGCAGGATGCCGACCGGGAATCTAACGGTCGCCCTTCACATCGGGCGATGTCCGGTCGGGTGCCCGCCGATGTACACACTTTTTCCGATATATCCACCGGCGCCGATGTCCCACCGACGTCGGCAACTCATCTGAAAATTTTAACCCCGCGCAAAAACTTCACCCCGCGCCGCCCGATGTCTAAAAATCGGCCGTCGAGGCAAATTCGTCGGCCGATCATCTGCAGGGCGCCTGCCGATGTCGCCTATGTCTGGCCGATTTAGGTCCTGCCGGCGCCCGGGCAGGCGCCTTTTCGGACATCGGCGGTAATGTGACTGTAGCATAAAGGATAGACTTTTAAAAATCGAAGATACGCTGAGTAGATTTATTTTGCCCGTTGCCTTTCCGAAGCCGTTGATTGCCGTTGATCTGAAGAGTTCCCAGTAATACCTCCCGCCAGAACTACGCCAACGTTACGTGTTCAAAGCTATCAAAACACGCAATTTTGCATTTTGTCATTCATCTTTTCTTTTTATGTATTTAATAAGGCTGAAAGAAACAATATTTGAAAATTAAATTATTGTTTGAAAAATATGGACTTGAGAGAATGCCCATGTATCAAATAATGCGGTTACCATGCAGCTCTTGATAAAAACCAAGAGCACGAATAAATTATTAAAAAGATCATAAGTCCATTTTCTGAAATATCAACAAAATTAAGCCACATTTAATTAACAATACTGCCACAATACGTCATTATGCAGTAAATTCACATACATTTTTACAAAAGGTTTACACATATTTTATTAGCTCGAAGCAAATGCGTAAACACATCTGGAACTGGTTGATCATTGTAACTTTTAGGCTGCTTTGAAATCTCTGCATGTGTAAAAAAAGCTTTAAAAAACAGTGTGCATTTTCTGCAACCTCCAGCCAGGTGAAAATATAAGGAAATAAAGACTAACTTACACCTTAGAAAACGTGTTTAGCAGCACTTATTTTGTCCCTGGTAAATACGTTTAAAGTCTAAACATGTTTAGCTGTTAAATAATAAATATTTAGCAATTAAACGCGTTTAAAAACCAGGTGCTTATGAATTA
The DNA here is from genome assembly GCA_037179385.1 of Holothuria scabra. Taxonomy (NCBI): domain Eukaryota; kingdom Metazoa; phylum Echinodermata; class Holothuroidea; order Aspidochirotida; family Holothuriidae; genus Holothuria; species Holothuria scabra. The sequence goes on from CM074198.1 coordinate 14,122,651, forward strand.
TACACGAGCGTTTATCATCAAAACGTGTTTACAAATTCAGGACAAAACATGTTTAGAATCATTTTTATTCTTGAACACCTTTCTTTAGAGTGTGTGGGTGAATCCATTTAAGGAAAACATATAGTTGTAGTAAGGGAATCCACCTAACTTTGGCGTAACGACTTCTATATACAATTCAATGCAGAAAAATGGACAAGTTTTCATTGACTCAACGTTCATGAGGTAACTATATAAAATACGTCATAACTTGCGAAATGAGAGGTATCTCAATGTAACTTGTACATCATTACACCCTAAAAACGAAAGAACCAAATAAATTTCAAGCAGAGTGCCTAGTGACCACTTCAGCACTTTCAACCGGAAAATTAGATCAATTTTCTTTCAATCGTAATTAACTATCTAATTTGTGAAATTTCTCCGAAAGAAACCCGAAGTGAATGTTTTTTGACCAGGTTGGTATCAAAGAGAAGCGCAAGATGACCACAGTAGAGGTTATTTTTCTTTTAATCAACAGCACAAGCTGCTTTAACTTTAACAACCTAAAAATGACGCCACCTGTCTCCGATTCAGCAACACTGCATTACACAAACCTTTAGGAACATAATAATGTACAGTAAGATGCAGATATAATATAAAGTTATGTCATGGCAGAGTCAGCTTTCAAGTTCCATGCAAGTTTTATGCACGTTTAAAACGGTGTTTAGGAATTAAGCGTGTATAATTCTGTGTAATAGCTAAAGATGTTAGAATTTGTATGTATACAGCCATATGAAACCAGATATCTCATTATTTAAGGTATACTTACAAAGTTTAATATGTTCATGTCAAATTAGAGTTAGCTTGATAAAATGACCTGTCAAATCTCCCACTTAAATTTTAGAAGGTCGTTTGAAACCAGATATTAAATCACCTGGTAAAAGAATGTATCAGAAGTACATGTTCAATTAATAAATCATACTTATTTCGAGTCATTCTTTTTCTGCAGTTATCTCTACAAGCAACGTGAATCGATTTTATTTGTTTTTCAACTGATTTCTGTCAATGTTCAGAACAATATTATAGTTCACATATCGTCAAGGTGTAGGTGCTCGAGTCAATATGTCTTTATGAGGCAGGGATAACTTTTGGCACAGTTTAGAATATTGGACCAAGTTAGCGTAATTTTCATACGTCTCGAGAGAGAAAGAGAGAGAGAGAGTCATGGTCTGCAAATATGGGTTAAGTCTCATTTGCCCAAACGAATCCATTCTTTTTGTCGTAAGGGGGGGGGGGGACCAATGCCCCGATATATTATTCACCTTGCACTCTTAAGGGACAATGGCGATTCCCAAAAAGGAAAATTTTTCAAATACTCCTATCACGTTATGCCCGAAATATATATGCCTCTTAAAAGCTACACATAACTTAGATGTAACTGGTGAGACACGGGAAGTGTCGGTTTCGGCAATACATGGATCTCATGGTTCTCTGCATTGTCTTAGATTTAGTTACACTGCCGTTATCTCTTCACTGCTCAAGTGCTAGGGCAATGTTTAGCGCTCAAATAGCCACCTATCTAGTTAGAACGTTTAGTTCTTGACCATGCCGATGAACAGGCGTTATAATTTGATAGGCATGTGAAAGCCTTAAAGCTTACAAAGTACAAATCGCGTCGCAAATAGTAAAATGGGAATTTGCACAAGTTAAAAGAAAAATCATCAATAAACACTATTACCCGGAAACTGCCACGGATTACGATCAGTCTTCACTTCGTCACTTGACACATCAGACCTCAAACTTATATACATGGACAGAGCATATAACGTGTACGCCCTATCCGTAGATGGTCGTCACCGGCTCGGACAAAAAAGGCGCACCAAGATGGCCGCCGTGAAGCTATAAATCGTCTGATTTGGCAAAGACTCTGTTATTTTTTAAACACAAGTTAAACGTGAATGGAAAAAAATATCACATTGCTGCAATAAGTGAAGTGATTTCGGCCTTACCTTGCCATATTTAAAAAAAAATTAATTTTTTTGCAAAATATCGAGATATACTTGAACAAGTCCAAACTTTCACACAAAACCATAGCAGACGGCCATTTTGGTGCGCTCTTTCTCACATTACGGTAGAGACAATATACCGTGCAGTATGCTCTGTCCTTGTACAGGAAGTCCGTGCATCACACAAACCCAAACATAATTGAGTGGGATAACTCAATCGTATAGGCCATTCGCCATGTCTGATTCATCAACAAGGCTGAAAATTCTTATGACAAAAAAAAAAAAAAAAAAAAAAAAAAAAATGAGGTATACATTTTTCTGGACTAATATTGCTTGCCTCGGTTGATAAGAATGCATGCAATTTTTTAATAAGTACCGTAGTAGTTTCCATTATTTTCTTGTATTAATTGGTTCTCTTCCATCAGGCCCTAAACTTTATGTTCCTGAGGCCAGCGTGTTCCCAGACCTAATCACCAGTGATCAACATGTAATGTATGTCGACTTTGGAATGGTAAGATCGAATGATTTTGAAGAATTTACGCCACATATTTCGACTTATGGGCCGGAGTCAGGATTTATGCTGCCTTTCCTCTCAAGTACGCCCAACGGTGAACCGGATGTTACGCTTGCTTTGACGCAGTTTTACCAACGAGACCGAGGAGAGGTCCCCAGGTCCAGTACTATCATAGCCCCATTTATCCCCCTCGACTTCATCTCCTTGACCGACGAGGGGTCGATTTGGATAAACGGGAACGACGTTTTTGAAGTTTCCTTTGATTTCCCTGAACCTTGCACTACGCCTCAGGGTGGTCTGACTGAAGCCTTTGAAGCCTACGCCAATACTGAGTATGAGCTTGGCGTGTCCGGCCCAGATTTACAGTTTTGCGACCGTAACCCTGTTCAAAATGAGTATTGCAAAACTTTGCAAAGCATCAAGTGTGGTCTACAAAGTGCTGCACCGAACATATGCCAAAAGTATATTCGAAATAATGTAGACATATGTGATGCTACAATGGTCGTTGAAAAAATGACTGAAGGATTCCGTAAGTTCATAGGTTTAGGCGACGGCGAGGTCCAAGTTGTACACGCTAAACGGGTCATTGGCTTAGACATAACTGCCTCTTATGTGTATCCATGCTTGTGAAGAGAATAAACGACTGCAGTACCTATCAGTAGTTCCCATCCCCTTGGACCGGGTGACCGGGTGAACCCTTAATTTTTATGCCATCGTCTAATGCCTCCCTGATAAAAATGAAGCGCCAAAATTAATGTATCATGTTTGTATTAACCAGGGAGCTCCCGTATTAACTGTTCTCCCATAATATGTTCCTCTGTCCGTACAGTTGATTGTAATGCAACACTAATTTTCTATTGTCAAGGGACTTTCCTGGATACCCCCTGTTGTAATTCCAAGTACCCACATGGGAATCGGGACTGATAATTGCTTACCTTTTACGATTTCTGCTATTTGAACTTCTGTAAGTCTTCTAATACATAATTCTTCGAGGAGGTTGCTGGGGTTTATTGTTAAAACTGCATGATTTGATATTGATTTAACCTGTATTCGTTGTATGTCATGTTGGTGAATTTTAAACTCAATACTAAGACGCCGATCATTCGTGGTTGCAATTAACTCTTATGTGATAAAGTTAGTAGCTCAAATTCTTAGTACCTAGAGGCTTTTCATGTGACGTCATAATTATGTTGGAGTACATGTAACTACTTAGTAGACCACACTCAATTCGCTTGTTCGTTGCATGTGTACACATCGGGTATACCATAAAGTATAATGTGCAGTGCGTAAATGCCATGTTCATATGGCATGAATGTCGTCCAACATGGCGGATCCGTGACGTAATTGCAAAGTCTCTAGAGAGAAAAGAGACAAGTAAAAGCAACCGAATTAAAAAAAAATCTACTTGCCAAACATTTATTCGTCTTTACCCATCAATCAAACAATTGGTTTTTACAGTGAGCAGAAACTACTGTGCCAGATTAGTAAAATTTGAATAAGTTATCGAAAATTTCATTGCAAAAAGTTTTGATCGAATCAAGAATTAAGAATAGAACTTTTTACCTTGTTTCTCTGGGTAATTTTATCTTGTGGTAATTAACACTAATTTTCTGCAGTAGCGCATCATTGCATGCGGTTTTATATTCTATTTCTATCCATAAATGAAGTTATTTAAGTGTATACTCCGTCTTCCATCGTTTAATTAAAATGTTTGACAATTTCTGGACTCAGTGAAAATGTTGTTTGTTCTTTAGCATCTGTTGAGGTACCTCTTGCTCTACACTACTGCTCGACAGCTGAAACGAGTGAAACGTACCGTACCTCCTGAACCGAACAACTTCCTGGAATGGACAATCAGATTTCCACTGTATCGTTGCCGAGGAGCCATTTTAGTTTAATTTTTAGTTTACGTACTCTTCAAATACAAAAGAGTGAAATTAGTGACTGATCTAAACCACAGACTCAATATTCACTCTAATAGGAAAACAATGGATTTTTCTTGTTCAAAATTTTTCAGTCCAAAGTTACATTGATCCCTAACTTGGTTCTAAAAGAGTGAGGTTTTACTCTGAAGAATAAAGAGATTGTGCTAGATCCGTACAATTTATTGATACAAGGGATCAAGTAAATAACCAGTTGACTGTGTAAAAGAATTAAGGAAAGCATAAAGCCAATAGAAATCAAATCTTTCCCATCGGCAGACTAACCAATCGGAAGCCAAGTCTACACGATTCACATACATTGGTTAAACAAATAATTATTCACCTGTATGACCATGCATGCTAATGGGAGAACGTATGTTGTATAGACTGCTTTTCCAACAAATTAAAACAACGTTCAACATGTGGGCATATGAAGGTTTCAAAACTTTTAGCTGTATATTTCATCATACCAAACAAGTGTTCAAACACATGCATGACGATGTATAGCCATGGAACACCCTCTTCCTTTGGAAGGATGGAAACCGACATCAACAAACGCAGACAGCTGGTTGGTCAACTAATTGGATATGGGCGTGCCATTAACTGCGTGTTGCCTTCCAATCCTCAGTACACAAATATCAGTTGTGCAGCAACGTTGACATTAGGTGCGTTCGATTTAGCGGCTCGAGTCGGCTCAACTGGCTCAGCCAGTGATCGATCTTTCTGAAGAGTTATCTTAACGTCATCAAAACGTCACAACTTGAGCCGGCCAAAACGACCAGCCCTCCGAGGTGGTCTAGTTGAGCCGATGACGTATTCTACGTCATATTTCGTCCAGTCAAGAAACTACTTGGGCCAGTTGAGCCGGCTCGAGCCGCTAAATCGAACGCACCTATTGTTATTCTTTTCAACTAAATGACGTCAGTGGTGATGTTAATGCATATGGTCTGTCATGAAACATCTAGGGCTGGGAATTATATTCGGTTTTTTGTCAACACTTGGGAAATCTCCCAATGATAGAACGAAAATTGGTGCACTTTCTGCACTGAATATAGTATAAAATGCACAATATATATATAGAACCATTTGCATTTTAGCTCTTCTAGACAGCAAAAGAAAAAAGGAAACAAAGTTATGGGACACCCATTTTTCTTGTCGAAAATGGAAACAATGAGTCGATTTTGTCCCCTGACACCAGAACCCTGACTACACCCCTTCAAACTTTCTGATGTACCAAGATCTGTCTGTAACTTGTCATCAGTCACTGCCTTTAAAGGGCAAAAGAAACCGTTCCCAACTTATTTTGGAACAACAGGTAAATCTCACAATTTTCTCATCATTTATCTATAAAGAATCTTTAACATTGTTTTCATTACATAATATCATTATTGCATATGCAACGTAAACCAAGCAGTTACACCCAAAAACACATCTGAGGAGAGGAAGCATTGTCACGTGGCTCTCAATAGCCAACCATTAAACAGTCTACTATATTAAGTCTCATTACCATGCAGAGCGCACGATGCGACCGTTTTGCTCGAAATGACAAATCCCTGTTTCCCCAAGTTTCATCATCTTCTTCCCAATGAGAACTAAAATACTCAAATGAAGATTTCGATTGCTCAGTATCACTGAAAATCCTTTAGCTTAAAACATCGGCAAATAACCCGCAGAAAGCCTTAGCTTTACTGCAAAATGGCCTTTGCGCACTGAATTCAAAAGACAAAGGGAAAAACGACGAACGGAACCCCATAGTAGGTAAACTTGACACGGACCACCCTTATATCCCCCACACACCTAAATAAATGGCTCGTCAAGACCAAGTTTTGCAGGACAATGCCCCAAACAAGGCAATTTGTCTCTTGGTATTTCCAAGCCATGAGAATATCCATGCGTTTGAAACTTATCTTATTTGTTTGGAATCGACCAGGTTAGGAAATGACCGTGTGGAGGGAGTGGGGGTGTTGTCCAAATATACAACACCATAGTCATGTTGAAGGTTGAACTTTATTTGAACCCCTATTCCAGAGAAAAGGGGGTGGTATAGTTAATTTATGCAATATCAAAAGGTCATTTTAGATGCAATTTGGCAAAGCAAGCAGTCTACAGAAAATACATGCATTTTTTAAAAGTTTACAGAGGTTGACAGATACGATGTTTTTGTCCTTGATTTAAGGGTACAAGAAGGTAGCAGGGTCATATCATCGCCTTATACTGCATGTTTTCGGTACACTCCCCCAAACCATGCAACCATATTTAGTGTAAAGTAACGTTGATGTAGTCCGGGGATCTTGCGCAGCCGGAAACAGAAATAACACACGGAGAGTTCCACTTGGTTTTGAAATGATTTATTCGTTGATTGAGTTCCAAAGGAATTTGATTATTCAGCCGGCAAAAAAGAATCATTAAAATTTAACAATATACATGGTGACTAACATTGCAGGTTTACCCTTCAGTGTCTGCTGCACGAGTGCGAGCTGCTTGCTAACCTCGTGCGAGATCGTAACACATACTGTCCCCTGATTGGTTTAAAGTTGTTACGCACTCAATGAAATTAATATTTGTGAATGTGCTGATCTAAATGACCAACGAGGAGGCTGTGGAAGGTGAAACTGGCCACACCCTGAAAACATGAGTTGTAGCGTACACGTGGAACTAAGACGAAGTAAAATCTCACGTTCAGCGGTAACACGTGGCGGGAAAGAAGGAGGACCCTGGGAATCTAGGACAAAAGGAAGGAATAATTGCTCGTAAACAAGATGGCGTTCCTGTAAAAGGTCATGAAGGGTGCACCATACTACATGACATTGGTCATATCACCATATTTTGACACGAGATCTGCCATGTTTTGCTTCCTGCTCCCCTGAACGCTTATCATAATATAGCATTTTGTTGACATTAAATTTTGAAGACACTGCGGATCACCCTGCAGTTTTATCATTTGTCATGTACTGTGTGACTAAGGCTAAAAAATATTTCGCCTTCTAACAAATACCTAAGAGCTGCCGTACTTGATTTGGAGAAGAGCAGTTCTTGATTTGGGTTACTTCGGTCTCACACTTTTTGACTGGATTGAAGTTCTGAAATCCGATGCCAATGTTTTAATCTTCCCTATGCGTTTCTCCATGTTCGTTAATCCACTTTCTGACAAAGGGGCCTTCCTTTAAGATCTAAAAGCCAAAACAAGACCAGATTTTCTCTGCGAACAGCCAAATACTGTACTCTAAACTTCACTGGCAGTTCTCGCTGTTAACAACGAGCTTTTATCTGGCTAATAACAGGTCCCTGGCTATAATACTAGAAATAGTCAAAGCGCAGAACAATAACGAGCATTTGGAAACAAAAGTTGTTCTTACCTGTGTTAGGTGTATTTGTAGGCTGTAACATTTTCAGAAAGGGCGCCAGCTATTAAAGGAACTTTTGGCCAATGAGAGTCAGAAGTGCTAAAACACCACTAACTATTAAACCACTGACTAGCATACTAAACGGAAATCATTCACATACCCCTCGATTATCCTTGCAGATTTTGGTAATACTGCCGAACGGAGGGACTCATTTATATACGAATCGATGAACCCAAAGGTAAATATTGTAGAGCGGGCAATGAAGAAAAAAGTAATGTTAGTGTACCTCAGGTCAAAAAATACAAAAATATATATATATTAAACAGTTTGAAAAATGAATTCTAACAACTCTCATCTTCATAGGACATTCTTGAGTCGAGGTATAAAATGTTGAAATTTATTCATTCAAATTAAAATGGTTCATTGCTCAATAATTTGTAATGTCATTGTTGTACTACTCTAGTTACAATCTTTGTATTTCTTTTTTCTGAAAGTTACTGCATCTTGTACCATATAAAACTCTTCCTCCTATGGGGTGATGTAGTTCATTAAACCTTCTCTGTGTATCATGGTATGCGGGTATTCAGGGAGTCTTCAAGGTCATAAAATATTTTCAATTTTAAAGGGAAACCAAGCAGGTAATGTGTGTTGTACCATAATTCACAAAGTATTACGCAATTGACTAACTTGTTTTAAGTGGATAAATATTAACATTTTATATCTCAGCTCAAGAATGTCCTATGAAGATGAGAGTTAAACTGTTAGAATTCATTTTTTCACGCTGTTCAATATATTTTTTCACTTGGGGTACACAAAATTGGTAAGCCTTTTTTTCTATAGAGTTTCTATGTAAACCAAATTCTCCAATATCAAGATCGTAAAATAATTATTTTTAACGTTCACCTCCCCGAATATTCTTCGGATTGAAATTTGTCAGGTGAAAAATTTCGCCCGATCTCAGTTTTGATTTAGTGGTGTGCTAAATTACAACGCACCTAACTGAGACACAGCACTGGAATATGTGTAAATTACAACCTAATACTCAGTAATAGTGTTAAAGTTTACACTGACGATCATTTCAGTTTTAGAATAGTAACTACAAGTGTTTATTTATGGGGATAGGCATTAACCAAAGGCAGACGAGTGTGGAACTGAGGATAAGGGACTCAACCTAATGAGCGTTTGAGAGTAATTCCGAATCAAGTCTCACTCATAATAGAGATAGTGCACCGTCTTGTTGGATTTGGTTAGTTAGGAATAAATTATTGTTGGTTCGCGTCAAAACTCCAAGTAAAAGGATGCAAAACCACGTGATAAATACAAACAGCAGGAATGGTGCAACCATACAACTGATATAACTAGTATAATAAGTAATAATAAATCTTAAGGATCACGAGTCGATTACTGTTTTCTAAGCGCTAGTAAAGCATGTAGGCGGATGTGATTATAATGTAAGCATGCCCGCAATGCATATTCTGTACACAACAACAGAAGCGACTATTTGCTTTAATATTTTGTAGTGTACACAGATCAGTCAAATCTGTGCATGAACCGACCAATCAACCAATCTTTAGTCATATATCATCACAAATTAGTCAAATAAGAGTGACTAACTTGGTTAGTCAATTCAGACACCACGAAGCTAATTTAAAATCAGGCCTTGAAGGGAAGTTATTTTACGAGTGACCCCGAATGTTGGAGAGGCCTTTGACTTACGAATTATAACACTTCACGTCGTGTGGCAGTCAACTCAACATTTTGGAAATTTGGATCAAATTTGGCATTTCTTGTAAGACCAGTTCAGATGGAATAATCGTAGTTGCTCTTGGACGAAAAAACCAACTTATTTTGCCCCGACCAGTACGGAATATTACATTTTAACAACACTAAAATATAGCAAAATTAGGAAGACGTAAATGAAAATATAACTAGACAGTTTCATCCTTTATCGAAATGCTTTCCCATTTTAATGATGAAATTGTTTTTAAGTGACAGACTCATTATTTGCCCAGTGCAATAGCACGATGTGTGCATGGGTTTACGATGTAATTACATCTGCGCTATACAGCGTAGTGTATATGAAATGTGAGAGCGGGACATAAGTGACTAAACATGGAATGTTGTGACCAGTAGAAGAGTGACCTGCCCAACGGATGTACTTTTCTATCGTAGGATAGCAAAGGAGGGGGTAGGATTTTCAAAAACTTTGAAAATATGTTTCAAAATCATGGTTGTGGTATGAAATAAGGTAATGGGTAACGCGGACATGATGTTAAACCTGATATTCCATAATCCAGTGTCATAATTGCAAAAGGGGATTGAAAATTTGCCATTTTGGAATAAGGTGTCTGGTTTCTTTTCAAAAAGGTTGATTCTTCCATATGAATGAAATTCCAATTGTTATCCCTTGAAAAAGGAGAAGTAAAGAAAAGAAAAGAAACGAAAGGAAAAGATTTGAAAAGAAAAGAAAAGAATGGAAGAGAAAAGAAAAGAGTGGAAAAGAAAAGAATGGAAAAGAAAAGAAAGGAAAAGAAAAGGAAAGCAGAAAAAAAGAAAAAAAAAGAAAAGAAAAGAAAACTCGCACGTATAGTAGCCGGTGCCAAGAGGACTGCTCAATACCGGTATAAGTCCTCCAGCGAAGTTTTCTTCACGAAATGAGTTGTAGTACCCGAGCAGTTTTCTGTGTCTAAGTAGGACCTATAGTTTCTTGACAAGATTTTTTTGTTTTGGAGGTACTCCAGGACATAATCGCCGAACTAGGTGAGGGATCTAAAGGTATTGGTACCTTTGTGGGTTTTTTTTATTCAAAACCGATCGCTATGGAAGGTTTGAGATATGATCCCTTGTGGAGCTTACAAACTTTCTTCACATTTTTATTTTTATTGAACTGGCTACAAAATGACCTTCTTCGGTGCTCCCCCTATACGGTGCTGGTGCACACGTTTATAAGAATTCCTGCCATAATGCCTCAGTCACATTACCGCCGGGCGCCGGCCGATGTCTGACATCGGCCGGGCGCCGGGGGATTTTTACCAAATCTCACCGACATCTTTGATGTAGTCACATTGCTCCGATCGCGGCTCGGGCGCCGCCAGGGGACCCGCCGATGGTTTCTCTATCAATTTCGCCGGGTTCCGGCCGGTGTCCTTTAGGACGTCTGCAGGTCACCTGCCGAACACCGGCAGGGCATCGGCAGATGTCCGACGGGACATCGGCCGCCACCCGGCCGATTTAACTTATCTGCCGGTCCCCGGCAGTGCCCTGCCCGGGCGCCCGCATGGTGCCGACCGGGCATCTGACGGTCGCCCTTCACATTGGGCTATGTCTGGTCTGGTACCCGCCGATAAACATACTTTTTCGGGCACCCCTCGATCTCCGGCAGATGCCTCGGCGATGTATCCACCGGCGCCGATGTCCCATCGACGTCGGCAACTCATCTGAAAATTTTAACTCCGCGCACAAACTTCACCCCGCGCCGCCCGATGTCTAAAAATCGGCCGGCGAGGCAAATTCGTCGGCCGATCATCTGCATGGCGCCTGCCGATGTCGCCGATGTCTGGCCGGTTTAGGTCCTGCCTGCGCCCGGCCGGGCGCCTTTTCGGACATCGGCGGTAATGTGGCTGTAGCATTACCGACTTACGCCGGATCTTTGTAATTAAGGATGAATGAGAGAGTGTTCATATTCCTCCAATCAATCTCATTGAAAAAATGACCATACTTCTCCTTGGTTCATGGACTCTCGACCACTGGTGCTTCACTAACCTGCCAATGTCTCGGGGTCCAATGTTCCAGCTACGTCGTCACGGGGGAGTGTGTTGTTCTTTTACTACCAGAATTGTGAAGGATGATTATGAAGCAGCGTATGGCAAAAGCAAGAATTAAGACTCTTTTACAAATAATACTGCTTCTCTCATTGGTTAACAGGCTTAATTAGGCTTAATTGAAACTGTTCCGACGCTGAACGCATTAGTTTTAAAAGATAAATTTATCTGAGCCAGCTAAAATCATCATAAACTTCTTTAAAGGGAGGGAAACATCCCTATATCATTAATTCTCTTCCACATGTAGACTTATTCATGTATTTAAGGATCCCGTACTCATTTAAAAGGGTTGATGCGCATTGTTTAACAAGGTGTGTTTTGATTGGTTGTTGCCATTGTATTGTATCGATTGTATTCTTTGTTCGGGTTAGGGATTAGGTTAGGGATTAGGGTTATCGTTAGCCAGGAAGGAAATTTCTTGTTAAACAGTGGGCATCGCCCCCATTTAAAATGGTACAAACACAGAAAAGAATGTTCTTCCTTAGAAAAGCTAGAGTGCCCGAACATTTTCAGTTATAAAAATCCCGCTTGTTTCATCTTTCCATGTTGTCCCCTCAAATTGGATTTTTTTTTAGTGGGATCAGAGACCTGTCAACAAACGCTTCAGTCCTCATCAGGATAGTTCATTAGGATCCCGTCGCGTTAAGCTTGTTCTTACATTCGTTGCTTCCGTGGGTCTACTTCTCGCTCCATCACCTCCTATTAAAGGGGAAGTTTAAGCAAAAATTTAATATTCATATGAGAAAGAGGAATACAGTTTACACAGCGTGGTGACACTTACGTAGAAATCGGACATGTATTTCTCAAGATATCAGTAAATGAAGTCACTAGATTTGTGTTCCAAATGGAGTTTGAGGGCAGCAGATGTATGTTATGGATTCTTAAATGCATTTTTTATGATACCTTACACAAAACTGGGGGACGGCCCGCTTGGGTCCCAATAAGCACGACGCTTCTGACGGGAAATGCCATTTTCGACTATTTGAGGGGTCGAAATTTTTCAAAATTTCAGTACACTCCGTGACAACTGATGGTGGCACTCCTCTTAGATAGTGGACAGCAATTCTTTGCCCGGAATGGTACAATTCTACAATATTCTGTTCTGGCAAAAGTTGCAGTATGCCTGTTATTATTTTCCATTGCCATGCAGATACTACATGTAGCTGGGCGCTGTTTCAGGGGGGAGGGGCTTTGGGGACTCAAGCCCCCAAATAGTGATCAAGCCCCCCGGGGGAATGGGGTCCCGGGTTTTGTATGTCCCAGGTTTTGTATATCTTACTGCTGTGTTTGCGAATATTTGAAAAAACTGCCTTGTGCAAGTGAGGTATTACAAATATCCATGAATATATGCTGCTTTGCTTCCCCATCTTCAGCGCAATTCCCCGCCGGTCAATTCAGGTGGTTGAGTCTATATACGGGAAAGCCACCGGAAGCCTTCTCTATATTTTAAGCGAGTGCTCAACACGTCGCGTTACGTGGGCACCTCTTACATGGACGTCACGTTCTGACGTGCATGGGCTGTATTTGCTTGACGGCATGTATATAGAACAAGTTGACAATGCGTACAATATAAACGATTCAGAACAGGTGCGTAAAAAGCAATATAATTTTTTTTTTTTTTGGGGGGGGGGGGGGGGGGAAGGAAGGGCGGAACGATTTTGGACCATGCACCTCACCCTACCCCATTGACCAAAAGGTACATACGTACTTGAAGGCAGAAATAAAACGTTCCTGCAAAAAATGCAATTTTTCGCTTATTTTACGAGTAAGAACATTTTTTTGTATAAAAAATTCGGATTTTTTTAAGTGTGGACACTGCTGCATTTGGAGCGTAATTTTGCGGCAGCACGTAGCGAGCCGAAAAATTGGGTCCTTTTACACATTTGTAAATATGGAGCTTGTATTGCAGATAATAGTTTAGATTCAGGGTTTCCTGTAAAGAAATTTGAATATTTGGGGGAATATCGAAGAATCTGCGTTTCTTATTATTCATATATCTGAGATGGCATGTCGACTGAAGATCGTTGTTGTTACATAATGTTATCTAAGGAGTGCGGATTGAGGATTCTCGGCAACACTAAAAAAGCTCCCTATAAGCTTTGTTGCATGCCTTTTTTAGACAAAATATTGAAAAATTAAAAGCCTATATTAGAAGAAAAATTTAGTAGGGAAACGGCGCTGTAGCGGCTCGAAAAAGTTAACCACTGACTGCTTTATGAGGGACCACTTACTGCATTAAGGATGGCAATTTAGGGCGCGTGAAGCGGGCGGAAAATTTTGCCGTCTTAACACTAAAAATTACAAATATGGAGCTTTTATTAGGAAGATTTTGAAATTTTATGAAAGAAAAGTTAGGAAAATCGCACTGTATTTGACTGGTGTCTCAAATGGCGAATTCGGAATTCTTCGAGCTCAGCGATATTGTTGATTGTGTCATGGGACGGGGGTTGGTGTCATGGGAGGTGGGGCACGACATGAGTTAGTTAGTAAGATATAGTTTTACCGCCCACTTTCCAATCTATTGGTTCGAGTCGAGCCAGTCACGGCCCTTTTTCCAGCACGACATGATCGAGGGAAAAGTAAGGATAGAGAGAGAAAAAACCCCGCTATTTTAGGTGTTTTTTGCATTGCAAGGTTGGGTCATACTGCCCCCTCCCGTGGTTACGCCACTGCTCGGACATTGCACATTGCCGCATATGGAAACCTTTTTTCCAAAAATCGGTCCGTACAGGAGAAATAAATGCTGCTGCACACACAGGATGCTTTGCGGGTTTCCCTGTACGAATTTGCTGTGAGAGCAAACAATAGGATCATACTAAAGTGAGCTGCCAGTATGGGTGTACACAGTGTATGTGTGTAGAGCCCGTTACCGAGACTTAAGATACAGCGCGTCACCTTCAATTTTAGAAAACTAAATTTGATTGGATTGTAAAAGTGACGGTCTTTAATTTAGACCCATCGCATTGCTTTTTACATCAGTTGAAAGAAAAGTTTGTCCTCTTTCGTTTTCGGTTCGAAGTAAGTCCATGACATCATGCAAAGTGACGCAACAAGATTTATTAGCTTGGGAAACCGGGACACTTACTTCACGTTTCGCGAGAAACTGTGAAAAATTGCTTTTTTGGAACAAAAATGACGGTTCAAAAGTTGACCCCCTGCTTCTCTGACACATATTTCTGAAAAGCTCATATGATAAGCTTTTATGTACCGTTCGAAGTAAATTTCTGTGATCTGTTGTTAAAAAGTTATGGCAAGTTAAGCGCTAAAAATAGGGAAAATTTAGCTCGTTTCAGGGCCGATTTGTTGTGCAAAGCGCAAAAAGCATAAAAGGTTTCAATATACCGTCTGCTTGAGCACATTTTGGTGGGTTTGAGTCAATGATGGTACTAGCCATAGGCTTTACTTTAAAAAAAATATTTTGCCTTCCGTCCAAAAAAGTGGAACGTACGTCCTTGGGCAGCCACCTTGGATCCACGCCTGAACCTTCAAGAAAAGCCACTGGAATATGCCTTCAAATTTGTTAGTTTGTCTTTGTTTTTCTCAGACTGAACTGTAGCACTTGATAATATTTTCTCTCCTTATGAGTCACGGTGGCTTTCTTAGGCTGTTGAGTGGCTGCAACTAAGTTGAAGATTTATCTTAGTAGTGAATTCGAAGACAGGAAGACACGCACATTAATTTAGGAGATATAAGTCGTCCTGGAGAAGGGCCTCTTACCCTTCATATTTTTTGTGGCCTGCACAAGTAAAGGAGCCAAGATGTACTGAGGAATGAGACCGTAGGAATGATGCGAGATTTTTGCTGTTTGACAGAATTTAGCATTTAGTTATGGTGGGAAATTTAGATTTTTTCAAAGAGCGCCCCATTTTTACTGTTTTGTACTTTCTAATGCGTTTTTTCTTTCAAGATAACTTTTGATGACTGCTAATGCCCTTTAAATTAGGCTCTTCGGCATGGAGCTTCATGAAGGAAGCTATATTATGTGGAAAGCTGTTATTACTATTACTAGTAGGCCTACTAGCTCATACCGGTAACTATACATTTATGTGCAAATAAACTGTAGGCTTGGGCCCACGATTACGTTCGGAGGAATGATAGACAATACAGTTTCATACTACCTGCTCCGTGGACACATGAGGTGCCAATCTACTCTCTTTGTTTACTTTTCATCAGAAAAAATAAATTAAAATGCTTAATTAAGTTATGTTCTTGTACATCTAACCCGGTGAAAAAATTTTAGGACTCGAAATAAATGGAGCATTTCATAGTAAAGCTGCAGCATTTCTGTTTTTGAACTGACATGCTACTACTATTATTATGTACACGGCAATTAAACTACGCATATGCACGAACGAAAGTTCACTGTGTGATATGATATCGATATTGCTGTTGCGGGCCATAATTTGCCACATGCATATCACCAGGGGCTTGTGTCGTTTGATTCCACAGGTTGCTCCGTCACTTCGCCAGCGTTTGTTGAATCTGCCCGAGACTAAGTGGAAAACTACCTTAGCGACAATGTTGTACAGTATTATCGAAAGAGGAGCACTAAATTCACTTGATTACCAAGCCTACTTTAGTGAGTACATGTAGGCTACTTGTAAGTTGTAGCGAATGCTATCGTCTGTATGCACATGCACAGTGTTTGTTCATTCGACATGGAAACTCAATGGTCGCACTCACACAGTCACATCGCAACTGCTCGAAAAGAGCTTCCTTCTCTTACATTTTATGCATGACGTTTCGTGACGTCATAAGGATTTTAATACTAATTAGCTAAAAGTCATGACTTTTAAAGTCAATTATCTCAGAAACTAGGAACCCAAAAATCTTTAAAACCGTGAAAATCAATGAATAAGATGTAAAAAATACTTTCGGTGCCTGGTTCTGAGTGAACGTACGGGCAAAAGGGAGGATTTTAGTCCATTTTATGAAACGTCTAAAATGGGTTTCAAATGCTCTGCAAAATCGTTCAGCATTTATTCGTTGTTGTTTTAAACTACTCAGTTTTTACTTCAATAGAGAGAAAATTTTGTTTTCTATCTAGTGGTACCATTTTTGCACTATAAAATATCCTCAATGAGTCAGGTACTCGGTAAATTCAACCACGAATCGATTGTGGCGCACAGAGTATATACACAGTATAGTGAGCCTACTTTCGCGAAATGAACGTTAATGCAGGTCGCCCTATGTAAAACGTTACAACAGCAGCCTAATTCATCCTCACCAATATTGTTCCCATTTCGGAGAAAATGGTGCGATACTTGCTCCTTCGACATTTTTGCAACATATTGTTAGTTGTAATGCCATTTACAAATTAAACTAATCAGGAGTGTTGCACCAGAAGGCTATTTATACTAGTTTGAATGTGATATGCCTGTATACACATACAATGTCATAGTCATGATGGCAAGCTCTGTTGACACAGAGCAAAACTGCATCTTGTTTGCACCAAAACAGTGAAAATTACCTCACTTTAAAAAAACTTGGGCTAACTAAAAAGCTGGTTTAAAAATCTTTATACTAGGAGACTCTATCAACTTCAATCAAATGTTCATTGATTGAAAAAAAATAACAAAAATTCTATGCATCATGTAGTACACTCAGTCAGCATAATACATTGAGCAAGAAAATGAATGAGACTGAGAGACTTTCTAAATAGGCCTGCTTAGATAGGGAGGGCCTTGCAGGAAAGATCATCAGTACAATGTTTAACAAGTGCTATTGATTTTCCTCATTTACTCTGGGTAAAAATGAAAAGTACTGAAGGCAAAGGCAAATACCAATAAGGAGTGCAAGGCAAGGAGTATATCAGCTGAGGTTTGGCAAATGGGATATCTTACTTTGAATTCTTTGTGAATTTCTTTTCACATGAAATACTGGTCCTAAAAATAACATGATGATAGCTGGACTGCTAGGATAATAATTCATCACTATCCTGTCCTCTTGTGAGGTGACGGAATGATCCAGGCTCATTTCTACCGTTGGCAGTAGGACAGTTTGATATGCCTATAGTTTCTCAAACAGTCAACGTAACAATAAAGTTTTTTTTGCAGGAAACTACCTAAATGTTGCCCAACATAGTTCTCCTTTATGTGACCTCCTTAAAGATCAGAAATATATATATTTAATGTAAAAAAATCTAGGAATGAATTTACAGTTTTCATTTCATTGAATGCCACACTGATGAGAATTTATTTTAAGACAAAGTTGGGTTTAGATGGTAGTACGTAATTGCCCATGGGGTAAGGTTTTGAAATGATATAAGCTTATAAAGGGCTATAAATTGTATAAATTGCAAAGCTGCAGCTTTGCAATTTATAGGCTACCTATATGGGACTTTATAGAAATAGACAACTTGAACTTAATTACAGAACAGTATACCACTATACTGTAGGTCGATCTATTATGAAAAATGATGGGAAGGACTGAGTTTTTCTGTTTGTGGCACAGTAACTATCAGGTAAGAAAGAATAATAACCCGTGAATATGTCCGGACTGAAGTTGAACCCTCTAAATTTGTACAGTTTGTTTACTTTATAATCCAGGCTGACTTGATCATGATTCATAGGAGTCCCAGGTTTACCGACTTACAACAAAGTTACATCTTATTGTAAGCCCCCCACTAGCCAACATTGCAATGTTAGTTACTGAATATGCCATGAAAACTGAAGCTTCAGATTTCATAGACTACAAGTCTACAAACAACACTAGAAGTTTTTAAGAATGTAAATGCAATGGGTACCTGTCCTGCATATCCCACAGTATAATAATAGTCGTTCATTATTTTGTTATGAACGACGTTATCCGAGCCATACTGAATAGTACTAACTAGTAACAGTAACGTTGTAGGATATACAACGTTAACTGTGTACATTTACCAACACCATATGTACTATAGTACATACTACATACATGCTGTACGCTAAATGCCCTTCGGGTTTAGCAGTTGTTTACAAAATAATTTATAAATTAAACTACGTAATTTTGGTATCAACAGGAAGCCTATACTATAATCTTCAAACGTCGATACAAAAGAATCGTTTTACATCCCTCAATGAGTCAGGTACTCGCAAAGTTTGAGGTCCTAATTTGAGACATAAGAATCGACTGCCTCTTTTTGGGAGCGTATTTTTGCAGTATATGTTTGGAAAAACCTAAAAAATCTTTGATTTCTAAGAGAAGGAAAGATCAAAATGTCCACTTACCGTCTCGTTGTATCCATTTATACGCCTACTTATACATTATTCAACATATAGGGGGAGACCCCTTGTCAGTCACAGTTCCGCGAAATCTCATTTTCGCAGATCTAAAAAAGGCGGGAATGCTAGAGAAGTGGTCACTTGGCTTCATTAACTGTACAGCTGCGTGTTGACTGCACACAAGCGTTGCATTTAGGCCTAGCCTAAGTTACAGTCGGCTACAAGTTTTATGCAGCCGATGATATTTGGGGCAACATACTTACTTTACAAATTACAGTATAGGGGTTAGGCCTAGCCAAGGCTACTTCATAATTTGTTGGAAGTTTCATTTATTCTTAGTTTCATTGGTATCCAGTCAAAATGGCCACAGACCAAATCCCCGCATTTTAGCTAACAAAACGTCCCATCCTTTTATCAAAACAGCCCTATACAACTAGTAATATGGGCCAAGGCCTACAGCGTACAGGAAGTCAAAATGTCCCACAGAGGCTTAGGCCTATGCCTTTAATTCAGGAATCAAAATTAAAACTGTAGCCTAAGTTGAAAACTTGAACTTGAAAAAAATTGAACCCATATTAAATTAAATGGAAAATATTAGGATTGATCATGAGGAAGTTAGGCATGACTTATCTAATTTTAGGCCTAGGCTAATGTTAGTACCTAATAATGTGGACTCCTGTGGCCTATAACTTTGTATAAAATTAGTATTACAACAGGTGAACATGTAGGTTACTTTTTGAATTTAACGTAGCCTACTGTTAAGTGTAAATTTTCTAGAAAACATCCATTTCATTCCAATACCAGATACCTATCATTACAACTGAAACAATAATTTGAACTTCAGAATACTATAAAGAAAGATACAGTATAACTTCACAGGGATGTTTTGACCAACAGCAGGGACATATTGGTTTGTACTGTAGGGACCATTTGGTCAGGGGACTTTTTTGGCTGTTAAGCCTTTCATTCAAATGTTTAACCTTGCCAAAGCCTAAGTTACTCTAGGAAAGTACCAGTGGCAGTAGGCTACTAACCCTATGTTACCACTTATTCTGGGTAAGTAACATAATACTCATTAGAATGTAGAAGTTAGATAAGTATAGTCAATGTTAGGGTTGGGTGGTACAGCAGAAATATTGGTACAGGTATTGTAAAACACACAGAACCAGTATTGAGTCAGTACCGGTTCTCAACTCTCAGGTTGGGAAGTGGAGAAGTTCTGTTTCCCTTTAAGATTGTGTAAGAACAGTATTACCTCGATTTTTACCACAATATTTTATTGAAAAGTTGCGGAAGTATGTTGTGTCACACATCTGTCATTTTCTTGGTCACATGGCATTACAACAATGTAAAATTTTGACGGTCTGTTTATTTACATGTTGTGCATGTTTACATGTACAACAAGATAATAAGAGCTTAGCCAATTGAGAATGTCTAGAAACCCCTACAAGAAAATTGTAGTTTGTGCCCTTGGTAGAGATTGTTAACGAAAACTGGGGTCAACTTGTTTTAACTATTGCAAGTTTTGGAATTATTTGATATGGAAAACAAAATTATACTCATACAGGAATTCTGTGGAGCTGAGGTAATTGTTCGGAGTGAAATGAGTGAAAAGAACTCATGGTGACCACAAAGTGTCAAGTCCCCCATGGCTGGAGTCCAGTGCCTGCCTTGAAGCCCCTCAAACTCCAGATTTAGGTCTTTTCTCTTTTAGGAAGTTTAGCCTAGTAATTTATTAAAGTATTATCTTTTTATTCACTAGATACTATCTTACCATATTAACAAATGTGCAGACTACTGTAGGAACAGTGTTTCTGTCAGAGGGGGGATATTAAGGGAGAATTGTTCTCCCATTCTAGAGATACTGTAGGTGGGTAAAATCTCCCCCTGTCATATTCATTGAAACTAGGAAATAGTCAATATATCTTTGTTTCTTACTTACAGTACAAAGAGGAGACTTTGGCAGCAGTGTTTGAACTTACAGAAATAAATTAGCGTTAAACACCCTTCAAATTGCATCTTACAGGGGATTTGAAACGAGCTCCTGCCCCTGGAAGTGAGACGTGACTTAAGCCTCCAACAGCCTCAGTGCAAAAGTTGGTGGTCAGCAGTAATAAATCCTCTCCCCCACTTTGTGTTTCTGGCAGAATCCCTGAATATCCCAATATATGGAGCCATCTAGAAATGAGAGTTATTTAGCTGGAATCCTAATCATAAAGTAAATATTTTTCACAAAAAAGTCATGTTTTTAAGACAATCATTCCGTTTGATAATTTAATTGTTACTAGATCTCGATAAATGCTGCACAACATTCCTGGTGGAATCAAACATGCAGGGTAAATCTAACTTGCTCCAGTTTGCCATTATATTGTACTGTACCAGGTAACTGGACTGTATGGCACTTTACCTCTTACTTTGACCTTGTGTTTGGTCTAAAGGTAGAACATCCACCTCTCAAGTGGAAGACCAGGATTTGATTCTCAGGTCAAGATATACCTAAGGCTCTAAAAATGGAACCTACTGCAGTTGTGGGTGATGCTCTGCATAAGCAACGGAGTAGGGAAAACAAGCCAGTGAGGCACAGCTGGAAAAAAGGTTGTGGCCAGCTTTACATGAACCAATAGGTTGAAAAGTGGACTGTTAAACTTTATCTAACAAACTAATTTACCACTTACTTAAACTATCTTTTTCATTCTTCCATCAGAGGATGGCTCTGGTAAAGTTGTGTCTCCGTTCCATGACATCCCCCTGTATGCAGATAAAGATGTAAGTACTCTATTGTAGGCATTGTTTATTTATGTTTTACATAAACTGTGCCAAAAGGTTAATTGTGATGAATAGAGACAAAGATGATATGTTTTTTAACCTTTTTGATACCCAGGTATCATCTAGTCCAGCTAATGAGATAGAGTGGAAAGAAACAAAATGAAGATGGGCACATGCAGTAAAATACTTTAACAAATGTTCATGATTCCACATGAAAATGCTGTCCAAATATATTCATGACTATAATCTTGCAATTCTCAGTGTATGGACATTTCTGTGCAATTGACTTTTTCCCTCAGGTAGCATTGACGCCTTTGATAAAATAAAAACAAACCTGTCATTAATGTTTCTGTTTTGGGTAGATTATGACATGGATTTTGTTGCTAATGTTACATTTTGCTTTAAAATATTTCACAAACAGGAAAACTGCAGGTGGAATTCACAAAGACAATGGGAATAGTATCACTGCTGCATGAATGAATGATTATTATGATGGAACTGTAGTTCAGTGATAATAGGATCACACTTATATGAAATTGTGAAAATGGTTAATATCCTGCTGTTGATGTTGCTAATGTTACTATTTGCAAATTTGTCAAATGTTTAGCATGTACTGTAACAGTAACACACAGTAAGTACATTTCATTGGACAAATACTGAATGTATTCATACCCTTTCATGATCAATGTATAGCATCTAACTGTCTGAATCTAACATAATACTACTTAGGGAAAAATGGCATACATGATGAAACATCCATTATCTGTCGCCTCACCTGACTAGGTGCTGTTTGCTGTTAAGAATATGCAACAGCAAAATAGTGACATTAGCACACAGTTTTTAAAAAAATTCATCTAACCATTTTTGATCACATCATCATATATTTATATCTTACTTCTCAAAACTTTTGCTCCTGCTGAAGTTTTAAAGCAAATGAAATTTCAAATTTATTACTTTGCACCTTAGGGTATATGCCTTATGTTTAACACCCTGTGTCAATGTTGCTAATTAATGTTAATTTTGTAGTTACAGTACTGAAATGGGAACGTAACACTAACAGAGTAAAATTTAATTTGAAGGAACAGAATACACAAGTAGTTAGCTCCTGTTAAATTTTTTATGTCGAAAATTTGGGTCTAATGCATCAAACCAAGGGAGTTTCAAGTATCATTGGAAATTTTCATTTTTTTTCCATTGTGAGAAAAAATTGGGTCATGTGTTGTGAAACATGTCAATGGGAAGAAATATTGTTCGGTACTGGAGTAACACACCTTACTACAATAATGTTTGTGTTACAGGATCATTTGCCACGACATCCTCAGTACAAGCTGTCCATATAACCACAATATTACAGTTCAACAGGTTTTTCAATGGCTGGGCTGCTAGACATACAATCTTGGAAAATTTAGACAAGATAGGAAATTAAGTAGGGTCTACTTCTTGATAGGTTCAAAAGATGTACAGTACTTAAGCATAGTTTTGACTGTGTGGGCATTGTATATGGTGCTTGCATGGATGGCAGGGTTTATAACACACCTATGCTGCATGAATTGTTTTCAGTGGAAGCAAGTTTTTTCTGCAACTGCTGTAAAGACTCTTTTAACCTTTCACTTTTAACCATGTCCATGATGCATTGCACACTACCAGTTTATTGGTTTCAATGAAAGAAAAACCTATGCAGTCATGATGGCATGTGTGTGTATGTGTGTGCATGTGTGTGGATATGGAATTTCTATGGCGAGCTTTCTCTAGGCAATCATCATGCTGTGAGTCAGAAACTCAGGTATAATCACACTCTTTGCAAGAACCTTGCAAAATTTGGTATTAATCTGCACACGTGGGAAAGCTTTGCCTCTGACAGAAGCAAATGGAAAGCTGCCATACACCAGGGAATTAATCACATGGAGTCTGAAAGGAGGATTAACACAGCTGCAAAGAAACAGAGCTGAAGCAACAGAGGCAAACCAGACTTTACGGTACCAATTACATCTGCCACATCTGCCTGAAGGACTGCCACTCCCCAATTGGTGTCCATGGGTACATGAGAGTGCATGCACAGCCTGTTCAAAACACACCTTATGATACAGACGCCCTGCAATGTTCGTACTGCAACAGAATATGCAGCAATCCTGACAGACTCGTATCCCACAGGGGTGCTCAATTGCCCGAAGGAGACAAGCTTTTGAACAGCCATTGATGTGGCTTTATCGATTATGACATGGCCAATCAGGATCAGGTTGTACAGTTTGTGTTTGTGTGGATGTGTGTGTTTGTAACACTGTGCTTGTTAACACTATATCTCAAGATAGGAATGTCTGACAGTTTTCAATCATGGTGCATAGATACTTCATGTTGAGAGGAAGAACCCTGTTGTTTTTGGTGGAAGTCAAAGGTCATCTGGGATCACCAGGGGTCAAAGTCTTAAAATCTCTCTAACACAATATCTCAAAGTAGGAGACTTGGATAGATTTCATATTTGGTACATGTGGAAGTGTTATGATCAGAAGATGATCCCTAGATTGTTTTTTGTGGGTTTCAAACGTCATCTGGGGTCACCAAGGCCAGGGTTCAAAGTCTGAAAATCTTGTTAACTCTACAGTATATCTCAAGATGGGAATGTCTGACAATTTTCAAACTTAAAACATGGATACTTCATGTTGAGAGGAAGAACTCTGTTGTTTTAAAGGTGGATGTCTGGGGTCACCAGGGGTCAAAGTCTGAAAATTTTGTCTAGACACAATATCTCAAGATAGGAGGAGGCATGGATTAATTTCATAATGGGTATGTGGATGCAATTTGGTCAGAAGATGGTCCCTATTGTTTTTGGTGAAGTTCAATGGTCATCTGGGGTCACCAGGGGTCAAAGTCTGGAAATCTTTAAAATGCTTCATAGGTCTAAATGTGAACAACAACCTTGTTAGGTGTTTACACATTTCATGGTGGGAAACTTAATTAGATTTCACATGTAATATGTGTGTGCACATTATGGTGAGAAGATGGTCCCTATGTTTGTTGGTGGAGGTCAAAGGTCATCTGGGATTACAAAATTATTTTTGAACATGCTAGTATAACATTTGAGTGAAAAGATATATTTCATGATTGCATTACTTGAAATGGAACATTACGTACCATCGAAACCTCAATGCATTTTTGCATATGATGCAGTAGTGGCAACAAATGCAACAAATATGAATATTGTAATAATTGTATGAAAATGTGCAAATGCCTTTTTTGACATTATTGGGACTGGTCAGTGTTAAAGCTCAGGTGAGAGATAGAGCAATTTTAGCACTTGTCTGCCAAGACTGTCAAGTTAAAATTATTACGAGGGATATTTCAGCAGTGTTTACTTGCCAATTCATTCAGTTTATTGAAAATTCCTCTCAAATTGAAAATCCCTCCAAAATGTCTTTTGAAAGAGTAGGAAATCCTCTCCTTATTCTCTCCTTAATTCTGAAGCCTGGTGCTACCACTGCCCACTGAAAGGAGCTACTGTAGATGTTCCAGAGAAAAGGCTAAATACTGTCTTGACTCAAAAGTACAATAAAGTCCAAGTGAAATGTTTTATTGAAAACTACATATTGCATTTATAAGTACACCTTATTTTACATTTTAAATGACCTCAAGTCACAATTATAGGGGCTAGAGATGCTGGGGTACCTTGTAAGTAGCTGCTGAGTTTTGATTCAAAAGCATAGCTAACAGTACTGCCCAATCCTGGTACTGTAAGCAGGAACAGTACAAACTCAAACAGAAAGTAAAAGGGGAACTTTAGATGCTTACAGCTTACAGTATTTAGACATAAAGATATAGGAGGACCTATTTGATTAGTTGCTTTCAGTATCAACAATTGTTCCAGCTCTAGATTATTCAAGTAGGCCTAAGTGTACAGACCTGTACAGTATGCAGCTTAATAAGCAGTAGAGTAAACATCTTGTAGACTGTTGCAGTATAATACATGTAGGTATGATGACATTAGTGAAGAGGAAAAATACTGTACTTAATTTTATCTTTTAGTGCAGTACTAGTTACTGCTGTATGAAGCATTATTTTGCATGTTAACTGTCATCAATGCTAAAACAAAATTGTTCATTTCCCTGCAGGCAAATCCACAAGTTTTACTTTGTCCCATGTAGAACAAGCCAAATTTCCGTTTGAAATGACCCAAAATTCCCACATAGTCCCATATTTTCCATGCAAAGGAGCTTCCCAAATTGATGGTTTTTGTAAACCATGACTATGACATTAAATATATGCGGATTGTATTACATATTTAAGTTGCATGTTGCAAACCTGCAAAACGATACTACCATTATAACTGGTATACATACCAACAAAATATTGTTTGGGGAGATATTTATGTAGTTTTCATACTGTGTGCTGTGTGGTAATGGTGAGGGTCAGCATTGTTTCATAGTATTTGAACATCAGTTTCACACTGGAGTTGTAAGTTACCTCCATGTGCAGTACTTAAATTCATCATGCAGGTTGTGAACAAATGTTGTTTACATTTAAAATTTGTTCATCCAAAGTTCAATAACTGCAAGGGCAATAAAAGTCTTTTTACATTTGGTGAAGTATTGGGTACCCTGTATGTGTGAACAATGTGCTGTACTGGTAGTGGTCCACTATATTCCCCATTAACTTGCACACTTAATCAGGCTAATCAGGCTACTTACCTACTCCCTAGATCCTTGTAAAAATTTCAACCTGGACATCCCATCCCTCTGGCTAAGGTCTCTTATAAAGGCACTTTAAATTTACCATATCATGACATTCGTTGAAGTTTTGAGCAACAGGGCCTTGAAATGTTTTTAGGTACTGTATGTAATCCTTGTCATGATCTTTGATCAAAAAGGACATTTGAAATACTGTACACAAACAAGAAAGAAGGCACTTAAAGTGGTCAAATTTACTTGAATTTACACAATTGGTATTTTAACATGCTTCATCTGCCAGTCAATATTTTTCCATGGGAGATACCTGAATTATTGCTACCTTCATTACACTATTTATATCAACAAGACACATCAGGGCTGGAATTAATCGAAGGCCACGAAGGCCATGGCCATTGTATTTTTGGCAATGGCCTTGCTGCCCTATAAAATTTACTGGCCATCAAGGCCATTTGGCCTCCGTGTCCTGCTTGTGAGATTACACTGTGATCAGTGCAAAATCACTTCTTTGGCCTTGGTATCCTATCCTCTCAGTTCACATGAACTGCCCTTAAAACTAGTGGGGAAATAGCCTTGCCCTGCTGGAACCTTAATTCCAGCCCTGCACATTGTTTAGACATTCTTGAAATTGAATATTGTACAGTAGCTTAAGTTTTATGGCCCCATTTCCAACAATTGGTTGAAGCCTGGCAGGCCATATCTTTTTTCCCAGTTGTGGCAGACTGTGTTGTTTTCCCTAGTCCATTGCTTATGCTTAGCACGGAGCACAATGGCAGTAGGTTCAGTTTTCAAAGTCTTCGGTATGACCCGGCCATGCAGGACTCCAACTCCCAACTGCAAGTCGGATGCTCTAACCACTTGACCATGCAGTTGGTAGGTATGCACAGTTGTACACAACAGAATGTATATAGTGAGGTTGCAATACATGCTTTTTCGTATTGTGATTATAACTGGCGTACCTCACGTGCTCAGGGGTTCAAAAGCCAGGCTTAAGGTGATTCCCTATTGCTTGCACTATTTCTTCTTTAATCCCTCCTCCTGTTTTTTTTTTTTGCGTTTGGTTTAGATAAAAGAAAAAAAGTTGTATACCCACTGTAATAGCATTATAGTATGCTACATGTTTGTATGTTTCTGACTTTGCCAAACTTACTTTAAAGCATAACCCAAGAGTTCTTAACATTTATAAAGTGGTTTGATTGGCATTGGAACATTCAAACAATTCACTGTATTGCAATTTGAAGGATTTTAAAGGCCATTTATTTGTGTAAGTTCAAATATGGCTACACAAGTGTCTTCTTTACAAGAAGGATAGCAAAATATGGACAATTTTCCAATAAGAAATTTAAAATCTTGAAGGGACTTTACCCTCCTTCTTCTGGTAAGAGGGACAAATCCCCCTATTGAAGGAGGAGTTGCACAGTATTCTGATTGCTTTAATATCTTAATAGGAAGTACCATTTTTGTTGTTGTGCAGGTTTGAACCATTATCAAACATGAACAATGTGTTCTTGTACTTGATCCAGTATAACCATTTTTGTTCCTGCCTGCATTTTTTTCAAATAAGAATGCAAATAAAATGGCATGTTTAAATATTTAATACCAAGTCGTCCTTGTGCTGCCAACATTACTGAGTATAGTACAGTAGATGATCGACAGCTCATATTTAATCTCGATCTTTTGTCATTGTGATTTTTGGTCCACTTTTTTCCTGAATACACTTGATAGTACTTTAGGTGTGTTTTCACCAATTGCTCTGTACACTATTGTACATTCTTTATAAAGAAGGAATACATGTGTAAGTTTGAACTTTGCACCATAGTGGATAGGCTCGCAGCCTGCACCATGCTTTCAAATTTATGGTGCACCTTGATGTCAAGACATTAGTGAATTTATTGTTATCCTGCATCAAATGGAGCTGTCAATTAATAAATCTTTTCTGTGTGGTACTACAGTATTTTTATCAATTTTTCCATTTTATGTCATCTGTGCAACATGAAAATTACACCAGAGCAGTTCTGATTGACAGTTACAGTGTATTGTGTCCTTTAATTTGCCTTCTGTGCAGTTTTGTATTCTTTTCAAGTTTTCTTTCTCAAGACCATACAGTATGGCATACTGTACATGCAGTTGATGTGTTTGTTAGTTAGTTTTACTGCCCAGTTTCCAACCTATTGGTTCAAGTCGAGCTGGCCACGGCCTTTTTTCCAACTGTGGTTCACCGGCTTGTCTTCCCTACTCCATTGCCATTGCAGAACACACAACTGCAGTTATGTACTGTAGATTCCATTTTAAGAAATAGTATATGGCTCGACCTGAGAATTGTCGGACTCAACCTGGGAATTGTCGGACCGAGCCTTCCACGTGAGAGGTAGATGCTCTAGCGTTAGACCAAACATGCGGTCTGATACCTGTTATATTGATGATTATCTTTTTTAATGCAGTCATTGCTACATAATTTGCTGTACAAGACCATAATTGATCAGATTGAATGTGAGGTAGATGCCTGTGTGTGTGTTACAGTATCTCAAGAAATCTTGATTGTCAGAAAAAGATAAGTTATCTTTTATTGATTGACCGTGTACTTCATGTTTTTGAGCTTACAGTAACTAATGTTTACTGAGTACTGCGTTCTGAACGTTGCCCTTTCTGTTTAAATGTAAACACACTTCATAATTAGAGTCTGTAAATACAGGAATTTAAAAATTGTGGACTATACCCTACAGTACAGGTATGTCTGGAAACTAAGTTCATAGGATTTCATATGAAGTATGGCATGTTCCTGATGGCACCGTACTTGAAAGTTAGTATCAGGAGGGCTGAATTTTTACACCAGTCATCTTATTTCTTAATTTTTACAACTTGCGAGATAGGTGTAAACTTATGAGTGCATTTTGTATGTGAGAAGGAGAAAAACCATGATAAAAGATTGGTGTATGTTAAAAATTCTTAATCACACACACAATATGTAGCAACATAATACTGTACTTTCGGTAAATCATGAAACCCTGTTAATTGGTTACAACCAGTCAGCTTATACTGTACATGTATGCACCCATGAATTTTTTAACCGAACCCAAAGGAAAGTTTCCATGGGTTATTATGGTGAAAAATAGACTCCAAAAATGTTTTCCCATAATTTTTTGAAATCCCATGGCTTGAGGGGCCCTGCTACAATACACAGAAATTTTGAAAGCCTTTTTAAAAACTTTTGAGATAAATTTCCTGTGTCACAACATAGTGACATACATTTACACAGGAAGTGCTAGTGATCAACTGATCATTACTATTTGAGTGTGATGTAAAAAATGGATTTTGTGAGCTTGCATTGAATAAGTACTCTTGGCCTAGATTTTGTTGAACAAAAGGGTTGTCACCATGTCAGGTGGTGCTGGGCAGTACTACCCAGCTCTCAAAATTTCCAACCAGTACTCGTCATCAGTTTCAGCATCACCACCTTGCACAAATTTATTACCTTTAACTGAATGAAGTTATTAGATTTCTTTAGAATTGAGTGGTAATTCCTTGTTTTTGGAAGTGCTCTCCAACCTGTAAAAGTTTCACAAGGGTAGGGAGAACCTTCTCCCCATAGACTCTCCCAGGACAATGATCACATATTACCTGGCTTTCAAAATGGTCTGAGGACAACCCTGAACAGTGTGCAACATACAATGGCATGAAATACTGTAACAGTAGAGCATCTGCCTCCCACTCGGAAGGCCCGGGTTCTATTCCCAGGTCTAGTCATACCAAAGACTAAAAATGGAACTTACTGCTGTTGTGCATGATGCTCCCGATATGCAATGGAGTAGGGGAAACAAGCCAGTGAGCCACAACTGGAAAAAAGGCCCTGGCCAGCTCGACTTGAACCAGTAGGTTGGAAAGTGGGCCTTAAAACTCCATCTAACTAACTAAACTAACTGTGTAGCTTCAAGAAACATCTATTTGAGTTAAAGTAATAATACCCCATCGTATGCTCCAGCTATGTTTTGTGTTTGTGTGTGCCAATGTGAGTGTGCATGCATGTTTGTTTGAGTGGATATGCGTGTTTGGTCGCATTCGTTTGGATGGATTTCTTATAGACGAATCTGATTAGCGCTTGTTTTTAGCAACTGTAGGCAGCCATTAGTAGGGTCCATCATCCTTTAATGGTCTTCATTTATTGTCTATGTGAATTTCAAACCCTCATATTCAGTGAAGTTGTGAAAATCAAGATACACTTTAGTGAACAACCATCTATGGAACAGGTAAGGAAGGAAATTTAAAGATTAAAGGTGATGGACCCCAGTAATGGCCGACTAAAATCAGACCATCACAATCTGTCTGGATTCATGTATGGATGAATCTGGTCCAGGACATGAATCCAGGGTTCCAGCTGTTGGAAAATTTTTGCCCTAGTCTACAAACCAGATTGACACTGTTGCTTTAAAAATCAGACCTTCATTTCCTTAATACAGTAGCTTGGAATAGCATGTTATAAAGATAGCCACATCTTGAGATTGAAAATAATGTAGAATTGATCTTTTACAATGATTTTCTTCTCGTTTTTCCAGAAAAATGTATTCAACATGGTTGTGGAAGTTCCACGCTGGACTAACGCCAAGATGGAAGTAAGTTAAAAAAAAATGTGTAGTAAAAGAGTAGCATGCTGTACAGTACAGTATAACTTACAGGGAGGGGAGGGGGTGCAGTACAGTCGACTCTGTCTGGACCAATAGCAGAGATCACTGGAAGTCAAAACACAAAATTTCCAAGATGGGCAAGGAATCTCTATTCTCCAACCTTTGGGTTTTGTGGCTATCATGAGGACTTTGTTTCCCATTGAAACTTTTTAGGTGGAAAGTTTCCAGACTTGGTTATTGAAGTTAATCTGGATGGTCCAAGCTGAGAAATTGTACTCAAATGAAAATCCATTTTACTTTTCTTTAAACCTACTGGTCAGATGGCATGGTAAAATATTAAAAAATAACTTTGTCAAAGCCTGATTTCTATACAGTGCTTGTAAAGTGTGTGTATTGTGGCATAGTGTTCATGTTGCTCTGAGAAGCAGTCATGTATGGTACATGTTTTTCACAAAGTTTGCGATTTACTTTTTATTTGCAGATAAACGTGAAAGAGAAATTAAACCCAATCAAACAAGATGTCAAAAAGGAAAAACTGCGATACGTCAAGAACTGCTTTCCCCATCATGGCTACATCTGGAACTATGGAGCTCTCCCTCAGGTAAGAACACGTGCAGATTCATCTGCTGTGCAAGACTGTTTGCTCTACTCCCTATAAGATCTCCCACTGTGGGCTTGGGATTGTAGAATATGTCCACGGTATTCCCTGCCTGTTGTGAAAGGCGACCATAAAACGTGAGGACTTAAACAGTATTTGAACATTATGACACT
Organism: Holothuria scabra; assembly: GCA_037179385.1. Classification (NCBI taxonomy): domain Eukaryota; kingdom Metazoa; phylum Echinodermata; class Holothuroidea; order Aspidochirotida; family Holothuriidae; genus Holothuria; species Holothuria scabra. The sequence continues at coordinate 14,154,268 of CM074198.1, forward strand.
TTATAACACATTCATGTTGGTGTGTCATTAAATGTTATCTAACTAACTAACTGACTAACTCACTAGTTCTTCCTATAAGATCATTTTTACAGTGCTGTGCACCCTCCCCTGAAGCTGATCTGAAACTGCATCTTTCTGAAAGAAGATTTTTGTAGGTGACTTCTTTATACTGATCTTGTTGGGTACTGTATTCGCAATAAATATTTGGTTTGGAAATAATTTGGATTAAAACCTGCTTGACCATTTTGCTAAAGTAGCTCATCATATGCTGTATGTATATAAAGGACAGCACATAGACCTGTTTCCAAATAGCCATTACAATGGATTGTGGGATACAGTTTTGGTGTGTGTCATTTTTTGCCACAGTAAAACATCATTTACAATGACAACACACACCAAAACTCTATCCCACAATCCTTTGTAATTGCTATTTGGAAATAGGTCTATGCATGCATCTTAATCCTCAGAGATATTAAAAATAGCTTTTTGAAATGAGCTATACAAGGAAAATACTGTGAATTAATTTGGGCATAGCAAAAGGTGGAAAGTACAAGAATTCAGAAAGAATAAAGGATAAACAAACTCATGTATGTTTTAAGATGGATAGAAAAAAAGAGTGGGGTACCTACCTATAGCTTTCATTTCAAGAAAAGTATTTCTTACAGGAAGAAACTCAGTTGTTTGTTGCAAAAATATTATTTGTTTGTTCAAAATGTCAAATTCAAATAAATGATTCAACTGATATAACTTTAGTTGAAGTGCAAAACATTTTGAGGAGGTAAACTGGCCTGTTGGTGGATTTGTATTGATGAGACTGAATGGTTTAATAATTATTACAGCTACTTATTTTTCTTTTAAGGCCATATTTTTTCCATTTTAAATTATGCAGGATTTCACTGTAACTTTGAAGTGGACCCAAAGTAAAAGGGAGAAATTCAAACTGGGTGTAGCACTGCCCAAACCAAATTGTCTGAATTAAAGGCATATTTTCATCATCCCTAACAGTTCCAATTCTCCCAACCTACTTACTTCTAGCCCCTCTCACATTTATTTAAAACTCATCTTTATCCAGACACAATCCTTGTTTATTGCTTCATGGCTTGTCCCAGTGGCCATACAAGTCCATAATGTGTAATCAAGACACTCTCAGTTCCCATGCTGTGTAATTAAGCTATGATGCATTGTTTGAATGTAATGCCAATCAAAGAGCTGTACCAGTTGAGAGTTTAAATATATGTATACTGAAACTGTAGTTTGGTCTAACGAATGACTGCCTTTAAACTGTTGTTTTCTTTGCCTTCTACAGTAATTTAGGGTTTCATGATAATTTTTTAATTGTTGCTTGTTGAATGTTCATTCATACTTGGTAATAATCCTCAACTTCTATTGGTCATAACAGTCAGGTGATTATGTTTTATTCTGGCATAAACTCGTCTTGGGCTGTTCCATTTTACTTGGGGTTGCGCTATTTAATGTAGTTATTCACAAACGAAATTACATTTCTGTTTCAGTCTTTTAAAAGGAATGTTACTGTGTATGAATAAATCAAGGTTAAACAACTCTAAACCTGTGCATTAGAATGCATAGAACAAAATCATGTTTCAGAACAGAACAGTGCATTGGAACAGAATATTAGATCTGGAAAATGCAAATGACCTCAAAGGCCTGATCCTCTCACCCCAAACAGTTCCAATTCTCCTGACCTAATTACTTAAGCCCCTCCCACATCTGTTTCTCATTTCATCTTTATCCAGCAACAATCTCAGTTTACTGCTTCAGGGTGAGTTTACAAGACCTCAATTTGTAATCAAAACACTCAGTACAGTACAAGCTGTGTAATAGGAGCTTTGGTACTTTGCATTGTTTGAATTAGATGTCAATCAAAGAGCTGAGCCAATTGAGAATACTACAAAAACTGTATTTTGGGGTGAGAGGGTTAGCCGTTTTAAACCCTTGATCATTCATTATCATGCACTAATGCATGGTCCAATATTGCAACCTTCAATTGTGTTGTTGTATTCTTTTTCTATTTGTTGCTTTTAGACATGGGAAGATCCAGGACATGTAGATGAGAACACTAAATGTAAAGGTGATAATGACCCCTTAGATGTCTGTGAGATTGGATACAGAGTAAGTATTTAAGGGTCATCCTTGGTCATGGCCTGTGTGACATTCACATCTTTGGCAGTGGTCCTGGTATACTCCTCCTGGAGTAAATGTTTGGTTTTTGCCCCTTGGCTCTTCGCCAGAGAGTGAAGGGGACTTTTAGAAAAAAACTCCAGAATGGTATGTCCTTAAGTGGACTATTAGCTTCTTTGGGAAGCAATTTTAAGTTTGGTTTCACCAAACGGCCCTTTGCCAGAGGGTCGGGAGGACTTTGGAAAAAGTAGAATGGTATTTTTTCCAAGGCCAGTTTGCCTTTCTACTGTAATGAAATACAAATAAGTAAAACCAGTTACAATAATCTGGTTTTTTCTCTTCAGCCTTAGGTTTTAAGTTAACATAAAATGGCCATGCCTTGTTTACTTCCAGTCCTCCTTTTTTATTTTATCTGTTAAACATTTTTATGAGAGTGGTCTAACATCTGTGACTATCATATAATATCTAATATGGGAACATTAAATTTAGTAATGAGAGTAGTAAATTTTAATTAATTTTTGTAACCTGTTTTATTGACTGAACACTGTCTGCTTCAAGAAAAATGGTTTTCTTGTGATTGCTAATTCACAGTTCTTTTGATAAGGCCCATGATACATCTTTATAATATATTCTCATCCAAAACCTTGCATGATGTTGTATCTTTCTGGTATTTTCAGCAAACTCATAGCCAGGCAAGATTCTGAAAGTGGCAAGGGCAAGGTTTTTCAAGAGGGAGATATTTATTTATTTATTTATTTTTTTTTTTGGGGGGGGGGGGGAAGAAGGAGTTTCCTTGGCTACTAGTTGATTCCTTGCCGTAGGCAGGCAAGGAATCTATGCGATGGTGATGTCGTGTGTGTGTGTGTGTGTGTGTGTGTGTGTGTATGTGTGTGTGTGTGGGTGTGTATGTGTGTGTGTGTGTTTGTGACACTTGCTTGTAAACACGATATCTTAAGATAAGAATGTCCGACACTTTTCATATTTGGTATATAGATTTATCATGTTGAGAGGAAGAACCCTATTGTTTTTGGTAGAGGTCAAAGGTCATTTGAGGTCACCAGCGGTAAAATTGCGACAATTTCAAAAATAGCTTGTAAACACTATATCTTCAGATAGGAGTGACCGACACTTTTCATACTTGGTATATAGATTTGTCATGTTGAGAAGAAGAACCCTATTGTTTTTGGTAGAGGTCAAAGGTCATTTGAGGTCACCAGCGGTAAAATTGCGAAAACTCAGAAAATGGCTTGTAAACACGATATCTTCAGATAGGAGTGACCGACAATTTTCATACTTGGTATATAGATTTGCAATGTTGAGAGGAAGAACCCTGTTGTTTTTGGTAGAGGTCAAAAGTCATTTGAGGTCAATAGCAGTAAAATTGCGAAAACACTGAAAATGGCTTGTAAACACGATATCTTCAGATAGGAGTGACCGACACTTTTCATACGTGGTATTTAGATTTGTCATGTTAAGAAGAAGAACCCTATTGTTTTTGGTAGAGGTCAAAGGTCATTTGAGGTCACCAGCGGTAAAATTGCGAAAACGCCGAAAATGACTTGTAAACAGGATATCTTCAGATAGGATTGCCCAACAACTTTCATATTTGGTATATAGATTTGTCATGTTGAGAGGAAGAACCCTATTGTTTTTGGTAGAGGTCAAAGGTCATTTGAGGTCATCAGCGGTAAAATTGCGAAAATACTGAAAATGGCTTGTAAACATGATATCTTCAAAAAGGAGTGACAGATACTCTTCATATTTGGTATATAGATTTGACATGTCGAGAGAAAGAAGCCTATTGCTTTTGGTAGAATTCAAAGTTCATTGGAGGTCACCAGCGGTAAAATTAGGAAAAATCCCGAAAAATGGCTTTTAAACATGATTTCTTCAGATAGGAGTGACCGACACTTCTCATGCTTGGTATATAGGTTTGTCATGTTGAGAGGAAGAAGTCTATTGTTTTTGGCTGAGGTCAAAGGTCATTTGAGGTCATCAGCGGTAAAAATGTGAAAACACCGAAAATGGCTTGTAAACATGACATCTTCAGATAGGATTGCCCGACAATTTTCGTACTTGATGTATAGATTTTTCATGTTGAGAGAAAGAAGCCTATTGCTTTTGGTAGAGGTCAAAGGTCATTTGAGGTCACTAGCGGTAAAATTGCCAAAACTTTGAAAATGGCTTGTAAACACAATATCTCCAGGTAAGAGTAACAGATACTTTTTATATTTGGTATATAGATTTGTCATGTTGAGAGAAAGAAGCCTATTGTTTTTGGTAGAGGTCAAAGGTCATTTGAGGTCACCAGGGGTAAAATTGCGAAAATTCTGTGCCTAAAATGTAAAGAAAAATCTATCAAGCACTGTCAATTTGAAAGCAGGTAAGGTATTTAATGGCAAGGAATCACTAAGCCTTTTGGCTTTCTGGTTTGGTTTTAGTATTCCATATGGCAGACATTGCAGGTTGTATAGAGACAGCTCAATGATATTTTTGGTAAATTAATTTTTGATTCCTTGCCGTAGGCAGGCAAGGAATCTATGCGATGGTGATGTCGTGTGTATGTGTGTGTGTGTGTGTGTGTGTGTGTGTGCGTATGTGACGCTTTGGCTTGTAAACACGATATCTCAAGAAGGGTAAGTCCGAGGGATCTCATACTTGGCATGTGGATTGCCCATATTGAGTAGATGATCCCTATTGTTTTTGGTGGACGTCAAAGGTCACTTGGGGTCACGAGAGGTCAAAAGGTCAAAATCTTGTAAACACGATATCTCGAGAACGGTACATGTGACTATGCTCATATTTGGTGTGTGGGTTGGTCATATTGAGTAGATGATCCCTATTGATTTTCTTGGAGGTCAAAGGTCATTTGGGGTCACGAGAGGTCAATAGGTAAATTCCTTAGAAATTGCTTGTAAACACGGTATCTCAAGAAGGGTAAGTGTGACTAATCTCATATTTGGTGTGTGCATTGGCCATATTGAGTAGATGATCCCTAATGTTTTTGGTGTAGATCAAACGTCATTTCGGGTCACTAGAGGTCAAAAGGTCAAAACTTCGTAAACACGATATCTCGAGAACGGTACATGTGACTATGCTCATATTTGGTGTGTGGATTGGTTATATTGAGTAGATGATCCCTATTGATTTTGTGGAGGTCAAAGGTCATTTGGGGTCACGAGAGGGTCAATAGGTAAATTCCTTAGAAATTGCTTGTAAACACGGTATCTCAAGAAGGGTAAGTGTGACTAATCTCATATTTGGTGTGTGCATTGGCCATATTGAGTAGATGATCCCTATTGTTTTTGGTGGAGATCAAGGTCATTTGGGGTCACGAGAGGTCAAAACGTCAAAACTTCGTAAACACGATATCTCCAGAACGGTACATGTGACTATGCTCATATTTGGTGTGTGGGTTGGTCATATTGAGTAGATGATCCCTATCGTTTGTGGTGGAGGTCAAGGTCATTTGGGGTCACGAGAGGTCAAAAGGTCAAAACTTCGTAAACACGATATCTGGAGAACGGTACATGTGACTATACTCATATTTGGTGTGTAGGTTGGTCATATCGAGTAGATGATCCATATTGTTTTTGGTGGAGGTCAAAGGTCATTTGGGGTCATGAGAGGTCAAAAGGTCAAAACTTCGTAAACACAATATCTGGAGAACGGTACATGTGACTATACTCATATTTAGTGTGTAGGTTGGTCATATCGAGTAAATGATCCATATTGTTTTTGGTGGAGGTCAAAGGTCATTTGGGGTCACGAGAGGTCAAAAGGTCAAAACTTCATAAACATGATATCTCGAGAATGGTACATGTGACTATGCTCATATTTGGTGTGTAGTTTGGTGATATTAAGTAGATGATCCCTGTCGATTTTCAAGGAGGTCAATGGTCATTTGGGGTCACAAGAGGTCAAAAGGTCAAAACTTCGTAAACACGGTATCTCAAGAATGGTACATGTGACTGTGCTCATATTTGGTGTGTGGGTTGGTCATATTGAGTAGATAATCCCTATTGATTTTCGTGGAGGTCAAAGTTCATTTGGGGTCACGAGAGGTCAATAGGTAAATTTCTTAAAAATTGCTTTTAAACACGGTATCTCAAGAAGAGTAAGTGTGACTAATCTCATATTCGGTGTGTGCCTTGGCCATATTGAGTAGATGATCCCTACTGCTTTTGGTGGAGATCAAAGGTCATTTGGGGTCACGAGAGGTCAAAAGGTCAAAACTTCGTAAACACGATATCTCGAGAACGGTACATGTGACTATACTCATATTTGGCGAGTGTGTTGGCCATATTGAGTAGATGATCCCTATTGTTTTTGGTGGAGGTCAAAGGTCATTTGGGGTCATGAGAGGTCAAAAGGTCAAAACTTTGTAAACACGATATCTCAAGAACGGTACATGTGACTGTGCACATTTAGTGTGTGGATTGGTCATATTGAGTAGATGATCCCTATTGATTTTCTGAAAGGTCAAATTTCATTTGGAGTCAGCATGTTCAAAGCCTGTCAAGCTTTCCTGCACAGTCTTTCAAGAAATGTCACTTGTAGGGTCCTGTAACTTGTCCTGTAGATGGCACATAGTGAATACATGGTCCCAGAAGTTTTTGGTGGAGGTCAAATGTCATTTGGGTTCACAACGGGCAAGGGGGATCTCAATGTAGGAAAATTGGATGCCTTGCATGTGTACTTTGTGGGCACATTATGGAGCCCTGTTAATTGAAAAACATTGCCAAGCAATGTCAATGTGAAAAAAGGCCTTACATTTCAGCGGCAAGGAATCACTAAGCCTTTTGGCTTTCTGGTTTTCAGTTTCTGTATTGCTCTTCCATCCTTACATCTGGCCATCAGGCCCCATGTGAGGAACCTTTTGTTGTTGGGTCCATTTCAGACTGACATAGAAGAACTGATATCACTCTACACATGGTCTGGTCTTCGTTGAACCTTCAGGTTTGGCTGTTGAGCTTAGTATTGCCCTCTGTTTGAAGTTAACTCCATTTTCCTTAAAATTTTTCATTTAAATCTTAAAAGGTTGCTGCCCTAGGAGATGTCGTGCAGGTTAAAATTCTGGGAACTCTAGCTCTAATTGATGAAGGTAGGTAGGCACATCTTGTACTTAATTCACTTGAAGGTAATAAGAAGTCTCACAAAAGTAGGTTCCAGACATCACTAAATCTTGGTACCTTTATTCCCATACTTCTAAACTGTGTTTCCTTCAAGAGATTTTCCAGTGGAATCAATACACTCAACTTGAGGAAATTTGACTCACTGCTAACTTTTATTGTTTTATATGTTTTGAGTTTAATGGACCTACAGGTGCAACTTTGGGGTCAAAGTGATGTCCTCACTTTTCCGTATTCCTCCATAAACATCAGTTTGTCAAGTCATCACATCAAAATTGCATCATAGTGGCTTGCAGAAACAATGCTACTTAATATTATATTCTGGCTTAAAAACAAAAAATGTGTGATATTAAAGCTCAGTGTAGTGGTTGATATGCATGAAGTAAAATATTCAGTAACTCAACCATGTTCATAGGTTGAAAAGATGCATATAAATTACAATACTAGGGAATACTAATTGGAAGACTGTAATTTTCCTCAAAGATTTGGTGATTTGAAATTTTTACACCTGGCTCTTAATGGTCCAAAACATTGGAAATATTGGAAAAAATAGCATGAGGTTTGTCAAGAAACATATTAATGTATCAGAATTTGAGAACAAAAAGCAATGCCAGTAATTGCAAGCTACATTTTACTTGTTCAAGGAAATGAAAGAAAATACTTCCAACTGTTTTATGTTTCATGGTATGTCTGGTGTAGTACTGTATAGGATACTGTTTCATGTGTAGAAACTTGTACAGTATGTTAAGTGCAAACTGCAAAGTAGGTGAAAGTTTGTCTAGGAATGGGTTTGTAACTGTGTATGTTAACTTGGAATTGTAGAAATGTGGGCGATGGATTGGAAATATTAAACTTGATTTACGACAGCAAGTTGCATCAAATGTCATAAATCTTTGTAAGCAAAGTTATATAGAGTTTGGTTGAGGTTGAGGTACAGTACCTCAGGTTACCCTAGGTTATACCTAAGTATTGTATATGGGCAGAGATATGTTTGTGAAACACTGCATAAATGTCATTCAGTCAGAGTGCAGTCTGTAAAATTTTAAAGATCGCTAATGCTAGCTGGATATGACTTTGGCCTAGAAAACTTTCATAAGATCATCAATTAAGTTGTAATAATATGATTATTTCAAGTTTTACCACTATTTACCTAAAACCAAACTGTTTTCAACCCAAGTTGAATATTTAGCCCTCAACCATTTTTGTGCAAAATTATTAGTCATTTTGCCCCAAACATTCTTTTTTGAATGAGATATAGGATTGCTGGAGAACTGCAGTGTGGTTGGCAGTAAAGAGTAATTTTCATCTGGGAGCCAGAATTAATTCTTTTTGTACTGTATGTATCTTAGCATAGTGAAGTTATATAGATTTTCAGTACTTATACTGGATGTGGAACTGACACTGCTCGGGAAGCAATTTGTTTTCTCAGAAGAAGATATTTTCTTTGTTTATAGACTGCTCCACACCCACCCTTATAAGTCTTTAATCTACAACTTAAAGCACTTTATTTTTCAGGCAAAGTTAAACAATGAAGCACCAAATTTGACCAAATTTCTTCATAACTTTAAATTTAAACTGCAAGTGGAAAAGTCAATACAAGGAAGATCAACAACAAAGAGTTTTTTATTCCTTATGCAAAGTTGCAGTCCGCTTTTACTACAAGTGCCTTTTTGAGAGAAAAGGATGTTATTTAATGCGAATCTGAGCTTCAACGATTCGACTCATATTCAATTGTACCTTGATCTATGAGAAAAGCGTGCAGCAATGATTTTATGTTGGTTTTTTGTGGAAAACTTATGTTTATATAGTTCTGGTACTTTTTCCATATATATTGTTTGTAATGAATTTAGTTGTTACTCTTTGCTCTCGTTGATAAAATAAAGATGGAAAAAAAAAAAGATTTTCAGTACAGGTTCATCTCCAACAGAAAGAAACAAGCAGTTGTGTTTTGTTTTGGGGGCCATTAAGCTGTTCTTTCGTGTACAACAATCAGTCACAAAATATGCTTTAGTTCTCATAATAAACCTCATAGTAGCAGAGTCTGTATACAGTGCAAGTAGTGTAGACACAAGTGACATATTTATGACTCAGATTTAAACAAAGTGATGTATTGAGAAAGTCTCACTCCCCAAAATGCCGAGAGATATTCTTGATATTGGAAATTAGGAATTTAGAATTGTATACATACTGTATATACCATGATTTCATACTTGGTGTGTGAATGCGATATGGTAAGAAGACCAATCAATTGATTAGTCTGTCTGTGTGTGTGTGTGCTGGCCTGTCTGTCTGTCTGTCTGTCTGTCTATCCATCTAATGTTCCCTATTACTTTTTATGGAGTTCAAAGGTCATCTGGGGTCACTAGAGGTCAAGTTGGGAAACTTAAATAGATTTTACATGTGATTTGTGGATGCACATAATGGTGAGAAGTTTGTCCCTTTTTCACTTGTGGAGGTCACAGGTCATGTAGATTTGAGTGAGAAGATACTGTTCATGATGGCATTATTTATCACAGAACATGTATACATCATCAAAGCCTCAATGCATTTTGCATTCTGGTTACTATAATGCTGCATAATGTAATACATTTCCTTTATTGGAAGCAAATTTCAAATGATTCAAATTATGTAGATCTGTAAAGGTTTTCTGTAAGGAGGTGAAATCCCAATAGCATACAGTGTTAGGAAGATACTAGTTTTTAAAGTAATGCATTTTTTCATGCAATAAAGTGCATTATGGGCAGGGTTCGAAATTAGCATTGGTGTATCACTTGTCCGTCAGGCTTTCATTCCTTGTAAGTCACTTGCCCGGCCACATATTTCGCTAGCCTGTAATATGTGAGTCACAGTTTCTCTATCAGGCTCGTACTCAGCCTGATGCAATGAACATGTGGGTGTTTGTATAAAGTTAGGCCAATATGCACAGCTGACTGAAATTCATAGCCAGAATGAACCTTCTTTTTATAATACTTTGAAACTTCCAAAGTAAATGAATAATGCTCGGTAGAGAAACAGTTCGTTTACCTAGTATAGGAAATGATGAAAATAAAGGTCTGCACTTCTTTCACGTCTTTAGGTGAACGTAAAAGCTAACACGACATTACAATGTGTGGCTTGCACTTCTCAGAATCTCATGATAACTAGATGAGCTGCTGTGAAAGAAGGCATTGACCAACATGCTTTTCATGCACAATCCGCAATACAGCACACACATGCATTGTTACATTTATGTACTATATGCACGTATTGTTCTGCGGTTTACAACAGTTTTGAAGCCATGATGTAAATTGCTTCGATTGGAAGGTTATTTCGGCAAAAATATACTACATACGGGTTCAACCTGGAAATTGGTATGTAATATATCGACAGATTAATATGTTAACACTTGTTTTGGCCATCACTTTTTTAAAGAATAAGCAAGATTTGGACTTGCCCGACAGACTTTACTAAAATTGTACTTGCCTGCACGAATGTTCGACTAGCCCCGGGTTTGCAGGCTTATGCTAATTTCAAACCCTGATTGAAGGGAAATCTGTGATGTTGTCATGGCACATGAATTTGACATTTCTTTCAGTTTATCAATGATTTCAATGTTACTGCAGCAAACATGTGGCAAGATTATTTGCCATACCCTTCATTTGATATAGGGTTACGCTAGATCCAGGGAAAAGATATTCATATTCCAACAGTATCAAGTTTCAAAGACAAACAGAACATACAGTTTTAAAGAAAAAAGAAAGGAACCTGAGGCAATTTTCCCACTTAATATTCTGTTACCCAGTTTGTTGAGAAGTGGATGTGCAGTATTTTGTAGAAATAGTAACCTATCTTTAAAATAAGAAATCTTGAGATAGGAAAAATCAACAGCATTGCTACAGAGTTAAGAGGACATGGTCAGGATTTTTTCCTTCCATTAAAGATTCTGTTATAAAGCCAGCAGAATGTGCCTTTAATAAGGGGTGAAAGAATAACATATTTGTTTACAGTAGAGAAGGTTAAAGGCATATTTTCATCATCCCAAACAGTTCCAATTCTCCCAATCTACTTACTTCTAGCCCCTCCTACATTTTTCTAAAACTCATCTTTATCCAGACACAATCCTAGTTTATTGCTTCATGGCTTGTCCCAGTGGGCATACAAGTCCATAATGTGTAATCAAGACACTCTCAGTGCCCATGCTGTGTAATTTAGCTATGATGCATTGTTTGAATGTGATGCCAATCAAAGAGCTGTACCAATTGAGAGTTTTGATATATGCATACTGAAACTGTAGTTTAGGGTGAAGAATGACTGCCTTTAAGATTAAATTTTGCGTTTTGTGGGACAGAATAAGATCATACATCTTTTGTCTGTTGAATGACATAGCACAGTGCTAAAGTGTGATCACCCTTCATAAGCTCTAGTTACAGTGCTCAAAGCTGACTTTGAGATCATTTATATTTTCTTTTTTCTGCAGGTGAAACAGATTGGAAGATTCTGGCCATTGATGTTAATGACCCTCTAGCTGAGAAATTGAATGGTAGGTTAAAATGATATTTGTGTGTACAGTATAACAAAAGGACTTTATTTACGTAATTCTGTACAACAATTTTCATCTTTGTCAAGTTAAATTTTGTCTCTTTGAATCAGGTTCATTGCCCTCATGTAAGCAGTTTTAACCTTGTATTCTGTTTCACTCTACTGTACATGGGCAATCACACTGCATAGTATTAAAACACTTTTTCACACATAACAGGACGGACTTGTAAGCTTGGGTCACACTGTAGCTGTAGGTGATTAAATTGCAGTATGACTTTTGAGAGTTTAAACTTCTGCTGGATGTTGTGTTGGATGCTTGCACAAAAATTGGATCGGTTTTCAAACAAGTGTTGCTTTGTTGATTCGTTTAAGTTATAAAATGATAGTAGAACAGGTAAGGGTGTGTGATGCTCGGCATAAACAATGGAGTAGGGAAAACAAGCTAGTGTGCCACTACCGGAAAAAAGGCAACCACCAGCTCGAATTGAACCAATAGGTTGGAAACTGGGCCGTAAAACTCCATCTAACTAACTAACAGTTAAATGTGAGCTTATTAGAATGAGTTCTCGATTTAGCACCATTCTAACGATAAAATGTGAATGAAAAACTATTATCTGATTTAGGAAAATTAGGATCAGATTTCAGATTGAAGATAGCTGTAGTCTGACTGGCCGTGTAGTGGGTTTATCAGTATTTGAAGGGAAAATCCCAAGAAATGTTGTTACTGTTTCCCTTTTATTGCAGGAGAAGGTGGAAGTATATATACTTCCTTTTCTTAGTTTAAAAAACGTGAAGATAATGAATTTAAAAGTTGGTGAATATTGAGTTTAAAACTTTGTAAATATTGAGTTGAACAGGATTAAGTGTTGAGTTTACACTGGATATTTACTTGTTCTCAGGGTTCCCACGCGGTGGTCGGGAATTCAGGAAAAGTTAGGAAAGGTCCTGAAAATGAAAAAGGGGTTTTCCAGGCCTGGAAAGTCCTTGAATTTGCTGTACCGTCTGGAAATAATTTTCTTCCATACGTTGTTTTTATTTTCTCTGGTTAAAAAGACATTACAGTGCAATGCCACAAATTTTCAACATCACAAATCACAAAATCACACATCTAAAATTCAGAATGTCATATAATTCTGTTCCAAGCAAAGCCAAATTCCGAAATTTTCAGTTTTGATAATGTAGTATAGCCTTTTGTGCATTTGCGACCTAGCCCAATACCCTGTTGCATTGGCAAATGGGGAGCCTGTACCGAGAAGATTTTGGCAGTATTCAGTAAGTTGTTTCTCATTTTCAGAGCACAACTTGAAAGGGTTTTGATAATTCTAGGGATGGGTTGCCACCATTTTAGATGACAAAACATCTTTGTATCCCTTTGATAAATGCATGCATTCATTTTAAATGGTTTTGGAGAGTATATATACTTTAGCTCAGTTTTGAAACTTACCTGTATTTTGAACTGGATAATTTTTAGCTCATAGGGCAGACTAGGGGGTTTTCAACCTTCAGGGTATTTCTGACCGCCTAAGACATTTCCACAAAGCATAAATGTCTTGTACAACATTGATAGTTTGTAACAGTCATAATGATACCAAATATAGTGGTACCTTCAGGGTGTTCAGAAATTGGTGATCAAGGTCCAAGATGGACCACAGGGTCAGTCCATTTTGTGTAATATTGCAAAGGGTTTAGCTTTTAGTCAAGTTAATGTTAAACAGAGGTTAATGGCCTTTTTAAATGATAATTCGTCAGTGATCTGTTCTGATAAAACAGCTCAGCATTGCATTATACATGCGGGTTTTTCCAAGTTGAAAGTGATATGTGATAAGCTAAGTTGTTGCAAACGGGAATAGTAAAGAAGGCCAAAAATAGCAGTGCAACTCATTTTGGCTTAGTGTTCATGGAAGACTGGAAGACTTGCTATATGGCTGGCACTGATTGCGGGTTTGCATATTTGACACCCAAAATTTGGACAACACATGATTATTTGGGTCTGGAAAAAATATTGAAAGGTCTTGAAAAGGTCTGGAATTTCGATCACCAGAATGTGTGGGAACCCTGTGTTCCAGATTGGGTCAATAGCTAATTGAAGAAGGGTATAAATTGTTGATTCCTTGCCGTACGTAGGCAAGGCATCTATGCGATGGTGATGTTGTGTGTGTGTGTTTGTGACACTTGCTTGTAAACACGATATCTTAAGTTAGGAATGTCCGACACTTTTCATATTTGGTATATAGATTTATCATGTTGAGAGGAAGAACCCTATTGTTTTTGGTAGAGGTCAAAGGTCATTTGAGGTCACCAGCGGTAAAATTGGGACAACTTCGAAAATAGCTTGTAAACACTATATCTTCAGATGAGAGTGACCGACAGTTTTCATACTTGGTATACAGATTTGTCATGTTGAGAGAAAGAAGCCTGTAGTTTTTGGTAGAGGTCAAAGGTCATTTGAGGTCACCAGCGGTAAAATTGCGAAAACGCCAAAAATGGCTTGTAAACACAATATCTTCAGATAGGATTGCCCGACAATTTTCATACTGGGTATATAGATTTGTCATGTTGAGAGGAAGAACCATATTGTTTTTGGCAGATGTCAAAGGTCATTTGAGGTCACCAGCAGTAAAATTGCGAAAACGCCGAAAATGGCTTGTAAACATGATATCTTCAGATAGGAGTGACCTACCCTTCAACACCCTTCATATTTGGTATATAGATTTTTCATGTTGAGAGAAAGAAGACTATTGTTTTTGGTAGAAGTCAAAGGTCATTTGAGGTCACTAGCAGTAAAATTGCGAAAACTTTGAAAGTGGCTTTCAAACATGATTTCTTCAGATAGAAGTGACCGACACTTCTCATACGTGGTATATAGGTTTGTCATGTTGAGAGGAAGAAGCCTATTGTTTTTGGATGAGGTCAAATGTCATTTGAGATCACCAGTGGTAAAAATGCGAAAACACCGAAAATGGCTTGTAAACAGGATATCTTCAGATAGGAGTGAAGGATACTCTTCATATTTGGTATATAGGTTTGTCATGTTGAGAGAAAGAAGCCTATTGTTTTTGGTTGAGGTCAAAGGTCATTTGAGGTCACAAGCGGTAAAATTGCGAAATTTCAGTGCCTTGAATGTAAAGAAAAATCTATCTAACACTGTCAATTTGAAAGCAGGTAAGGTATTTGATGGCAAGGAATCACTAAGCCTTTTGGTTTCTGGTTTAAATATAAAACTCCTTAAACTATGTAGTTTAAAAAAATGTAGAATCTCAAGCTAGGTAAAGGTTGATTTTCAAAGCCAGCTAGGTACTGTACATCAATGTGTGTATCTTCATGCTTACTTCAAAACTTTTTTTTTGCATAGACATTGCAGACATCCAGAGGGAGATGCCAGGTTTTATAGAAGTAAGTTGTACACTTGATTCATTCTATAAAATATTCATGACAAATGATTCTTTTGAAAAGTCATTGTATCTAGACTCATTTAGTATGGGAGTTTTTCCTTTTTGCTTTTATTAGAGAGCGAGGGGGTAGCACGAGGGGGTCAGTAGGTGTAGGGGGGTTCAGAATTATGTCATCCTGCACACATAAACTTGGGTGAGGGGAGTGACCATACTTAATTTAATTACACAACCTCTGAGTGATATTCAAAACACAATCTTTTAACAGCTGTTATTAAATTCCCAAGTCTATGGAGATCTTTCTACAGTAGCAGAACTAGCGTGCAGTGATGTTATCTGAATGTTAGCAATTTTGACAAGTGTAGGTGAATAGCTATTCCATGCAATAACCATGTGCATGTGCAAATGTAGAAGTTTGGTCAAAATTATATGTAAATGGTTACTTAAGTCTGCTTGAAAGTGAAATGGTAATTAAATCAGTTGTTTCCTATTGGAGCACATTAGGTATGATTTCACTTGGCATTATGACTGCATAACAGTTTTTAATGTAAAACTGCTAGTATGCTTTTGGAGAAGGTCTGCCCATAGGGAACAGATGATCTATATGTATAGTTTGGAGTGTCCCATTAACTATGATATGTATTGAATAACAGAGGCAGTCAAGTAAATTTTTTGCAATAGCTTTTTCCTGAAAAAATTGAAAAATAGTTGTCAAGTTTCTAGCCTTGCCAGTTGGTGAAAACAGACTGTAGATGTCATTGACACTTGCCCACCAGCATGAATAGCATAAATTGCCAGACTTCTGGTTAGCACAAAATTAGGTTTCTCAAACATAAAAAAAAAAAATTAAGTACAGTAGCTCCATCTGCCATCTAAGTTAATTCAATATGCAGAAAAAAGTTCAATGGAGTGACATACGCTCTGGCCTTAGACCCTTCCTCCAGGATGACATGCTTACTGCACTGAAAAAGCTTTACAGCTGCTCCTCAGAATTCACGCCTGTTGTGATATTCTGCAATAAGCGAGGAATTTCGCATGGTTAAAATTGGTCTGATGTGCTAGTCTCATCCTTCAGTTCTACTGTGTCAGATAAAAGCCTTGCTAAAAAATATTAACAGACTGGTTGCAGTTTTAATGTATCTTTTTTCCAAAAAGATTGGACACTTCCTGTAAAGACACAAGAGTATCATCCACTTATGTACACAGTATGCAGAGGATGTGTCACCCATTGGCTGTCTAGGCACAGAGCATGCATGTGATTTTTACTGTAGTTGCATGAACAATGTATTAAAGGTAGTCATTTGCCAGCCCAAACTACAATTTTGCCCAGAGACTACCAAAAATCTTAATTTACACAGCTCTTTGATTGACATATCAAATTCAAAATATGAAGAGTAGCTCATATTACACATCATGTGCGGAGGGTGTTTTGATCACTCTTTAAGGGCATGAGGGTATGATGTCCTGAAGCAATGTAAAAGTATTGTGTCTGGACAGCTGTGGGTGGGAATGAAGTAAGTAGGCTACAAGAATTGTTACTGGCTGCGGTGAGGAATACCTAACGTCAAGCATTATAATGCCACTTTGTATGCTCTATTGAGGTCACCATGATGAAAGCTGATGTAACACTGCTTTCACTTTTGGTCTCGGAATGCTAAATTTGAAAAGTATTTATGTACATATGTACAGCTCAATGATGTACATGACACATCATGCTAAGATAAAATACCAATGGTTTTATGGTGGTTTTTATTAGCTCACACATGTACACAGTACATGTGTGAGGTTATAAAATGGGCCAGATGGCGTCAACTTTTTAACAAAAGCCTACTCCCTTTCCATTTGTGGAGATTTGGTTCTGAAATTTTGGTATATGCTTGTTTGTCAGTACAGCATTATAACCCACCTACTTTCATTCCAATGTAGGAGTGTTAAGCATAATTTTTTAGCTATTTATGTAGAGCAGAGTTCATTGTGCCTGCTTAACAGTTAGCTGTTTATTCATTGTGCTGACTGCAGCATACTTGGTTGTGTGTTCAATTGCTGCCTTGCAAATGCCTTGCAAGCAGACTGTTGTTTGATGTCTGACTCACCTGTGGACACGGATCAGTGGTTTCTGCAATCACAGTGTCTTGGGATAATAGCACTGTATTGTGAAGAGAGCTTCATGGACTGAGTAGCTAGGGATACTTTACACACAAAATTGGGAGCAATTCTGTGGTCAAGTGTAGCCTACAAGAAAGGAAACAGGCTTAATGTGGTGGGGACATCTGTTCTGTTTCTAGATCAATTAAGTTGGTCAAGGCAAGTAATTGTGATAACTCTTTGAGTTCAAGTGCAGTAGGAGAGCCATTTGAGGAGCGGTGCATGTTTTTATTTTACCGGTGCAAATTCACGCAGTGTTTCTTATGGAGTTATAGGAGAAACTAAATGTACTTTGCAGTACTTTAAAATATGCTTGATACATTCTACATATTTACATTTTTTTCCAAAATGCTCTTAAATAAGTTTGTATAGCCCAACAACTTTCGCAGTAGTATTTGTAGATCTATCAATTAGGTTGTTTTCTTTCTGATGTAAAAGTTTTCACTTTTTGAAAGAGGGAGGGGGACTTTTTAGCATACCTTGTGATTTTGCAGTAGGGTTTTGAGTTATTTGGTCTTTTTGTACCGGTTATTTACCATTGTTAAGGTAAGGAGGTTTTGTGGAAACAGATGAAGAAGTAATAAAAGTTGGTTCTTTGAGTTGCTATTTTTTACAGACAAGAGAGAATGTGTGAGCTACAACAGCATTGCTGTTCTAGTCTAAATTTGACCTTGAAAGTTTCTTTACCCGATGTTTTATTGAGTGCTGCCATCTTTGTGTACATTTTACAGATAATATAAACATCAGGTGTTAAATAAATTTGATTAATGGCACCACCATGACTTTAAAGTAAATGAATATTTTTCCATTTTGCTTTCAGAGTACTTTTGAATGGTTTAAAATCTACAAAGTGCCTGATGGTAAACCACTGAACAAGTTTGCTTTTGATTCTCAACCTAAAGGAAAGGTAAAATTGTGATGTTATTATTGACTAAGAAGAACAGATACTAAACGATATCATTGCCCAAAGACCAAGTAGCATCTGTATTAACCATATTTATTCATACCATATGCAGTAAAATTCCATCCAACTAACTGACCATATGCAGTGCAATAATTAAACCAGGAGGTTATGAATTGAGGTATAAAAGCCGTAGCTAACTAACTATATGTAGTTAGTTAGTTAGTTAAATAGACCTTTACGGCCCAGTTTGCAACCTATTGGTTCAAGTTGAGCTCGCCGCAGCTTTTTTTTCAGTTGCGGCTCACTGGCTTGCATTTCTCTACTCCGTTGCTTACGCTGAGCACCAAGCACAATGGCAGTAGGTTCTGTTTTTTAAGTCTTTGGTATGACCCTGACATGGCTTGAACTCCCAACCTCCTGACCGCAAGTCTGATGCTCTAACCACTGGACCATGCAGTGGGTCTGTACGTAATGCAAATTAATGACATAACAGATAATTTGCAAAATGCAAACACACTTGAAATTAGTGTTACTTTCACACTTGCAAACATTCAATATTTGTAATGATGAATTATTATTAATTCCCTTACTTCTGATTGGAAGATTGGTGGTCATGTGATTTGTTGATTCAATGTAATAGCACAGTTGTAATTGTAATGCTCAATCATGTGTTAGTGTGTTGTTTCAAACTAAGATGCACTGCAACTGATGAAACAATGATGGTTGTGGTCTGTTAAAAAGCTATACCGTGACTCATTAATTCATTGCAGGATTGAGAATCATCCTGTCCATGAGTCAAGTGACTAGATAGTTGGAAGGTATCATATAAAACAAGTGATCAATGTTTTGCATTTTGTTAGACAGTGTGAAAAATTTCATGTGTTGAAAGACTTAATGTCTATTAAACTTGACTTCTTGGTGTTGAACAGAATGTCTGGTTTCAGACTCATGACATTTATTTATAATATTTGAGTTTGAGGCCTGGTTGGGTCATGGGAATAAGCACTGGAGTAGGGGAACAAGGCAGTGAGCCACAACCTAAAATAACCCTGTGGCCTGCTTGATGTATTGGAAAATGTTAGTCTCTGTAAGATAGAGTACATTTTGCTTTGAAGCAGTAATCAGAGGTTTTTTTACAATTTTTACACAATTTAAATTCCCTACCTCATTTACATATGAACTTAAAACTAATAAAAAATGATTTGTGTTCACAGTCTAACATGGTGATTGCTTATAGTTTATTGGAGGCTGTCTGGTCTTGCATCTGTGTGGAATTTTTATGCCCGATAGATATTCAAAAATATTCTTTCAAGAGTACTTAACACAAAAAAAAAACATTTTTCTTAACCTGAAAGACTTCTTCAATGTTTCTGTATTCTGGCAAACAAACAGTTCAGGAGAGGAAAGAATGTACTGGAACAAAAGGTTTATAATAAATATTTTCTGTCAAACTCTGAGTGCCTCTTTAAAGAATAATTTGAAAAGAACTTTTTTATAGGAAACTTCCATCACAGTACTAATATTAACTTAAATGTTATAATCCATGTATAACATTCTGTTCATTGGGACACTGATTCTGAACAAAAAACTGAGCCCTATCAAAGATATGAAAATTTATGAAAACTTTTTTAATACTTCTCCAAGCCAATTAAAGTAAAAATGCAAGTTATGAAATGAAGTTGCTCCTTTTTTGCAGGCATTTGCTTTAGATGTGATTAGCCAAACTCATGACCAATGGAAGAATTTAATTGATGGCAAGTCAGATCCAGGAAGTATATCTGTGTAAGTTAACCATTTTTGTGGTCACGGTTTGGTTTAACAATGGAGTGGCAGGATTCCTTTTATATTTAATTAAAGGAGAGAGGAAAAAGGTAATTGTAAATGCTAACTTTTTGTATTAATGTCAGAAACTTGGTTTAACAAATTCTTCATGGTGTTTTAATAATGTGCAGCAACAGTGTAAATGTAGCCTCTGAAATTTTTCCTACATGATATAACTCTTTAACAGTATTAAGACCAGTTCATAATTTAAAATTGTCATATGATGTAGAGGTTGGAAAACAAACACTTGCTTAAGCAGCTCGTTGTATTGATATCACTGATATGAGTGGTTAGATCCAATTTAGTAGTATGGTCAATATGTGTTTTCAAAAATATTGATATGTGGTTAAAAACTATATACTTCTACTCTCTAGAATGCAGATTCAATTAGAATAGTGGCACTCAGCTTGCTGAAGTGTTGATATGTGACAGCAGCTCATAGTGCAGCTCACTCATAGTTGATACGAGAGTTAAGTAAAAATTACGGATTCCAAGGCATAGATAGACTGCAGTTTCGAAGTTTTCTGTGTCTCCTCTTGTGGTTGTCACAGCCAATTCAGAGCATTTCATTACATATTGATAGGTATGCGCCTGTATGGGTAGATTTTATACATGTACAAGTACTGTAGAATAGTAAAGTGCACTGAGTCAATAATGGTGTATGTGTATGAACTGTAGCATTGGGCAGTATTGCTGACTGCTGCACCCCAGGAGTAATGGTGGAATATGAATAGCTTCACTCTGATACAGGGGAATTTGGAAATTGTTCTAGATGAAAAATTGCCTCATAAAAATTTAGACTTAAAAAAGCTGGAAGAAAATTCTGGGATTGAATGGTCTGAAATATTCATAGCAAGAGAAGAATGATATTTGCCAGGGAATCCCTCAGAATTTGAGAGTTATAGAAACATAATCTAACAGATGGGTACTATTTTGAAATATTCTTACTATTTCTCATTTTATCTTCCCCAGAATGAACACAGTTGCAGGAGGAAAGGGAAATATAACACCAGAGAAAGCTAAAGAAATTGTTGAAGCTGTAAGTATTTGCCACAAGCCTCTTAAATTTATTAGTAAAGGTATTCTGAAGAGCACATTGCAGATCATGGAAATTGTAACAACTGGTTCAATCCATAGACTTCCTACACATGAACATAGCATAAGTACTGCAGGGTACATTGTCCCTACTTCCCTACTGTACGAGTGAGTGAAGGCGTAGCAAGATGGTCGTTTGATATGGTTTTGTGTATGTGTGTGAGAGTTTGGACTTGCTCAAGTATATCAACAGGTATTGCAAGAAAGTCAAAATATTTTCAACGCTGGCCGTCTTGGTGGGTCCACTTTTGACCAGGCTGTGGGTGACAAATGCATTACCTGCTTTGTCCATGTATATAGGAAGTCCATGGTTCAATCTCTAACCCTTGTTTTGTGAGATTGAAGAGGTATAGGACAGATCATGTAAATGCTTAAAATTGTTAACCATATTCAGAAAAAACAATCTTTGTATAGTTTGCCATTCCTGTATAAACCCACTTCACATTTTTGTTTCCTTTTCAAATCAAAATTCTGTGTCCATGAAAATGCATGCGGTTAATATTGTTGTTGAAGTGTCCAGCAGCAAAATCAGATGTCATTTGTATTTCTTGATTACCTTATCTATTAAACTAAATCAATTAAAAAGAGGAGTAAATAGAGATTCAATTTAAAAGAAAGAAATAGAGATTGAAAACATGTGAAGTCAATATTGTTGTTGTTTAAAGGGAAACATTGTGTTTGAAATGCTTCAACAAAGAAAATGGCTCAGACACTATCCAACAATTCAGTTGTAATCATAAACCCCAGCAATAGCTACATCTCTTCAAAATACTATGCGCAAGAAGAGCCATGAATGTTGCATCATTTGAAATGTTGAAAGTTTGGGTGAACAAATTATTCTTAAGCAACGAACAACTAAATTTCTATCTGTGGGAAACTTATTTCTTGAAAAGAAGGTTATCATACTGCCTTATTTTTGATAACCTATCACCCTGTGTCAATAAATATTAGTTTTAAAAGGATGAATTTTTCTTGCAAAACAGACGCAATGTTTCCTTTTAATGAAGTATCCAGGAGCAAAGCTAGATCAAGCTGTATCTAGATTAAACTGTATCTTAATTAGCGGACCTTTTTAAAAGGGCGTATCAGTCACACCACTTTTACTAAGTGAAGTAGACTACCCTATTTCATGCATGAATGGCTGTTGAAAGTCATGTGACAACATTTGCCCCTATGAATTGTCAAATTTACCAGGTGTAACTGCATGATTTACCTTGAATTTGTAATATTTATGGACTGAATTATCATGAAAGATAATTGGAAGAGAAGAAAGAAGAAATTTGTGAATTGTGCTTAAGTTTAATGCCTTTTAAATTAATGTAAGTATTATTGTAGAATATCCTTCTGTGAGCACATAAAGGCAGAAATGCACACTATTGAAATTGTCTAAAATAATGGCAATTTTTCTGTACTTAGAGATCTTGCTAACTTTTGAATTTAGAATGTTTCAGTCATGATTTTTGTATGTAACTTAATCAAAACTTAATATTCCTCTATGTCAGCAGTTTTGTTTGATGTTACCTAAATTGTTTTAAGTAAAGTCCTTCAAAAACTTGATTGAAATACTGTACACCATGAAGTCAGCAGCATGGCCAGACCCTTGGGCCCCCATGGTCAGGTGAGAGTGAGGGTCCCCAAACCCATTTTCCTAAGACCCCAGCCAGTCTCCATGGGTATGGTTAAGTGAGTCATTGCACCCACCGGCTCTGCATTAGTTAGGACCCCGCCAAAACCTAAAGCACCTTGGCTTGTACACACAATCCACCCTCTGCATAGAATATCTTGCTCTTATTTCAATATTTGTTTTATTTCATCAGGCTCCTGCTCCTGCAGATGCACTCCCAATCAGCTCCGAGGGTGAGCATTATATTTTTCTTTCCTATTTAAATCAAGCATGTAGTCATCATTTACCTGCACTGTTGACTTCGAGTACAAAGGTAGTGTTTGTATCAGGTTTATTGCTTCCCTCTGTACCTCCAAAACAATTATATCTCCCTAGGGCTGTTTGATATAGATCATGTTCATGGAAATCATAATTTTAATGGAAAACAAAACATAATTTTAATTGATTTCTTTGATTTATGTCACTGAGTTAAATCAAAACTTCATAAAAAGAAATAAAAAAAAATCACCATCCCTTCACTACCCCCCCTCCCAATCCCTGTGAAACTCCCTATCTTTTCCTGTGACTGATATTTGTGCATAAGAGTAAACTGTGAAGTGGCTGGATTAAGCATACAGAGTACTTGTTGTTGTGCTTTTGTTCATACCTTTGCAAAACCAAATATATTGCATAACCATTTTAAGTAGATGTGCAATTTATACAAATATGTAGGGTATAGATGAATGAATTAACCTATTTGGATCTTGTCCATGGGTTTTCTCTAACTCAAATGATCACAGCCCTTGATTCAGTGCACCCCTTTTTGTGGAGATTATACAACTACTTTATAATTGTAATTCTTTTATCTATTGCACACATGTAATAGTTCATACTACCATCAAAAACAGAACCATATGAGTGGATTCAACCTAATATTCTTTGCCATAAGAACATATGTCACAGTATATTGCAAGTAACAGGCACTTAACCAGAGTTGGGGGTGGGGGAGGGTTATGTTTTGTGCCTTAACACATCTTGTGAGAGTGCAAAAGCAGGTTTGGGATGAATGAGTAGTTTGCTGTTAATTGGGTTAGTCTGTTCAATTACCAGCCTGAGCTGGACTTTCCATTTGTAGCGGGTTGAGGGGGACAGCAGGGGGTTTTTGTCAACTGAAACCCCAATTACCCTTTGATTACATCCCTGAGTGCACTGCATTGTACTTGAAAACTAACGTAGTAATGCAGAAATACATGCTGCATGGCCATTGGCCACCAAGGGATCTAAAGAAAAATGGGACACTTAGTGGTCTAAGTTGAAGGTTGCCTTGTTTGTTTTTTTTCCCTTTGTGTTTATATATTTGCATTAGTTGAGGTATAAACCTCATGTTCTCTACACAGTTTTTAATTTACATATGTTGATAAATTTTATTCTTCTTCTTGCATTTTTCAGTGGACAAGTGGCATTATGTAACTGAGAAGTAATATTTCTTCCAGTCACCAAGAAGTCTGTGATAAACAACCTCCTCTTCTTGTACACCCCAATTCTTGCTGC
This sequence comes from Holothuria scabra, assembly GCA_037179385.1. Classification (NCBI taxonomy): domain Eukaryota; kingdom Metazoa; phylum Echinodermata; class Holothuroidea; order Aspidochirotida; family Holothuriidae; genus Holothuria; species Holothuria scabra. The sequence continues at coordinate 14,178,565 of CM074198.1, forward strand.
CGTTCCCAGCTGATTTCCTCATAAATTCCACAATTGGAAAAAACCTCTGTTGATAAAGGATTTTTTTTGTTTTTGTTTTTGTGTTTGTTTTTTGTTTGTTTTTTTTGTTTTTTTCAGATAAAATAGCTTCTACTTTCTACTTTAAGAAAGAATTTTAAGTCTGAACAGTCAAAAGACACAAAAGTAAAATTGTAATCCACTTGCAAGGAACCTGTTTGTACCACGGACTTCCTATACACATGGACAGAGCATGTAATGTGTATGTCCTATCCGTAGGTTGTCAACACCGTCTGGGACAAAAAAGGTGCACCAAGATAGCTGCCATGAAGCTATAATTTGTATGATTTAATGATGACTCTGTAATATTTTAAACAAAAGTTAAACTTGAATGGGAAACAATATAATATTCCTACAATTTGTGTAGTAACTTTGACCTTACCTTGTATTATTTCAACTTTCTTGCAAAATCTGTTGATTTACTTGAGCAAGTCCAAACTTTAACATTAAACCATAGCAGAGAGCCAGCATGGAGCCCTTTTTCCCACTTGTACGGTAGCGACAATGTACCGTGCAGTATGCTCTGTCAATGTACAGGAAGTACATGGTTTGTACAGCGTTATTTTGATCAACATAATTGCTTCTCAACAGGTTTTATCTTTGAAAGTAATGTTATTTACAACAAATCTGGAAGAACCAAAGAATGTTATTTTTTTCCAAAAATTTTAATCTAGCTGTGTCATTGTGACAAAGCTCAGCAAAATAAATCAATAAATTAAAATTCTTTACTCATGCTGTACAATTTGGCACAACTTGGTTTGTGATGTCGTCAGCCATTTCAAATGGTGAAGAAAAACGTGCATTTAATACTTTAAACCCCTTTCAACAGTATGATGCTTGTTAGATTGTGTAAAGACTAGTTCTTCTATGAAGGATTGCAGTGCATCATGGGAAATTTTCATGTTATCAGGGCAAAATGATGTAAAATAATTGAACATAGCTTTTTTATCTCTTCATAATGTTGGTATCAATGTTTGGTACATGGACTAATTCATACTTATCTTCGACAAATCATTTAGTTTTCCTCAAAGGCTAAATGATGTTTGTCCAGAGAAAACATCACTAACAAAAAATTATTAAACATTTAAATCTAATTCAATCACTGATCTAATTCAATCACTGCTTGGAACATCACTTATTTGTAGAAATCCATGTTGCATATTGTTTCCTTTTACACTGTCTTCACAGAATACAACATATGCTTTTATCCAGAAATGGTTCAGTATTCGTTTGAGAAAAACACATTCCTTCACAAACTAAGCCTTTAAAAATGGGACTTCATCAGAATATTGATAAGAGGTTTGATGAACACAGGATAAACTTTTTGTAAAGATATGTAATCCAAGTTTTCAAGGAACAACAATTCTTGATACTACCAATCCCTGTTATTGTAATGACCAGAGCAGTACAAAATGTTTTATTATATAAATGATTTGAGGGCAGTGGTGTTAAATTGTATTGACTACTGGGAGGAAATCTGATCTCTATTTCTTAAGTTTTTCCTTCTTCTCCAGACATAGCCTTAAAGTGGACACCTCCTCCCCTTCCAACAATTCATCTAATGTACTACTATTGGTGTATGTTTGAAGTAGCATGTAATATCACATCAGAATACCAGCGATCTTTCCTGCTCTTTTAAATATATTTTTCCCTTGCATGTAAAATACCTCAGATTATTTCCTTTGTACCTGGATTCAGTACAACCTTGAATTATTTATAGTATTAATTAGAGTAAGGATGTGATGTTAGCAGTCTACAGCTAGGAGAGTTGAGAGCTCTACAGAAGTGTGGTAATTAATGAAAAATTCCAGTGCTTAAATTCTGAATCAGTCTTGCTTTACTTTCTTTGAACCATGGATTAAATTGAGTTTGAGGATCTAGTTCAGTCCTAAAAATAACCTCGTGATAAAAAAAAGAAAAAAAAAAAAATTTAACTTACACAAAAATGTTACATACAAACCTTATTCCTGGACAAAACAAACATTTTTGTGTTGGCAAGATCACTTTAAAGCTCTTTCTGTGAAGTTTGCTCTGCCAGCTCTTACTTCATGTTCAATTTAGTTGCTGATAATAAAATTGGCTGGATTCAATGGTTGTAATGGCCCAGTGTCTGGTTCAGCAATGTGACAGCTTCCCCCATTCCAAATTTTCCTTTGCATGGCCAAGGGCTGCACCCTAGTCAGCAGTCCTTTTAACTGAACCTCAGTATATGTCATGTCAGTCTTTTTAAGGACTGACCCCTTTAAGAGCAAGTTAGGTTTAATTTATACCAAAAAATTTGCCTACTTAAGATTTCTTTTGCTGTGATATTCACAAGCACCGACATCAGATATACACGAAATAAGTTCCTATGCTTTTGAAGTTCAAATAAAGGTGTGCTATCAAAATGACTCTTTAAATGAATCAGTCTTATTGAAGTAACATGATCTTGTGAAGAGAAAGGTGTCTGGAAATGTGTCATAAAGTGAAAAATAAAAAGCAACTTTGAAAAAATATCAGCATTTTTTTCTTTTCTGCATTGCCTTTGACATCATAGTTTAATCAGGAGTACAGCAGGGTTTGTGGGTTCTGACCAAGTCGATGCTGCAACTTGTGGGTAAAAATGTACCATAAATGCAGCAGGGAGCTGTTAGGAAGGATAGACGACTTGTATAAACTCTTTGGAGCAGTGTTTGTTATGGACAGTAATCATGCTCTTTTCTCAAAATTCCTCTCTCAATGCCTACATCAATTGGGATCAGCTATGCATTGGTAAAATGCCAGTGCGAAGACACACCCTTCAACCTTTATATCTTTATTAACTTTTCATTGTCAGCTGTCATGCAAATATATAAAATTCTACATTTTCGTTAATGGTCACAATCAAAATAATTTCTTATTTATTTGGACAATTTTATCAGCACATACATTTCAGATGTGTTTACAAGTTATTCAGATGTTGGCCAGAATTGGACAAAATCATTTAAACTTTATCAGTACCAGTAGCAGGCCAGTATACACCTCAAATTGGTGCAGACATAAAGGAACTAATGTATTTAAACTGCCATTGCCAGTCGTTTAATTGATAGTTTTGGTTAGAGCTGAAAACCTGTCCATAACAAACCTTAGATCAAAGCAGGTTATATCAAAAGCAGTTGTTCTTGGATAATTTGGGTGTGAAAGGGTCAGAACCTGTAAAATGAGGGGAAAATAAATAAATGGACAAAAAGAAACCTGTCAGCTAAGTTTGATACTTGTAAACTATGTTCTCAAGTACATAGAAATGAATCTGATCAGCACTTGTATTAAGTCACTGTAAGCAGTCATTAGTGGGATCCATCAGCCTTAAATTGTTTTCATTTATTGTCTAAATATAATTTCAAACCCTCATTTACAGTGAAATTGAAGCAATTTAGAGGCATTACAGTGTACAATCATCCAGTAGGAAATAAATTGAAATAGACCCTAGTTATGGCTGGCTGAAATCAGACCATCACTTGCTGTCTGGATTCATGACACCTTCCTAACAGCTCCCTGCATGCAGTAAGTTCTAATTTTCATTTCACAATGATAGAGTTTGGGTCTACCTGATGTTCCCAAGGTCGAATGTTCCCTGCTTCTGTATATATCTCGATGCATGATTTGGTGATGATACGAGGTTCATTACCCCTGAGGTTCGATGTTCCCAGAAGTGCTAATGCTCTAGAGAACTGAACCCTGGGAACAGCAAACCTTGGGAGATTGACATAGTCCCATGGAATTTAAGGGGTACAAATTTGCCAAGGTATGGGTTTTCTTCTTTGACTAATTCAGCAGAGGGAGACTTTGCAGGGAGTAACTGTCAGTACAGCCTTTTTTTCCAAGTGTTACCTTTCAAAATGTTGAAATAAGTAAATTGTAACTAAATTTTGCAATTGTTGGGAATAATTTAGCATTCAAATTTTGCATAGCAGTTTTGAAAATTTTTGAGGTCTTTCACACATTCTTTGTGAAAATGCTAGTGTTATGCACAAAAAAAAATTGCTACACAATTTTTCATTTGTGTAGCAACTTGGCCTGTTTGTGTAGCAAATTGCGATGCAATACTGGATAAATTGTTCCCTGAATTGTGCAGAAACAAAATATAAATAGTAGATTTGCCACACAAATAAATCAAGTAGATTCAGAGGATGGCCTATAATCATGTTTTATTAAACATAATTGTTCAAATGTATAAATGCAAAGATTACAAAGAAGGATGATACAACGAATATGTAATGTAAAATGTTTCTCTCTTAAGAAGCTAAAACAACACACAGGTGTGCTAACCTGTCTCTCCGTCTAAACCATGCAGCTGAAATACATGCTTATCAACAATACTTCTAAAGCAAACAGTGCATTGACTTGTGACTTGTTAATTATCCTCCTCTCTTCATATTTGCCAGTCCTAAACAACCTGACAAGCTTTAAACAGGGTGGGAGGGGAGGAACAATCAAATTTTCTAAAAACAAAATTTTGTTTAAAGTACTGTAAAGTGTAACTTATCTTCCCTTTGGTAACAGCTCTGAAAAAATTGCATCAATGTTAAAGCCAATTGTCACCCCAAACTACAATTTTTGTAGTCTACAGAACCTCTCAATTGCCACAGCTCTTTAATTGATGGCAAATTAAAAAAATGCTGTGTTGTAGCTCATATTAAATCACATGTACTGTACTGAGATTATTCTGATTAATACACATTAGGTCTTGTATACTCACCCTGAAGCAATTAACTGAGATTGCATCTGGATGTTGTGGTGGAAGGGGCTTAAGTAAATAGGTCTGGAGAATTGAAACTGGGGTGAGGAGATTTGACCTTTAAGCACACTGCATTTAAAAGGCATGTCACAGCTTAAAGGGAAATATTGTGTTTAAAATGCTCCAACAAGGGGTACAAAGAAAATGGCTCAGACACTACCCAACAATTCAGTCTTCATCATATAAATCCCTACATCTCTGTGCCCAAGAAGAGCCATGGACATTGCATCATTTGAAATGTTGAAAGTTTGGGTGAACAAATTATTCTTGAGCAACAAACAACTGAATTTCTTTTTGTGGGAAACTTATTCCTTGAAAAGAAGGCTAACCATACTACCTTAGTTTTGATAATCTATCAACCTGTGTCAATAAATATTAGTTTTAAAAGGATGAATTTTTCTTGCAAAACAAATGCAAGATTGCCCTTTAAAAAGATACCAGGAGATGCAAGGCAGTTTTGTTACCCCATAAACACATTTTTAAAATACTTCCCTCTACTATGCAACCTGCTCTGTATTTCTATATGGGTGTCTTTGAACTTCAAAGAATTCATAATATTTTTACAGTAAAGCACTACAGTACCACTAACCCCACACAATAGCATGCACTGAATGTCATGAAGGTACAAGTAAAGCTGGTTGTCCACTTATAGCAGTAGCGTAGCCAGAATTGTGTGATGGGGGAGGGGGTTTGGAGCACGAAATGAAGGAAAAACTCTAAGGGGGAGGGGGAGAGAAAAACCCACTGTTTGTGGCATTGTTTTCATTTCAAGGTCGGGTCATGGGGGGGGGTTTCAACCCCCAAACCACTCCCATTGCTACGCCACTGTCACTTAGCAACCAAAACGTGGGAGTTCTTTCAGTTCCATGCAACCTCAAGGATCTGAAGAAGGATGAGAAGTGGAAGATCTTTTGCTCCCAACTTGTCGCAAGAGCCTGCAGGCAGTCACAGACTGCAAGATTGGTAAAAATGTTTAAAACCTTGCCACCTCTTGCGATCACGGCACACTGGATGACCTTTATGAGATGGCAAGGAATTACAAGAGCTCGCAAGCATTTGTCTCTGAAGATGAAACCAGCTTAAGCCAAATAAGAAAATGCCTGACCAAAGTCATTGCAAAAATAGTTCCGGCTAAAATATATTGTTATGAATATCACCCAGAGCCCTTGACAGGTCAAAGGTTCCCAGCCTATGGTATACAAACATCAGTGATGGCTAAGGTTTTAATTATCGATGTCCTCTCAAATTTTTCCAATGGAATCAGTTTCCAAATATTCAAAGAAACACATTTTAAAAATATTTTTCATATTGATATTAAAAGAAGCTTTGCATTAGACCAGAATGTGGGAATGATGACAAAATTGGGGAAGGGGCAGTACTATGGGCTATGAGCAGGTTAACCCCCAACATTTCCTTACCCCTTCTATTAGGCAAAATATTGTATAGGTTATGTTAGAAATGGTGAAGACATACATATGCTCAGAAAATACTTTATCCAATTTTACCCACCCCCTTACAAGTAGTGACGTTACTAGAACTGTTACCCTTACCTACCAAAAAATGTTATACCTTGATCCACTGTTACTAGAGAAGGTTTGTAGGGTTAACAAATCTACAGTGTATTATCTACTGTTACCAGTACTGTATCCAGTTATATTTATACAGGCCTGGATTTTCAGAAAAATTTATGGCTGTCCTTTGGGCAACCATTTTATTATGAAATTTAGTTGTCCACAAGGATATGTGGTTGTCCGAAACATTTTCCCTCAATAGCAAAACAGTAATTGTGCCCAGGTTGGCTACAGTATTATTGGTCTTGAAGGTTTAAAAGATATGATGCTTGATAGACAAACCCACTTGAAGTCTAAAATATTGTAAGATGGAAAAAGTTGAAAGAGTTGATCAGTCAGCTGTATACTTCTTCAATTTGAACAACAAAAATGGTTGTCAATCCGAACAAAAAAAAAAGGTCACCAATGGGACAACCAGGAAAATGGAGCCCTGGTATATTATTTTGTGCAGCAACTGTATGTTAGAAAGACATACAGGAAATTGTATCTGGATAGAGTTGTTGCAAAAGATTTTTGAAAGTTTAGCACACAAAAAGGCCAAAAAAACTCCCAGCTTACAAAAGAGCAGTCATACCAAATAAGGTTGCAAAATTTTCTTGTTATACCAGATGAGAAATGCATGCAATGCTGAGCCCTCACAGCTATGGTAAATTGCATTTTCTTTTGATTTGTTCACTTAACAGTTTTCACTTTTTTCTATTATTTTTAACAAAACATGACACATTCTGAGTCCACAATCATAAAAACAGAGGTTAAGCAACATAAAAAGGTTTTTTTTTTTACTAGAGTTTTTTTTTTCTAGATGTAATTCTCATTGCACCATGGAAACTTTTGAGTGTAAGTGAGACATTTTTCAGTCCAGTTGACCCAATGGAACAATATGCTGTTGATTGTGTCAAACCATTATTGAAAGAAAAGAAAGGTTGTGTAAGCACCATCTTAATAGAATCAATTTTTCAGCTGCTAAGTTAAGTCCAAAACAAATTAACTGAAAACATTACAACATTTAAGCAGGTAACAGGATGTAACTGGACTGGCTTCATTCAAGTACATTATTTCTGAAAGAAGCAGGTTTTGAGGAACTTATGCAAAGTGACTGCCCTTAATTTGTAAATCACCCATAAAGACCTTAACAGAGTGAAAATCCTTTACAAAACTTAAGTCATTGGTCAAAAAAAGAAATATCTACCCTGCTGAGAGCCAATCATATTCCATTTCTATTTTACAATCCTTTTTCTTAGTAACCCACACCTTGATTTAGACCAAGATTGAGAGCAAAAAATCATTTTGTGAAAAATACATACATACTACCAAATGAACAACAAAATACTGGAAATAATCTGTCACATGATACCATACTAGCCAACCAGATGAAAATGTAATATATCATAGCCTGTAGCAACTTGTCTTCTTTTGCAAGTTTTGGCAACCAGTATTATTTCAATGACGTGTAACATTACATTAATTCATAATGCAAACATTTAAACTGCTTAGAAAATCTGAGAAATTAAAATCACAAGGTTGAACTGTCCAGTCATCCCAGGAACAACATAATCCACAAACTGTGTAAAGAACTTTAAATAATCATCACAATGCAATGAAAAATATGAACCCTTTTTTCTTTTTACTTTAAAGGCTCGATGCATTTTGATTGAACTTTTGTCTATTAAGCATGAAGCACATAACCCACAGGATTTTTCTTCCCTTGTACACATGTTGGCATATTACCTTTCTCCCTTTTACTTTGTCACATGACATGGGTTGTGAAAAAGTGCCCAGAACCAGTCAAATTCTCTTTAATAGTGCACTAACACTCACTTTTGGAAACTCAAAATGAACTTAACATCTCCTACCCCAACACTTGCTTTCTTGTACAAGCTGTACAAAGACCATTGGGACTAATAAGGCACTGTCTGTTTATTTTTAAATCATATTGCCACCATCTCCTCAAATCCTCTTCTGATATCTCTGTCTCTTCCTCATCCGATAGTCAACAACACTTGTCATTTTCATTTCACCCGTCTCACACTCATCCAAGGAATGTCTCTTGCGTCTAACATATATTACATAAAAAGCAACACAAAACCTGCCTTTGCTCCAATGAAAACCCCTCGCTTAGCTTCTGTAGAGTTCTTTAGCTTTCATCTCAAGGGCTGTCCTAATCATCCAGTAGTGGTGGTGGAGCAGCAGATACCAGTATTTCTTCTGGTTCTGACCCATTAGTCAAAGTGGGTGAACCTTAAAAGAATTGAAAATTATCTCATATGTTAACTTAACTGTTCAAATTGTGACAAATAAAAAAGGAAAGTTGTTTAGTTGGTGGAAATTGCAGTTCTTCAATTAGTATTAGTAAGAGTGATGGCTTAAACATCCTGTGAACATCTTAAAGACCAAATCTTCTCACCCCCAAATTCCAATTTCCCCACCTATTTAATTCTAGCCCCCCCCCCCCCTTCTACAGCCTTTTAATAAAAAAATCGGCCTCATGCAGACACAGATCTCCTCTATTCCCTGAGGGAATAGCATGGGTAGTATACTAAATTCTTATGTCCATGAAAACACTCTCCTCTATGTTCAATATTTTGGAAAATAAGCCAGTGAACCACAACTGGAAAAAAAAAAAAGACTTTGGACAGCCTGACTTAAACCAATTGGTCAATTGGTTAGAAACAATAGTCATATCTCCTCAAATATGCTTTTCTTTAAACACCCCCTTCTGGCAGTACATTGACCTTACTCTGGTTCTTCAAAGTTTACTTACTTTTTACAACATCATCATCCACACTACTTCCTTCACATTTCTCTGTCTTCACATCTTCTGCAGTATCTCCATCTTTGTTGACTACCACTTCATCATCTTCCACTTCTGCATTCTCTTCCTCTTTCTCATCTAACATATTTTGTTCAATTACTCCATTTACAGCCTCTTCAGTCTCAATGGTATCTTCTATTCGCTCCTCTTCTGCTGTAACAGCCTCCTCCCCTGCCTCATCCTCTTCTTCTTCTTTACCATCCTCTCCCTGTGCTTCTTCATCTCCATCTCCCAGCTGACAACTTGTCTCTTCTTTTTTGCTACTTTCCTCTATGGATTCTTCTGTTTTGGTATCTTCCACCTCCTTTTCTATTCCTACTAGCCGGTCAAGGTAACCAAAATCCAAAATGTGCTTGACATTTGGTCTGTTAGCAGGGTTGCAATGCAGCATGGGTGCAACAAAGTTCACCAAATCACGAGGAATGGGGAGACCGTCTAGTTCCGGAGTTCCGTCTGATTTGATTTGGAATGGTGACGTAGGGTAATGAGCCTGCAAATGGAATGTTAGTTTACTACATTAGATCTCTTTTAGTATTTGGCAATTATGTAACACTTTTAAAATACAAATAGCAAACACACCATAAAGACTACATTTTTTTAAGTACACACTTCCCACATCATTTTACGTGATTTAAGTATTTCACAAATCCATGCACTTTACTTAAACCAGAGCAAATACTTTGAAGAGCTACGTGAAAGACCATCACAAGGGCAATCTTGGAGATATGAGACAAAAGTTACATATTCAACTTTAGGAATAAAACTATGCATTTTTGGAAATGCTTATCAATTCGCTATGAATAGTTTCCATGAAAAACCATAATTTACCATTGCCATACATGTAGGGTGTTGCCACAAAACCATAGCACTACATGTCCTGGAATAGCTCTGTATACTAAAACCTATGGTATGTAATCCTGTTTGGGGTATAGAATAAGCATGAAGAGGAAATATTTTTACAAATGTACACCCTCTTGGGTTATAGTGAATGCAAATATGGTGACCTCTGTACAAAAACAAAATAAGGGAATATGCAGTAATCTGTATAAAGCAAGTGCCAGGTGCAGCTCGGAATACAAAACCTTGACAGTGGTGATGATGATTTTGCATTGCTATCCTCCACTTAGAATAATGTTCATAGCAGAATTTCTACACTGTTCCAAAGCCCTTCTGGTCCAGGTCCAACACCAGAGGACAGGGAAGATGGTGGGTGGGGAAGTGGTAAAACCTTTGAAATATGTTTGGGTATTTGGGTACCCTTCAAAAGTTTTAACTTGTAGTTGACCTTATATGTATTTACAACCCCACTCCCACACCCCTTAAAATCATTTCTCCTTCAATAACTTTCTGGATAGCGGCCTGCTGAGATCTCATATCGTTAAGAGTCTTTTGCAATGTCCACAACTGTTATTCTCAAGTCCAGTAGGTTGGATACATTGTTGTAAATTTGGGCATGTGACAGTAAATTAGCATGATACATTATTATCTGTAACTACCTATGTAAGAGTTTAGAGATGAGCTTATCCTCTAATTTAAAGGTCAAGAGCAGTCCCACAAAACTTATTTTGAAGCAACAGCTAAATATAACAATTTTCCTCTCATTCCTCATAAAAGTATCTTTCATTGTATTTTTTTATAACTTCAATATTGTATATTCAAGGTAAACCAACATCTACTTCTGGTACATTTCCCATTTGAAGAGAAAAATTGTTTTCACATGACTCTCAACAACCAATCATAAAACATGACAGTCTACTACACTACTTCAAGTTTGGGTGACTGTAATTGTCCTTTAATTCACCTGTAATACTTAATCAACTAATCAAAAGGTAAATGAGCCTAACAGAGGTAGAATAACCCGGAACCTCTTTCATCCAGTTAAGCAAATAAAATTTATTCCCATTAGCTGTTACTAAGACAACTTACCCACAGCACTAGAATTCCAAAGGAAAATATGTCCGAAGCTGTGGAAGGTGGTCTTCCTTGGCTAACCTCAGGAGCTCTGAAGTGAAGGCCATTACTACTGACATATGTATGATTTGCTCTTTCAATCTACAAGAAATCAGTAAAGATTACAAAATAGAAACAAATCTTATGGACTCATTGGCACTTATGTCACTGCTTGGCACTGGTTGGCATAAAACATGCATGCTCAGGAACAAAAGCATACATGTTTGATTCTACGCATGCAGTGATCTTGTGATTGCACGCAGAATGTAAACGAATAAGAATCTATATGTCATTGTGACAAAATGTATGCTTATCTCATCAACTCTGTTGCCAAGTAGCTGTGACATCACTTATTTGTAAACATAAATAAGTTTATAAAGAAAAGAGACAGTCTGAATCTCATAACAGTAGTACTTATATGGCACCCTGAAAATGAAAAAAACCATTTCATAAAATCTGGGGGGGTGGGGCTTCAAATGGTTCTATGGGTGATTATCCCACAGACAGTAACTTAATACCTATTTCAAAATGGAGGAAACCTGGTGTCATTAATAACAGGCATTTCATCCCTTCAAGGGGCACATCAAGTTGATATCCATGTCCTGACAGCAGTATTGAAGGGTACTAAATGGTAATGCTCATAATTACCATAAAAATTCAAGGTTTACATCCAATTGTTGCAAAAGTACCTAAACATTTTGAACTTTTTTGTACCCCATCTTGTAACAGTTATGTGTATAATTTGAAAATAAAAATGTCTGTTCACAATTTTTTTGATAACCAAATGGGATAATCACTATCGCTCTCATGACACAATTATTGTCAACACGATTAATTGTATGGAGGATATGGGTGTAGTCCAAGCCTGACCACTTTTCATGAGTATGTGAAAAAAACTTTACCTGTTTGGGAAAATTAAATACTCAATGTACCACTTGAATTTTCATATAACTCTAAATGCTCTTAAATACAAAAAGCTGACAGTTATGTGGGAAAAATGTTTACAGATGCAAGCCTTGACAAGAAAACATGAGAAAGTTCAGGTTGAATTTTGAAAAACAGATTTTTTAAAAATTTTTCACTTTTCTGTAGGATCAATCTATACAGAAAAATACAACTCCTTATGACTGCTTCCAATTTTTCAATCTTCACCAGGGTTTTCTACCCATGCTGGGTGGTGATGGCTGGCTGAAGACTGCATTCCTGCTTGCCAACCCCCATGTACAGCAAATTGTTAGACTACAGGCCATGAAAAATTCATTGAAATTTCTGCAAGCAATGTCTAACTAGAGCAGAAATTCTGCTGTAGCTCACACACTAACTTGAAGTATGCCCTTGCTATAATTGTCCCCTATGGTATATGTGTTGCTTCATATATGTTCATGCCAAAATGGTATCAGATTTGTGTCTTACACAGTCAGTTCAAATTTGTTTCTATATTGCAACTTGGATGGTGTGTGTATGATTCTTCCCCAATCCCTGACCAGTATTCCATTCCTTGTATGTCCTGTAATTTTGATACTGGGGTTGTAGAAAATCCTCACAATATTTTTTACGTTGTAGGAGGCGACCAAAGGTGATTAAAATTTGAACTTGAACCATACTGGAAAATACATTTTATCTTTGATATTTTATGATCGAGTTGACAGACTGTATAACACATGCGTGTTGGTGTGTCATAAAATCTTATCCAACTAAATTAATATTGTGAGACCTAACTTTTCTTGTAGAGGTTTGATAAATCAATCCTCTTCCGAGAGGTATTACCAGGATACCAGAAATTTGGCAAAACAGGCTACTTCAGTAACCGTCAGTAGACTTCTATTAAACGTTCCCAACCTTCCTCACCATACGAGTCTCTGTGCCATTTCATCGCCACAGAATTTTCCTACTGCTTTCTCTTCTGTTGCAGCAAGACAATTTGAAGATTTGAATAAACATTTGAAAAAAGGTATTTTATGTGCCTTTCATTTCAGGATGAACCCTTTGAAAGTAGTACAGTAACCCATCCACCTCCTGTTTACCCTTAAAATCTAACAATGCCAGCCAATTGAAATGACAGCTCCTTTCCCGACAAAATTCAAGTTGCCCTTGTATAAAATAGGTCTATTTTGCAATGCCAACTCTTGGGACGATCCTGAATGATTTTTCAATTCTCCTTTTACTCCAAACAAAAGAAAAAACTAACCTTACAGTTCGTACCATTCATTGTATACAACCTGTAATCATAGGACTGCTAGCTGGCTTATTTATTGTCATTAAATGCTTGTGTACGTTCACGAAATAACGTTAGTTATCAGTAGCCACTTGTACCAGATACAGGATTTACCTGATAAGTACAGCACTACCATCGGTATGAGACTTACCAGGTAAAGAATTCGGACCAACGCGCTGAATCGGTATAGTTTTGTCACAGTACGAAAAACCATAGAAGTATAGTACCGCCTACACACAGCCCACCTGTTAGTTTCAAAACTCGTGCTATTAGTATGCATTGCAACGGCCACTCCGCACGTGTTGGAAAACAACTGCTGTTCAATATTTGAACCCCCTATAAATAAGTGACTGTTCCAAAATAAGTTTAGGTGAAAGTGTGACTGACTGATTTGGGTTAACCTGTTTTATAGGTGAAATTTTTGTTAGTCCCTCAGCTGACCTTTTTTTGCTGTAGTGCTTGTTAGGCTCTACGTGGTATGTATGATTTGCTTATTGCAGAACAGTGTGCAAGCAACAGTCTACTATACTATGATTATGTGCATTGCTGAACACTGTGACAAATCACTGTGTGAGCCACTGCTTGGGAACATTTGATAATGTCACTAAAAATGGCAATAGATATTTCAAGAAAATTACTTCTAATTCCACATATGTTTGATAAAGCTTCATTTTAAATAGCAAGCAATATATCCATTTTGGCTGCCAATGTAAGGACAAATTCCTGAGCAAAGTACTTGAAAAATGATAAAGCTGAAAACTTTTGCAAAAGTTGATGACATCTGCCTGGCTCTTTAAGCTCACACAGTAATGTGTGTGAGCTAAAAATTTTTGGAAATATACATTTTTTCAACATAAAACATTTCATCATTTTATGCAAAAGGAGGCATTTATCAGTACCAAACCATCACTACCATTGGTAGCAAATTTTTCCAAAAAACTTAACTCCACAGGTAGCATTTTAGCTAGGAGTTTCATGAGACACAGTTACCACCTGCTCTGGTTTTTGGACAATAAACTGATTAGCACTATTACCACTCTAAACCCTCTAGTTAGAAATCCAAACTCCACATCCATCAAATCAATCAAGAGACTTATTGAATGCTGAATCCTCTCACCCCAAACAGTACTAATTCTCCTAACCTACTAACTTCAGCCCCTCCCAGAACTGTATAAAATTCATCCTCATCCAGACACAATCACAGTTTATTGCCTTCAGGCTGAATAAACAAGACCTGAATGTGTAATCAAAGCACTCTAAGTAAATGCTGTGTAATATGAGCTACAAAGCTCTGTATTTTTTTTTTAACTTGCTGTCAATCAAAGATCTGTGCCAGATGAGAATTTCTGTGCACTACTACAAAACTTATTACTTTGGGGTAAGAGTTAACTGTCTCTAAGTTATAACTACTCACATGTGTCTTGCTGAAATCGTAGTCTGCAAGTAAGATTTCTTCACGGGATTTGAAAAGAATGTTGTTTGGGTGGAGGGAACCATAAAAGAACTGAATACTATGAAGTGTTTGAAGAGATATCAGGGTGTTCTTGAGATGAGCTAAAATTTCTGACTGGGAGAGAGGTGTATCTGACATCATGACATCGTGAAAGCTACCCAGCGGATGGTGCCAAGTCTGGAGGTGGTACTGATTTGAATCTTTGTCTGGTATGATACCGTACACTGGTAGCAGATGGGGTGAGGGGATGGACTTGTACAGCTTCACATTTTCCAGGAATGCTTTTTGAGACTGGACATCTGGTAAATGGTGACTCTGTGAACCAAAGAGGCATAAAGGAATTATTAAAGAAAATTTTAGCATTAATGGATAAAATGGTACAATACTTTTGCAGAAATGCCCTATAAGATATAAACTTCAATTTCAGTTCATTTATTCCAGTATAAATATGTAAACTACTTATAAAAAGGAGTAATAAAATACAATTACAAATCTAATAATAAGACAGTATACAGACAGAAAGTTAGTTCACATTAAAACATGAAAGGTCTAAAAGTCTACAACAAATCGTCTAAAGTTTAGATTGATTGAAAAATTACTTCTCTGTAAATGAAGATTTCAATAAATAAAGTTATTGTGCACTTCGGTAAAATAAATGGATTTCTTAGGCTTTTCTGTGATTGTACATTGAGGCTTTTGAAATACTGTAATTATGGAATGGCTGGTTACGATCATCATTAATTTTGGGGGCAATTCCTATAACCCCATTTTCGGCAGAAACAAAAATGAACAATAATCCAATACCTCACCATGCACCTTAAAGGCCCTGTTCTCTCACCCCTAACAGTACAAATTCTCCTAACCTTCTTACTAAAGCCCCTCCCACAATTGTCTGAAATTTATCCTCATCCAGACACAATCTCAGTTTATTGCTTCAGGGTGAGTATAGAAAAACTCAATTTATATGATCAAAACACTCTCAGTACCGTTCATGCTGTTAAATATAAGCTTTGGCACTCTGCATTGTTTGAATTAGCTGTCAATCAAAGAACTGAGCAAATTTCAAAGAGCTGAGCAAATTGAGAATTTGGGTACCCGGGTGCCAGAATTGTAGTTTGGGATGGGAGGTTTGGCCCTTTAAGTAAAAATAAATCTAGAGAACATGAGATCTCAATGACAGAGGGACAACCTGATTTCCAAGAGAGGAAGCACAAGACTTGATTGATTACTGTTGTGGGGAAGGGGGTCTAAGAAGAAATGCTGCTGCCCCCTCCCATTTGAAAAAATTTGCTTTTGGAAGAGGGCTGAACTGCAAAATGGAGCCATTTTTTGTACACATTTTTAAGTATATTCATGTATGCCTTTTTTATCTCAACTTTTTCTCACACATGATGGGTATGAAGGTGAGGGGTATGGCTGTTTTTCTAAAATCTGCAACTGTATGACACCTTTCAAGTTTCAAAATTCCTTCGGGCATGGCCCTCAAATTTTGCCCAACAAATTTCAGGATTCTCCTTTCTTTTGGTGGATTTTACTTCCAAACCTGATAGGATGTAGTTTTAACCAAATTGCATTTTTCATATAAGAAGCATCAAAAATCAAACTGAAAGCATCTTCTGGACTACCTTAATAACTGCAACACCTTTGTCACCAATTGATGCTAGTTTGGTTGTTGTCTTTGAACAGGACGGAAACGGAGTCAGATTGAAGTGCATTAAGTCACGACCTTCCTTTATCAAACCATCTGAATCCTAAACAAGGGATATAAAAGAAGATAAGAACAAGAAACAGGGTTTTGACTGATTCATATCTATCTTACCCAATGAGCTGATATCAAAATCTCTGGAAATCTCTGGCAACATAAACAAATGTAGCCTATAACTGTGCATCTGGTTGATCACATCTACTAATTTTGATCTTGAGTGAGTGATTTTGATCTGTCTTCCCATTAGAGTTCATCTACCACAATGGATGATCTCTCATGATCACTTCAAAGGGAAATGCAGTCACAACAACTTGAAGTAGTGTAGTAGACTGTCCTGTTTCATGATTGGCTGTTGAGAGTTAGGTGGCAACATTTTTTCTCCTCAAAAGTGAAATTTACTAGAAGTAACTGCTTGGTCTTCCTTGAATATTCAATACCAGAGTCATAAAGCATGATGAAAAATACTTTGAAGAGAAACAGATAAAGTGTGAGATTTAGCTGTTGCTTCAAAGTAAGGGATGGGAGATTGCTGACATTTAAATGGGGACATTACTTATGTCACTCTTCTGCACACCCCTTCCCTCTATTATGTTTATAGCCTTACAGATGTCCCAGCTGGTGGGGACAATGATATGGATCAACTGACTTAGGGTACAGGACTTACAATGTACTTTTGTAGACCCAGGTGAGCATGGAGCATTGCCAGCTCAGGAAAGTGCTCTCTTGTTAAATGTGCTAATCGAAGCTGTGAAGAACAAAACATAAAAGCAAGAAATTGTTAAAAAGGAAGCTTGTATTGTGTAGATTGCTCATATTGAGTAGCAAGGCACTACTGGTAGAAGAATTAGTACATACCGTACTATGGTCACATGTTAGCCAGTTACAAAGGACTACACAGGTCATTTAAAGGCAGACACTCATCACAACAGACAGGTCCAACTCTCCAAATCTACTTACATCTAGTCCCTCCCACACCTGTCTAAATTCATCCTTACTTAGACACAATCCCACTTTATTACTTCAGGGCATATCCTGATGAGTACACAAGGCTGTAATGTGCAATCAGATCATTCTCAGTGCATGCTCTGTAATATCAGCTACTTTGCATGCTATTAATTTAATGTCAAACAAAGACCTGTACCTATTGAGAATTGTGGTATACCCAGAATAAAACTGCAGTTTGAGGTGAAAGGTGACTGCTGTTAACTGTCTCACAATTCTTGCAAGGAAAACTCACACCAACATGAATAATTCTAATTGATGACTCTTATACAATGCAAGTGATCATCTGTGACCCAAATCTCTTAATTCTCTGCTGTGGAACTGTTCAGGATACCAGCTTTCATTCAAGAGATACTGGTTCATAATTTCTTTCAGCTGAGTCGTATAATTTCGCAGCGAAACCATGCCTATATAGTCATGGTAAATTATGGTTTCACAGCAAAACCACACATAGCAAAGGGGTTAACTATCCAATCAAGCCCCATCCTGTGCATATGCATGGTCCTCCATTGTTTAACCTACAATTAACTCTTTGACATGAGAACTATCTGAGATCTAATAAGGCTAGTAAGACAATGCATGGCAATCCTTCGGTAAAGAGAACACAACACACATCTCACCAAATGTTGGTCTTCTTTTGTATAGTGACCTAACAACTGTTCCTGAAAGTTTGCAATGTCACCTCTTAATTCTTCTACTGTTTTGTCACCTAGGAGATCAGGATCCTGTCAAAATAAAACAAAAGACGTCACTTCCTACATCCTCACATTTCACTCCTAAGAGTGTACCTTATGTCTAAAACAGCAAAAATTTATATTTTAAAGGACTGAAAATATATCTTACTCACAAATTCCAATTTCATAGCAATACTCATTGACTGATCTATGGTGAAATTTATTCATTCATTTATTTAAAGTAATCAATTGTACAATAATTTGCAGCATCCTAGGCACACAACCCTCATTAAAGGTTTTTGTTTCCTTTTGGAATTAAAATGATTGCATGATCCTTTCCTGTAAGATTAAAGTGGTTTGTTGCTGAAATTAACCAAATCCCCATATGGTACACTCAAATAAATGTTTCATGATGCATTAATTAACAATGCAATTCACTTTCTTCAAAATATGTGAACAGATAAATTATAAAATAATGCCCAAAACCATTACCAACTAAGACAGAGACTCAGAATACTCAAACTTTTAACATTTTGTGTAACTTTTGAACATACAACTTGACTAATTATGCTAATGATATGCATTGTCATGTGGTAGTACCCCCCACCTCCCTTGTTAAGTTACCCCTCAGGTTTGCTCCTTTAAAGCAACCCACAAATTGAATTCTTCAAAACAACATGTTCTCTGCTCTTGAAGTAATGTAGAAACAATACAAGTCACAACTGACCCTTTTTAAAATGTCAACTGTAAAAGATAATGGGATGTAAGTTTGACAAGCTATTGCCAAAAAACCATGCATACTGAAAATCTAACATTATCATGACCGTACTGGACTCCTTCTATCAGAGGGGCGGTAACTTTTTGCCTAACACCAGATCCCCAAGCATGGCATAATCTCTGTTTGACTGAGGCAGAGTCTGCCCAATTCAGCAAGTGTCCCCCCCCCCTTCCTCGGCCATCCTGTACGGCCATGCACATAATCTTTAGTAAATGTTGATGGGGAATGATCCATGAAAAGCATTTTTCATTCCCAAACTTACTAAATTTATATAATACCAAAATTTACTAATACCCAAGCATTCAATCTCCCTCACCTCTTCACCATCCCTTAAGTCAACCAGTAAATGCCGCAGCTTTGACCGGGTCACTTTGATCTTCTTCTGCAGTGTCTGCAAGTCTTCCATGCTTGGTTTATTGTCAAGCCATTCTTCCAAGACATCAATCTTCTCTTGGTACTTTTTGCAGTGAGATGAGAGCTGTTCTAAAAATGAAGCTTCCTCCCTCGCATCATGAAGGACAGCTTGAACAGTTTTTGTAAGAACCTCACTCTCTAACTGAAGTTCAGCATGCCGTTGTTTAAGTATTTCTGGGTTTAGAGGAACTTTAGGTTCATAACCCTGAAAGAGTACAGTTGGTAAAATTTTACATAAATTTTAACAAAATCTTCAGTACTGATGCAAAGCAATTTGTTTTGGACCTAATCTTACAACACAAAGAAGGGGTGGAGGTGATGCAACTACAACAAGCCATTATATGTGCTATCCATGATAGGGGGTGCAGTAACAACAAGCCATCCCATGTACTATCCATGACAGAAGGGTGGGTGGTGCAGTTACAACAAGCCATAATATGTACACTAACCATGATGGATCTACTCTCAAAATCACAGGCATTAAACTAAAAATGTTAAACTGAAGAGACTGCAAATAGAACGATTGTAGGAAAAGATTGAATATACACAGGGTTCCATCTCTTGCAGGAAGGGAATCAATTCCCATGCCTTTCCTTTGATTTCCCAGGACCAAATAACAAATTCCCATCATCCTGCTCTTTGTATCTTTTCAAATTACATTAAATGTGAGGTGAAAGAGCATTAAATTTTTACATTGCAATGGAAAAATGCATTTTCATTTCATGAGCAAGAATGAAACAATGTAACTTTGTGAAAATTGCAATGATTTCACACAATTCCCATGAATTTCAAAATTTTTCCACTCATTGTAAAGAAATTCCAAACTTGCATGACTTTTCCATGACTGTGGGAATTTTGTATAAACATTTATCAGAAGTCTGTCATGCTTTAGACATGGTCAAAATTAAACTACTCATGACACCAAAGTTTACCTGTCTAGAGATGACTAATTCTGTTTCCATGGCAACTAAAAGTTGCTGGACTGTAGAATCCAAGTTTTGAGCTTCAAAATCGCTATCATTTGAGAAGTTGAAAGCCTGAAAGTGAAAACATGAGTAACAGAAATTACTACTATTTCTCATAATTAATAAGTGAGAAATTATCCAAGCCCACCCAACTACTTCAGAATTAGGGAACTGTACAAAATAAATGAAACATGGTAAGATGTAGCATTTCATGACCAAAGAAATGCTAAATGCAAGAATGTAAGAGACTTATTTCTGGGAGCCTTGGTCTCAAATGCTTGATGAATAGACAAATCCTCACCATGCTGAATTGGGGTGAGGGCACTCTCCAATTTTTCTTCCACAAAGCTCTCTATTTGCAGTTGCATTTTCTTCCAGAAAATAACTTACTAGAACTCTAGTTGACCACCAATGGATCGTGGGCATCAATTTGTACTCAAAAGTTTGACCATTTGTCATTTGTGAAGCAAACTTGACAAATTTGGAAAAATATGTTGAATTTTATGAACCAACTCAATGAGCTGGCTTAAGAAAGACATATATCATGATGATGTATCATAACATCAGATGTGTTAGTTGTAAACATACCAAAAATGTAAAGACAACAGTAGAATGCACTTTAAAGCAAATCAGATTATTGCATCACACCAGCTTCTACAGGTTTCTCTGTGGTATAATAGTTAGTTAGTTAGATGGAGTGTCAAGGCCCAGTTTCCAACCATTTGGTCAAAGTCCAGCCGGCCATGGCTTTTTTCCATTTGTGGCTCACTGGCTTGACTTCCATACTCCACTGCTTATGCTGAGCACAATAGCAGTAGGTTCCATTTTAAAAATCTTCATATGACCTGACCCAGCCAGAACTCCCCACCCCCGACTGCGAGTTGGATGCTCTAACCACTAGACCATGCAGTCTGTAAGACAACATGAACACTTCACATAGGAACTAGATGCAATTCTTGACAGACCTGACCTCTTCTACATGAAATACATGAAATTGCATATTTTAAGATTGACATAATATAAAGCAGGCTTACCTGTTCCATTTCAGATAATAATCCTCTCCAGGTCTCCATCGACTCATCAGTTTCTTTCCAGTAACTTTTCAGTTTCTTCATTTTCAAATCCTGTTAGAAAAGATATGTAATAACTTTAATCCAAGGATAAACAGAGAGATATTAACCACAGAATCAGAAGGCCACATGTTCTTACAACAACTCCACTTCTTGTTTTGGTTTTTCAAAAGACACAGCTGTTTTACAAGTAATGGCAGCTAAGAAATAGTTCAATAGAGCAAGTAATACACATCACATTTCCACACTAGAATAGAAGCACACTAACTGCTTAAAAGCTCACTTTGTTTCTTTTTTAGAAATATTTCACACTGCAATAGTCATTTAAATGGCCGTAAATAAATGGAATATAAAGTTAACCAACAGAAGCTCTGAACAAATGTGTGAATAACTGGCCAAATAGTATTATGAAAATATCAAAATGGTGTACAAAAAATGAGAAAATCTTCAAAAGATACTTGTCTCCTTCATTTACACTTGGAGCTAACATGCCTCTCACTCCAGAAATGACAAAATATATAAAACTTTGTCCTCACCAACCATGCTTTGTACTGGTCGTAAACTTCTTCAGGAGAGCCTTCTGGGGTTCCAGCAGGCTGTGCAAGTGACTGGTACCCTGATGTAATGGAATTGATCATTTTCTGTTCAAAAAGAAAAAAAAGTAAAAAAAAAAAGATTTTCAGACTTTGACCCCTGTTGACCCAGATGACCTTTGACCTCTGCCAAAATCAATAGGGACTATTTTCTGACCATAATGCATCCACATACCAGATATGACATCTATCCACGTTTCCTACCTGGAGATATAGCATTACCAAGATTTTCAGATTTTGACCCCTTATGACCCTGGATGACCTTTGACCTCCGCCAAAACAAGTAGGGGCCATCCTCTGACCATAATACATCCACATATCAAATATGACATCTACCCAAGTTTCCTATCTGGAGATATCACATTAATGAAGTTTTCAGACTTTGACTCCTGGTGACCATGGATGACCTTTGACCTGTTCCAAAAACAATAGAGACCATCTTCTGTCCATAACGCATCCACATACTGGCTATGAAATGTATCCAAGTTTCCTATCTGGAGATATCTTGTTAACAAGATTTTCATACTTTGACCCCTGGTGACCCCAGATGACCTTTGACCTCCGCCAAAAACAATAGGGTTCTTCCTCTCAGTATGGGGAACCTATGTACCAAGTTTGAAAACTGTCAAACATTCCTATCTTGAGATATCCTGTTAACGAGTAGTGTCCCAAACACACACACATACATCCACACACACACGAAAATACACACATACATACACACACACACCATCATGAATGCATAGGTTTCTCTTTCATCGAAACCAAAAAAACTGCAGTTGCCTATCCAGGGATTAAAATAAAAGGGGCCCAATGGCCCTGGAATTCTTTGCCTGGGCTTGTAGCTTCTACAGCACAGGGGCCTGGTTGGCTCCTAAATAATTTTAGTCTATTTGTACAGTCTGTACAGTATGTGAACTTAGCAACTCACAGCCTGTGTGTGGTTGATATACTAAATGTCACATCAACAAAATTTTGACAAAAAACCACAGAGTAACCTTTGTCGGTCAGTAAAATGCACACTGTTCAAGTAATGTGCAATTGTTAAGCAAATGTACTCAAGTCTAAACAAACTGGTTGGGTCTAGTTTACCTATCCCTTTTTATTTATTAGGGACGATGTGATTTCTAAAATGTTTGGCCACTAGATATCATGAGCTAGAGGCCCAGTTGACCCCCAAAGTTTGGAGGCTTACGTTGACCCCTGCCACCCAATAGTGTACATGAAATTAAGGCAAATGGTTGATCACATGTGTTTCCAAGCAAAAACAAAACACTGAAATTTTCAGTGGATATTTTGATCAAAGGAAATGGTTTCCTTTGAGGAAAGAAACACAACATCACTACTGCTTGTGTAAGTAATATTTACAAAAGCCCAACCAACACAAACTCATGCAATCGAGTTAATAATTTAGTAAACAACAGACCCCACCTTATGAACGTCGGTCATTGAGGATGGATAATCAATTAAGTGAGGGAAATGCACTGAATTATTATTAATGCCCAACAATTGGAAGCAACTGATAGAGGCTTGTCATCTTGTAGTGTGGGAACAACATTAGGTGCATTTGATTTAGCCGCTCGAGCCAGCTCAACTGGCTCAACCAGTTTCTTGACTGGAAGTAATGTGACGTAAAATATGTCACCGGCTCAACTAGACCATCTCAGAGGGCTGGTCGTTTTGGCCGGCTCAAGTTGTGACATTTTGATGAAATTAAGATCACTTTTCCAAAAGATGGATTGCTGGCTGAGCCAGATGAGCTGGATTGAGCCGCTAAAATTGAATGCATCTTTTTTCATGGGAATACAATGTTCATGCTTCATGACAGTGTAATGTTCAGTGGATCTGTGTTGTAGTACAATTTGGTATACAGCAGTCTTCCTGGTGTTGAGTCAAAGGGCACCACTTGTTTCTTGAGTTGTACATGTAAAAATATGATTAAATATCAACATTTGTAACAATGATTTATAACCATGTCTTCAGACCTATCCTCATTAACATAACAACATGAATACAAGATTAGTTAGTTAGCTACATGGAGTTTTACAGCCCAGTTTTCAACCTATTTGTTCAAGTCGAGCTGGCCACAGCCTTTTTCCAGTTTTGACTCACTGGCTTGTTTTTCCTACTCCGTTGCTTATGTGGAGCATCACGCACAACAGCAGAAGGTTCCATTTTCAGAGTCTCTGGTATGACTCGATCTGAGAATCGCACCGGGCCTTCCGCGTGAGAGGCGGATAATGGCAGAGCAGGAATACAAGAAGGGAGAATGAATCTAACCACAACATTTGTAACAACACACTACATGTCATCTCATATAAATATTTCATACTTCAAAATTATACAAACTGTTAACTATAATAATCATGTATACAGATCCCTTGCACTTTTGCATGTTACAGACATAGTTTATAGAATTAAAGGTTTATTAAACTAGGTTGTTCACTAGTCTACAGTATGCATTAGGAAACTGTTGTGGCAACCCTTACAAAAAAAGGTGTGTCAACCTGTGTCTGCACCATGTGTGATCACGCATGGAAAAACAAAGGAAATCACGCGTGTTCTTGGGTGACAAACCTGCGTCTTTGGAACCTTCTGCTCACAGGTTTGACACAGGTTTTGCACACATTTCCTTGCCTTTAATATCAAGCCACAGGTTTTGTGGAATAATTCTTTGTTATCCCTATTTTTTATCACCACACGTTTTGCACATAAAACCTGTGTCAAACCAGTGGCAAACCTGTGTCGAACCTGTGGCAAATGATCAACCTGTGTCAATGTCAAGGGAAATCACAGGTTTTCATACCATACAGCAATGTACAGATACCACTCTCTACAAAATTGCAATAATATTGCTTTCAAATCAATTATATAGCTTCATTATACTATACAGCTCTATTTTACTCATAGCCATGGCAGGCTATATCAAAATATGGGCTGACCCACATGAGGACTGCAAAATTTTATGGCAATGGTGTAACATACCTTCAGGTCATGTAATCTTTCTTCTATGGGTAACTGGTTACAAATGTCCATAAAATCTTTCATAACCTTGTAAGCTTGGCGGCGGGCATCGTTGCGATCTTCTGTTAATTGAGCTAGGTCCTCCTGAAATGTATATTTTGTCAATGATCAATTAAAGGGCTATTCCTTTCATCCCCAACTAAAATTATTGAAGTAGTCCACAGAAATTCTCAATTGGCTCAGCTCTTTGATTGATGGTAAGTTAAAAATATGCACAATACTGAAGCTCATATTACATAGCATGAAATGTACT
The DNA here is from genome assembly GCA_037179385.1 of Holothuria scabra. Lineage (NCBI taxonomy): Eukaryota > Metazoa > Echinodermata > Holothuroidea > Aspidochirotida > Holothuriidae > Holothuria > Holothuria scabra. The sequence continues at coordinate 14,203,857 of CM074198.1, forward strand.
GAGAGGCTTTTGATTACACATTGGGTTCTTTATCCTCACCACGAAGCAATAAACTGAGATTGTGTCTGGATGAGGATGAGTTTTAGAGGATAATACACTCTTAAGGTTTAAAGCTATCCCTGGACATGCGCCTGCGGTGCAAACCTTGCATTGCTCTTCAATTGTGTATTATCTTGCATAAATGAATACACTGTTTATCATTGTATAAGCTTTAATTATTCAAAACTTTATAAGAAATAATGTCAACAACTCATAGTAGTAAGTTCTCTAATCTAATAAGGCTGCTGCTTAGAAATTTCATCAAAATGATAATCACAAATTTGTCTTCTCATCCCTCTTCCACATAAAACCTGATATTATTTTAAGTGTGTCATTTCACATCTTTTGTAACACTTTTTTAACTTCTCAATCTCTCTCTTCCCCTTCTCTTACACCATCTACCATCAATTTCCCCTCTTATCACAGTTTTTCACAGCATTTCAACAACAATTCATGTGTTTCAATTTCTTATATACCACAACCAACATACCACTAGTTGTTCCCTCTGTCACGCCCACCTCTTCCACTGTTATCACCCCTCCTGTGGGCTGAGGAGTGTAGAATATGCCCATGGTATTCCCCCATCTGTTGTAAGAGGCAACTAAATGGGAGGACTTGTACCATATTTGAACAGTATGACACTATATAACACATTCCTGTTGGTATGTTGTTAAATCTTATGTACCTAACTCTACTGGTATCACCGATTCACAGATGCACCTTTTCATCAGCATTCTCGATAGCATAAGGACAACTATTCAAGTGGGCAAATTTCTTGTCCACTAGTCCACAAACATCACCTTTGCTCTACTCATTCCCCCTAATCTCTTACCTCTCTTGTCATTTACCTTTATGCCACAGTCCCTAACAGTATCCTGACAACTTTTCATGCATTTTAATATCCCAACCACAATCAATGCCTTTAACTGCTCATACCTTCCTTGCCCCTACCTCTTCCATTGATATCATAGATTTCCCTCCTTATCACACTTCATAATGGCATCCTTACAACTATTCAAGTGTGCCAATTTCTCATCTATCTTTTCACTCCCGCCTGCCCCCTCCCCTGCCCCCACCCCTTCCTGTGTTATCATATATTTACCTTGTTATCACAATTCCTAATAGCATCCTGACAATTATTCAAGTATGTTATTTTTACATCTACTTCTGCAACCTCTGGAGTAGCTTCCCGGAAAGTCTTCCTCTCACCATTGATCTCAGCCTCTCCTCCATGGATGACATCAATGGCTCTCTCAAGAGGTGACTTCTGGTCATCACCACTGGGGTACAAGTTCCTGGAAGAAAATGTACACAAAAGAGGAGAATAGTATGATATCAAATTAAAGATTATTCTACAAAGTATGTTCCAGGTGATGATTTCAATGGTCACATGACCATAATGATAACAAGTGCAAAGATTTCTGCAAGAATGACTCTGGGGATGTGCAGAGATACATTAAGGAAGTTAAGAAAATGCAATGGTTACCACATTGTTTTCAAATATTTTATAATTCTTACAGATCTCCACTTATTTCACTCACATGTATTTTTATCATTTTTCTATTTGAAGTTAGACAAGATTCAACAACACACTAACATGAATGTGCTATGTAGTGTAAACAAGATAAAAATTCATGTTTAAAGGGAAAGTTTAAGAAAAAAAAATTCATTTTCATACATGTAGTAAAATAAGGGTATGCGGTGCGCCATCTGACGTTCCTATGAGTCGGTGTAACCCAATCTTCACAGTGTGGAGAAATTTCAGTTAAAATCAGACATATATTTCTTGAGATATCAGTAACTGAAGTTACTAGATTTGTGTTCAAAAGTGATCTTGAGGGCAGCAGAGGTTATGTTTTTTTCACACTGTTGTGCTGACCTTGAAGTTAATAGGAATAGGACCTCCCTGAGGGGAATGCAAAATTTGTTAAGTACTCATGCTACTTATGCAATCACATTCTAATTATATGGAATTGCTGAGGAGAAAATAAGCTGTAAAGTATAAAGGAAAATAAAAGACTACATTAATGTGGGGATATGATGTCACATGTGATTGCTTAAAGTTCACTTCTTGTGTAAAATGTGATGACTTTACTTGCTGATATCTTGAGGACTACACATAGGATTTAAGTGCAAATTTCACCAAAATGCTTAGAATAAGTACCCCACTAACATATCAACACTTGATATGACATTTAAGTCTTTCTTTTAGATAAGGTTGCAAATACAGCTCAAAAACAAGTTCAAATACAGTTGAAATACCGTACAAGCACAGACTTCCTATACATGGACAGAGCATACTGAATGGTAGATTGTCGCTACCGTACCTGTGAGAAAAAGCGCACCAGGACGGCTGTCTGCTTTGGCTTTGTGTGAAAGTTTGGACTTGCTCAAGTAAATAAACAGATTTTGCAAGAAAGTTGAAATATTTTCAAAATAATGCAAGATAAAATCAAACTCACAACACTAATTAAAGGAATATGATGTCATTAGGGATTCAAGTTTAACTTTTGTTTAAAATGTTACAGAGATGTCATCAAATCATACAAATTATAGCTTCACGGCAGCCATCTTGGTGCACCTTTTTTTGTCCCAGCTGGTGAAGACAATCTACTGATAGGACATACTGGTAACATGCTCTGTCCGTGTATATAGGAAGTCCATGCATGCAAGTCCTTCACATTTCCCATCACTTAAACATACCCATACCAGGTAAAAGCACTAAATCATATTTTTAATATCTGCAAAGTTTTAAAAGATCAATGTAGCAACACATACTGGTAGAACAATAAAGGGCATTCTGATGCCCATAAAATGCCCCTTTACCTTGTTTCTTTAACTCTTCTTAAGCTGCCCAAAAGCAAAGCCAATTTGAAGTCAATTGCAAAGTCTACTTTTTCCTTGTAACTTTTCACCTCAATGTCTCTTGCTGACTGTTCAAAGCGGCAAAAAGAAAATAGTACAAGGAAAAGATTAAGTAAATTAAGAGGAAATAATGCACTTGTTGAACAGGAGTCTTTTGGTTTTTAAAACCGATATCTAAACACACAGAATGATAGTTAATTCCAAAATGATCCAGTACAATGGTTTTATCTTTTAGACACAGAGAGAAATTCAATTATTTTCTGCTTGGGTATGGTTTGCTGGACCAGTTATTTTACCAATGCAACTTCTCAAAGTCACCTTAATTAAACAATTGTTTGTTACTTTACCACAGGAATCAACTGTAATGAAAAGTTTTTAATTAAATATTTGCTATGTCTCAAAGAAATACACCGCCACAAGCAACACACCAGCAGTATTCATGATCATAAAACAAAGTCAATGGGGACTGCGGTTAGGTAAACAGTGATTGCTTTTCCACACTGCCCACTGACTGCACATGCATAGATGTAAGATAGAGGGACATATAATGCTCTGCAACAGACCTTGCCCATTGACCACATAATCATGTCACCGTTCGAGCAAAACAATGGAACACGTGGCCACACGCATTAGAATTCACCTTACACATGTAGCAGACTATGCGCTTATTCAACTGGTTGACAAATCAGTTGTCTGCATTTGTCTGTGTTGGTTTGTTTTGCACCTTAAAGAGGATGTACTCTCTGCTTTGTCACATCATATGCACAAGGTCTATTAGTTCTATGGATTTTGAGTGTTTACCATTAATGCAAAAATTCATTATTACTGTTTGAAAACACTTGAAGAGTATTCATTATTAAAATTTGCTGGTTGATCTAGCACCACTGTATATGTACTTGTTCATTTCATATCAGGTTTGGTAATTGCTTCACTTGTTATTTTCAGAAAAATGATAGGTTATCTTCAATCTTCCTAAATCTGTTGGAAGAACAGAATTCTGCAATTGGTTCAAAATAAAATTTCAGAAAGAATTCTTACTTTTAAAACTTGCATATCCATCTTCAGTTCATGCACTTTCTGTATTAAGTTGGCTTTCTCATTCTGTAATTGCCCCACCAGTGCAGCAGTTGCATCATGGCTGCCTTGAGGGGGAGGAGAACTCCAGTTTCTTTGGTGTTGGTTGGGTCTTCCACCAGGGAAGTTGGCACCACCATCCTGCTGTACAGGAGACATGGCCGGACTGGGACGTTTGTCTGCGAAGTTGTTCTGTAAAAACTCGTTAACATTCTGTCCATCTTGGAATACTACCACTGAATACTCCTGGGGGTTAGGCTGGTTGTTTGATATACGTATTGTTACGTTTTCTGCTTCTGATAAGGATGACAGGTACTCATATGCCTGAATGAGAAAGCATTTTAACGATAAAATCTTAAAAGAGATAAAAATTCCTTTCCAGATTGTTTACTGAAAAAAACTGCTCATGAATATGACCATTTTTTTTAAAGCTCTCATGGTAGTTTTTCAATATGCTCTTTCCTATTGCTTTTTGACACTTTCTTGCCATAACATTCACACAGGAAAATACATCACAATAGTTAAACTAGAGCACCAATGGTGCAATCACTCAAACCATGACAATGTATGAAAAGCACAAGGTAACACTATGACAGTTGTGTTTGACAAAGTCCTAGCATTGGATCATACAATCTGTATTCAGGGAAGGCATTTTGCATTATTTATAAAACAGGACAGTGGTACATGTGAGAGCAAAATCCTGCACATCTGTAGAGGTGTGGATCTTTAAAACCCTATTCATGTGGGTGACACTCATCCCCACCCGTAGAGATGTGGACTTGAATCTTTAGAACCCATTTAATGTGGGTGGCACTCATCTGCATGCTAGAGGTATGGGCTTGCATATTTAAAACCCATTTAGGTCAGTGACAATCATCCCCATTCCTCACTTGTAGATGTGCTGACTAGCATCCAATTTGAAATAGGTGTTATGCATCATGAACTAATTTCATGATATTACTTGAAGGTTATAAGTCAGTGACCACAATAGAATATGTGATGTCTCAGTAGTCTAACAAGACAATTTGCCTATAGATCTTAAAGCTTTAATGTGTGCCAACATGGAATATGTAAGATCATGTACTAATTTCATGATAACATTTGGAGGTTATGATTTATAAGGCAGTGACCATCATAAGCATATGTGACCACTGGTCTAAGAAGACAATTTACTTATCTCCGCTTCATGTGCATGTCTGCTGTCAGTATATGAATCAACTATAGTAATAGCCTCCAAAAAGTCTGAATTTGATGCTGCCACAAGAAAATATATAGGTACCTACATACATGATACCCTGATTAAAATAAACACCCATGTACAGCAGTTACATTAGCTAAGTATGGTACACCTTAAGCACAGTGATGACCTATGATGCCAAGATAATTATTCCCCATGCAATGGACAGTTCAATCAGTACAGGGAGTACAAACTTGTCATACATGGCTGTTAAGTTCTTGAACAGATTATTCCACAATTAAGAATGTTTTAATTTATCTCAGATAAAGTGATAAGCCCCGGCTGCCTTGCTTACTAATGTTACAGAAAACAGTAAGTTTATAGTTCATCATTAGCAAAGCAGAAGGTAAGCTTAATGGGCTGTGATAACACAAGTAAGAGCTTCCTCCCAGTACACAAATAAAACAAAGTTGACCCTCTTCATGCCATCCACAAAGAAGGCTAGTTTCAAAGCAGTGTAATGTGACTGTGCCAGCTATTACTGTATGATACTGGCATTTGTCCTCTTGGCCTTGAGTATTTATACAAAATGCCTTCATGCACACACAATGAAAATACTCGAACATCTCCCTTTAAATTAACCTGAACAACCTCACAGGATTGACCTCTTCTACACAGACAGTTTTAAAGGGAATGCAGTGTAAAGAAAACACTATATTGATTTTGTGACTCTGGTAAAAATACAGTAGAGGGGTGGCACAAAATTGGTCAAAGAGGTGTCAAAATTATTCTTCATCCCAAATTGGAGAAGTAATTTGTAATCTGTACATGCCACTCATCCTTCTGGGCAATTTTGAAGACAATTTTGCGATGCATGAAGGAGAAAATAGCATTTCAAAATATCTACGTTTATATGGCCTCAAATGACCCTTGGATGACCTTTGACCTACATTTTTACACCCCTCCTAAAAGCCCTTCAATAGTTGATGAAATGAACCATGTTTGGTGACTATTGGACTCAAGGGGGTAAAGCACATCACCAAAAATCAAGAACACCTTTTGACCTTGTATGACCTCGTATGATCTTAGATAACAAAATGAATATACAACACGAAAGAACCTACTATATCAGGAATACTGTGACCACCTTTCAAGAACATACAACACTATTTGTGGGAGGAGATACAGGTTTAGGATATTCCCAACACAGCCATTAATGACCCCTAAATGACATTTGACCTCAACTTTTCGAAGATGACAGTTAGCCCAATGTTCAATGACCAATGTGTCCAAGTTCCGTTAAAATTCGTCTAAGAATGTGCGTCTGAGAGCCATAAGGCAGACTTGATAGATTGACTGATTGACTGACAGACAGACAGACAGACAGACAGATAGACAGAGTGACAGTGCAGGATCACAATAGCTCAAACAGTGGTTTGAGCGAATAAAACTTAAAATAGAATGTATAAAAATTATTATTTTACTGGGGAAATAAATTTTACCTTTTGTAGAAAGTTAAAAGGGGGATGGGGTGGGATTTAAGTAGCACAATTCAGACAGGTATGATCCACAACTATTCAAACTTTACAGCTTATACATGTCAGAAGTGTTTAGATCAAGTCAGACTGGAACAGGGATTCAATGAAAGGTGTCAATCTCATTCCTCATACATAGCTCTACATGCACTTAGTTTATCACCATGTCATGTCCAAAACATACACAACTCGCTCTGTAATGAATACAACTTTAAGCATGTATTTCTGGAAATACCTCAAAAGCTAAGAGGGAGCAATTCACTTCTCACAGAAAAAATGCTCTTCTGAGATGATAAAAGTAAAGCTGTTTTTGTCATATTTTGATGAATATTGTAATTAACATGAAAAATATAAAATGTTCAGATTTTGAGTTGGTCACAATTATTGCCTTTGGTGAACCTTCTATAAGCTTACGTTTAAATGATTTCATCTCACAATTACTCATTGAAAATGGAAGCACAGCCTTACTTACGTATTACATCGAAATTGACCACAAGAACTTGTTAAAGGTCTTACCTTTTGAGCATTTTCTGAAGCTTTGTTTGGGAAGCAAGACTCCATCCCATACAGAGACATCTTGACGGCAAAGAAAGGTACCTGTGCTAGAACTGGGGGTAACTCCACCACACTGTCTACCGTTTCTTCATTGCCATAATCCACAAACTGGACCGACAACTATAAGAAGACAAAAATTGTTTTGTAGTTTTAAAGAACACTCAGAGATTGGAGAGCATAAGTAGTATGCATCTCCTACAATCAGTTCTCTGGCAAGATAGGTTTTTGGTTTTCATGGGGATGAAGCATGGGAGACACTCACAAATGATGAACAATGTCGGGGAAACATTTGAATACATAGCTGGCAGGCTTCTACAAATCCTCTGCTTGATAGTCAGGGGCAAGTAAAATACTCAGGAAAGTGGTCTAGTCAATTTCATTGTCCAACGGCAAGAACCATAGTGATTTCTCTTCCACAAAGGAGTTCAACTTAGCTTTGTGAGAGTTTTGAACCGACCAGTATAAGTCAGGCTGGCCATGGCCTTTTTCCACTTTGGTCACTGGTTTGTTTTCCCTACTCTATTGCTTACACTAAGCAAAAAGCACAATGGCAGTAGGTTACATTTTTGAAGTCTTTGGTATTGTGAAACATATTTACAGTCATATTTGACAATACTAAAGCTTGTAGTATTTTTCATGACTTGTAGGTGATTGCACTAAACTATTATATTGTGATTCATGTTAGGTGTACTTTATGTCGAAGGTCCGCTTCTTGGTCAAGACCGTTTGGTTACGCCATGAAATATTGACTACGTAACGACAAATTCTACTACGTCACTGAACCTTGTTTAGAAGTTTGCGTATGCTTGTTGTGTGCAGGCACTGCATGATCTGATGTCTAATTTAGCTAATCACAGAGTTGTATTATTGCATGTGCAGAAGACTTTACCAAATTGACCAATCAGCGTCAGTAGAGCATTTGTGCTGGCTCTAGTAATTTCAGTTATGTGGAGCTCGTAGCATTATTTGAGTTCAGTTGGATTCGACCCGTCAACTCAACCAGACCTGTATTTAGGACTCACTCATAAAATTAGTAATATAATTCTTATTCCCCATTAGATTTGGATCCAGAATTGTTCAACAAAGTGTTTCAATAAAATTATTGTGACCTGTCAAAAAACTTGTCTTCCCTTCTTTTTCAGTCTTTTGCCATATTTATCACTCGGATATCGTAAAACTTTGTGTGAGGCCTGCACGCTACGCACCGACTCAAAAATAGGCCTTACAGTATGACTCTTTGGTATGACCCAGCCAGGACTCGAACTCTGCATCTCCTGGCTGCAAAGTAGGATGCTCTTACCACTTAACCATCCACTTGGTCTCACGAAGGAGTTCAAAGACATAACAAAGAGGGCAAGAAGATTATAATGCCGAAAAGTAGACCAGGAAGTGGTAAGGGATGGAGAAACAGCAACCAAATTCTGCCTGACAGTATGCACTTGAGAAAAAATAAATCCTCTTCAGCTATCAGAATTTGACTGAAAGGGCCCTTTGTTCTTATTGTTAAGCTTCTGTTGACCTTTCTTCTTTATTAGGATGGCCCCCTTTCAAAGAATACTAATCTAGTAACAAAGATCATTCTAAAGAACGTGCTTTGATCACTATCCAACAAATGTGAGACGTTTATATCATTTTCATCAAAAAGACTGTTCATTCACTTTCAAATTGCTGCAATTCCAGTTTTATTCTAATATCCTCACTGAGAAATAAATAAACCTGTTTGAAAACCAATGAAAGTCCAAAGTTTGATGTTGACATTTAAAACGATTCCGGATTGTTCCTGCAAAAACGGGAGATAGTAGTTATGCTCAAAAGGTAACCAAAAGATACACTATTATCTCTAAAATTGAGATACCTGTCCAGTCATAAATTTCGTTTTTCTTGACAGGTGGCAATGTGATACCAATGGGTGAAATTATCCTTCCATCTCTCTCAGTTGGAGCAGACAACAGGGATTGGATTTTGGGAAATTCTACTCAACTAATTGGCTTTGTGTTAGAGGAATTTCACAAAAAAGACAACTCTGAACTTCACTTTTGGCAGAACACCTAGCCTCAAAGTGTTGTCTCTACATCTCTTATCACTCCCTGAGTAGACTCAGAGCACAGCTGACGAGTGAAGAAAAGACAAATTGTTAATGTCTGAAAGCTGAATTATTGAGTCTTCAATGCAATCAAGTTTTAAACCAGTAATTGTTTTGAGAGTCCAGGCTATAACAAATGACAAACTACTTCATGAATGTAGATGTGTGGAGGTCCACAGTGATACCAATGTATAGTTCTGAATATTGCCAGCCAGACCAAATGCCACCACAAAATAGTGGCTGACAGGGTTTATTTTTTTGGTAACGGTGCAACTGCCTCCTTGTTGGATATGAAAGTATGATTTGTTTTTCAATTTGGCTGTTCTGTAGATTTATATATTTAATCACCTGTGCAACTTATAGTTATGCTGTATAAAATATGGTACACCCATGGACTTATATACATGGACACAGAATGTAACGTATACGTCCTACCCGTAGATGGTCGCCACCCGCTGGGACAAAAAAGGCGCACCAAGATGGCCACCGCGAAGCTATAAAACGTCTGATTTGACGACGGCGAAGACTCATATTCCTGCAATACGTGCAGTAATTTTGACCTTGCCTTGCCATATTTCAAAAATATTTCAACTTTCTTGCAAAATCTGGGAATTGACTTGAGCAAGTCCAAACTTTCACACAAAACCCTATAAGACGGCCATCTTGGTGCGCTTTTTCTCACATGTACAGTAGCAACAATGTACTGTGCAGTATGCTCTGTCCATGTATAGGAAGTCCGTGGGTACACCACAAAAGACCTACAATAGCCACCAAAAGTAAATGAAACAAATCCCGTTCTTATGGAAACGTTAAGGTGCCGTCAAATTACAAACTTAGATCATATATTATCTTAACATTTTGCAACAAAATGATGAAATATTCACTTATTATCGTAACATTTTGCAGTTAAGTGATGAATTACAAACTTACCATATTTCAACAATTCAACATTTTGCAGAAAATTAATGAATTATCTACTTATCACAAGTAATCAATTCAACATTTTGCAAAAAAATGATGAATCACAGACTTAACGGATTTCGACAATTCGCCATTTTGCAGATAAGTGTTTAACTGCACATTTATCGGATCTCAACAATTAACCAATTTGCAGAAAAATCACGAATTCCACACTTACCAGATGTTAGCAAACCAACATTTTGCAGAAAACTGATGAATTACTCAGTTATTGGATCTAAGCAATTCAACATTTTGCAGAAAAATATTAAATTACACATATTAAAGATCTCACCAATTCTACATTTTGCAGAAAATTGATGAATTACACAGTTAATGGATCTTAGCAATTCTAAATTTTGCAGAAAATTGATGAATTATAGACCTGACGGATTTCGACAATTCACCATTATGCAGATAAATGTTTAATTACACATTTATCGGATCTCAACAATTAACCAATTTGCAGAAAAATCACGAATTCCACACTTACCAGATGTTAGCAAATCAACATTTTGCAGAATACTGATGGATTACTCAGTTATTGGATCTAAGCAATTCCACATTTTGCAAAAAAAATATTAAATTACACATTTAAAATATCTCACCAATTCTACATTTTGCAGAAAGTTGATGAATTATCGGATCTTAACAATTTAACAATTCACAGAAAAATGACGAATTACGAACCTGCTTAAGATTCCATTTCCACATTTTAAAGAGGTAGAACAAAGTTTGCTGTCATTGAAACTTATCAATTACACGTTTTCATACCGAAACATTTTTGTGTATCTGTGTGTTAGAGGCAATCCGACCTCTAAAGCCTCTAAAGGCTGTACTAATGCGGGCTTGGTTTTAGACAAAAACAACAACTGGCATTTAATTATCCTTTTTGAAGCAGGATTCCAGAACCTACTTGTACCCCATTAATTCTTTAAAGCCGAACCATCGAGCAAAATTTCGTTTACAAAGTGCAGTCAACGATTATCATCTCATTTAATTCGGACTATTTTCAAGGAATAACTAAAAGATAACAACCTTTAAACACGTAAAGCGTACAGGTATGAAGCTGTTTTCGACTGAAGGGTGGAGAGGGAAGCTGAAAGGTTTTCTTCGGACATTTATTGCCACAGGTCTAAAGATAGAGGGGCGTCGATTTGATCCTCAAAGGTGGGGGAGGGGGGCATCTGGCCTACATTTTTTCACCTTCCCTAGTAAGGTATCAACATGTTCGTAGCTAGACATTTTTACGAAAAGGGGGATGGGCAAATATCCAAATTTTACGATTTTTTAAGTGCGAACACCACTGTACTAGGGACGTACTTTGTGACGCGCGAAGCGCGTTGAAATCTTTGCTCTTTTTCCAATATATAAAAATATGGAGCTTGCGTTGCAGAAAAGTTCGTCGGAGAGCCTCATTTCGTAGGCTTTGGATAACATTATGTAGCAACAACTATCTTTGGTCGCCCCTCAATCTCAGATTTGCCAACAGAAAATGCAAATTCTTCAGTAACCCCCGAATTAATTTTTCATGTCAAGGGCTTGTATTTGGGAAAATTTGGAATTGTATGAAAGAAAATTTGTGAAATTTATGAAAAGCACTGTAGTTACCTTTGTTAGTTAATGATGTGGTGTCACATATAGCAAATTTCCGATTTTTTTACTTCAAGAGCTCGGAAAATTTGACCAAACTGAAGGTATGAGTGAGTCCTTCTGCTTAGGAATTGCGATTTGTGGCATGCGAAGTGCCTGGAAAATTTTGCCTTTTTGAAACAAATGATAACGAATAAGGAGCTTTTATTGGAGAGATTTTGGAGTTTTGTAATTTCATGAGTTGTCAAACCACACAGTAGACTGGTTTCACAAATAGCAAGTTTCCGAATTCTTCATTTTTCAGAACCACCTGCCTCCTATAGCTACGCCACTGGGTGTCTAAGAGAAGTGGGGGGGGGGAGCAAATGCAAAATGGTTGTAAATGTTTCAATATTTTCAGTTACTGGGAAACTCCAAGCAGGTAGCAGGACTTTCTAAGCGGAGCGCCACCATTAGTTGGCGCGGAGGGTACAAGAAAATTGTTGACTTCACAAACCCTTCAGATGGTCGGAAACGGCACCTCTCGAGTGAGAATAATATGAAAATAGTGCAAATATGAAATGACTACATACATCTAAATAGAAATGTCACATTTTGAGACTAGCACTTACAATTTTCACTTAGAGTAAAAGTGATTATTCACTGTAAAATCCGGGACGTCATATGACATTATTTACTGTAAAATTTATATTTTTAAATTATTGTTAAAATCCCCTACTCGATTTGTTGTGGCCGAAGTATGCTTTCGCACTATTTAAGATTGAATACCCCTTAATATTTCCTTTTTGAAAAAATGTAATAATAAATTATTGTAATTTCCCTATAAATATTACCTAATAATATATTTCACTACATTACATTTGGGGACAATCAAATATTATTAATTTTTTTAAAAAAGAAAGGGGATACTCCCTCTCGCTACCATGGGCTTCGATTTGTGGGGAACAGGGGGACATACCCCCCCCAACTTTTTTGAGTGGAGGGGACACTAACGTTAAAGTCCCCCTCACCCGCTTCTTTTGTGACCTGAAACTTAAAAGTTAGGTACAATCCAAAAATATATACATGTAGGTTATGAAAGGTGTGCTCTGCCGATTACGATCAATTTTCTGTATCAATAATTCCACATGTTTACTTTACAAATACCCAAAATTTTCGGGCGCTTGCAGTCTCATTGATGTTCCTTTTCACTTGCATATCAAACATACATTATTCATCGATCTCTATGATTATGTCGATTGATTGTGTGCATAGGGCTGCAGGTGTGAATAACCAGTCTGGCAGGCTGAAATTGGCAAACGCATTTTAGGAAAACTGAAAATGCCTCGGTGTACAGTCTGCATGCAACTTTCTCAAAAAATAAATGATCTCTAATGCAAATTTCGACACGCGCACATCACACATTCGTATAAGGATTCGACCATTTCGTATTTAGATCATTATGAGAGAAGAAAAATCACACTGATGTTTGCTATATTAGGGAAGTCAATCCGGAATTAGAGGTACACCTCCATCCTCTGTCTGTAGATAGTGCATGATGAGGTGTCGTTCGAAAGGACATATTTTATTTTTTTGTATCAGCAATCTTACACTGGTAGGCCTATGCAACGGTGTCTCAGTAGCACCAGTGGGTACCAACCCCTCCCCCATCGATCTGTAATTTTCCCACAGTAGACTGAAGTGTGCTTTTCATCAGTTCATGGTTTTATCTTACCTTCTTTTAAAAAATTTTCTTTACTATTAAACGTTTGCAAAAATCCTTCGCAAACTATCACAATTTTCGTTGTGATTCTATTCACTTATAGTACACCCGGTAAATTCACATCGACTGTATAGTCCGTTGAAGTAATTACCCACACCATCAAAATCATGTTTTTAAGACTTTGGAGTTTCCTAGTAACTCAAAATATTGAAATATTTAGCACCATTTTGCATTTGGGCCCCTTCTCTCAGGCGCCCAGTGGCGTAGCCAGCGGCTGCGCCAGAATGTCAAATTGAGGGGTGGGAACTGAGGACAAACGAAAATGCTGGGGAGCAAAGCCCGCCTTAGGGCCCCTGGTGGGTCCAGTTGCAAAGTCCCGGTGGTGCCCAGGGGGAAAGCCCCAGGAAACTCTGGGGTTCTAGCATATTTCTGGGTGAAAAATTAAGTCCCAGGAGAGGTATATTATTTGATTTTTCGGTTGATCTAACTCCAAGGTTAACAACTTTTTTTTTTTCTTTGAGAGTATCGTAATATTTGCACGGTGCCATCGAGTACCACTATACTAGTCAGTGTCTAAACCAGACTTTTTCATTTGGGTGGGGTGCTGTGGATGGGCAAAGAGTTGAGGTAGTGTTAAGCTGTAATGACACCATCTAAGCAGAACGCAATCATCAGTTGGCGTGCAGCCTACATAAATAATTGATGGATGTATGAGGGGGAATAAGAAACAATAGAAAAATAAAAGAAGCACGCTATGTACCAAACCGCGAACTGCCAAGACAGGGCAACTTTATATCATAAGTGATATGCGTACCACATGTAGATTGGAAACACCTTACCCTAACCCGGAAGTATGTAGGCCTACTTCAAGGGCATGTAATTAGAAAAATTTTCGTCAGTATCAATTGCACGTTCACCCAGGAGCCAGTGCACTCCCACCCCTACCCCCAACACACATACACATAGGCCACATACACTTCCATTCCATCAATTTTATTCGGGGGAGCAACTGGGGGCAAGGAAAGAATTTGAGGGGGTAATGGCCCCTCATCCCCCCCTCCCCCCGTAGCGCCTCCAATGGGCGTAGCTACAGGGGGGAAGGCGGCTCTGAAAAATGAAGAATTCGAAAATTTGCCATTTGTGAAACCAGTCTACTGTGTGGATTGACAACTCATGAAATTACAAAACTCCGAATTATCTCCAATAAAAGCTCCTTGTTCCTTATTATTTGTTTCAAAAAGGCAAAATTTTCCAGGCGCTTCGCGTGCCGCAAATTGCAATTCTCAAGCAGAAGGGCTCACTCATACCTTCAGTCTGGTAAACTTTTCCAAGCTCTTGATGTGACAAAATCGGAAATTTGCTATATGTGACACCAGATCAGTGGCGTAGCTACGGAGGGGGGCTGGGGGCCTCTAGCCCCCCTTCCACTGAATCGCCTAACCCCCCCCCAGCAGCCCCCACTGGAGCCTGGGCCAAAAAAAAAATATTTTCACGCTGGCCGATGATAATATTCAATCCGAGCTACCTGGCTACTATGACATAGGTACACTTGCGATAGATCCACTCTGAATGTCGGAATAAATTCAGGTAGACTGTGACAACTCGTCGGGTTTCTGGATGGATAATTTCCTAGCAGATTTGGAGTGGCTGAAATTGGCTATGGTACCTTGGTGTGGATTAAAGTGTACTCCTAGCATCTAGCCTGTTTTTTTTATCTCCTGTAGGGATTTTTTTTCAATTCCTGGGGATGCACAAATTTGTTCCAAAATCATACTTAGTGCGGTGGGTAGGATATTTGAGTCAAATTAGGTTGGAAAGAATTTGCACTTTGCACGGCCATTGCTGCCAGTCATGGGCCAGTGCAACAACCAAACCCAAGTTGGGTCAATGCAGTCTCAAGGGTTGCAACCTTACCACTATTACCTCATAGGACATCACTTAGCCCTTGGGAGGAGTGAACAAACCCAGTGGCACACGAGACGGGGGCATGGGGAAGACTGCCCCAAATTTCCGCAAAACCTAAATTCGGGCAGGAATTTGGGAAAACTTCGGGCAGCAATTTGGAAAAAAATCGGAGAGCGCTTTAATTTTGGAAAAAAGGAATGCTTTTTCAGAAAATTCCTAAATGTGTCCGAAATCTTAAATTGCCCGAAAAAAGGAAAGAAACGTCATATAGTCGCAATAAAATTTTCGTGAAAACCCAAGTCGAGATTCCAAAAAATCGCTACACCTTCGGGCAGTGCAAAAAGCTTCTACTAGTGACTTTTACTTCACTTATTATCGCAACACAATGCCCGAAATTGTCGAATACCCAAATTCTTTCAAGCAAATTCCGGAAAACGAAAAGTACCATAGTAAGGGTAACATAGTTACGAAAACTCAAACAGATCAAAAAATCATGGCGCATTTGGGAAGCCTGTGGCTTAAAAGAAACAATCGTTCTTGAGCCTGTTTTTAAATGTTGTGCAACACAATACGGTACTCGAAATGGCCGATTATTTTAATAGCTTCAAATCTTTCCCGCAAAACAAAAAAGCTATTTTTAAAGTGACATTTTCATGGAAATTAACAAAGATCTGCGACACATTTGGGTAGAATGTGAAAAAAAAGTTTTCATCACCCCCACTTCATACTGTAATCTTGCAAAAATTGCCCGAAAGGGTCAAATATTTGGGCGCAGGTTAAAAAAGATGCTGGGACGTTTTCAAATGCCAAATTAATTCAACGCGCGGACAGAAGGGTGTTTAGGTGCAGCGCCCAAAAGATTGCCATCTATCCTGCTCTAAAGTCGAATACGGGCAATGGTTATGAAAATCGGGCAATTTGTTTTTCGATACTTTAATGATGCAGTGTGATAATGTCTTCCCATAAGTCTGCATGAAAATTCTTTAAACACACCTTGTAATGTTACATTTTTCAAAAGTAAAATCCTATAAAGTCGGAAGTTCAGGCAGTCACACAATTTTATCAATATATATTAAATTAGCCCAGAGACGTAATAGAGTAAAATTCATTAGCATGTTTTCAATTCCATTTTTTGGTTTCCCCAGAAAATATGCGGGACCATTTCATCGATTGGTAGTGATACATTTTATCTGGTAATTTTCTGATCAAATAGCGACTGCTTAGATCTCCCCCTATAAGCCTGGGAAATGTCATTTTCGACTGTCTCAGGGGTACGATTTTTCAAAATTTTCTGTTCGCTCCGCGCCAACTACACTCTAAAAAATGTTGTGTAGAACTTACACAACATTGTGTGAATAGTCCACCAATCAACAAATGTGTAGAAAGTACACAACGTGTAGAATTTACACAACGCTGTGTAAATTCTACGCATGTTGTGTAATTTTTTTACACAACGATGTGTACTTTCTACACATTTGTTGATTGGTGGACTATTCACACAATGTTGTGTAAATTCTACACATTTTTAGAGTGTAATGGTGGCGCTCCGGGTACATAGTCTTCCCAGCAGAATTTTAGTCTCAAGTGGACATTTTTTCAAACGTAACCTCGAAGTAGCGACTGCTTAGACCCAATGTAAGTATAGGAAATGCCATTTTTGACTGTCTGAGGGGTCAGATTTTTCAAAATTTCCTGTACGTTTCGCCCCAACTTATGGTGATGCTCCACTTAGACCGCTTCATTACAAGATTTAAGTTTCAAGTGAACATTTTTTGCAAAAGAAAACGTAAAATAGCAACTGCTTAGACCCCCATATAAGCCTGGGAAATGCCATTTCCACCTGTCTGAGGGGTCGGATATTTCAAAATTTTCTGTGCGCTTCGCGCCAATCAATGGTGGCGCTCCACTTAATCTTTCCAGCTGAATTTTAGTTTGGAGTGAACGTTTATCTGCAATTGAAACATACAATAGCGACTGCTTGTATCCCCTCTTTAAGTCTTGGAAATGTCATTTTCGACTGTCTGAGAGGTATGAATTTTCAAATTTTCTGGACGCTCCGCGCCAACTGATGGTGGAGCTACGCTTAGATAGTAAACTCCAGACTTCCCCCTATAAAAGTATCCCGCCTCCCCATAGCCTCACCCACAAAAAATTCATAGCTACGCTACTGCACCAGATCATCAACTGACAAACGGTAACTACAGTGCTTTTCATAAGTTTCATAAATTTTCTTTCATTAAAATTCCAAATTTTCCCCAATTCAAGCCCTTGACATGAAAAATTAATTTGGGGGATTACTGAAGAATTTGCATTTCCTATTTGCAAATCTGAGATTGAGCTGCGACCAAAGATCATTGTTGCTACATAATGTTATCCAAAGGCTCCGACGAACTTTTCTGCAACGCAAGTTTTTATTTTCATATATTGGAAAAAGGGCAAAAACGTCCTAGTACAGTGGTGTTCACACTTAAAAAATCGTAAAATATGGATGCTTGCCCATCCTCCTTCCCCCAAAAATGTCTAGCACGAACATGTTGATACCGTACCAAGAAAAGAGAAAAATGTAGGCCAGATGTCCCCCCCCCACCTTGGGAATCAAATTAACGCCCCTGCTCTCTACCCCTCTTTCTTTAGACCTGTGGCAATAACGGTTGTCCGAAGAAAATCTTTCAGCTTCCACCCTTCAGTCGAAAACAGCTTCATACCTGTACACTTTACGTGTTTAAAGGTTGTTATCTTTTAGTTCTTCCTTGAAACTAGTCCGAATTAAAGGTAAAGAGCAGTACCCACAAACTTATTTTGAAGAAAAAGCTAAATAGCACAATTTTCGTCTTATTTCTGTTCAAAGTATCTTTCATTACATTTTATGATTTAACTATTGCATATTCAAGGTAAACCAAGCAGTTATTTCTTGTAAATTTCACATTTGAAGAGAAAAAACATTGTCATGTGACTCTCAACAGCCAATCATGAAACTGGACAGTCTCCTACACTACTTCATTTTGGATGACTGCTCCTGCCCTTTAAATATTATAATAATCGTTGACTGCACTTTGTAAACGAAATTTTGCTCGATGGTTCGGCCTTAAAGAATTAATGGGGTACAAGTAGGTTCAGGAATCCTGCTTCAAAAAGGATAATTAAATGCCAGTTGTTGTTTTTGTCTTAAACCAAGTCCGGATTAGTACAGCCTTTAAGTGAAAACTATAACAAACTTTAGATTTGTAGCTATTGTGTTCAATTTTTAGGGTGTTTAGACCTTCCTGACATTAACGTCCCAATAACAACGAAAACAGGTAATTATAGGGGTCCTTTTGAGAACATAGCAGAGAATGGAAAGAAAGTGATTTAATTGTAGAGTCTGATATGCTACTACACCTTTTACACATATCAATCCAGTAGCATTACAAGAGGGGATTGCCACAACCCCAAATGGGTTCTTTGCAAGTTTTACGCCCCCCCCCCCCCCCGCCTCAAGAGGTCGGATTGCCCCTAACACACAGATACACAAAAATGTTTTGGTATGAAAGCGTGTAATTGATAAGTTTCAATGACAGCACACTTTATACTACCTCTTTAAAATGTGGAAATAGAATCTTAAGCAGGTTCATAATTCCTCATTTTTCTGTGAATTGTTAAATTGTTAAGATCCGATAATTCATCAACTTTCTGCAAAATGTAGAATTGGTGAGATCTTTAATATGTGTAATTTAATATTTTTCTGCAAAATGTTGAATGGCTTAGATCCAATAACTGAGTAATTCATCATTTTTCTGCAAAATGTTGATTTGCTAACATCTGGTAAGTGTGAAATTCGTGATTTTTCTGCAAATTGGTTAATTGTTGAGATCCGATAAATGTGCAATTAAACACTTATCTGCAAAATGGCGAATTGTCGAAATCCGTTAAGTCTGTGATTCATCATTTTTCTGCAAAATGTTGAATTGATTACTTGTGATAAGTAGTTAATTCATCAATTTTCTGCAAAATGTTGAAATGTTGAAAAATGGTAAGCTTGTAGTTCATCATTTATCTGCAAACTGTTATGATAATAAGTGAACATTTCATCATTTTGTTGCAAAATACTAAGATAATATAGGGGCTATGTTTGCAATTTGACGGCACCTAAACGTTTCCATACGTTCTCTTATTTCAATGTTGTTATACTCAGGGTTGGTCATTTTTTTTCCAACCAACATTGAAGTGGGGGAAAATTAGCTTGAGCAGTGCCTCTGTGGCTGCCAACCCCTAGGCTGCCGCTCCTTAGAGCCTGTCAGCAATAGTAAAAAATTCCCTTCAAAGAGCAGAAAAGCTAATATTCATGAGCAGAAACCACAACTGGTCTATTCGTGGGGTAGGTGGTTCTAAATGACTCTGAATCTTTGCAATTCTACGCTAATAACAAAGTCATTTAAATCAAACAAAAACATTTATATTTAATGTCCGTTAAAACCGTTAAAACTTGATCATGGATGCCTCTTGCAAACAATGACAACTTTCATAGAAGAGATGGTTTCAAAGTTGACAAATAATTTTTGGCTGAAATAATATTGCATTGTCTTTTCCCATGGCTGTGTGCTAGATTGTTGGTTATTAGTTGAGGAGTAGCTGTGCTGTGGGTATGCTTGCAGGTTACCACAGAACACAAGGATGGTGTTGAATTACATTGACGACCAATGAAGTTTGGATTGGATTTCTATGTAATTGAAATGATTTTGGCTCCAACGCCAGTAGATGTTGGTTTTTTTGTGGCAATGAGCTGCATAAAAAAACTTCAAAGAACGAAAGAATCCTGTGTGTTTGAAATAAAAGACATTAACTTTTATGTCTTATTTTTACTAAAAAAAAATTGAAAGGCTTACCTTGCCTGTGGCAGGGTCTGTTCCTTTTACCTGACATCTGTACCAACCACTATCTACACTGAATACAGCCCCATAGATCTGTAAAAGAAAAAGCCCTCCTTAAATGAACTTATCATTTCAGGGTTTTCCCTGGGTTTAGAGCTTTTGAGATAATACTTGTCCATGGGGAAAAAATGATGCCAGCTTACACGGAACAAATATGGAACAAACAAAATATTTCCAATACCTTCATATGGGGGAGAGGTTCTCTAGTGGGTAGTTGCTTTTACACCATTTTTCCTAGAACATAAAGAATAAATGAGCTTGTGAACAATAACTTGCTACTATTTCTTTTCTTGCTAGCAATTTAACTTGCTCCCACTCATGCTGTTTCAAGGGCTCAAATTGGTCACAAATGTGCCCAAAATTTTCACAAATGAAACTAAATCATTTCACCAAAGAATCAAATGCTACTACCAGAATGCAAAAATGCACTGAGGTTTCGATGATACATAAATGTTCCGTTTCAAAGAGTGCCATCATGCACCATTATCTTCTCATTCAAATGTTATACTAACATGTTCAAAAAATAATTTTGTCATTCCAGATGACCTTTTGGCCTCCATAAAAGCCATACATAGCTAGAATGACAAACAACAGACAGACAAATGGACAAACAGCTATCTTGAGAGATTACATTTAAAAAGGTTTCAAGGCTTTGACCCCTGGAGACCCCAGATGACCTTTCATCTCTGCCAAAAACTATGGGGACCATCTTCTAACCACAATGCATCCACATACCCATATATGAAATCTATCCACGTTTCCTATCTTGAGATATTGCATAAGCAGGATTTTCAGACTTGGACCAGCAGTGACCCCAGATGACCTTTGACCTCCATCAAAAACATTACGTACCATTTCCTGACCATAACCCTTCCACAAAACAAATATACAATCTATCAAAGCTACTTAACCTGAAATATCACATTTAACAAGGTTTTCAGACTTTGACCCTTGGTGACCCCAGATGATCTTTGACCTCAGCCAAAAGCAATAGGGATCATTTACTGACTATGACGCAGCCACATACCAAATATACAATCTATTCAAGTTTCCTACCTTGAGATATTGCATTAACAATGTTTTCATACTTTGACCCCTGATGACCCCAGATGACCTTTGACCTCCACTAAAAACAATAGGGACCACCTCCTGACCATAACACATCCACATACTAAATATGAAATTTATTCAAGCTTTCTATCTTGAGACATTGTGTTAACGAGATTTTCAGACTTTGACCCCCAGTGACCCCAGATGACCTTTGACCTATGCCAAAAACAATAGGGACCATCTACTGACTATAAGGCATCCACATACCAAGTATACAATCTATCCAAGTTTCCTACCTTGAGATATCGCACTAACAAGGTTTTCATACTTTGACCCCTGGTGACCCCACATGACCTTTGACCTCCACTAAAAACAATAGGGACCACCTCCTGACCATAACACATCTATGTACTAAATATGAAATCTGTTCAAGCTTTCTATCTTGAGATATTGTGTTAACGAGATTTTCAGACTTTGACCCCCAGTGACCCCAGATGACCTTTGACCTATGCCAAAAACAATAGGGACCATCTACTGACTATAACGCATCCACATACTAAATATGAAATCTATTCAAGCTTTCTACCTTGAGATATCGTGTTAACGAAATTTTCCGGCGTTGACCCCTGGTGACCCCAGATGACCTCTGAACTACCCCAAAAAAACTAGGGACCATCTACTGACTATAACGCATCCACATACCAAATATTAAATCTATCCAAGCTTCCTATCCTGAGATATTGTGTTAACAAGGTTTTCAGACTTTGACCCCTGGTGACCCCAGGTGACCTTTGACCTCAACCAAAAAAAAGGGGTTCTTTCTCTCAATATGGTGTATCTATGTACCAAGTTTGAAAACTGTCACACATTCCTATCTTGAGATATCGTGTTAACAAGCAAAGTGTCACAAACACACACACATACACACACACACATACATACATACCCACGCACGCCATCATGATTGCATTGGTTTCTCTTATCATCGCAACCAAAAAGGGTGACAAGTTAGGTGCCTATGGCACAGAACGCAAGTGTCCTCAAGCATTTAATATTTTCATGATAGGGTGCGTGTTGCACCACCTTGGTACCACCTGACAAATGAAAAATGACGATGTACCAATTTACCTGATTTCCGCTAATCTCTGTGGCTGGAGGATGGTTAAATGAACAATGATGAAATAGTTGAGTGATCATATTTTGGTAAGCAGTTGCTGTGTCAGGATTGCATATTTGGGCGTAGAAGGTGGTAGCATCCACAATGTGTGTTACAGCAACACTCTCCTGAAAAATGTATTAAAGTACAAATTGCAATTTCATTATAGTCAAATGGGAATTCTATCCAAACACCATCAGGTGATTGATATAAGTCAATTACATGTTAACTACTGACACAATTATTCCCAACCTTTCTTCAACCTCCCCTCCCCTTAAGTGGGGTGGGGGTGCTAGGATATGCTCACAGTTTTCTTGCTTGTTGTACAAGGCAAAGAAAGGAAGGCCTTACATTGTATACAAACTTCAAGGACATTGAACTTGACCTACCTAGGTGATATTATATAGTTAGTTGGAGTTTTACAGCCCAGTTTCCAACCTATTGGTTCAAGTTGAGCTGGCCATGGCTTTTTTCCAGCTGTGGCTCACTGGCTTGTTTTCCCTACTCCGTTGCTTATGCAGAGCATCAAGCACAACGGCAGTAGATTCCATTTTTAGAGTCTTTGGTGTGACTCAACCTGGGAATCGAACCAGGGCCTTCAGAGTGAGAGGCGGATGTGATGCTACATAACACATTCATATTGGTTTGTGGTTAAACACATCATCAACATATATTACCTAACCCAGCTTCCCTGAACTCTGATAAACATATGGGTTCATTTGTCCACCTGTGTTTTTTTAGAGTCACAATACGAGGATATGGGTAACATGCCCATACATATGATCAAAAGACATGGGCAACAATCATAAATATAATCAATCGGCTTATGTTACATTTATTCAGTTGCCAACAAGTGCCAAATGTACAAACATGGTGCAAAAGTACAATTGTGAAAAAATGGTAAAAACCAAACTCCAATTGCAGTGTTAACGTCTGCCTCTCACCTCCTTCCATTGCTTAAAATCTTCTTTGTCAAATCCAGCATCTCCCCAAGGTCTATTAGCATAACCCTGTTGCCTTCTTTGTTGCCCTGCTAGAATAAAACATATCAAGTAATCTTAAAATGTCTACAACTACTGATTTCAGTACAGTAACTTGTTGAGATGATAAATGTATTAAATTTACAGCCCTATGCACTTTCTTGACTTCACACAACTTAAAGGGCCAAACCTCTCACCCCGAACTACAATTTTGGTACGGGGGTACCGAAATTTTCAACTGGCTCAGCTCTTTGATTGGCAGCTAATTCAATCAATGCAGATTACCAAAGCTTATATTACACAGCATGAACAGTACTGAGAGTGTTTTGATTATATAAAATGAGATTTTCTATACTCATATTGAAGCAATAAACTGAGATTGTGTCTGGATGAGGATGAATTTCAGACAATTGTGGGGTGGTCTTCAGTAAGAAAGTTAGGAGAATTGGTACTGTTTGGGGTGAGAGAACTGAGCCTTTAATAATATGTCAGCTCACAGGTGAGGTCATAAGTCTGGTACATTAATTGCAAGGCTGAAAAGCTTTTCCAAAGAAAAGCTGATGATTCAATTATTCTACATTTCAATCCATGCACTGCTGATAACCTCCGCAGCTGGTGTCAAATTGGTACAGGTACATCTTTCTATCATGTACATACTATGACACATATAAACAACCACTGAAAGGTTAGGTTAGTTTGGATGGAGTTTTATGGCCCAGTTTCTACCCAATTGGTTTAAATCCAGCGGGGCACAGTCTCTTTTCCAGTTGTGGTTCAGTGGCTTGTTTTCCCTACTCCATTGCTTATGCTGAGAACCAAGCACAATGGCAGTAGGTTCCATTTTTTAAAGTGTTTGGCATGACCTGGGCAGGGCCCAAACCTCCCAACTGCAGTCTGATGCTGTAACCACTTGACCACGAAGTCGGTCTTCAACCATTGAGATAATCATAAATCCTGTTCCATTTTATTCATGATTCAAGAGCCAAATTACTTAAAGCTCTGTCTTCAGTGTCATGACTAGTTCTGATTTTCTATATTGTTAGTTTGTCTGTTACAGTAGATGAGGTTTTAGAGCTCAGTTTCTAACCAATTGGTTTAAGTCCAGCTAGCCACTGCTTTTATTCCAGTTGTGGCTAACTGGCTTGTTTCTCCTCAAACTGCATTGCTAAACACTGAGCACAATGAACAGTAGCAGTAGGTTCAATATTTATAATGAGAAGGCATAATTTACACTGCTTTGCTACCATTTCACTCTTTCAACTCTGTGAGTAAATGAAACTTCATTAGATTAGGAATAAATCAAGGAGAACCGAATTGACTTTGTAACATGTGGAATGCTTAACCAGCTGGCTCTAATTGATTTTTTTGGTATATTTGTAATTTGTTCTGAGTTGATAATTGCAAGAATCAAATCAATTCAGAATAGTTTCATCAAATAGGAATTATGTGTCAACCCACAGATGTTTTTTAAAGTGCAGCCAATATACCAGGGTCTACACAAGATGCACTTGTCCTTCTGGGTGGGGCCCACTGGGGCCAATAACAGATTTCAGGTGGGGCCCCAATCACAATCAGGATGGGGCCTAGGACAGGGTGCATAAGGGAAATCTTTATACGTACTGTTGGCTTCAATGACCTTTTACAGTACTCACACTGTGAGTCAAAAGCATAATGTGGTATGTTATCATTTATGATATAACAGAGGAGAACTTCCCTCAGCTTGGAAGTCCTAAACTTTTGTTCATCCAATAAGCCCTTTCATGATTACAAATCGGCCTCCCGGGTCAAAGGTCATTCTGTATAGCAACACATAGCAACGCTAGTCGCAGGCCGTTGCCTGTGCATACTATCGTTATGTTATGTATGTATGACTACAATAAACAACACGTACGGACATGAACCAAAAGAAGCTTTGAAAAAACACATCTCTTAATGGGCAAAAACTTTCAGTATGCCCAAAATATGTTTAACAGTATCACTCATAAATTTTCCTTAGATACTGGATGAGTTTTAAGTTTTTGAATATGCAAAATCTCAAAGAACATGTCCGTTCCCGTGGAAGTACGAACTGGCAGTTCAAGCCTTCCCTGCTAGGCTAAATACTGTAGGCCTACTCAAGGAATGAACCAGCTGTAGGCTCGTATACCAAATTTCATGAAAAAAATACCTAAGCTACAAGAGCTAGGGCGAGTATCAGGGGGTTATTTCTATGCTTGAAGTTCTTTTGCCATGCTACATGCTAAGGCCTAACGTAGGCTTCATAAGTTCGTATGGGCCGCCTATAACTTAGATTTAACGTTACTGCTACTGCTATAAAAAGTTAAGTCTTGGCCTTGTACCTTCATAATAAAATCTCACGGTATATCCAGTATCCAAGACTTGCTTCGCCCAGGCTTAGTTGTAACCAAGACTGTCCAAGATTGTGATGAATGTACAACCCCGTTTAAGTGCTATAGTAATGTTGCATTAACTGTTAGCACATGTGTGTTCAATGGATAGATAGCGCGCCTAAGATCGATTGTAGTAGACTAAAATCATAGACCTAGGTAACTCGAGATTTTTTTATAACCATACACCCAAACCCAAATTCATTCCTTAATCTTACGGAGTAATAGTAGGCCCTAAACTAAGCTTTCACGGTAAACCCGTTATATTACCGATACCGGTAATAACCGGTTACGGTTCGGTTCGATTATTGCCTTGAAGAATAATCGAAAAATCGAAAAAATCGGTAATATCGTAGGAATCGAAAATAATCGTGAATAATTGTGAAATAATCGTAAAAATGTAAGTTACAGCACTATCTCGTCCTAGTTGACAGTACAACTCATCGGCGGCGGGATCCTTTGTGTTTCCATGAGAGTAGATCATTTACGATGTGTTTTGCAGGGTTACCGGGGTGATCGCGCGCCATCATATTACCTGTCCCAAATCTACTACCCAAATCTTTGAAAATATCGCATGCAAAAAGAATCACTTCATTTACATGATTCCCCCGATAATGGACTAATATTTTTGGCCAATTTGTTAAGCGTTCTCCTAGTCTGAGAATGAAGAGAGTCCTTAGAAATTATGTTTAAGTTGGAGAGTTGTTTGCACTTCGTTTTCTGAAGTTGAAATTTTCATCGGCGTGCGGCCCGAATTTGCTATCGCCACGTAGTGTGCTACAATACTGCTCACATGTGTGTTCGCAGCAATATGTACATCACTTCTTGCACGCAAGCTGTCTGACAGTGATTAATAGTAACGTTTTACGCAGAAACTTGCAGATATCACCCTGCCCAGCTTGCAAAGACAGTGCCCGTAACGTTCAGCACGTAAACTGAGTCTAGCATGTGTGCGGTCTTTCATTTCATACGGTATGCAACCTTGAGTAAAATGACAAAAAAAAACACAACTCGAAAATTACACAATGATTAAGCGTGTCACTTGTACCCAAATCAACACTTTGCCGCTATGTGTAAAGTACTAAGATATCACTGTAATGACACCGAAAATATTCACGATTTTTTAGACAGGCCATTACATACATGTTTGGCAGACCCAGAGTGGCATTCGTGCATACTACGAATTTTACGAATGAAAGCTATGTCAGCATGCCCGGATGTCAACACAAGACTAGCTGCGTAAGAACGTTAATAGCCGTTTAGTGATATAGGCATTGGAGAGTAGAATTCTTCTTACTTGGCTCTAGTGACTCTTTTCTGTTAAGATTGTCATTTTTTATTTGAAACAAAAGAGACGATACAACCTTGTGACATGTGAAGTATTATTGAACTTATGAATGTGATCTCGGAAAATATCATGGATGTACTATGGAACATGCCTAACAAAATGTTGTCATGTTTTAGTCACCATAACACCGGGTATGGCGATTAGATACCTAGTTCCCATTTTTGTACCCGTGCATATACTAATACAATTTATACAATATGAGCTGTAATGCGCAGCTTCCAAGTTTTCGGTCAAGCGATCTGTACTGTGCAGATAGGGTCCTCCAAAATCGACTGCCTGCATTTGTTGGCTATTTTATCGTACAGTATTTTTCGGGGCTCAAAGTCATCTTGGTTCGCTGGTACAGCCGAAGTTTCTGTCAACAAGCCGTCTCGAAATTATCCATACGTAATGCTTTTTCTAATTCGTTGTAACTCAAATACCATCGGGCATATCACAGTAATTTGATTGATTTTAACATATATATTCTACCTTAAAGTCCCCGCCATTTATTTATTATGGAAGCGCATCGGGCTGTTTCTTTAACAAAATTCTAATATTTATAAAAAGGACAAAGATTTGGGAATCCCTACATCGATCGCCTAGAAGAACGCTCAGTGTAAAGACGTCACATCAACTGACACGAAATTAACCAATCAGAACACAAGTGCAATTGTATTCTCTGTTCGGTAGCAATCCTCATTTATAAACGGTAATATGTACACAACATCTCTCATAATCGCTCGTGATAGCTTCACGAAGAGATGGAGGGTGAATGTGTGGCTTACGGTAGTACATTATACAGGAAGTTGCCACGTGGCCAAAAGCCACGTGGAAGCAAGCTGTACATAAATGTATGTACTTATTTGCATTACATTCGTGGCTAACTGGAGTGCACCACTGGAGTGGAGTGTTATTTTAGTATGGCTTATACTACCGTCCCAACGGACATGCGTAGTTTCGTCGATCCCTGATGTTGAAATCGGGCGACCCGTGTAAATCCCGATGGTCCATGTAACTCTCATTGAAAAGTTTTAGAATGATCGTTGAATGAAAGCAAGCATAATTTTAGGACTACAAACAAATAATGAAGGGATATAACACTTTAGTGTACAGCAGGTTCTACCATAAAAGTTCAATGCTTTTGTTTTATTAGCCAAGCAAAAAATTTTAGGGCTCAGTTTGTAGTAGAGCAGACCCGCGCACGTAGGGGAAAAACACGGACAATAAGCGCAGTCGGATTGTTGGCGGGTTAAGCACTGATGGAGAGCTAGCCAGCGGGAGGGCCAGGGCGGGGATTATAAACAAAAAAATCAGTTTCCGTTCCTGATTTCCATACATTGGGGGCACATATTTCAAGAACATTGTGTGAAGTTTACATAGCTGAGCCCGAGAGCATAAATAAAAAGGGTTCTTTGCTTTTGATAAATTGTAGTATAATTAGCAGTCAAGTACCGCAACTGAGGCATCCAGTTCCGCTGGCTTACGGATACAAAGATGTACGTAACTTGCTTGCTACAGCACATATGTCAACTTAGGAACTTAATGTAATATGTGCGGGGAAAAAACCGGTTATAATCGAAGTACGATTATTAGACGTCCGATTATACCGCTTATGTTTTTTTGGAATACCGTGAAAGCTTACCCTAAACCTAACCTGAATTTTAATCTGTTAACCAAAATCCTACAAGTCAAGTAAAATCTTGTGTAGCCCACTACTGCAAATGTACCTACACACGGTGATACGAATGAGCCAGTAATACCTGATGACCTGTGTTCTGTCATGCGCAGTTGTAATCATGAAAGGGCTTATTGGTTATACTCACGGACTTCCTATACATGGACAGAGCATACTGCACCGTACATTGTCACTACCGTAGTGTGTGAAAAAGCACACCAAAATGGCCATCTGCTACGGTGATGTGTGAAAACTTGGACTTGCTCAAGTATATCTCCATATTTTGCAAGAAAGTTGGAATACTTTTAAAATATTGCAAGGTAAGGTGAAAAAAACTTCACTTATTGCAGGAATATAATATTGTTTCCCATTGAAGTTAAACTTTTGCTTAAAATATTACAGAGTCGTCGTCAAATCAGACGATATATAGTTTCACAGCAGCCATCTTGGGGCGCCTTTTTTGTCCCAGTCGGTGGCGACAATCTACGGATAGAATGTACACGTTACATGCTCTGTCCATGTATATAAGTCAGTGGTTATACTGTAAGATTTCCGATTTCAGAAATTGCACAAGTAATTAAGTACCAGATACTGAACAAACCTTGAAAGTTTCTTTGGTCCATCTGTCGGTTCACACCTACACCATCTGGCTTAGTTCTAAATTCATGAAATAGCAAAATAAATCTTTAACATAAACATGTATGAGGAACTTGGCTTATTTATTCTACACAAATAGTCTTATGTCTACTAATAAAAGATTTGGCTTGCAAACCATAAGGGTTTAATTTCTGGCTTGGTCAAAGTAGGATGGGTTTTACCACAAAGGGCAACCTATGGTTTTCCCATTTGAACTGGCCTTACAAAAGACATCAAATTTAATCTTACATTGTTTACTTGAATGTCACCTGATGTGAAGTTGCAATCCATAAGCCAAAAACTTCTCCCAAATTTATGGTCCCGCTTTACTAGTAGCTACAGGCCTTGAGTTTTAGATTCTCCAGGTATGCTACAAATCACACTCCACAGAAAATTAGGAGTATAATAGGTGTGCTGTTTCATTAAACTTCATTAGATTTACATGAGCCCAAATCCTTTTCTAGGTGTGCAAAAAATCACACTCCTCCCAGTGATTTGAGGTGAGTAATCACACTTGCATGCCTCAAAATTCAAGGTCTGTAACAAGTATCTGTATGGATTTTCTATCTTCCCACTCCAGGAGAAAAATTTCTCTGGCATTCTCATATTTGTTGAGAGTCAAAATATAGATGGTGGGGGAAAAATTCCACTGAAAAAACCCCCATTCCCCTCCCTTTTAAAGGCGTTCTCCACTTCAGGAACTATCCTTTAAAACTGTAAAGGGGTACTTACAGAAGCGACTACACTAAGACTAAAATATTGCTCCTGTCTTATAAAATCTTCATACTGTAGTTCATCCTCTTGAAACAATATGGCCTACTTCTAAATCTGAAGAATTATTCAACACTTAAAACAAGGCAGAATGGTAGCTTTCTTTCAGTAAAATACAGTACGCCCCAAAGGATTTCCCCATAAAAATATGTAGTCATGAATTCCTCAGGAAGTATTTAGGACCCAACTTAAGAAAAATTCAAATCAAGTTACTTCTGTTTCTCTCCTAATGCTAGCATTTTGAAGCAATACAGCAACTGCTGGTGTTGCCTAGTAAAACTGAATGGTTTATTAAATATTGAAGCTGTAATTTTTGTTACCTGCCATTTTAATGGCAATATTTTCCTTTAAGCAATCAGCATTTACCATTTTTATAAAAATTCTAGCATTTCTGGTAACTTGGATATTTCAAGTTCCTCTTGTGAAGGGGGAAGGAACAAAGAGGACAGGTGGAACTACATTACAGTCAAGTCACCGTAACATTCAACAACAGCATTACACTGATTAGGCATTACATATGAAATTGACTAGCATTCTGGCAAGGATATATAAACCAAGCATCTGTGGCAGTTTTTGCTATTTTTGGTTAAGGTGGGTGGCACTTGTAGGGTATACAGATAAAGGAAGAAAGCCATGGAAGTGTAAGGTAGGTTTAGGAAAATGGGGCTTTTGTCCACATTTTTTTGCTGTTGCATATTTAAAGGTACCACAACTACATGAAAAAACCTTACCCTTTGCGACCAGCTGGTCTAACTGAAAGGTTTTTGCCTTTGAAAAACTTGCCATTCAATTCATTTATAGCTGTCTCCACATGATCTTCATTGAAAAATCTGACAAAACTGAAAAAGAGAGATTAAATGGGGCATACAAAGCTGTAACCAGGGACTTCCTATGGACTGAGCATACGACACTACATCCTATGCAAAAATTGTTGCTGTCGTACCTGTGAGTATAGGCATAGCAAGATGGCTGTCTGTTAGATGTTTATGTGTGAAAGTTTGGACTTGCTAAAGTAGTTCAAAGTGACAGATTTTGCAAGAAACTTGAAATATTTTTGAATTGGTGCAATGTAAGTTCAAATTAAATTACTACCATGTATTGCAGGAATATGATATTGTTTTCCATTCAAGTTTAAATTTCATTTACGATATTACAGAGCCATCATCAAATCACACAACACAACTTAAAGTCTCACACTGCCATCTTGGTACTGTACCCCTCTTTTGGTTTGAATGGTGGCATATTTTTCCCATGATCCTCTGTCCATGTATATAGGAAGTCTGTAGCTGTAACTCAAAGGACAGTTATAACACATTGGTGCTATGACACATTGGTGCATTGGTGATGTTTAGATTAATATTACATGTATCTCAATTAAAGGAATGGTGACACCCCAAAAAAATGCTTCAACTACTGTATACTTGACAGCTGATGCTTGAGAAATCCTAAGGAAAATTCAGCAAGAGTAATGTCAAATAATAACTTATACTGCACCATCCTAATAAAGTACCACTTCAAAGCTTTTATGTCCCTGGAGCAACTTTTGTCGTACATGCAAAAGTAATGATATGGAGTGTTGCACAGTGTTGACAATTCTTTTGTTAATGCTACTGTGCATTATTTAGTTCCTCATCAGACAAACTTCCTTGAAAATAAGATTTTACAAAGAGTTAATAAAAATGTTAGCCCTCTGGTCTGTCCCTATAGTGGCAACACAAGAATTAGGGTACATCACAGACATGTTTATACAGTACACATTTAGGTGCATATTGAAACTAGGTCTGTACAAAGGTCAATTCTTTATGAATTTTGATGGGAATGTTGCTGTTTTTTAATTTTTCAATGCCAATTTACATCAAATACCCAACATTGTCATGTCACCAGATCTTTACATGATGTGTTCTTTGCTTTCCAGCAGATGGTCTTAAACTGATTCTCACATCATTCCAACAAGCGGGGTTGGGCAGTATACCCGACTACTGGTACTTACCTCAATACCCATACTAGAGATACAGGTCATGAAAATACCAAAGATATTTGGTGTGTTACTAAGAGCGATACTTGAAAAAATATCAAAAATAACTGTAACGATGTGTGGATCATTAAAATATTTACACAAACATTAACAGCAGAGGTTCCTGTATGGTAATTAACCCAATCAAACACCCAGAAGCATTAATGTGCAGGATAACATAAGGGCCATGCGTGGCTTAGGTTCCTTCCCACCCAACTTCCCTACCCGAGAGTTGGGAACCGGTACTGCCTCAATACAGGTTCTGTGTGTTTTACAATGCCAGTACCAATATTTTTATGGTACCGCCCAACCCTACCAACAAGAATCCTTCTTTCCACTAAAAGGAATCTACTCTTACCTTAGGATACTGTCTTGCCAGAAAAAAACAATCTGGACAATTTACATGAATTCTTTCTAAACTTCTTTCTAAACTTCTAAGTTACCTGGCTATGTTACAGTATAGGACTTGATCCACAACCCTATGAATCTGGAAGAATGTGCACATATTTATATTTCTTGCACAATGTGAGATTGTCCCAAAGTTCCCAAACAAAAATCAGTCACCAGATATACTGTATATATAACCTTTGATACAAATTGAAATCTGTATGCATGCATGATCCTAGTTTTTTTCATTTTTTTCAGAAAACACAAAAATCAACCAAATATGAATTACTGAAATGGGATTTTGTAGCACCACTTCAACCAGTTTATGGAAATAATGCCTTAAAAACTATGAATGATCATTGCAAATTTTTTAACTTCTATTTTCAATTAACCAACCTGGCAATTCAAATTACCAAGATTGGAATTTATTTTTCATCTCTAGCTAGCAATACACTGTCTCAGTCTGCAATTTTTGTCATTTCTGATTGCTTACATTCCACCAAATAGCACAGCTAACAGGACCAGTGATAATTACAGGACGAATTGTACAGCAGTATTGTACAGAACATTTCACTTAAAATTTCAAGAGGCCTGCCCAATCAGACATGCAGAAAAGAAAGCTTTATTTGAAATGTTGAAAATCCATGACAAAGAGAGCATTTCCTTAAGGCTTAAAGTTGAAAAATAAGAAAGTCTAGTAATTCCTTGGCATATGGGCACATTCACCATATTGCCAGGATTTCAACAAAATACTCCTGTACCTACAAGATGTCTTCCAAAATATGAATTACATAATTTCAGAAACTTGTCAAATCAATCAATTGTAAGCAAAAAGGATTCTTACTTTTTAGGTGTGGTTTGGTGTCGACCACTGGACTGCACATACCCTGCCTCTTCAGTGTAAAAAAGTTTTATCTTAATCTGAACAAAAAGTACATCCTCAAGGGACATTAGGATTACTGTAGGTCTTACTATTACTTGACCATGCTGCAGAAATTTGCTTGGATTGTAAAATGCAGTATACTATGAGCTGGGTTCAGTTCATGTATCCTAGGCCTGCATGATTTCCCACAATTCCCTGTAGTTAGTTAGTTAGGCAGTAGGGTGTAGTTTTACGGCACAGTTTCCAACCTATTGGTTCAAGTTGAGCGGGCCACAGCCCTTTTTCCAGTTGTGGCTCACATGCTAGTTTTTCCTACTCCATTACTCATGCGGAGCATCACACACAATGGCAGTAGGTTCCATTTTTAAAGTCACGATTCCCTGTAGCAAGGAAACACCCAACTCACCAGAATTTACTCATGTTGTTTTTTCCATCTTTGATGACGACTGACTGGACATCTCCAACTACAGAAAAGACCTGACTGAGAGAATCCTGTAGAAATGAACAATGGAAATCTGAAGTTAAACCAATATACCTGAAAGACTGCAAACTGTGAAATACAAAGGCTGACGAGATAACCATGAAGTTAAGGGCAGCACCAGGGTATTTTGATGGTGTGTGGGGACAAATCATGAGTTGAGTGCTCATGAAGCCATTTTAGGTGTTGTACGTACCTGTCGGCAATGTCTAGTGCCAGTTAGTCCCGACCAGCACCAACCGGCGTGGTGACAACCCTGTACCGCTTGCGAACGATTGACTGTACAGCAGAACTATGAAGCTTTCATGAGTTGAAAAGTTGCTTTTGAAGTTGTGACTTGAATAATTTTGAAAATAGGAACCTTGAGTTATGATTATATATGATATGAACAGTCACAGCAAGATTTTACATGGAACTTGGTAAGAAATGACAGTAAGGAACAATCCCTTACACAGGAGGTGGTGTGTTTGCAAAGAGTGAGTCCTCCCATCTGAGGGACCTCATGACAACATTTTTGAATAACTTGAGGTCCTGAATGTCAGTAATATCCTGGGGAAGAAGGTGCCAATCTCTGACAGTCCCAGGAAAAAAGCCGAATTTATAGCGGTCATTGTTTGCCTGAATGGTTGTATTGCTATTTGGGCTGAGATGTCTAGAAGGCTGCTTTGGCAGTAGGCAAGGCCAAAAGGCCTTGTCTGGCTTTCTGGAGGGTAACAAGCCTATTTAAAGACCTTCTATCATTGAGGCTATCCCACCCTAAATCCCTTAACATTTTGGAAACACTTTTACCGGTGGAGTAACCATTACAAAACAAACCTATTGTACATTAGGGGGTTTTCAACCAACAGGGTATTTCTGACCGCCTAAGACATTTCTGCAAATTGTAAATATCTTGAAGAAATAGATACTTACATGTACTTAAGACTTTACCAACAAGTAATTTGAACTGATTAGCAATTGAAAACACCCACCTTTTGACCTAAACCAACCTTTTAAAACAAAAAATCTAACAAGTTTTTTTCAAAAAACATGTTTTCTTATACTTGAGTTAGCCAAATGGTTTAACTCTACATATCTTTATACCTACAAATTTTATTAGAAAGTGGTCAGATTTGATAAACTAAACAAAAACTAGTTGGTGGGATGTTGTCACAAACAGAAGTTTCCCCAAAATTGTCTCTGCTTTCATTAAGTGGGGAGGCTGAAAACCACCCAACACTTTTTAATGGATAAGGGCAAGGCTTTTTTCAATCACCTAGTTTTAAACCTGCATGACATCATTGAAATAACAGAAATTTGATCAATTTTGGTATAATAAATGGTTATTTACCGAATGTAAAAGAACCACCTTCATTGGTAACTAGACCTGTCACATTTAAACATTTAAACAAACGATTGGCCCTTTAAACAGCACTTTCCTAGCCCAAGCGTTTACACGATGTGGGCCTACTGTAACTCCAATTTAGACCTTACATTACGTCCAACTAAGTCGCTGATATTACTAGCTTGGCCTGCCTGGCCAAGGCTTACAAATTGAAGCTGTCACATTGAATATGCTTTCAATTGTCTTTAAAACTAATTCCTAAGGCCTTCAATTACAAAACAGAACTTTACTGTAAGTAATAATATAACCTTCCATGTACTGTATGATTTTGAAAGCACAAACTCAACTTGCAACGTTGTGTGAGCTAGAATGATCCTACACCCTAGCAGTTAGTTGCATGTGGTAGCAGCAAAGTCACAGTGTTCCCTGTGTATTTTCTGTACTGCATATCAGCTACGCTATTACCCAATGACCTGAAGCACGTCCCAGGTGTTTGGTGAACTAATGGAGAGTGGCATGCCAAAATTATTGCCTCAAAGCCAGTATTCATATATTATCTTGTTCATGGTTGATTCTAAGGAAAAATTATCGAGACGGTAAAAAAACGTTTATTTTGACCATAAATAAACATCTAGGTAATTAAATGGACGGGCCTATTGGTAACCTTTATCATAACATCTGGGTGATTACTAAGGCTGCGACGGTTATCCGTTTAACCAGTTGACCGACCGATCGACCGGTTACACGGTCGCTGTTTCTCTAAATCTTTAACTGTTTTTGCATCCTCATAATTCAAATTATTCAGTGCCGCAATATCTGCTGTGTTCACTTAAGCCGTTTGCACCATAAACCAAAAAGTTCTGGGCTTAAAATTGCACAAGAATTGCTTATCTTGCCCAAAATGATAAAAAGATATGATGAAGTGATCATCAAAAGCTTTTGACCCTACCCTGCATTCGTATGTAGCTTTGTCTTGCTTGTCTTTGCCCATTGCATTAATAGGCCTGTCCTACTTACAGTATCTTCCAAGGAGCCTTTCAACAATCAACTTGCCTTCAGAAGCCACAAGAAGCAGGGAGCCGTAACAAAAGTGCATAATGCTGCTGTGAAAAAGTTACCAAACTTTATACTTCTATGGCAATAAAATCTCTGTGAGACTAGGCCTCAAATTCTACATTTTTAGGGGCACAGCCATTTTGGCCTCTGGGATCTGGGCTTTTTGGGGGGCACCACAGCCAAAGGGTAGGGCATCGAGGCCAAACTTTTTTTTCATTGATTGGGCACTGAAGCCAACCACAATCTGCTCTTATTTTACACTTCCATAGACTTGCTTAATCATAATGTGTCCAACATCATTCTAGCTATACCTGGTTAAGGGTGGCAACGCTGTCTGCCGCTCCAATGGTTTAAAGGCATGTTCTGGTGGATTTTCACCTCTCTCTTGTAAGAAAAACAAAAATATTCCACACCATTCCTTTCAAACCCTATCACAATACCATTTTCCTATCTCAAGATATCTTACTTCAAAGATTGTTATTTTGTTAAAAAAAATACCTCTGCTTTGCTACAAAGCCACAAAAAGTTATGTAATGTGGGCACATTGCTACAAATTCCTTTTGTTTTTCTTTATAATTGAACATCCTGTTTGTCCTTGAAATTTGATACTGTTGGAATTTTTGTACATCTTTTCCTGTAGATCAAGCATTACCCTTCACCATACATACAGTACAACCAACAATATTGCTTAATATTGCCTGCAGCAGCATCATAATTATAAATAAATTGAATGCAATGTAAATTTAATGTGTCACGATGACATCACAGATTTCCCATGATGCATCAAATCCCAAGAAAAATTTGCAAAAATTTAAAAATTTATATCTTCTGAATGCTGAAAGCTATGGAGATGCCGTTTTCACTTTCTGAAAGAGAAAATTTTTCTGCTTATTTTGAAGTTAAAGAATTATGTCTCCAGAATATGCCTTTAACACGTTGATGCACGTCCTGTCCTTAGTAGAGCTTTTCTTTATGTACGTAGTTTTCCTCCTAATGAATGTCAATTACAGTATATTTAGCATAAACATACAGTATGTGTATGCAAAATGTTTGCCTACCCATAGGGCCTACATGTAAAGGTTGCCAGAAACAAAAAAGTGACCAGGATATGGCAGATTTGCAACACATAACCTTTGGAGCCTGAGGATCGAATAAAGACAGCAACCCTTTACATTCTTTTTAGTCAAATTTCTGAGCAACCGTCCATAAACAGCTGAAGGAGGAAGACAAGCTGCATCACCTACTAGTTTGCCAAATGAAGACAATTCTAGCCTGACATGAGTCCACTTGCAAACTGGCAAAGAATGAAATAAATATACAATTTATCAAACAAGTACTTCATTCTGACTCTTTTTTGGTTACTGAACACAACCCTTTTGTTTTGGAGCTTGCACTTGAACATGTTTTTATTACCCACCATTTTATTTTTAGTAAGTAAAATTTTGACGAAAATAGGTACAACATATTAATACTGGTAAATTACTGTAAAGTGCAGTTTAACCTTTTTCCCGGCACCTAGATGACCTAACCACTATCCTAACAAGACCCTATGACACAATAAACCTAATTACATTCAATTACACGCCCCTGCACTGGCACAATTTTTTTTGCTCTCATGCTGTTCCAAAGCCCTACCAATAATAAAAAAGCTCGCCCGCATCACTCTTTAATTCTTTGTTATCCCTGAGTGGTTTTTATCACTTGAATCCATCTAATGGCTGACATTTGACCTTGAAAACGAACATCGAATGAACGTTCACTGTGTGCTCGCCGTTATACACACTATACGTGTATGCGGAAAAGGGTTAAACAGAGCCCTAATTAATTCAACCAAACATTTAAACATGTTCCTTTGTACTGGAAGTTTATTTTCTACCCACATTTCACTTGATGGTCCTGATTGAGGATAGGTAGGTATTCATGTTATATTCATGTTCCCCTTTTATTTTTTACCTTGTTAAAACTCTTGGATTAATGAAAAAGAGCCATATTTATCAGTGTTATGTAATGCAACCACATCTTCACATCAGTCCAAGTAGGCTTTTAAAGAGGCTCATTGAGTTTATATCGATAACTTTAATGAGAGTCTCAAACGGTCATTGTCACATAACAATGCTCATAGTTAGCATAAAAAGTCAAGTTTCAAGTCCAAAAGTCACAGAAAACACTAAAATTTTGAATTTCTTGTGTCCTGCCTTGTAACGGTTTTGTACATAATTTGAAAAAGTGCCTGGTCAAAAATTTTTGAATACCGACTTGAACCGTTAAGCACTCACTCATAAAACACTTATTTGTGTGCAGGGTATAGGGATTGTCTAAAATTGACCATTTGTCATTGGTTTGTGAAGAAAACTCAATAGGTTTGGAAAAAAAATTGAATCTCATGAACCAACTCAATGAGCCGCTTTAAAGCTGCAGGATCCAGATTGACATCATCCACAACCATGATGGGGTTGGGGGGTGTTTAATTTCCCTTGTCAAATCTGTGGTATTAATGAACTTTTTTGCCATACCTATAAAAGTTCCATGTACATGCACAGTTATTAATACTCAGAGATTTGACAAGGGAAATTAAAGAACCCCCAACCCAGTTGGCCGGTCTAGCCACTATTATCACTCTCAACCGTTAACTGATTCATAACCGGGAGGGGAATAACATATACACCCTTCCATCTCCTTCCCCTACCTTTCACCTCTCCCGATCCCCACCCCACCACAGAAGCCCTTCACTTCCAAGCTTATGATAGTACATGTAGCTCATAGTATCTTTTCATTGTCATTAATGTTCCATAAAAAAGAAAATTTTGTGGTAGGCATTTTTGTTACAAAGTGGTGACAATAAAAAAGTAAAAAAAAAAGTGACCCATTGTATAGGCTTCCAAATTGCTAAACTGCATTTTCAAAATTCTAACGAAGTAGAGCTCAAAAACTTTCACAATTAAATCAGTTCTACTGCAACTTGCAGTAATGACGTTATGTACACTAACTGTAGTGTTTAATGTGTTGGGCCGGGGCTTTACTTTCTGACATTGTTCATAAATTCAAGGGTATCAAAACTTGTCAACTTCACACTCATTTCATAAAAATAGCAACGAGGAATATGTAAAACAAGTAAACTAAGACCTCTGTAACATTTTCGTACATCATGCTCGAGTAAATTTACGATGTGTTTTTTTTTTCTTCAGTCCCTTGCTTTTCTTTTATATGCTATCCTAACAAGTGACCACATGACAATAATCAACCTAGCCTCTTGTGTCTGTGTAGTGTGGTCTTACGGATTAACCAGCATAGTGAACAAATTTTTTTCGTCCTCTTAATTGCTACTACAAATCTGATGACTGCAAAAGGGGAGGTCACAGCCACAGAGATGCTTTGCAGGTGCCTTACGCAGCACAGCCTTGCCAGCTCAATTTGGTTTGCAAAGTACTGACGAACACATTTCACATGCACGTAAAACTTGTGGTTTTCAGATCCAAATAGCGAGCTTGGAACACTGGAAGTGTTAACGTAATTTAGGAACATATTTTCTGGAAAAGTCATGGCTGGAATATATCATTTGTAATGGCATGAAACTGAGGATGGGCTGTGGTATCTCGAGG
This sequence comes from Holothuria scabra, assembly GCA_037179385.1. NCBI lineage: Eukaryota > Metazoa > Echinodermata > Holothuroidea > Aspidochirotida > Holothuriidae > Holothuria > Holothuria scabra. The sequence goes on from CM074198.1 coordinate 14,243,975, forward strand.
CACTGGGGCCATAGTCAGACGGCCCTTGCGGCCATATTTGGCCGCAAACTCTTTTGAAAGTTGCATGGCACTGAGACCAATTGTAGGGGCAACTGCGGCCATGGCAGCAGTGGCCGTGGTCAAATTCGAGGCCTGTGAGACCATGATTAGGGCACTAAAGTATATTTGAACCAGTAAGCCAAAAGGCTTAGTGATTCCTTGCCATGAAATACCTTCTCTCTTTCAAATTGACGGTGTTTCAGAGATTTTTCTTTATAATTTAGGCACAGAATGTCAAAGATTCATTTAACAAAGATCAAAAAACACATCATTTTCCTTACCTACAAATCCTAACAAACACTGACCCCCTGTTACCCCAGATGACCTTTGACCTCAACCAAAAGGGCTCTTTGATTCTCTCAAGACCTCTGAATACCTAACATGACCTCTGGTCTGTATCAAAAGACAGGAAGGTTCTTATGGTGTTAACAAGTCATTTGAGAGCTTTTCTAGTTTGACCTCTGGTGACCGCAAATGACCTTCGACCTTGGCAAAAAACAATAGGGTTCCTCTCTCTCAACATGAAAAATCTACATCTCAAATATGAAAAGTGTCCGTCAATCCTATCTTGAGATATTGTGTTTACAAGCTACTTTTGGCATTTTCGCAATCTTATCGCAGGTGACCTCAAATGCCCTTTGACCTCTACCAAAACAATAGGGTTCTTTCTCTCATCATCACAAATCTTTATACCAAATATGAAGAGGATTGGTCACTCCTATCTGAAGATATCATGTTTACAAGCCATTTTCTAAGTTTTTGCAATTTTACTGCCAGTGACCTCATATGACCTTTGACCTCTGCCAAAAACAAAAGGCTTCTTTCGATCAACATGACAAATCTATATACTAAATAAAAAGAATATCGGCAACTCCTACCTGAAGATATCATGTTTAAAAGCTATTTTGGAAGTTTTCGCAATTTTACCACTGGTGACCTCAAATGACCTTTGACCTCTACCAAACACAATGGCGTTCTTTCTCGCATCATGACAAAATCTATATACCAATTTGAAGAGTATTGGTCACTCCTATTTGAAGATATCGTGTTTACAAGCACTTTTTGTTTTTTTTCGCAAATTTACCGCTGGTGACCTCAAATGACCTTTGACCTCTACCAAAAACAGAAGTCTTCTTTCCCTCAACATGACAAATCTTTATACCAAGTATGAAGAGTATCGGTCACTCCTATCTGAAAACATTGTGTTTATAAGCCATTTTCCATGTTTTGGCAATTTTGCATTGTTTTGGCATTTTTGGTCACAAATGACCTGTGACCTCTACCAAAAGCAATAGGCTCCTTCCTTTCAACATGACAAATCTATATACTGAGTATGAAAAGTATCAGTCACTCCGATCTGAAGAAATCTGAAAAAATATTTTACCATGCTGCACCTCCGTCAATTAATTTTTTATTGTTAGTAGCAGTATTTGGAAAAAATTTAACCCCTAAAAATATGATCGTAAGCACCAGATAATTCCCCCCATTTTGTTGTTTACCCAATCTCATATCAAAATGGAACAGTCCATGTTGATTTTTATGAATAAGCATACGCAGTTCGTTGGCTGGTCGAGCTATGTACAGATTGGGTTGTAGTTGCAATAATGTACTGTATAGTACTGTAGAAGCCCACCTAACAATGCATTTAAAAATACGCAACTATCAATTGCACTCAATTAACATATATAAATATCCCCATATTTTTAGCTCTTCTTGTCCAAACCTTATGTCTTGTTTAAAAAGAATAAGCAAATGAAATGCACTGTCAGTGCACAGGCCAGCTACAGTATGTAAGCATGGGAATTGCGATCGTCATAACACAAACTCATTGGGGAAATTCGTTTCGAGGTGTGGTAATTTCACACACTAAATCCCACAGGCGATGGGGCGAGTTATGATCGGCTGGCTCAGAATCAAAGCAATTGAACCAATCACGATGCAGGGGCAATTCAAATTTTGCAATAGATCCTATGCCTATGACGTCACCGAGCAGAACATGATCCCTTGTTTAGAGGTTAAAATGGATACGCACATAAATATACTGCATGCATGGGACCATGTGCATCATTGTTTTTGTTCTTAATGATGTCGTATGATAATATTCCGTAAGTCCTACTGTAAATAACTTTATGGAAGGAATGCTGGGAATTTCTTCATTTGCATTTGCTAAGGAAAGAAGTGAATGGTTAATTCTACAGAAGAAGGAAAAGCAATGGTTAAACCTCTATTCGAACCCCTGACATACAGTACCAGTGGCAGTATAGCATACAATTTACAGTAAGTTCGCAACAGCTCTAGGCCCTGGTTGAATTTGCTCAACTCTATTTACCATGGAGGCAGGATCCTAGACAGAAGAAGAATACTCCAATAAAGGTCAAGCAAGTGTGAGATAAGCATTTGCTTTGATACTCTAAGGGCAGGAATGATTCTTTTCATTATGCCAAATGACTTGTCCACTGAAAAAGTAGGCTGACACAATTATATGCATACTACAGGAAAGGTTGTTAAAGATAAAGGCTAGGCTATATGAAAGGCAATCAGTAGTAGGATTACTTGATTGGGTGATTCTCATAATAAAGCACTTCTTGGTGTTTAACTGTAAAAGTGCATAGGCCTAGATCTGGCAATCTCTCTGCCATTTAAAAAAGCCAAAGTGTGTGTAGCCTAGTTGTAGCCTTCATTATCATCATCATCAGCTACGATGTTGTTGGCCATTGGTCATTTCATTGCTCATGAAAAGTAAAGTAGTTGGTCACAGCGGTAGCCGGTCGTTTCGCCCCCTTGCCAGTTCGCCCCCAACCAGTTCACCCCCTAAATACCAGTTCCCCCCCAAGCATAAACCAGTTCCCCCCTAAGACCTGCCACTTTTCCCCCTAAGACCTACCGGTTTGCCCCCTAATCTTTGTGAAGCAGGTCCTTTTTAAACAAGTGAATGTTTTAGAACAAACAATGTCCACGAAGTGAAGTTTCTCATTTAATTCTCTTTCAGGATGAGAATGAGTGCATTTTTAAAGGTGAAACAAGCTGTTCATTTGTACCAATTCATAGCGTTACCGTACGCTTGTGCGCTATTGTTGAGTGTTAATTGTGTTGATTATGACTGATAGAACTAATGTAACCTTTCTATCTGCATTATCGTTACTACATCGTTCGTGTGCTTTTTTGTGTAAATGTTCTCACATCATATTTTTTGACTGTTTTGTTTGGTTCTATTTATAATTTCCAATAAATGGCGCAAAAATTGAAAATTATTTTAAACTAGAAAGCCAAAAGGCTTAGTGATTCCTTGCCATATGATATATTGTAATAATGAACATGGATTCCCACATGACAAGCATGAGATCCCTCACAAATACTGAGGTATACTAGTAAGGTCAAAACCTTTTGAGATCATGTGACCCAAAATGACCTTTCACCCTCACTTAAAACAATATGGAGCAACTACCTAAAAAGACCGTTAACATGCTAAATAACAGCAATTCACAAACTGAGTATGAGATCCCTCCACAGTTCAACAACCACATAAAAATGTCACGTCTACAAGGTTTTGCCCTTTTGTGACCCCAACCTTTGACCTCCATAAACAAGAGAAATCTCCCACCCAGTTATGATGCTGGTAAACTATGTTGTCTATTAACTTGATAAAGAGATATTTTTGAAACATGCTCCTTAAAATCAATATTTTGGGTACTGAGGATGGCTCTCAATAATGATGTCTCTATGATCCAAAAAGTTGACTGCATTGAGGTTAGTATTAGAATAAGCCCTAATCCTAACAGTCATCCATAAATTGGAACATACAGTAGAGACATCTCAACAGAAAGGTGAAACCTTGGCTATTAGTGGTGATCCTTTTGTATTTGTTTTTTGGTGTAATGCCCTTCCCAATGACTATGATGTCCTTGAAAATTAACAAAAAATGGAAACCCTATTAATCCAGAAATTAACAAGATTTGTATTTGCCTTAAATTGTCTGCTTATAGGAACACCACATAACAGAGTACAAGTCTAGTGTCCTTTGTTTGATACACAGTAGATCCTATTATGCTTGTTTTGATTACATGAACTACAGTACTTTCTGAAAAACAAGCCTTACTGAGAGGGCTAAATAAGTGTCAGACAGGTAGGAAATGGTTAAGTCCATTGAGCTGTATGATTCAATGAGAAAACCCCTCAGGACACTGTGGCAGTCAAATGTGATAAATTAGGTAAGATAACAGTGACCAGCAATTTTCACAGACTCTGGTGGGTCAGTTACAATTTGATTCATTCAATTAGACAATCTCAGTTCAAGCGTGCTCAAGGGTATTTGATCCAAATGATCAGTTATTTAGTTCTTTTTATAAAACTAATTACCCGTGGTGTATTTAATTATCTAGTTCCCACTTACATGTCCTTATGAGGACAGTGGTACAAGGTTTGTCTGTAACTTTTAACAATCTTTGATACTAAATTTAATGTTAGCTTCATTTTTTCTTTAGAGTTATGGAAAGAAACAATGTCTGTATGCTCTAAAAGAAACTCTGGGCATCATACAGAGCACTTGATCTGTTCAAAGTTAACACTTATGAAGTTCCCCACTGACACTGAACTATTCCTCTGCTTTGTGGGCATGGAAGCTTTCTCCAGTATGTTCATACTATGTACTCAAATAACCCTCATACAGCCTTTGTTTAACTCACATGTTCCAGACACTGCTAGAAACTTCCACTTAAGAGTAGGAAATATATTTCATGAAAATCTATAGGCCGAGATACTTAATGCAAAATCAGCATACCTATGAAAGATAAATTAACAAAAATGTCGGCCTGATAAACAGTTTTTTCCTTTTTAACTTTTTCAGATTTTCTTCTACCCACTTACTCTTGTGCGTATTAAACGTTAAACACTAAACGTTATAGGGCAAAACTTCAAACTAAAATCAACATAAACACTGTACCAAATGCACTTTTATGCACTTTAGACATTCTTAATACAGTGAAATTGCTTCAGTACATATTTTGAAATTACCCAACTTGATCATTTACATAATGAGGTGGATCCCAAAAGCTTACCTATGCATCTTACATTACCCATGCCATTCAAAACTCTTAACCCTATGCACTATTGAATATTAACCTTAACAGTTACCCTTTTTGAGATATAGTATGTGCAAGGTTTAACCTCTGATGACCCTAAATGACCTTTGACCTCCAGTAAAAACAATAGGGATCATCTACTCAATATGGACAATCCACATGCTAAGTATGAGATCCCTCACAGTTACCCTTCTTGAGATATACTGTTTACAAAGTTTTGATGTTTTGACCTCTGGTGACCCCAGATGACCTTTGACCTCCACCAAAAACAATAGGGATCATCTACTTAACATGGACAATCCACATGCTATGTATAAGAGCCCTCACAGTTTCCCTTCTTGAGATACAGTGTTTATAAGGTTTTGACCTTTTTATCTCTGGTGACCCCAAATGACCTTTCACCTCCACCAAAAAAATAGGGATCATCTACTCAATATGGGCAATCCACATGGTAGGTATGAGATCACTCACATTTTTCCTTCTGGAGATATCATGTTTAAAAGCTATTTCCAAGGTATTTACCATTTGACCCCTGGTGACCTCAAACGAACTTTGACCTCCACCAAAAACAATAAAGATCATCTATTCAATAAGGGCAACCTACATACCAAGTTTGAGATCCCTCGGAAATACCCTTCTTGAGATATCGTGTTTACAAGAGGGCGTCACATATGCACACACACACACACACACAACATCACCATTGCATAGATTCCTTGCCTGCCTTCGGCAAGGAATCAAAAATGCCAAACTTGCTTGTGAAACTTAATTCTGGACGTGCAAGAGAATACCAGGTCAATGACTGGTTGGTCTGATAACTCACCGCCTACCCTTACTTGACTTGGTTTTTGTCACATTCTTGCCTTGTCCTACTAATGAATGCCTGTGAATGACCAGCCTCTGCAATGAATGCCTGGCTTCTGACAATGAATGCCCGGCCTCTGACAATGAATGCCTGGCCTCTGTCAATGAATGCCTGGCATCTGACAATGAAGCATTTGTGTTATTGATTGCTTGACCAGTGAATGAAGGCCTGTGATGCATTATTGTGACTTTAACCTAAGTTTTTCTCTTCTTTTGCTACTTACCCAAATAAACACTGAGGTGCAAGCCAATTTAAGTGCAAGAGTGTTCAGGTATGAATAAGTTAAACACCTACCCATTTGAAACTAGTAAAATTGACTACATATTTTTTAACATGTTGGGCTGCTTGAAGCTTTAGACCCGACTTTTTCAGCCCTAACAAAACATGGTTAAAGTTGAGCAGTCCACGGCAATCTTTTTTTAGGCGTGGCTAACTGGCTACAGTTTTCTCAACTCTACAGCGCTCTTTTGCACTGGACTGACGCTAGGAAATAGTTCGCGAGATAACTTTTCTTCAGACATTAAAGTAAGTTTTTTTGCCAGATTGGCTGGGTTCCATGGAGTGTAAAAGGCTTTAGAGAAACGTAACATTATGACAAACTGTATTGTGACAAAACATGAAAATTAGTAAAGCTGCCGGTCAGAATGATTATTCCCTGGGTAGATGTACACTGTTTCTTGATTGGCTGTTTCCATTGTATTGTATCCATTGTCAGTGGCGTAGCCACGGGGGTGATTTTGGGGGCTCGACCCCCCCTCCGGCCCCCATGACCCAACCTAGTAATTCAAAAAACACCTAACATAATGGGTCTTCTCTCTATTCTTAGACTTTTCCCTCATATCATGCCGCCCTCAAATGACACCAAAACCCTCCCCATGTCACAATCCTGGCTACGCGTATGTCAATTGTATTTGCAAGGGTTACTGGAGATAAGCTAGGAATTAAGGCTGACGTTAGCCAGTTAAAAAATTTCTTGTTAAACAATGTTCATCGTGCCTTATTATTTCCTCACCAAATTTTGACAGAGTTTTCTAAGTTACGTTAAGCCTACTGTATGCGTACGTATTTTGAGAAGATGTTCTGAGTCCTAAAATAAATCTGTAGCACCTAGCAATAATGATTTTTTACATACCTAGCTAATTAGGCCTGTACAGGCTGCACCGTAACCAGTGCCGGATTAAGGTATGTGGGGGCCCAAGGCCTATGTCAATGTGGGGGTCCTTAACACTATCCAAGGGGAGTGCCACCATCAGTTGGCGCAGAGCGTACAAGAAAAAATTGGGCAAACACGTCCCCTAGATTGCAGGAAATGGCAATTTCCATGTCTATAGATATCCAAAATATACTGTTACATACAACTGATATACTGTTACAACACATGCATTTACCCTTAATATTTTTGGTTGATTTTTTTTTTTTTTGTGGTGGCCCCTTTTTGTGGAGGCCCGAGGCATTTGTGTTGCAAATGGCACAAATCTGCTGTAAATTTTTCCACATGAAGATCTAGGGGCCCCAAAATAATATCCAGAACAGCAACATTTCAACCTGCAAGGCAAATAACTGATAGTTGATGAAATGCCTCAACAAAAATTTGGGGACCTAAATAATTGAGGGCCCCTCAAAATCTGGGGCCCCAGGCCTGGGCCATATGGGCCCTACTGTTAACCCAGCACTGACCGTAACCTTTTATCCAGCAAATGAGGTAAATTTACTTGTTTGACTAGCTTTTTTATTAAAAATATATAACCATAGTAGTATATCAACAATAATTTATTCGCGGCAAGCAATAAACAAGCTGTGTAATCGATAACACACCACGGACTGTCATTTAGCCTACAGGTTGGGTCTGCATACTGTAGACTTAAAAAAACAGGACCTACAGAGGTGGAGCTACCATTAGTCAGAGGAGACAGTCGCCCCCCCCTTGACGGACTCAAATTGCCTGTCAGCGCCCTTTTTAAAGCTTTATTTAACCTTGAAGCACAGTGTATCTTCCTACCTAAAGGCGCCCTACAGCCTATTTTTCGCCTCTCTGACCAAATATTCTTGCCCTACACACTTTGAAGTGCCCCTACAGGCCATTCTTGCCCCCTCTGACTATATTCCCTTTCTCCGACACTGTGGACCTACTGCCATTGTGCTTGGTGTTCAGCATAAGCAATGGACTCGAGTAGAGAAAACAAGCCAGCTGTGCCAAAACTGGAAAAAGATGGGTGGCCGGCCCGACTTGAACCAGTCAGTTGGAAAATGAGCCATAGAACTCCATCTAAGCTAACTTAACTTTCATTTACAAGTCGGGAAATCAATAATGCCACGGGCATTCATTACCAGAAGCCAGGCATTCATTACCAGAGGCCAGGCATTCATTGCTTGGGCCGGGCGTTCACGGGCATTCATTAGTAGGACCATTCTTGCCAACTGTCGTAACTTTTGTAAAATTTCTGTTATGACAACTACAAAACTGCGTTTAAAGTAGGGTTGTCGCATTAAAAATACAACTACACGAAAAATATCAAACTTCAAGAATTTGACTGATTCACATTGTATTTCCCTCCATTGTAATGTAGAGTTCCTTTTCTTCTTTCTAATGATATATGGGTTGTAGGGGTCAAAGGTTCAGCCCCAATGCACGATCAAATCAAAGATGGCTATGTGTGGCATTTTACCTGTGACCAAAACACACTTTTGACTGTCACTGTTGCAACGAAGCTTCAAAGGGATCGTTAGAAACTGTAACATATTTTTTCTTCTTTTTGTTTTAAAGCTTAACTGGTGAAATATTATAGTAGAAATGTGTCTTAGGTGTACTAATTTTACAGTGTACTAGGCAAAATTGCTACAATTTTGAATGTTGTAAATTCAGTTTTTAAACACAGTTTTAGCGACTTCGTGTTTGGGTGTGAGTAGTTCCGCAAGAATTTTGGAGAAAAATTCTGTGTGCGTGTGACAACCCTATTTAAAGGTCATTAAAATTCGATGTCATACTCATAAGTATTTGTGGGCGAATCGAACTCCTATTTGGGGGCGAAACGACTTTCACTACGGGGCAAACTGGCAAGGGGGCAAAACGACAGGGCAAACTGGTTGGGGGAGAACAGGGAATAATTTAGTACAGATATTTTGCATAGCATTTTTGCGATACAAGTTCCATTTTGTGTAGCAATTTTCAAAATTTGTATAGCAATTTTCACTGTCATACTTTTCTTCTGTTATGCAGTACTCTGGTTCATGCCCAGATGCTATTCACCGCTATGATACGGTGTTCAGTTACATGCTGAAACTAAACCTAATTATTGACTTAATGTGACAGCACTGTTCCACGAAAAGTCCTATATATCTGCAATAATTCTTTATGGATCTGCAGAAACAAGGCACAAAATACTGACTTCAATTCCATATCGGAGTGAATCAGCTCCTTGCTTTGCTATAGGCCTACAGTGTAAGGTCCTCCAGAAAGCGAGTCAAAAACATTCACTCAATAAGCTTGATGCACTGCATGCTAACAAACTGGAACGTACAGGGCCAGAAGACAGTCAGTAACCTTATTGTTTTTCTTCCACCATGATAATAAGCAGTTTGCAAGATTCTTAAATCCTGGGACTTTACCTAAATTTCGAGCTTGCAATCCGTTTCTAAGTGTGTTCTCAAACTTCTCATATGTATTACATACAAGGCCTACTATGGGTATTGCTACAGCCTCATTCAGGGTAGTCAGAACGATGACAATTTGAAAGATGTCCAATATATCAAATTTTCACAAATTTCACAAAATAATTATGAGGCACGTGTAAAATACTCTTACTAAGCCCTTCATACTATTTTCGAAAGATCAACCCCTTGTTATTTTGCCCTACGATGCTTTTTCTTCCGAGTTGTTTGTGCAAGACCTTGCACTATCCTAACGAGTTTGGATATAGAGATGTGTAGAGCCTAGGCCATCTCGTGTTTTATGTGGAAGTTTGATCCCTATGGGAAGTCGCTGAGCTATCATAACAGAGTGCAATATACTTCATACACAGCTGCATACGTTGAAGTTGCACAATCGACAATGTAACTAGCGGCCAATAGGTGCACGTAAAAGTTGCGTGAATAGGCAGAATTACCTTGCTGTTTTGACTGGCATACTCAAGTGTCTGGGTACTTTTCTTGCTGCTTTTTTGCAGTGTTTCGTTACTTGATGTGTTTGTACTAAATATATATTGAACAGTTGTAGGCCTTCGTGCGTGTGCTGTATTCCCGATTTCATTTCCATTCACCGAGTACCGGAGGTTTTGCTCGGAAATTGTGTCGCAAATTTTGCTACACATATTTTGATTTGTATCGCAAATCTGTCACTTTGCATCGCATTTTGCGATGCGATACTGGATAAATTATTCCCTGGAGAACTGGCAAGGGGGCGAAATGACCGGCAACCGTCACAGCAGCAGTAGGCCTAGTACAAGGTTCGCAAAGTTAACCATTGCTGTAATTGTAATAAAACACTCGCAGTAGCCTTGGTCTAAACCAAGGCTAGGCATAGATCATTTTTTAACCACTTCGGCCTTGGCTAGGCCTAGGCCATAAGCTTACCCCTTAGCCTAGCTACCTTAAGCTTACGCTAGGCTAGGCCTAGCCTACTTAATCCCTTACCGAACCCCAAGTAGGCCTAGGCTTTTATCGAACTCCAGGTTGAGAGGTCTATATGTTATTAAGATTACCTAAACACTTTTAAGTTCTACTCGCGGTTGCGTCCTCGCTTTGCCAGCGTAGACTAGGCCTGATGCACTAGGCTGCATACAGTAACACTGTAACAATAACAACATTATGCCTAGCTAGCCTAGGCCTAAGTTAGGCTAGGCCTAACGTTAATTGAACCCAGGCCCAGGTCAACGTTACTTACCTCATCAGCGTCGTCTGGCAGATTACCGACGAAAACATCCCTTGAATTGTTAGGTTTACTGGCCATTGTCATAAGGACTTCCAGTTAATTTACTACAGCTGAACTTCACACGACCTGCTAACCGTCCGCATGTGTGCCTGTTTGCTCTGGTGAAGTGGGATCAGTAGCAGACATGCAGGACAAATTTTCGGATAGTGCTGTTAACGTTAACGTTAGGATTCAATTTTGTAAACAACTTGCTATTTATTGTATTGTACACTTGAGAATAGCCTACATTGTACATGGCTACAAGCAACCTGCACGTGCAGTATGACTGAGTATGAGAGAGCAGCAATAGACCATAGAGCAGGATATAGGAACCTATCATCCTACTCTATGCAATAGACTGAATTAAACCGGCCACACTTCGAACGCCAAAGATACCAAAATGGGTGTGTTGCGAAAGGCAGATTTTCCTCAGCTGGACGTGCAAAGCTGCTGAGGATATCATTAAGGTTCCCTCCTTAATTGTATTTAAGAAGAAAATCCAAGTAGGACAGTTGTGCCCACATAGCCAATACGCCTCTCCGGTGAAAGAGTCTTCACCTTTGAAGTTGGCACTATACCGGATGATGATGATGACTCGTAGCCCTTGAACAGGGCTCATATCGAAAAGTTTTGAACAAAAGCGATCATTTGCTCATTTTCCACCAAAATTTCTAAATTGTTCTAATTAAGGTAAGCTTAATCAGCTATGCTTCGAAATGATATGTCTAAATGAAAGCAACCCATGAAACGCCCATTTTCATTCGGAATACATGTTTTGGGGAATTTCCCTTAAATAATGGGTCATTTCATGTCACACAAACGCGATTTACGACAAAATTAAAAATCCAAATAAAACCAACTCTTTCCTCAGCTGCTACCTATGACATAGAGCTACCAGAAACGCGTTTAGCCATTTCGATACATTTGTGGCTAGAAGTATTAATCCTTTAAATTATGTAAATTTGGGGTGAAAGGCGCATTTTTGCGTATAGACATCAGTTCCCATAGATAAATGATTTACGACAAAATTAAAGGGTGTGCCCATTCAAAAAAGTATTCACTGGGTGTGTAATAGTACGAACATCACAAATCGGCCAGTTTAGCCAGACCTTAAAAAACAACCCGGAGTACTACATGGGTCAAAACCACTAAAAACGGACAATTAGCTGAAACGCACGTCGAACATGTTTGATGCAGAATTATTCCAAATTTGTAGAAGTATTTGTCAATATCAATCATACGAGTGATAATACACATTCCCAGTTATTACGTCTGAAATTTGCAATTGCTTAAGTCAGTTGTTCATAAATTTTATTGTTTTCTAACTTCAATGGAACGCGTCAAAATCATACGTCGCAAATCCATTTTATTTTATACTTTGGGTTGTCGCCCGAAATTTGAGAGCTCTTTCACATTTGATTTATTTTAAAACACAAAACCTGTCGTATTTTTACGAGAGGAAAAAACTTTCACACAAGATACTTCTGCTTAAGTCAAATAATTTAAAATTGAAATATGTCGAAAAGTTTCATGTAACATACGTTACCGGACCATATTATCCAATCAACTATCTTCTAATAACGGTTTACCTTCGATAAGGTTTCTTTCCTAAGGGTAGATTATACACTATTTATTTTCTAGGTGAACGATTATGCTTCTAGAATCTCTATTTTGTAGAAAACGATAAAAATTCTGCAGTGCATTTGACCGAATAGTTAAGGAATGTAACCTACGTCACCACTCCTTATACAATGACACAATTAAGTGGCTATGATCTGTTTGGCATACGTAAGCACTTGGTACCCTGAACTACGTTGAGCAAAGTTAGTTGCTTAGAGAACATTCATCACAAGTGTTGAGGGCTGTAAAGTCAAATTGAATTTTACGTGACTGAAACATACGTAATACCATACAGCAGTTAGCAATCATGATTAAATTGTATAATATAGTGTCCGATAATTAGAAGAAATAGTTGTCAAGTGCCACCGGCACCACACTCTGAGGAACGTTAATGTAAAACAACATGGCGGGTAACGCTACAGAGCACGTGCAACACGCCTGAAGCAAAGTTGGATAATATTTCACTTAAAGGTAAGGTTTTGTAATTGTTTAATAATGGCTTGAAAAATTGTATTTAAGGACTTTTCGAAGGCACTAAATAGTACACATTATTTACAAAAAGAAGCAAAGTTAAAATTGAGGATGACGTTGTTCGTTAAGGCTACCGGTGAAGCATGCACGTTAACGTACTAAAATGTAACGTAGATTTCATCTGAATGTAACGTAGGTTTCGATAATTTCTTTTGTGCTTTACGGTTACTTTACGAAGTAAATAATTGTCCTATGCAGGCAGCTGAAACTATTTAATGAGCAGAACAAACCTACGAATGTATATAACCAAGCACATACACCCAAGTCGAAGGCTTAATTGTGGCTTAACACAAGACGTTAAGTCCTCATGGTAACGTAGGCTAGGTTTCATGAAACCATCATATATTTAAAATTATTTTAAAATAGAAATTGCTGATAAACTGGGAAGTTAAATATTTTTTATAATTAATACAAGCACGCTTTCACGCTGGTAATAATATTCTTTACCCTGAACTTCCTGAGGACTTACCACTCCACTCCCAAGGTGGTAACGAAGGTTACCAGATATGTATATGATAATGCCATCGCTTTTATTTTAAGATTTGATTGATAGGTTTGAAAGAATATTGTAACAAACGAATATTTCTGTTTATTTTAATTTCTTTTAGGTACCAATTAGTCAACATGGGTAAAACAAGAGCCCAAATTCAGGCCAATTACCGAGAACGGAAGAAGCAAAAGTTGGGTCAAGCGGTCTTCCTAAAAGCAGAAGCGAACGACAAAAGAAGTACTATGTTCCTGTTGCTGAACTTACACAGCGACAGAAGAGAGAGCGACGGGAGAAAGTCAACATTAGGGTCCGAAAACACAGGGCTTTTATTAAAAAATAAACGAAGGAGAAAACAACTCTTTAGAAACATATAATGAAGATGGCAATTCTCGGGAAAACCTAAATCTATATTTTGAAAAGGAAGAGAGTGACTCAGCTATTTCTGATGAGTCATCAGAGACTGCAGGCCCTAGTCATTCACAGCGTTCCCCTCTCCATGTGAAGTTCCAGTTCAAGAAAAAAGTTTCAACTTGAAAAAGAACAAGTAGGGCCCTCAGCAAGGCACACAGGCGTATTCAGCAATTGCAGTTGAAACTTCAGTCGGCTGAAAGAAAAAATAAAACGCTATAAATAAACGTTACGAACGAGCTGTGAGGAAAATCCCGGTAAAGACAACAGACGAACATAGAACGACCCCAAGATCAAAAACAGCCACTCAATTAAGAGATGCTGGTCTCTCTCCAAGGTCTGCTCCAAACAAAATTAAGAAGCAGCTCACATTCACGAACGCTGTTCTTGATGAAATTCGGGAAGCTTCACAACAAAATTGAAAAACAAATGAAAAAAGCGTACTCAACAGATTGTTTCAGGAAGAGTACTGAAGAATTATAGACTGATACGTTATGCTAGCAAACAAACCGGATTGAAAAGACAAAACCTTGCACGTGTTCGAAGTAAAAATGTGACACAGAGTCTTCAAAAACGCCACGTTCGACAGTCATGGAACATGCTTCATGATGACGTGGTCAAATTTCTTTCACGGGATGACAATTCTCGTCTTATGCCGGGAAAAGGAGACGCGTGTAAGTCAGGAGAAGGTAAGGCCCAGATAAGAGTGTTAAATGACTACGTTGCCAATTTATACTTGAAGTATAAATCAGAGAATGTTGAGAAACGACGCGTTTCATTAACAGCATTTCAACGAATTCGGCGCTCCCAACGTCATATCAAGTTGGTACAATATGCAGGTAGAAGCAGTTTATGTCAAAAACATCAGAACATGGCACTGAAATTGAAAGCCTTGAAAATTGGTCTGGTAACGTAAGAAAACCCGGATTGGTTTATCAAGAATTACAACGAAGGTGCAATTTACAAAGTGATGGATAGACTGATGACAGAGAAAGTAGCGGATGATCTTGTCCACTATGAAGAGTGGGGGAGAGTATTTTCAGAACAACCAAAGAAGAAAACAAAACTTAAAGGAGAAGTTTTGAAGAAAGATGAGTTTTCGGAGCTCTTCAAAACAGAAAGCGCTAACTTCCGGGACCACGTTGAGCGCGTTAAAGTGTAGTATGATGCAATAAGAAAATGTAAAGAAAATTTAAAAAAAGATGAATGCCTAGTACAAATGGACTTTGCCGAAAATTATACGTGCGTACCCTTAGAAGAAGTGCAAAGTGGATACTGGAACCAAGAGGGGTCACCCTCCATCCCATGGTTATGTACTACCGTGACGAAAATCAAACTTTAAAGCATCATAGCTTTGTAGCAGTGTCCGATGACAAAAATCACAATGCTACTACCATATTTTCGATCGTCGGGGACCTTGTGCCGCGATTGGTGAAAATCGTACCTAGCCTGAAACGAGTCCATTACTGGACATACAGTCCAACTTCGCAGTACAGAAACAAAACAATATTTTCACTTGTGAGTGACCATCATGAGCTGTTTAATGGGATTTTTGCTTCCTGGAACTACTTTGAAGCCGGCCACGGAAAGGGGCCGTGTGACGGCATAGGAGCTGTGAAGAGACTTGCAGATGAAGCCGTGAAAAAGGATGTGGCTGTGATACAGGATGCAAATGACTTTTACGCATGGGCATCTCAAGAACGAGACGCCAGTGACATTGAATATGTTTTTGTCAGCAAAGACGATTGTGCCGCAAACGCGCAGGAAATCACCCAAAGGTAGCCTTCTGTGAAAAAGCAATAGCAGGCACCTTAAAATTGCAGGCAGTTGTTGGAGTAGGTGATCAAAAGCTGTTAATTCGTCATCTTTCTTGTTATTTTGATAAGTGTTGTATGCATCCAGGAGCCGACCATCAGGTATTAAATATGTGTGACGGGTGGGTGACTCATAATGTAATCCGCTGTGACTCTCACGCAGACCCCATTGCCAAT
The DNA here is from genome assembly GCA_037179385.1 of Holothuria scabra. NCBI lineage: Eukaryota > Metazoa > Echinodermata > Holothuroidea > Aspidochirotida > Holothuriidae > Holothuria > Holothuria scabra. The sequence continues at coordinate 14,259,903 of CM074198.1, forward strand.
GTGCTACTCTCAGCGAAGGGTACCACGCCTGTATACTCCCCAGATAACTGGGTTGCAGCAGTGTACGATGACAACTGGTTCATAGGACAGGTTATTGAGGATGATGCAGAAGATGTGCACATAAATTTCATGACTGCAGGTAGTGGTAAAGTGAAGCAAAACACTTTCAAATGGCCTCTCATAAAGGATGAAATTTGGGTTCCATATGAACAAGTACTTTGTAGTATATGCTCCTACGGCGCCGCTTTCAAAGAGACTTTTTGGCATAACAAATGAGCAGGCTGCTTCTATAACAGGGAAACATCTGTTATTCAATAACAAGCGCCAAAGGAGCACAGAGGTTTAACTTTATTTTCAACTGAATTGTTAAGATATTGATGCTTTATGAGTTAGTTGTTACAAGTTGCCTAAAATTCTAAGACATTGGTCCAGTTCTTTTAGACCACGTATAAACATTAATACCGATTTCATCGTTCCTCGTTTAAAAGAAAAAAAGTTGGTGCAGACTTCAGTTATAGGCCTACTTTTATCCCCGAACTAGATGCTTGAAGATTAAAGTGAATTTCAATCCTAGAAAATTATTACTCTGCACATATTATGCGAAACATACGTTATCACTTCGCTGTACTCAACTATACTGTATCATGACACTAGAAGTTGGTTGTAAATAACTTAAGGTAAACGTATACCCGTATGTGCATGTAAAACAATTCACTGATAAAACGTACATGTGTGTTTTTAAGTTGTGATATCTGGATATTCGGGTTTCGGAAAACTCATATTCAAAAGTGATTCTTCATAGAACCGTTTTGTTCTGTAAAGGGAATTCAAAGCTTCTATCGTTAGATACTGAGCTTGTATCATGTACTTCACTTAATGCAAGTCAACAAAATGTTTTCAATGTTACAACTTTAGGCACCGTTTTACCTTTTGAGTACTGTTTTGGTGCGGTTACAATATTTGCAACTTACGTTACCATTTCACGTAACATACGTTACCAATGTTAATACTAACAGTGGTTTTCTAGTATAATCTCTACGGAAATTGTTTAACAACAGATGTTAAGAGGATCAGTTTGAGCAACTGACATCTATTGCTAGGGTACAATTATTCAAGCATCCAAAAGATATTTAAACAATACAAGGTGAAGTTTGACCGAATTTTTTCGAATTTATGGTCGTAAGTATAAACAACGCTTTAAATGGCCGTGTGAAAGTAACATTAAAAAGTATGTTAACTTGGAATAATTCGTTCCACACAGTCTTTCAATCTGCCGTTAAAAATTCTCAGCAATGTTCATCAAGTTCATAAAAAATAGTTTCGGAACATAAAATCACGTAGGTTTCATTGTTGTGGCTTACCTAGCTGTTAACATTCATTTGTGCTGGAAAATAATGTTCTCGAGATTACGTGCTCATATTTCACTGAATAAAAATTTGAAGTGTTTTCGTTGATTTTATAATGATTAGAACAAGTTTGCAACCATTTCATTTTTGCAAAAGTCGGAAATCCCAATTGTCCACTTTTAGTGGTTTTGAGCCTTTTACGCATTTGTGAGGTTTATGATCGAAACTTTTCCATACTGTGTGTTACGTTACATGGCCTAAGCTGTAATGAGCTTAGGCCACGTGACGTAACACACAGTCCCGTTCAAGGGCTAGATGACTCGTGGGTTTACTGTTGCTGCCAGAGATTTCGTGGTTCAGTTTCCCTCCAAAGAGACAATGAATGAGTTCTCTATCAATAATTGCTGAGCGTTGTCTCATGCACTCTATATAGATTTTTTGTGTACCTTGAGATACCCGCGTCGGCACGGTCAATCTCCGACAAAGGTTTTCACAATTTCATCTATAATGACGCCAGATAACTTTTTACCTGTGTGATCAAAGGCCACAGGGAACATCTTCCTATCACGATGTATCCACACATAAAGCATGAGATCTATTTCAAAGATTCATGCGTTGAGAGATATCGTGTTGAAAACGCTTTCAGAGTGTGACCTTCGGTGACCCCAGATGACCCGCAGCCTCTATAAAAATGATAGGGATCCATCTTCAAGCAACACTCCATCCACATACCAAATACTGTACTTCTCTATCCAAGTTTTCTAAGTTGAGATGTTGAGTTAACGGCTGTGGAGGTTGAAACATAATCGACGCCAAATAACCGTTGACTTCCACCACAAATAGGAACCATCTTCTCACTTTAATGCATCGACATATCAAAAAGAAACATTTTTGCCTATATAAGTTTCTTTCATTGGGATATGGTGTTAACAGGGTCGTCAGAGTTTGTCCTGATGACCCCTGATTACCTTTGACCTCCACCAAAGCAATAAAGTTCTCCTTCTTCCGTAAAGGCCAATTTCTCCCACCACAAACAATAGCAATTCTCCTAACCTTCCTCCTTAAGCCCCTCTATCCCACAATTGTTTGAAATTCATCTTCATCCAGACACACACAGCTCTCTAAGTATTGCTTCAGGGTGAGCTAAATGTTTGATCAAAACACTCTGAGTGCAGTTCATGCTGTGAAATAAAAGCTTCAGTAACTCTGCATTGTTTGAATGAGCTGTCGATCAGGGAGCTGAGCCAATTGAGAATTTCCGTTAAAATTTTCACTGTAGTTTGGTGAGAGGATTGGCCCTTTAATAATGCATAATTTAGGAACTGTAGCTACAAGGGTATTTGAGATATCGTGCTAACGTGCCAAGAGTATAGTACCAGAAGAGTCTATTGGGCATTTTTCTTGAGGGGATCATCGGCAAAGAACTGCTAGCGGTCGTAGAGTCAAACTTTGAAATTGAACATGAAGAAAAGTCCGAGCTCTTCTAGTTAAAATCTTCATGGTCATTGTCATGGTAGAAAAGTGCCACGGATGGCCGACTTAATTGTCAGCTATCTCGTCTGTGATAGGATATCTTCCCCAAAAGAAACTTAATTTACTCTCTCTTCAATACATCAAGTAAATTCCTATCATATACAAAGCACAAATTAAACACATCATCAACTCAGCAATATGGGATACTGTGCTCCAAACCTTTCCCCATGTTGTTTAATTCGAAAGGCTATATCCTCCTGCGCGCTTCTCGAGGTTAGCCATCCATTGGCAACAGGTTCCCAAAAGTTGACTTCCAAAATTACTTAGCTCTTTCTCAAAGTCCATTGGCAGTAAGCTTTTTCAAAGTTTACAGAGTTTACAAAGTTGGGATATTAGCTAACGTCGTAACAAAATTTCCACATTGGCATGACCGTTAAGATTTTGAGTTGGGAGTCACGATCTTTATAGGTTCAAAGTTCTTTTCATTGTAGGAATTATCACTTTCTGACTGGAATTCTTAAAACAATCTAAATCACATTCAATTCAATCTTTCCTCAAATTTTGCACATCACGGTACACTTCGTTTTGTTTGAGGCACTTGGAATCATTACCCAAGGGAGGGGGAGGGTGGGGGCTTTTCAAGACAAAATTTGCTCTAAACCAGGGCTTAAATCACTATTGTTTTATATAAAGTCCAGGAGATTTTGTGCATTTTGCAGGTATGCATTATTTCTGCTGTATTTGGTATTTGATAAAAATGTGTCATGGTGTTAAAAAGAGTAAGAGATACTGAAAAGTATGTGCTCCATTTTTATGTGCAAGAAGGTCGTCAGCCATTCCAAAATGGCGATCCTTTTGAGCTATTTTTCAGCATTTAAAAAGTTAGTCGAAAGTTTGCCATGTAAGAATTTCTGTTTGTGTAGCATGCATTTTGCCAGCCTTTTCAACTATATCGTATCTTGTTGTTATGCTGTTAATCACTTAGCATGTTCATAAAAAATGAATAAACGTGTTGCCAAGGTAACCACCCTTACATGCGTCAAAGATAGTACCAACTATACCTCTTCTTAGCTGCTTACAATAGTTCGTTATGTATCATTATCATTGGTTATATAGTCTTGCAACATTTTGTATATAGTTCGTGAACTATAGGAGGACCCATCATCCTCCATGGGTGGTATCATTTTCGTAAGAGAACCCTCCTGAATAACATTTACCTGGTACCATGGAAAATATTGGACGGACAATTTCTGTCATTTTCCATGACAGGCATTTTGAAATTCAAGTTGGCCACCAAGAAAAATAAGTTTAGTTCATATGCAATGGGCCCGAAGATCATGGTATGAAAAACCTTGTTGTGAAATTCGGATGAGCCAAGAGCAGAGGAGTGCTGACTCAACAAAATCTACGCCGATTGTGTAGCTTTATATCGAAAAAATCCTAACGAAACACTTGCAACTCATAGATTCCATCAAATATAGACTTAATACCCACTGCGTATTATTTTCTTAATACCCACTGCGTATTTTTTGGACAGTTTTTACTGGCCATGGTTAACCCACGTGATGGAAAAATGGTCGAAAACGTTTAAACTACATTATATTGAAATGATAATGAAAATAATCCCTAAAATACATTTTGTGCAGATGTTCTATGTACAATATACGGTAATACTCTTTATATATATGGCACTGTATATGTTATTCCAAATAATTACTATATATATAGAATATTTCAGTTTTCTTTTCAAATTTGTGATGGACTGAGTGAGTTTGAGAGCAGCAGAGCTGATATCACTTCCTCACATTGACAAGGAATGCTTTTTTTCCCTGTCTTTCATACTTTTATGTTGACCTCGAAGGTAATAGGAATAGGACCTCCATGTGAGGATGCAAAGTTTGTTAAGTTCTCATGTCAGGTATGCAATCACATTTTAACGATATGGGATGTGTGAGGAGAAAATCGACTCTTAAATTTAAAGAAACACAAAAGACTGCACTAATTTGGGTATATGATGTCACATGTGCTTGCTCCAAGTTCACTTTTTGTTGAAAATGTTAAAAGTTCAAGTGCTCACATCTTGAGAACCACACATTGGATTTCAATGCAAATTTCACCAAATGCTTAGAATAGGTACTCCCCTAACATCTCAAAGCCTGTTGTGACCTTAAATCCTTCTTTATAGCGCCCGTTCCTGGGAATGGGTCTAAGGGCGGAGCGCCAGGAAGCTCTGAGGTTTAAGCGTATCTCTGGATGAAAAAAAATAAGTCTCTTGAGAGGTATGTTATTTATTTATTTATTTTTTTTTTTTTGGGGGGGGGGGGTATCCCCAACTCCTACCTGACCATAAACACACAGACATGCACGTACACTTATATTGAAATGCATTAACACAAAATATAGATGGCACATTGTAAATGCGGTATTGCTTTATTATTAGTTTTTTTTTTTTTTTTTGCTTTAACTGGCTCAAATTGTCATTTTCTTGAAGTTTCTTGAAGATTTCTGCCTGTTGCCTTTAAATTCCTGAATTATTGGGAACAAAACGTCAGGGGTGGCGATCAGAGGGCCATGGAGCAATCGCCGGAATGAAAATACTGCGGACAAACAGTATATCGTTTTGGTCCCCCAATAATTCGGGCAAATTAAAAAAAAACAGCAGGAAGGATCAAAATTTGCGACACCAGTCAACTGTGGTTTTCCCAACTCTGTTTCATACTAATCACTAATTCTCTCCAATAAAAGCTCAATATTTGTAATTATTTTTCTCCAAAAACAAAATTTTTTTTGCTCCAAGACTTCCCGCGCTGCAAATTGTAATTCCTTATGCAGTAGTGCTCTCTCATAAATCATTTCGGTAAATTTTTCTAAGCTCTGGAGAAGACAAAATCGGAAATTTGCCATAGGGGTTACCAGATTATCAAGGGGAAACTACACGGTTATTTTCATAAAATTCCTTTCATAAAGTTCCAAATCTTCTCCAATATTTCATTTCATTTATTGTTTCATTTCACAACAATATGTCATACATGTGAGAAAGATCAATTGCATTATATAAGAAAAAGTGAAAATGGAAGTGTGTTCAAAAATCCTTTAGGGTTTGTCTATAACACACTCCCCAGAAAACATTAAACCGAAGTAAATGTTTTTAAGTATACAGTAACTACAAAAGTTACAAAAAGGTTCACTTATGTCTAACTTAGTTTCAATACCATTCCACCCCCTTCTCCCCCCCCCCCCAAAAAAAACGTTACCCCTCCTTATCTTAGGAAATTAAGAGAGGATACTTAGTACAGGTTTATTTCTATGTGTACAGGTACGTTTTTCTAGTGTTTTACGAGTGAAATGAACAGTTTTTCTAGAAAAAGCCGTAGAAAGATGATGGCAGAGTGTACGGATAACTCGTTACAGACAGTAGTTTGTAATGTTAATAGGTCGCTATATGAGAAAAAATATTGGTATCATCGGCAAACAGAATGAGATTAGATTGTTTGGAAGCACGACTGATATCATTCATATATATTATAAATAGCAGAGGACCAAGAATAAAACCCTGCGGACTCCACATTTAACATTTAAGTAATCAGATTTACAATCCCTAAGTGATACAAACTGCTTTCGATTGTGTAAGTAGTTTTTAAAAGAACCTCTTATGCCGTAATGTGCTAGTTTGTGCAAAAGAATAACGTGGTCTATTGTATCGAATGTTTTCGATAAATCCAGGAAAACACCTAAATGCCTAAAGAAGTTTCATGCAAGTCAATGGCTTTACCGGCTAATCGTGTCAATAGCATAAGTTAAGGCTAGTTCGGTTGAGTGCCCGGAGCGAAAACCATACTGTTCATTAAATAGAATATTATGTTTTGTAAGGAAACTTTGTACTCGATAAACATTAAACTTTCTAGGATTTTTTGAAAAGGGAAGTAGGGCGATAGTTAACAAAGTACTCGGCATCGCTACTCTTGTAAACTGGAACAACTTTTGCCTTTTTCATTTCATCAGGAAAAATTCCTAGCTTCAGAGAGTTATTGAAGATGTGTTCTAATGGTTTGGTAATTAATGGTTAAACCGTACGTATACTGATTGACGGGTGTAAACCATCGAAACCTACAGACTTTCCTGGTTTCAGGCAGTCAAAGGCTAACTTAATTTCCTCCTCACAAGTCGGAAAGAGAAAAAAGCTAGAATTATTTCTCTCAGGTAGACTATAAAAAACGGACTAAGTACTGGTCTGCTTTATTTTATCGGCCAGAGACTGTCCAAGATTAACACAAAGAAAAAAAATATTGAATGCATCAGCAATTTTACGAGGCTCCGTAACTTAAGGAGACAACTTCCATCATTGAAAGTTTCAGTTAAACTGCCATTTGAACTATTCTTATAAATAATTTTGCTAATTTTTTGCCATGTACTTTTCCTATCATTTTTGTAGTCGTTGAACAGTTCATGATTATAATTTCTTTTAACAATGCGTATAATGTAGTTCAGTTTGTTGTGGAATTTCTTCATTTTCATTTGTTGGAGATTTCAAAAGTTTTCCATATAGCTGTTTTTTACACTTAATTGAGTTAGCAATGCCTGCAGTCACCCAATTTTTTTTTCTTCTCTTCTTTTTACGACAAATATGCACAAAGGGAAAACAGGAATCTTATGTTCTGCAACTGTGCAAGGTGTATCAAGAAAACAGCTATAGCTGCATTGGAGTTATTAGTGAAATAAACTGCCTCCCAGCTAATGTTATAAATGCAAGTCGTAAAATTTTCCACATTTCGTTTGCACAAGTTTCTCAACCTTAGGTTTCTGTGTTCAAAGAGAAGAATTATAACGAATATTGGAAAATGGTAACTTAAATCTGTCGCAAGGATCCAATCACATCAATGTTTACATTCGGATCAAGTACTGAAATTCACTAAGATATTGTCAATAAGGAAAGCTGGTGCTACATAGGTTGAGTAATAGTTGTCCCACTAGACTTTATAACGTTCATAAAATCTGATGACAAGTTTTTCATGAGATCAATTAATGTTAAAATCACCCATTATTTAACCAAACTTGATTTCCTCTGACACTCTACTTAAAATACTGTACATGGAATTATTGAAACTTGCGACATCTCAACTTGGCGGGCAAAAAACAACCCCAATAATGATGTTGTGATGAACAAACGGTATACCGGTACTTATTTCCATCAAATTAACTTTCAATATTAGTACTGAAGACTGACATATACGAACATGTGGTTGAAACTCATCTTTCATAAATAAGGCGACACCACCCCTTTCTTACTTTTTCGACGTTTTTCGATGAATATAAGCTCTCAACTTTTAAAATGCCGTCGAATAGACTCAATTCGTAAGCAACATGCATGCAACAGAGATCCTTGGTCGCCGCCGTACAATCTCATATTTGCCATTATGAAATGCAGATTCTTCAGTAACCCCAGAGTATCATCTTTACCGGAAAAATAACAAATTCGAAGTAAAAACATCGCAAAAACCATTTGTACTGACGGCTGATTCTGCCATTTAATGTCTCGCTCAAAGTTCCTTGATGTATTGCAAAAGGAGGTGACAGTTCAAACAAGAAGAGAAAAATTGTCGTGCGTTTTGCACACATAAGTGGGTACACCATGAGTAGCGTCAACACCTCTATAGACTAGGCTGTCAGCTTTACATATCATTTGATTCGCGAAAACAGAGATTATCACATGGTGTCTCTACTGACTGCGAAGATGTTAAATGGATTTTTTACCGCCCAGTGTCCAACCAATTCAAGTCGAGCCAGACACGGCTTTTTCCAGTTGTTGCTCGCTGACTTAATTCTTTTCCCTAATCAATTCATGCAGTGTTGGGCACCAAGTGCAATGGGCAGTAGATTCCTTTTGACCATATTTGGGAGCAGAGATATTACATTACTCTTCTTTTATATGGTATTAACAAAAGACAACACCCCAGTGATAACATAAATAAAAAAAAAAGTCATCCTAATGCACTGTCAGTTGGCAAATGGTTAAGGGTGAACCGTCACAGATGTATTACAATAGGCTTACGTATGTAGTATGGATCGGGAGATCTAGAGTGAGCGCTACCTGAAGTTCTAAGAAAACGTTGACTTGATTGAAGAAGTTTCTTTTGAAAATCGGCGTACCATGCGAAAGGTTACAAGGTCTCACACCCCCAATAATTTCCCCATTGACTTACACACTTTATTAACTCCCTTTCGAGGCCGCTGCAGCCTTGTCAAAGTTCACAGCAATTTCAAGACACCCATCACTTGATAGCTGACAAGTTTGCCCATCATGGCACTACAAAATTTCCATACCATGACCGTTTAGATTTTGAGTTAGAAGGACTTAGAGTTTTTATATAGGGTACACCCACCCATAGCCTCTTCACAAAAACGGAAAATCTCCGCCATTTGACAGCAATTTTTTTAACAGTCAAAATCACCGTCAATCTTAACCAAATTTTCAACATCGATCCACACTCTGGCAAGAACCCTTTCATATTCATGGACTTTCATCTCCCAGCTGGCAGGTTATCTTGACAAAATTTGGTCAAAACCAGAGCTAAAAGGACAACTTCTTTGACCGTGTTCACTTGACCATCTAGAACACTACTCTAATGGAGTAGTGAGACCTTAACAGACACCTTTTGTTGACATGTCCTTAAGGGCCCCTATGAGGCTTACTCCACAATTGTAACTGAAAATAAAGTGTTTTCAAAATCGAAAATCATGAATATTCATTTAAGACAGCTTTCTCTTCATGCGGAAGAATTGTCTGATTTCGAAAGAATGTATTTCTTAATTGAGCTATAGGCCTATACCTTTCAAACAGTTTTAGGAATGTGTTCAGTTATTTGACGCTATTCACGGGACTTAGCTATAGAACTGCAGGTTGCATTCGTTACTAGTAGGAACTGAGTGTTTCCATCAAAACCAAGAGCTGCTTAATTGTAAGGAAAAATCAATTCACTCTCAATAAAATCAGGAGCCCCTTAATGCCCGGGACTTCAGATTTTATTGAGAACTTCGTAACAGAATGATATTAAGATGTAAGTCTACGAAACAGATTAGATATCCCTGCTTAGTATTTAGCTTTGTGACTTAATCTATTCCTCTCTTTCTTCTTCCGGGTCCTGGGTATGACGTAAAACTTCATCCAGGTGGGCTGAGGAGGTCGTGCGTGTATGGTCGTGTCCCCGACCATCGCCAAAAATGCGCACATACGACTGTCATTACTCATTCCATGATTAGCGGGTTGTCGGCGGCACAAAACTGAGCAAGCCCCTCAATGGTTGTTCCCCTGACGGTGGGCTTGACGGTTGTAGAATAAGCCCACGGTATTCCCTGCTTGTCATAAGAGGCGACTAAATGGGATGATTTGAACAGTATTACAATATATAACACATACGTGTTGGTGTGTCGTTAAATCTTATCTACCTCTCTATTTTCTTTTTCCATCATGATCTCCCCTTCCTTTTTCCCCTCTTGGTTTTCTCTTCCGTACAAATTCCCTGTCTATGGCATATATGTTGTTACTGACGTTGACTTTTGTTTGTTCTTACTTGTATAAGGTGGCCAAGCCTTGAAAAGCTTTGCTTCTGCTGAGTCTCCCCCACTTTTTCTTCATAATGTATAAGATATTATCATTATGTTTAGTATCAGATAATAAGGAACTTAAGCTTCATCTGTTTATTATTTGAAGTGTGGAATCAATTTCGTCCCAAAATGGGAATAAAGGCCTATTAAGAATGGCTCTCCAATCTTGAAAGAAGGGTTTAAGGTCATAACAGGATTCGATATGTCAGAGGGGTACTTGTTCTAAGCATTTTGGTGAAATTTGCATTGAAATCCGATGTGTAGTTCTGAAGATATGAGCACGTAAATTTTTCATATCTTCAACAAAAAGTGAACTTGAAGCAAGCACGTATGACATCATATCCCCACATAAGTGCATAGTCTTTTGTTTTTAGTTTAGAATTTTAGTTTAGAAAGTTTAGAATTGACTTTTCTCCTCAAAAAACCCACATTATTAAAATGTGATTGCCTAAGTGGCATGGGAACTTTACAAAATTTGTATCCCCCACATGGAGGTCCTGTTCCAGTTAACTCCAAGGCCAACACAACAGTCTAGACTAATAAAACAAAGGGAAACAAAGCATTCCTTGTCAATGTGAGGAAGTGATATAAGCTCTGCTGCCCTGAAACTCACTTTGGAACCCAAATCTAATGACTTCATTTACTGATATCTCGGGAACCACATGTCAGATTTGAATGGAACTTTCACCACACTGTGTAGTTTTGGTTCTTCTTTCACATATGAAAATTAAATTTTTGCTTAAACCTCCCCTTTAAACTTAAAACCGAAAGAATTGTGGAAGACTGGACGCGAAAGAATAACGTTGCGTTAGAAATTATCATGTGAGCTACATACAAAAGCAACTCAGTCGTGACGTTATTTACATGTTAGCAGTAGTTTATGATTAAAGCAATAAAGCCTTGTCTAGAAAACAAGAAAAGGGCATCGGAGGAAAAGCTTTATTTACAACGTACTGAAATATATGTTTTGATACAATCGAGATTTCTCTAGTCTCTTTGGGAAACATATGTCCAGGATAATATACGACAAAATGTGTAACTACGATGTTGGAACATTGACCGGACTTGCATGACACTGACGGTGCCAAACGCCCAGGTCAACGTGGGCCCGCGGGGCTGAAACCGCATACAGCTATAGGGTGTAGGGTTGGCCAAATCTACCGAAAGCCGTTATCAGTTTCAACGCGCCTTTCTCGATTTTAAAAAGTAAAAAAAGAAAATGGTGGACTTTATTGCAATAATAAGCCAATTACAGCTTCGACAGGCAGATATTTGTAGGATACTTTAAATATAGGCCTAAGTAAGCGCAACGAAATTAAAATTAAAAAGTACGGTACCGATACCCTACAGGTTTCTATACCCTGAGGGCATGTTGACCCCGACTGACGTCACAACTGTCACGAAGACGGTCTACTTCTCCGAAGTTTTGACTGATTTTGGTCCCAATGGATCAAATACTTCAATAAAAAGGCAATTTTCGTCGCTTGTTGCTCGTTGCAAAGTCCTTTACCTTTGATTTAAACACACAACAAATTCTCAAAAGACCAAGCTTGAAAAGACCAAAATCAACTAGTATGTCACCGTGATTAACGAACTAAGGACTGGCGACTATACTTTATGTTCTACATGAAGGTACCGTACTCATGTCCTTGCTTCTTCTCAATATATAGTCACAGCCAAATTACACTAATAACTCCTCCGAGTCATAACAAACTCACAATTAACTCTTTAATGACTTACGCAGTGATTTAACAACGTAAAATGATCTGTAAAACTTTTCATAAGTTTTGCCAGGTACAAACTTCCCACTCACGTCAATTTCGACGTAATGAACATATTACCTGACCCCTTTTAAATTTAGATATAGCTGACATAGGGGCACTACCCCATTAGGGCAATGCTCGTACGCGTCCAGTGTACACCGTCAAAACGTAGTATTTTTAACTCTGGTTGAGACCAAGTGTTCGTCATTTTTAAGCAGATAACCGATAATCCACCCTGTGGGTAATGAAACTCCATGAATATCAAAGTCAACATGTCACAGTTAAGAATTTGACAATTAGGGTGAACTGAGGGTGATTCACATTGTTTATAAAATTCATATCATAAAGCGACAATTTCTGTCATGTTGATTGGAACTACAGTAAGGATACAGTCGTATCTATTTTCAGTTTGTGTCTCATAGAGCGCTGCTGACACACACCACTATTTTGATGAACGGGACACTTGGTGGAAAGTGACTAGCATACTGGACGTGACTACATGACTACTTATCAACTTACATGTACCGCAGTTCCAAATTAGTTGAAAGTTATTCCACCTGATACATTTGGTTAAAAGTGTATGAAATTCAAGTTGAAGTGACGAAGGTGGTGGGGCTTGCAGCAAATACTTCTTTTAGACTAAACCCGTTTATTGAACTGTACATTGTCTTCAAAACGTCCTATGTCTTCTCCTCTAATGCTTGAAGGTCGGGAGTTCAAGTCCAGGCCAGGTCATACCCAAGACTTAAAAAATGGAACCTGCCATTGTGCTTGGTGCTCAGCATAAGCAATGAAATAGTGGAAACAAGCCCGTCAGCCAAAACTGGAAAAAAGAACTTGGCCGGCTCGACTTGAACAAATGATCTGGGCAGTAAAACTCCATCTAACTAATAAATAACTACTGCATGATATTTAGAGTCACGGGTAATTAAAATAGTCGTAAGTTCGCCACAAATTGGCCAGTAGTAATGTAAAATGAGTTTTTATTTCATATATTCGGCCATGCGTTTCTCCATCAACATTAGGACGTTAAGTTGCTTACGTTGACATCATGCGGCACAATGACGAAGTTTTAAAGATCGGGCGAAATTGACATGCCTGGGAAATATTTCCAGCTGTATCGATTTGGCGATGCGCACTCTTTAACAGGATATTTCCTGGCTAACGGCGACCCTAATCCCTAACTTAATCCTTAACCCGATCAAAGAATACAATTGACACAATACAACAACAGCCAATCAAGAAACACCTTGTTAAACAGTGCCCATCTACTACCCTATCGATTTTAATTTTTCCTGCACGCTCTGCGGATACTAATAGTAGAGCTCCGATTAGATTCTTTTGCCCACCTACGATTTTCGGGCCAAAAAATCTTCAGTCCCCTAAACTAAAATGCTCCCGTGCCCCTAAAGAATTCGCTCTTGAAAGCTTGTTAACATATTAAAGGAGTATATATTTTTTATGGTTAGGCCACCCATTCTACAGTTCTACTTGCCCTTTTCAATTATAGCCCCTTGAGATTGTCTGATTCTGATTCAAGGTTGGAAATTCTCTCTTCGAGGTAACACCATGGTTGGGGGACTATATTCAAATGCCTTGACCACCGACTTGTCCCCTCCCCGATGAAGTTCGAATGTTGGCCAAAATTTAAGGAAAGACATCTCAAATATCCCTTAAAAAATATTGAAGATAATCGTGGTTACATATCGTACATAACAGATGAACCTCCTTGATGAAATCGGATCATTTTCACGACGGGACCGTTTGTGACAGACCAGTCGGTTGTTGGCCGGGGTTCTTATTCCAAGACGCACAGGAGTAAAGTCGTTCATTTCTGTGCCATACATAAACGCTATATTTCTATCTTAGATTACTTCAAGAAAAGACAAGATCTCAGAAAGATGACTTTCACATGCTATATTTTCCCGGGCTAGTTCATACATTTATTGAAAAAAAAACCCTTTCACCCTCAAAATAAAACGATGTCACGATAAAAGCGCTTTGCGCGTACCAGGGAGCTGTCAGAGCTTACAGCTCTATATTCTCGGACTCAAAAAATTTGACAGGGTAACTGTGATGTGACGTCTAAGCCGCGCTCCCAATACTGGTGGACAGCGACAAACAGAGAGGTTAGTACCCTCACACCCTGAAACTCACACAAAGGTTGTCACGAACATTTTCATAATTATCCCTCCGTCGCTCAAACGTCCAGTGTTATAAATTAATCAAGATGGTACACTACCCGTCCCGAAGGGGCATATCCCCCTCCAATTTGAAAAAGAGAGGTAATCCATTCGAGAAAATGAGACAGATAAAACAATAAATTATGTACTTTTTACGGAGCAACTCTGACTTAAAGCAAAACTTATACCTGTCCCCAGAAAATTTGATCCTGTAGACCCATGCTTTCCAAGATAGGATATCTAAAACCCTAATAAGCTGGTTCGGTAATTCTTTGACGCATGGAATTGTGGGATACAGCGTGAGACATACAAAGCGAGCTTAGCACGTAGCCTACAGCGTTCCCTGGTTTTCGTCAGTACGTGCATAACACCGCCTGGCTGTCTAGTCGAGTGGAACAAAAGTTGGGGTCTCTGTGCTACTTAAAGGCAGATTAAAATGCAAATTTTTACACCAGAAAGACAATTGGGACACATTCCACTTAACTAAATCACACCTGAAATCCCTTCTTATGTTATACATGAATTAAAAAAAAACAACGACTACACCAAATTCTCATGTAACAAATTTTTGTTGCATGGTGCGGGACTGGTTTGCTTATCCCGCCAATTAAATGGTGTGCGCAAGTGCAAAGCTGCCAAAACGAACTACCGAACAGGCTTATTGGATTTAAAAGAAGGATTTAAGGTCCCAACATATTTAGATGGAATAGAGGGGTACTTCTTCTAAGCATTTCAGTGAAATTTGCCTTGAAATCTGACGTGTGGTTCTCAAGATATAAGCAGGTAAAGTTTTCACATTTTCAACAAGAAATGAACTTAAAGAAAGCACCTACTGTATGACATCATACACTCATATTAATAGACAGTCGTTTGCTTCTCTTTAAACTTTACAACCAATTTTATCTCCTCCACAATCTCATATCAGAATGTGACTGCAGAAGTGAAATGAGAACTTAACAAACTTTGCATTCTTCACAGGGGTATCCTATATCTATTCATTTCAAGGTCAACACAACAGTCTGAAAAACAAAGGTGAATGAAGCATTCCTAATTAACATAATGAAGTTAAATAACCTCTGCTACCCTTAAGTTCACATTGGAGCACAAATCTATTGACTGCGTTTACTGATATATCAAGAAATACACGTCAGATTTGAATAGATGTATTACCACATTATGTGGATTTGGTTACTCTTTCACATATGAACATTTTGCTTTAACTTCCCCTTTAAGTCTAATTAATTAATAAAAACTGGATGTAATTAAACAAAATTTCACATGCAAAATGGGAATGCAAGGTAACAAAACAAAATTTTCGGTTGATAGTACTGTATACTTTCTTGTAAAACTAACCACTACATAATAAGATGACATGACTTGAGGCAATCATTGCAATACAAAAGCTATGAAAACCTTTCAAAATGAAAGAACTACATTCCCATAGTTCTACTTATTATGAGTTCTGTGCAAAATTTAACTGATGGTGCTCATAAGGACCCACATAAGTGTGTACAATTATACAAGACTGTAACAAGTTCTCAAATTTGGAACGAGTATGTAAAGGCAAGGTGTTTAATAGTGTTTGCACGGGTACTAAAAATTAGGACCCGGGTACCCGATCGCCATATACCCGTCGGGTACCCGGGTTACCCGGTGTTACATACGGTGACTAAAAGATATGAGCATTTTGTATGGCATACTCCATAAGACATGCTTGTTAACATTAACATCTGTATTGGATAGGTATGGCGATCACAGTTCCCAAGTTCAAAAAACATTTGATTTGTTAGAAGGTTTAATCGTCTCGTTTTGTTTTAGATCAAAATGACAAGTAAAAAAAAACGTAACAGAAAACAGTCAAATAAGAAAATTATACTTCCCAAGGCCTATATCAATTTGATATTGAATTTTGGGACGCTTTCCTAATCGAAAAGCCAGCATAGTATGAGCTCGAAGATTCTCCTTTTAAACCACTGATTTAAAAATATCAACTAATCAGAGCCCTGTATTATGGTATTCTCTTGCACGTCAAATATTACTGATTGTAAACAAACGTCATGTTTGTGAACTTCCCTCACACTACTTTGCAATGTGCGTTGGAATTATCACTAATGGGGTATGTACGTTCTTACGTAGCTAGCCTCGTGTCGACATCCAGGCACGGTAACATAACTTTCACACATACTGACATAAACTTCGTAGTCTGCTCGAGCGCCATTTTGGGGCAAAATAACGTAATATATACTGGCCTATTTTTTAAAAAAAAAAAAAAAGTTGTGAATGTTTACGGTGTTATTACATTGATGTCGTTTGACTTTGCAGATAGTAGCTAAGTGTTGATTTGCGTAAAACTTACACCTTTGACCATTAAGAAACATTCGAGGATTATACTCGAGGTGGCATACCGTATTGAAAATAAGATCGTATATACATGCAAGGCTCAGTTTACCTATCATGCTGAACGTTACGTGCACTGTCTTTGCGAGCTGGGCGGGGTGATACAGTATGTCTTGCTATGTCTGCGTGAAACAGTACGATGTGATTTTGAATCGGCCGTCAGATAGCTTGCTTGCGAGTAAGTTTATAAGCGATATACATGTGATGTGTGAGAAGTAACCCACTACGTGACGATAGCGCGATCGGGCCGCACGCTGATAAAAATTTCAACTTCAGAAACGAAGTACAGACAACTATCAAACTTACACATAATTTCTAGGGGCTCTCTTCATTCTCAGTCTCGGAGAAAGTTTACCAAATTGGCAAAATATTTTAGTCCATTACCGTGGGCAATGGCGTAAATGGGATGATCCTTTTGCATGCATTTTTTTTTTAAGATTCGGGTAGTAGATTTGGAACCGGGTAATACGATGGCGGGCGGGTGCCCGGGTACCCGGGTTACCCGTGCAAACACTAGTGTTTAAGTTTTTGTCATGCTATATAAAATATTCAAAACATCAAACAAAAATTTCAGGAAACTTTGTGCATCTCACTCATCCTCGTTCAAAATACAGGCACTCCATTTGTAATTCTCTACACCAAGCACAATGGTTGTCTTACACAAAGGCTGTCTTACACAAAGGTTGTCTTACACAAAGGTTGTCTTACACAAAGGTTGTCTTACACAAAGGTTGTCATTAGAAGCTGCAGCTTTTTGCTGAGGTAACTAAAACAGATTAGTAATAACAGTATGACATTTTCATGTCATATGGGGTAGGATACAATGATGATAATATACACTGCAACCCCAAGTAAAAGAAGAGTACAATATATGAACAATAAACAGGAAAATCTGAGAACAATAAAAATTCACACTTTCACCTTTAGAAATACACTACAGAAGTTGGTCCAAAAATTTCAGTTGAAGGCACAATCTCAGTAATTAAAATTTTTAAGTTGCTGAACAAAAGAAACTGCTGAAATTATGATTGACACATTGGCATCGTCAGAAGGAGAGGGGGTTCAGTGGCCATGCCCCGCCCCTACCATTGATTTCTGGAATTGATTTTCTTGTAATTGAACAAAATGTTGACTTGTAATGATGCAGCATGTTACCCCTGATTGCATATAATGGTACTTACCGTACATGTTCAAAATTCCTCAAGTGGGAAGGCACACCCCAGCATATGCTTAATCCCTCACCCAACAGAGACTAGGTTTTGCAGTTGACAACCTCCATCAAAAATGTTAACTATGCCAGCAGCTCCACAATGAAGGCAATGATGCTATCAAATTCCATACATTGTTCTTGTTAAGGACTGGAATAAGAGCAGCTTAAATGATTGACGTTGATAACAAGTACAGTATATGACACCAGTGGTGGAGATTTCTTGTCAGGGATGGGGTGGGGGTGGGGATAGCCTCATCAAGCCACAGTACCCTATTAATATCCTGACATAACTATAGTTAACTCACAGGCTGATTGATAATGTGAATGTATTATAAATAAGCATGTTAGATGACACATACTAATGCTCGCATAATGATTAGGGAACCTTATATTCTATTGCCTGATTTTCTACTTACGATTTCATGAACTGTTGTTTTGAAGGTGTAGCTGAAAACTCATTATTTTGACAACCACCTAGTCAAAAGTGAAGGGTAAACCCCCTCTCCACTTCCACCCCTTCCTCAATTTCTCCATCCATGCATGACACAAAGATCTGTTCACTGAGAGAAAATTCTGTTGCATAGAATACATCTTACTTTATAAAATTTCTTTTTCCAACTTTGCACTAAAGGTTACAGCAAGCAATGCCAAAGGTCCGCGAAACCAAAAATTTAAAAGGGTGCACAAGACCAAAGGTTTGCCAGACTGAAAATCAAAAGAGTTTTATGAGGCCACAAAGAAATTAGGGTCCACCAGACCGAATATGAGAAAAGGTTTCAAGGCCAACATTAAACACCAGCTGACTGTGGTAAAGTTTATCATGCAATCCAGCTCTAGTAGTCCTGGCAGTCCTGAGTCAACAGCTCCCAGACCAGGCCTGATCATGGACACTTTCAGTGATATTTCTGCAGCAACTTACCATGTATTTTAATACAGTAGATCCTGATCTAATCCCTTCTCTCAGCAGTAGTTACAATTACAAATGGCTTGATCCTAGTACATTTAAATTTACACCAGTTGTACCTAAGTTACTCTGATCACTCTCTGGGCAGTATTTTCACATTAAAAGTAACGTCCAAATGACTCATGTTGAATTACCATTGATCTTGGGTCACAGCTGGTTTTGAAGAATTTACAATACAAATAATGATGGCCTGTGGTTGGTATGATTCTCTCCTTTAATTTTCAGGACCAAAATCTGATCAGATCATGATCTGATCTGAATTTACACTACAAATGATGATGGTCTATGGTTGGTAAAATTCTCTCCGTTTTCCAGGATCAAAATCTGATCAGATCCTAATCTGATCTGAATTTACACTACAAGTTTGATCTTCAGGAGTGCATCTGACCAGTGAAGGTGATCATATCTACTGCAAATACTAATTTTCAGAATTCAGGTCATAAAATGGATGTCTCCTTCACTACTTTTACAAACTGAAAACTTAACTTCCATGATATGATTCAAAAGCTTTCAAGAATATACCAAAAGCTATTTAATAATTATATTTCCCTTTCATAGCAACCATTCAAATAAATTATTATATTTTAACATGAGTTAGTTCACCAAAATACTGCAGGCTAAATGAAACTTCCATCTGCACCCCTGAAAATGCTTCCAACCCTTACTAAAGAATCTTCTATGACTTTCTGTTTACTAAGAGTGGACCAACGTTGTCACCTGTGCATTTGTTGTGGTTGTTGTGGGTTCCGTCACAATACGGGAACTGTGGAAAAAAAGAAAACAATGTTGTGTTACGAAAAATTTCCTGCAGATCTTCATGAGGCTAGTCAGCTTCAATATTATGTTTTGTATTTTGTTTCTGACACTGGATAGGGAAAAACAAAATACAAAAAACTGGAACACCATTGGTGCAGAAGATCCAACTACTGTAGGGGTCTCTAAGTTGTCTTTACTACAGTAGTACAAGTGCCATATGACTTGAATGATCTCAAATCTTGAACAACCCAAAAGCAGCTTTCAGAATATTACCAAAAAATGTTCTGTGGTATCTTTAGTACATACAGTACTTTGGTTACCACCCCAGAGGCACCACTAGTAGTGGAACAATGAGTAATCATTCTTTGTTAAACAATCACTACACAAGAACGTTAATAGGAATATAAGGTATTTTGCAGATGTCATAAAATGAGCCATACAGTACAGCCCACAAGGGACCTTTAAACAAAACTTCCAGAATACTATAAACATATCACTAGGAAGGCAGCATCACATCAACCAGATAACATTTTTTAACAATAACTGTGTTACAGTATATATATTTTGCAATATTTCACACAATTGACCCTAGAGCCCATCTTATGACTTGGTTCCAAAATGCTTTCAACAAAACAACAAACAGTGTGGCATTGTATGACAGACCATCAACTTGTATGTAGAAGACAACCAGTAAAAGAAGAAGCACTGGTGTAGAATTTCATACAAATGCCTACAGCCCACACAGAACCCAAAGGACCTTTCGAAAAACTTCCACAAGACCACACAAAGATCACTAACCTGCAAACATCATACATCATGCTGTCAACTCCGCTAACATTAGTTGAAGGAAAGAGTTACGTTTTGCAATATTTCACAAATGGACCCTTTGGCCCGTGTTGGGCCTTGGATTTAAAATTCCAGAACACCCACATAGAACCGCTATTACCTTTCTTTACACCATATAAACAGTGCACATGAGAATCTGTAGGAGGAGGAGCATTTAGTAAAATTTCATGAAATGGGCCATAGGGTCCACAGGAGACATTGGGCCCAAAATCCCTGAACACCCCAGATAGCCCATTACCCAAAATTTAAGTCCAAGTTTCAAAAAAATACCAACATTAATAGAAGAAAAAAGAAATGTATTTTGCAATATCTCATAAAATGAACTGTAGGGTCCATCTTGAGTCTAGAATCCAAAATTCCTGCACAGTCAAAAAAACTGGTACCAGAGTAGTATCATTATGACAAACCATTAACATACAGTAGTACTGTACCACAGAAGGAAACCAGAAAGCCAAAAGGCTTAGTGATTCCTTGCCACTGAAATGTAAGGCCTTTTTTCACATTGACATTGCTTTGCAATGTTTTTCAATTAACAGGGCTCCATAATGTGCCCACAAAGTACACATGCAAGGCATCCAATCTTCCTACATTGAGATCCCCCTTGCCTGTTGTGAACCCAAATGACATTTGACCTCCACCAAAAACTTCTGGGACTATGTATTCACTATGTCCATCTACATGACAAGTTACAGGACCCTACAAGTGACCTTTCTTGAAAGAATGTGCAGGAGAGCTTGTCAGGCTTTAAACATGCTGACTCCAAATGAACCTTGACCTTTGGGAAAATCAATAGGGATCATCTACTCAATGTGACCAACCCACACACCAAATATGAGCATAGTCACATGTACGGTTCTCGAGATATTGTGTTTACAAGGTTTTGACCTTTTGACCTCTCATGACCCCAAATGACCTTTGATCTCCACCAAAAACAATAGGGATCATTTAAACAATATGGCCAACCCACACACCAAATATGAGGTTAGTCACACTTACCCTTCTTGAGATATCGTGTTAACAAGCCAAAGCGTCACATACACACACACACGCACACACACACACACATACTGCACATACACACACACATACACATGACATCACCATCGCATAGATTCCTTGCCTGCCTTTTTAAGGGATAATTTCCAAAATGTAGGCCCAAAAACTTGGCAAAAAGTTAGGACTTCAACAGGCAAATGAGAGGGGATTATTCTAAGCTAAGTTTTACTAGAGGGGAAATTCTGCCACTCCCTCAAGTGGCAAAAGCCTGTATGTACAGTATGCAGTCAGAAGTTGTTTGAAGGGCACAGTATAAACAGTGCTGCAATGATTTGTGTAATGTACCCTCATTTAGATTGGTATCTGAGTAACTATGCTGGCATTGAGGATTTAAATATCAGGAATTTAATACCCACCCTGAGTGATGCCAAAAACATAAATTGTGATATGCACAAAGTCAAATCTATGGGGTAAGGTTAGTACCATAAACAAACTGAAGGTTTTGTCCTCCTAAATTCAATATTACAAATGTTTTGTGTTTCCATGATGGCAGCATTTAAGTTCTCCTTCCCAAATAGGCCTACCTGTAGGCTGGCCTACTTAAAAAACATCTATATACTAGGAATTTAACCTCCAAGATTTTTTAATGCCATACATATCTTTCCCCAAAAAAGTTTTCAGAATTTTTGAACTTAACCCACATTGACCTTTTTGACCCCAAAGAAGTGCCATTTTGTATGATGAAGCAACTTTGCAAGGTGATAAATAAAAAGACAAAAGTATCTACAACTCTTAAAACTTTGTGTTTTGTAAGAACTTTGTACCCCAAATAAACAACCATAAAAAACGGTGACTCATTATGTTTCCACTAGTGATATTTGTGCCTCCAAAAATGCTGTGTGTGCCACAATTCAGTAAAAAATGGCATTTTGAGGGAGACATTTCTTTGAATTGAAATGTTCAATAGAAATCCCTGAAAGGTATATCCTGTATTCTCTGTGTACCAGACAAGTGAGACTACTACCTCTATCTAGTACACTTTTAGAGATATTGATCCCTAAAACTTGGCCAATCTGCCCAATCATGTGACGTAAATAGTCAAAAACACAAATTTGGGCCACTTTAGAAAGCCATAACTTCACAAAACAATATTTGAAAAGTTCATATTACAGAAACCTGTTCTATGGGACAGTTTTATTATGGTACTGTACATCACTATGCCTTATGTATTTACTGAGAAATTGGTCCTAAAAATTGACAAAAAGCCTAAATGCGATTTTGCCCTGATTTGAGAAATTTCAACGACTTTTAATTCGGTCAAAATTTGAGAAAATTCGCTAAAATTTTTCTGGATATGCTTTTTTGATCACTGTCTACACATACAAATATTTTGAAAGTTTTTTGAGTCGGTCCACCAACTTTCTTGTTTCTCAAAAATTATGTGATTTGACATGGAATGACCCATTAGTCACACTTACCCTTCTTGAGATACCAAAGTGTTTACAAGCAGTTTCTATGAAATTTATCATTTGACCTCTCATGACTTCAAATGACCTTTCACCTCCACAAAAATTGGTTGGGAGCATCTACTCAATATGGTTACCCACACGCCCAAATATGAATACCCTAACTTAAATCTTTTTCTCTAGGTGACACTACATAATTTACACATTCATGTTGGTGTACTGTGTCATAAAATCCCATCTAAACAAACTAAGTAACAAACACACCCAATTACGAGATTAGTCATACTTACCCTTCTTGAGATATTGTGTTTATAAGCATTTTCTAATGAATTTACCATTTGACCTTTTGTGACCCCAAATGACCTCCACAAAAATCAATAGGGATTATTTACTTTTACTGCCAACCCACACACCAAATATGAGCATAGTCACAGGTACTTTTCTTGAGATATCGTGTTTACAAGGTCTTGACCTTTTGACCTCCTGTGACCCCAAATAACCTTTGACCTCCACAACAAACATTAAGGATCATCTACTAAATATGGTCAACCCACACACTAAATATGAGATCAGTCACACTTCACCTTCTTGGGATATCAGATTTACAAACAAAAGCGTTACATACACACATCACCACCATCGCATAGATTCCTTGCCAGCCTTTAATTGGCAAGGAATAAAAAATATAGACTGTACAGTAAATGTTATTAAACCCATATTCAAACTGAAACAATTCTACCTTTGCAGCACTAAGTTTTAGAATGGAAGGATTGGAAGCACCATAGGTGTAAAAGGCTGGAGTGGGAGGTGGGGGGGGGGGGGAGGGGTGTGCAGGCACTTGCCCTTCAAATTCTGCTCTTCCCTCCACAAGTTAATACCCCTGTACACCTATGGGAAGCACTAGAGGTAGTACTTCCCTGCTTACAGTAGGCAATATTTTACACTCTCAGTCTTGTCAGTGTTGGTATTTGACCGGCCTTCAATGGGTTTGCTATCATGCTACATAAATTTTAAGGGTGCAAAAGTTTTTGATTTTCTCTTCAAAAATCAGAAAGGCTACGCCACAGCAGACAATCACTGACTGGTTTGAAGTTACAACAAGGGCAACCTGCTGGTATAGTACTCTACTGTATTAATATTTACTGTAGAGATTTAGGGGACTGTTTTTGTCAGCGAAGCATACAGTTATTGTAAGTTAGTTTTACAAACTCCACTACATGAACTGTATCTCATGATCATTCAGGGCCAACCAGGGTGTACTGTACTTGAAATAAATTGAAATAAGAGGGGCACCATACTATTAATAACCTATCTGAAGGGTTTCAAAATTCAGAACACTGGTAGTTTACAGTTTAAGCATACAGTATATATTCACAACATGAACAGTATTCGTTCACAATGTAATTTTGAAGTTTACTGATAATGCAACATACAACATGACAGCCTAATATAGGCCTACTGTATTTATGAACAAATTTAAAGTAGAGTACGACCAGTATAATGTTTACCCTGGCCCAAAGTAAAACAAGGGACAGGGGGGAGAGAACTAAAATCAATTCTATGGGGGGAACCAGATACAGTACTAGCATTTAAATACCATGGGAACCTTTGTACTTTCAAGGAGGAAACTGTTTTCCAGGGCTTTGCTCTATCCACAGCACCCCACCCCCCGGCTAGATACTGTATGGTTACATACCATGCATATAGTCTGATCCTTTGCTATGATCCTGACAGATCCTCAAATGCCAAAGGTTAACTGAGACTGTCTGCTTGTAAAATGAAGGGCTGTCAGTGTGAGAGACACGCGTGTTGGTTAGTTTTTTAGATACAACAGATGGAGTTTTATCCACCCTACTTCCAACCAACTGGTTCAAGTTCAACGGGCCACAGGCTTCTTTCCAATTTTGGCTCACAGGCTTGTTTTCCCTACTCCATTGCATACAGTTTGCTCAGCACCATGTGGAAGGCAGTACTGTAGGTTCCGTTTTAAAAGTCTTCGGTATGAACCAGCCGGGAGTTGAACTCCCAACAACACATGTTGGAGAAATTCCTTGCTCTCACAATCAACGGAGCATCAGTTTCTCAAGCAGTGACTGACTGCATGGTCAAGAGGTTACAGTAACAGACTTGCAGTAGGGGGATCTGGAGTTTGAGTCTTGCCCATGTCATACCGAAGACTTTAAATGGAACTAGTGTTTGCACTGGTAACCCGGGTACCCGCCCGCCATCGTATTACCCGGTTCCAAATCTACTACCCGAATCTTAAAAAAAAAATGCATGCAAAAAGGATCACCCCATTTACACCATTTCCCACGGTAATGGACTAAAATATTTTGCCAATTTGGTAAACATTCTCCGAGACTAAAAGTGAAGAGAGCCCCTAGAAATTGTGTGTAAGTTTGAAAGTTGTCTGTTCTTCGTTTCTGAAGTTATATCGATCATAAACTTCCACGCAAGCAGCTATCTGACGGCCGATTCAAATCACATCGTACTGTTTCACGCAGACATAGCAAGACATACTGTATCACCCCTGCCCAGCTTGCAAAGACAGTGCCCGTAACGTTCAGCATGCTGGGTAAACTGAGCCTTGCGTGTATGATCTTATTATTAATACGGTATGCCACCACGAGTATAATCCTCGAATATTTCTTAATGGTTAAACGTGTTAGTTTTACGCAAATCAACACTTTGCCCTACATGTAAAAGTAAAACAACATCGATCAATGTACCAACACCGTAAACATTCACAAAATTTTTTTTCAAACAGGCCAGTACATATTACGTTTATTTGCCCCAAAATGGAGCTCAAGCAGACTACGAAGTTTGTGTGTGAAAGCTATGTTACCGTGCTTGGATGTCAACAAGAGGCTAGCTACGTAAGAACGTGCATACCCCATTAGTGATAATTCTAACGCACATTGCAAGGTAGTGCGAGGGAAGTTCACAAACATGACGTTGGCTTTTCGAGTAGGAAAGCGTCCCAAAATTCAATATCAAATTGATATAGGCCTTTGGAAGTATAATTTTCTTATTTGACTGTTTTCTGTTACGTTTTTTTTTTACTTGTTTTTTTTTTATCTAAACCAAACGAGACGATTAAACCTTCTAACAAATCAAATGTTTTTGAACTTGGGAAGGTGATGGCTATACCTATCCAATACAGGTGTTAATTTTACCATGCATGTCTTATGAATTATGCCTTACAAAATGTTCATTTCTTTTAGTCACCGTAACACCGGGTAACCCGGGTACCCGACGGGTATGGCGATCGGGTACCCGGGTCCTAATTTTTAATACCCGTGCAAACACTAAATGGAACCTGCTTACATTGTGCTTGGTGCTCAGCTTATCAAGCAACAGTGGAGGGAGAACAAGCCAGTGTGCCACAAGTGGAGAAAAGGCCTTGGTCGGCTTGACTTCAATTAACTGGTTGGAAACTGGGCTGTTAAACCCCATTTACCTTACTCATGCAGTGTCTCAAATTGTGTACAAAATACTACTCAAAACACAAACTACAGTAATGTATGTGTCAGGCTTCAGGGAAAAGCCAGCAAAAGTGTGTCACTTTACCCCAGTCACAGAGGCCACTTCAATCACACCATACAATCTCACAGTGTTTTTAACAAATCTAAGGGGTATGGGTAATGGCAGTTAGGATCATGTGATAATGTGAGCAGTAGGGGATGTCCTAGAGGGTTGAGATCATGAGTCTCTTCAGGAAGGTACACATTTTGGCCTACTGCACTTAAAGAACTGTACAACAAATTGTTCTATGGGTGTGAGCTATTAGAAATGGCTTTGCCTTGGGGACATGTTCCCCATCATGCAGCCTCTTGCTGTGCCACTGACAGGGTGTTTGTTCCCTCTAAAGGTTTTAGTGGGGGTATCATATCAAATATGTCCTTCCCACTGTTTTGATACTTGGGGAAAGGATAAGTATTAAGTGACAATTTGGGGTCAAGATTCCTTGTGTCTCCATCCTAACACTCCCTGTTCCCAGTGTACTTTTGTAGTACTAGCACATCGCATATACTGCATAAATTTCAAAATCACATATTCAGTTGTGGTCAAACTAAAATACATTTGACAAGAAACTTCCTACTTCTGGTAAGTTCACAAACTACAGAGCTCCCAGAATTTCAGAATTCCAAAAGGGGAATCAGTCTAGGGGCGTGGGAATGTACCCGAAGTGCAATGCCAGCCCATTGAGGCCAATAATGGGTGAAGCCCAGAAATGTTGGGCTTTGCCCCTGGAGTAGGGAGGTCCAGGTGGTGAAGTCTCAAGCTCCTGGCTTTTAGGTGTTTTAGAGGCTCCATGGAATACTCCCACAGGAAATACTTCATGACAAAAGATACTTGAATATTTGCATTTATTGCAATCTAGAATGCACAATTATGACAAAGCTACAGTATCTGCAATGTTGACTGGTAATGAGTACAAAAAGTTTGAAGAATAGCCTGACAGCAATTCAGGAATGACTTTAGGGAATTTTGCTTTTAAAGCAGTATTGTTGATACCTCTCCAAAATATGCCTGAGGGGCAACAACATCTGCTGAACAAGTACGAACGGTGCTGCACCAAAGATTTCTGTGGCTCACCTTCGAAGACTTCCAACAGCGGCAAAATGCAGTAGCATCCGACAGGTCCTCAATATCAACTGTATTCACTACTTTGGGTTTGTGCTTTGCAATTCTAGTGTTGATGTGTTGGGTGCCACTGCCTCTCTTGAGAAAAAACACAGCCAAGAGTCCCACAACTGCAACAGCACCTACGATCACTAACGTACCTGAAGGATGAAACAATATGAGATTCGAAAGTTGCAAATACCTGCTGAGGCTGCTGGTAACTGAAAACATGATCACTAAAAGAATGACAAACATATTTACAGAAAACGCAATCATACTGTAGCTACAGTAATATCAAATCTTGACAAAGTTGACATTAACACAGAATCAAGTTTAGTAATTGAGCATTGGGAAATATACAAATTCCCTCCCACTAGTATGTAACTGTATGTTCCTGAGCCCAAACCAAGAGTAGTAGTGCTAGTTTGTCCTAAACCAATTAGACCCAGTCAGTCAACTCTTGTTCATTCCAAAGTAGAATGACACTTTTTCTCCAACATGTAAGCTGTTTTGTCCCAAAGCACCTAACAGTGTGCCCTTGAATTAATTCGTAACATATAAAAGAATACATGTAAAATAACACACAAATGGGTATCAATTGAAAAAGTTGAAACAAAATCAGTAAATCTCCATGTTGCATTTATCATATGGGATTTTGCAGAGTTGATGATAATCCAAAAACAACATCTCAGATCATGAACCTTCGATCTGTAGTGCAATTGCAAATGATGCCAACATTACTGGGTTTAGGTTTAAAAAGACAAAAATAAAATGCATCTCCAATGGTAACAAAAACCTGGATTGGAAATGGGTTAACACCGAAAAAATTCATGAATGTGGATACAAGCTTCTAAGGGAGACAAGGTAAGACATGAAATCATAACCAAAGGCAAACCAAACACAACATCAATAGACCTATATGCCATTTAAAAAGAGGGCGCTTCAAAACTGCAACCTGGGAAGGATAATTTCATATATATGACCACAGAAGTGAATCGTTACCATGGAAATGCCATTTTCATAATTGTGTTACAATTCTGTCTGTCCAAAGAACGTCACATCTGGTGCAAAGAGTCAATCATGTGACGTGTTGTTGTGAAACAGATGCCGTTGCGCAGTACAGAAACGGTGCAGGCCTACCTGATTTATTTTGTAACTGTACCTTTTAAACAACGTGCTGTCTCTTTTAACTTGTGGATAATGACTGAATTATATTGAAATATAGTTTTCATGATAAGCTGGTCTTACGTGAACTTGACGCGCCGGAATTTCACTGTTTCCTTTACAACATGGCCTGTTAAAGCAATGGCCTGTCTTGCATGAAATAGGCCTACCCCGATAAGAATGGGTCTTCTGCTGTTCATAAGCGAGTGTTTTCACTGTTTTGTGCACAAGCATCCATTATTTTTGCACTTGCCTGACATTATCAACATTCTGAGATTTCTTATCAACCTTGGTCTCAAGAAACTTTGCCATCTAGACTCACAATCATGTATTCTGAGGCTCTGGTACAGTAGTAGCATACATGCACTGTACCCACTGCCAGACTGTTGTTGTTTTCACTCCAGCTGAAGTTTTCATGACCCAGGTCATGCAAAAGCCCGGATGTTGGACCGACAGAATTGTGAACTGGAACAGTAACAGAAAAATTCTTCCCGCTATTTTAGTTAGATGCCATACTAATATCTGTAAAAGGGCATGAACACCTGAGCTAGTAGGATGAACAGGGTTTTCCCAATTTTAAATTAAAATTCATGTTTTATTGACCATCCTGAAGGAATGAAATGGAAATTTCAATTCACTGATTTAACACCATTATGGAAAAAACAATCACTTGCTGATTATTGGGAATTAACTGGTTGGGAAGAACTGGAAAGTCGGTGAAATGACTGTAGGACCTAGGCCTGAATCAAATTTCCAACCTTCACTCTTACTCTTAACAATAACAGAGTGTGGAGCAAGCATACAATGCAAGGTTCAGACCCCGTGTGCTCCAGTCATGTAAGGTTTCATGAAACTGCGGTACCCTAACGTCACTGAAAGGAGCTGGATAGGCCTAGGGCCTAGGCCGAAAGGATTTGTAGGTGTCTATTCAATTCTGTTTGAAGCAGACTTTCATGAAGTATACCGTCAAGATGCCGGGTTAGGCTAGTACACTGTACAGTACGTTACCTACAGTAGTTAGGCTAGTTATACTAGTTAGGCTAATGTTCCCTTGTCTATAACTTACCAGCCATATTTCACTTTCAGCGGTTTCAAAATTTTACTGTTCTCGCCGGGGTAAATAGCCTACTGTAGTTGTGACTAGCTGGGAGCAGTAGGCGTAGCTGTGCCTATTCAGTCGTAACGGAGCCGCTGGTTCCAGAATGGGAGTTGCTCTCCCGTTTCAAGTTATTTAAACTAAGCAGTTTCTACATGTACTTTTTCACTACAGTACTATGTACGTGCCGACGCGAGGTCGAGCGTTGTGCTACGGATCGGATCGAATGAATGCTTCATGTGGGCTATATCATCTGAGTACGTTAGGTGATCATCGTAAACAACCCATTGCCATTCAGGTACGTTCAAGCAGAACTCTCATGGTAAGTTCAAGCTGATCGTTTTGTTTATGTCTGCCATTACGTAATCCTTACTACGGTGGCCAATACTGAACGGCTTCGTACAGTAGCTTTGTCCTATTTTGCGACATCAAAATGCTTTCTCTCGGCTCCTCTGGCAAAAGGCGGTTCGGCGAAGCCAAATTATAAACTGCTTCCCGAAGAAGCGGCAAGTACACTGAAGGACAACACTTGACCAACCTCGTGGCCCTCATACCATTTACATCACTGGTCTGTGAAATCGAAATGTTACAATACGTCGTACTGGGGCATAAACTGGCAGATTACGTACTAGGGTAATTTAAGGAAACGTAAACACTAGTAAGATGTGATCATACGCGTACCGTACACCAAACCCCAAATGTTATTCAGTGCATTTCATGTTGGACAAAAAAGTATAGTTCAAACACGGTTTCATGTACCGTTCAAGTTAAAACTTTAACATACACAGCCAAATGGTTCATTTTTACCATTTATTTGACTCGGCCGCATCCGAGCATACTGGCACCCGCCGTAGGGAATATGGTGTCAAAGCCCCGACCCTTTTTGACGGTCAAAATCTAGTGTAGTACGCATTCACTATAGAGTGCTTTTACCGTTACGTCACAAAATTAGGCCCGCCCCTTTTGACGGACAAAACCTAGTGTAGTATGCATTAGGTGAAAAGCAACTGACGGCCCGCTTGTGACCTTTGCATTAAAAACACTCTCCTTTTTTTGCCCGGTAGTGGGCGTGACATACCTTGTGACGTAAACTGAAAGCACTCTGTAGCTAGCTGAGAAGCAGCTAACGACCCCACGTATTACGTACTATTTGCACTAAAACCCTGTTGATTTTTGTCTGGCAGTGGGCGCGGTTTAGCAATTGTGATGTCACGTGAAAGCACTTCATATCAACGGTGTTTTAATGCATCAGTCACACGGGTGGGGCCGGTGACATAGGTGAAAGCGCCATGTATATTCATAACAAGGTCAAACTTTAGCACTTTAGCTCCGAAAACGAACATCTCGGCATTCACATACTGTACTTGAGGCTTGGAACTTCCACTTCAATGTGAAAAAGCGAAAGTATAACGTGTACGAAGTGGGCTTCTTGGTAAAAATTAATCTGTTGTATCCGCGAAGGTCATCAGACGATGGAATTGGACCATGATCATCCGAATGAGTCGGATGCGATCATAGCTTTCAGTTCCTGATGGATTTTAAGTTTCAATATATTTTTCTTTTAAATTAAGCCGGGAAACATACATGTGTCAAAGTAATTCTTGATTTTTACTTCACATCCACCTAGTAGAAGAAAGGTAATTAAACCACAATCTACCATTTTCTTTTCTAGGTGACACTATATAACACAATTCGTGTTTCTGTGTCCTAAAACCTCTAACTTGAAGGAAGAGCTTTGCAAATGAATTCCACTTTTCTAAAGGTTACGCAGCAAAGCTTATGCCGAGAGTGTCCCTCATGATCTCTATTCATAATAACCCATCTAACAAACTTTCAAACATGTTGTTCTAATGGAGTGTCCAGCCTATAAATTTGTCCCGCCTGGGTAAAAACTCATGTAGTACACACACCGCATACGTACGTATACTGAAAGCATCCCATCGATTAAAACGTGGTGTATTCAAGGGAAATCTTAAAGGAGTACGGCATGAGCGTCAGCAGGTATGGGCAAGGGGGGGGGGGGCACTTGCCCCCGGGAAAATCAAAAATGTGAAAAAACCAGAATGCAAAAATGCATTGAGGTTTCGATGATACATACATGCTCTTTTCAATAAAATGCTACATTTCTTGTAACAACTGGTGACCCAAAATAGCCTTTGTCTCCACCTGTAAGTGACTGGGTTTTCTTTCATACTGTGCCTAAAGATATTCTGCAAACAAGGTTTTCAGAGTTTGATGCCAGGTGATACCAGATGACCATTGACCTCCACCAAAAACAACAGGTACAGTACTTTCAACTCACCATAACACATCCACATACTAATTGGGAAATCCATCCAAGTTTCCTACCCTGAGATATCCCATTTTGACAAGTTTTTCAAAGTTTGACCGATCATGACCCCAGATGTCCTTTCACCTCCACAAAAAATAACCTTATACAGACCATCTTCTCACCATAATTCATTTACATACTAATTTTGAAATCCATCCACCTTTCATACCTGGAGCTATCCTAAACAAGGTTTCCTGAGTTTGACCCCTATGACCCCAAATGACCTTTGACCTCTACCAAAATCAATAGGGTTCTTCCTCCCATCATAACGCATCAACATATCAAGTTTGAAATCAATCCAAGCTTCCTCCCTTGAGATATAGTGTAAACAAGAAGTTCGGAGTTTGACCCCATGTGACCCCAAATGACCTCCACCAAAATTTATTGGGTTATTTCTTACATCATAACGTATCAACATATCAAGTTTGAAATGAATCAAAGTTTCCTACCTTGAGATATAGTGTAAACCAGGATTTCGGGGTGTGACCCCAAATGACCTTTGACCTCCACGAAAATGAATCGGGTTCTTTCTTACATCATAACGCATCAACATATCAAGTTTGAAATGAATCCAAGTTTCCTACCATAATGTATCATGTAAACAAGGATTTCAGGTTTTGACCCCATGTGACCCCAAATGACCTTTGACCTTCACGAAAATAAATTGGATTCTTTCTTACATCATAACGCATCAGCCTATCAAGATTGAAATGAATCAAAGTTTCCTACCATAATGTATCACGTAAACAAGGATTTCAGGTTTTGACCCCATGTGCCCCCAAATGACCTTTGACCTCCACGAAAATACATCGGGTTCTATCTTACATCATAACGCATCAACATATCAAGTATGAAATTGATCCAAGTTTTCTACCATGAGATATCATGTAAACAAGGATTTCAGGGTTTGACCCCATGTGACCCCAAATGACCTTTGACCTCCACCAAAATCAACTGGGTTCTTCCTCACATCATAACGCATCAACATATCAAGTTTGAAATTAATCCAAGTTTTCTACCATGAGATATCGTGTAAACAAGGATTTCGGGGTTTGACCCCACGTGACCCCAAATGACCTTTGACCTCCACCAAAATCAATAGGGTTCTTCCTTACATCATAACGCATCAACATAACAAGTATGAAATTGATCCAAGTTTCCTACCATGAGATATCATGTAAACAAGGATTTCAGGGTTTGACCCCATGTGACCCCAAATGACCTTTGACCTCCACGAAAATACATCGGGTTCTATCTTACATCATAACGCATCAACATATCAAGTATGAAATTGATCCAAGTTTCCTACCATGAGATATCATGTAAACAAGGATTTCAGGGTTTGACCCCATGTGACCCCAAATGACCTTTGACCTCCACCAAAATCAATAGGGTTCTTCCTGACATCATAACGCATCAACATATCAAGTTTGAAATTAATCCAAGTTTTCTACCATGAGATATCGTGTAAACAAGGATTTCGGGGTTTGAACCCACGTGACCCCAAATGACCTTTGACCTCCACCAAAATCAATAGGGTTCTTCCTTACATCATAACGCATCAACATATCAAGTATGAAATTGATCCAAGTTTCCTACCATGAGATATCGTGTAAACAAGGATTTCAGGGTTTGACCCCATGTGACCCCAAATGACCTTTGACCTCCACCAAAATCAACAGGGTTCTTCCTTACATCATAACGCATCAACATAACAAGTATGAAATTGATCCAAGTTTCCTACCATGAGATATCGTGTAAACAATGATTTCAGGGTTTGACCCCATGTGACCCCAAATGACCTTTGACCTCCACCAAAATCAATAGGGTTCTTCCTCCCATGCTAACGCATCAACATATCAAGTTTGAAATTAATCCAACTTTTCTACCATGAGATATCGTGTAAACAAGGATTTCGGGGTTTTCACCCCATGTGACCCCAAGTGAGCTTTGACCTCCATCAAAATCAATAGGGTTCTTCCTGACATCCTAACGCATCAACAAATCAAGTTTGAAATTAATCCAAGTTTTCTACCATGAGATATCGTGTAAACAAGGATTTCAGGGTTTGACCCCACGTGACCCCAAATGACCTTTGACCTCCACCAAAATCGACAGGGTTCTTCCTTACATCATAACGCATCCACATATCACGTATGAAATTGATCCAAGTTTCCTACCATGAGATATCGTGTAAACAAGGATTTCAGGGTTTGACCCCATGTGACCCCAAATGACCTTTGACCTCCACCAAAATCAACAGGGTTCTTCCTTACATCCTAACGCATCAACATATCAAGTTTGAAATTAATCCAAGTTTTCTACCATGGGATATCGTGTAAACAAGGATTTCGGGGTTTGACCCCACGTGACCCCAAATGACCTTTGACCTCCACCAAAATCAATAGGGTTCTTCCTCCCATGCTAACGCATCAACATATCAAGTTTGAAATTAATCCAAGTTTCCTGTCTTGAGATATTGTGTAAACAAGGATTTTGGTTTTTTACCCCCTGTGACCCCAAATGACCTTTGACCTCAACCAAAATATATAGGGTTCTTCCTCTCAGTATGAGGTATCTGTGTACCAAGCTTGAGAACTGTCAGATCTTCCCTTCTCAAGATATCGTGTAAACAAGCAAAGTGTCACAAACACACACACATACACACACACACACATACACACACACACATACACACGCACATACACACATACATACACACACACGCCATCATGAATGCATAGGTTTCTTTTTTCATCGAAACCAAAAACGTATAAAAATGAAAGCAAAAACCCGAACAAAACGTGTTTTCCAAGTTTCTATGCGAAAAATACTAGGCTTTAGAAATGCCATTTCCGGTGATCTGGGAGGCATTTTGGACTGAAATTTTCGCATGCTTTGTGTCAATTCATGGTGATTTGGAGGTTTCGCCTCCCCTAGAAATTTTGCCCCCCCCCCCCGACTTTTTTTTTCTGCGGACGCCCATGGAGTACGGTTGCCCCCCGGTGCAGGTCACGGCCTTACCATTTGGTCAACTTGACCCTGTTACAGCTCACTTGCTGGGGCCGACCATTTGCAGAGAGCATATGCCATGTGGGCATGGCCAGGCAGGCCTATGTGTCTGTGTGCGTCTTCACTTGGTGTTTGTGTCAGTACGTGGAGGTCAAATTTTCACACCGCTCGTCACAACTTGACGTAGGCCTATTCAAGTGTTCTTTTGATATGGGATTGAGAATATGATTGTCGAACCGTGATCACTGTTCTAAATGCCATTCATTACCAAATCCCAGGAATTTCCTTAGACCTTTTCAACTTACCACATGTGTGTGGCTTTGATCAGCCAGTGGCGACCAAGCCTATACGGGGAGAGGGTTAAGGCAGTTTCCTCTCAATTGTCTCCTTGTCCCCTCAAGTTTTGTCTGTTAGCAGGTTCGGAGTTGCGTCAACCCTAAAAGTATCCTACATGCTTTAACAACGTAACATACTGCGATTTTGTTTGATGCTCAGCGTTAGCAATGGAATAGGGAAAACAAGCCAGTGAGCCACAACTGGAAAAAATACCGTGGCCGGCTCGACTTGAACCCAGTTTGTTGGAAACTGGGCCGTTAAACTCCATCTAACCTAACCTAACATGAGATTTAACTTTTCACTCAGAAATATGCTAAAACCTCAGAGCTTCCGTGGATTCGCCCGGACCCTTACCGGTACTTTGCCTCTGAACCTCACCCGAAGGAGGTGAGAAAATTAATCCGATTCCATGAGACTGGACTTCATGATTTGATTGATAGCGTCATGACTTGGCCGATTTTTTGCGATAGAAAACTGCAAATAACCAACTCATCTTGAGATTTCTATCAGGTGTTCACAGCCCAAATAATGACTTTAGGGGTGTTCCTTGCTGCTGAAAATATCACGAAATAATATTCTTTTGCCATTTACACTTATTTCCTTAATTTTGGAACATGAAGTACCTATCTGATATTTTTTTTGTCCCAAGCATCAATAGTTTGACAGATTGGTCTGGAAATTTTTCCCGCATTTTTAATTTCATTTTCGTGCGCAACTTTACTACTGAAATTTAAAACGATTTTATGGTCTGAGATTCATTTGGGGTAACTAATTTAACATTATGCATGGAAGAACTAATCAAAGTTGGGTACCTGGTACCTTAAGGTCACCAGCAACAATACGTCACTGCTCTCTGCTAGATTCGGAAATCACGGTAAATGTATAAAATAATTTCAACCGTTCGAGGGACGGAATTCGCACTTTGCGATCGGTGCGCCGCGCGCGCAAATCCCCCAATATTTTAATTGGCTCCTAGATAGTTTCCCCATTTCGACATTCTGGCGTGGCCACCGTGACTGCTACTGGAATACTTTTTTATCAAGAGTGTCAAAACAATTGTCAATCAATCAATCAATCAATCAATCAATCAATCAATCAATCAATCAATCAATCAATCAATCAATCAATCAATCAATCAAGAGACTATACCCGAGGTCTTGAAGGAACCATCAATTAAGCGGCTGGAAAACAGAAAAAAAACAGTCTGGAGTTGGGTGGGTCCAGTAATTTAAGCAGACACAACAAAAGCAACCATAGACGATTACACTCCCTCAACTGAAATAAGTGACCTGTCACTGCTGAAATCCACTTCATGCAGCAAAAAAGGAAAAACAAATGCTCACTTGGAAAAAAGGATAATTTTACTCTTTTGTAAATTTGATTTCATCGGTGCCTGTGAATTTCCCTCTCTCCAATGCTCAGTCAGCTTCCCAGTTGCAGAAAATGAATGCCTATCACACCCAGCTACGGTCTTTCAGGCCCTCAGACTCCCATGCTGTATGCCACAACGATCGAATTTAGATTGGAAAAGGGAAACTCGACCAAAACAAAGTAGTGTGCTCAATAACGTAAGTGAGAAAAAGTTAAACAGGGGTCGCGCCAGCAGAGGAGGGGATCCATGTTCGACCTGGCGGGTAAGGTCAGTCAACATTGGCATAATGAATTTAATCCAGACATTAAGACTAACCCCAATTAGGTTCAATCCGGCCGACCCTCTCCTTGATTTGGCTTTCAACTGAGTAAGGCAGATTCTTAAAAAAATAAAATTCAGTCGCAAAAGACCCACCTTCAGTCTCACCGACTGAAAAGAATGCAATCTTTCCACATTTTTAAGCTCTAAACATTTTTTCCAAATATTTTTTTAAAGCAAATATTTATGGAAATTACTCGTCATTTTTCTAAATCAATTTGCTTGTGCTTCGAAATAGATGCTTGCCATCATCGTTGATGCCCCTGTTGGAAAAAATCTCGGCGCCATGAACACCTGAGATTGGAGTTGTACAAGACGGAAAAACGACTTTCAAAATAAATGTGAAATATGTGATCAAAGCAACATATATATCGCTTAGCAGTTGGACATTTCTCTTCTTTCTTCACAAAATTTAGGTTGGCTCAGTATATGTTACCTTCAAAACACACAGTTTTTGTAATAAGTCTGTAATACCTTTTCATTGGTAGAATTTCAGCTTGATTCACCCTGTATCATGTACAATGGCAGTGCGATATGACTCGACCTGAATGAAACCCAGACTCCGAACTGCCGGATGAGAGTCCGGGGCATCAGGGGTATTTGCTTAGTTGTGACCATGATTGTGAATTACTGACTAAACTAATAAAAGTAAACTATCTGCACACACCATTGAGTACTGAATAAACCACTGTAGAGTACAAATTACACATTAATAATTTTCGCTGGACTATAGCTAACCCTGACTGATGATTTAATGATGGGGAGGGAGTTGTGGATAGGGGGAAAGACGAATCACGTTGGAGCTATAGTACAAAAAATCCACCCATGATGCCCAGTAACCATTCATGTTTAGACACTTTTACCTACAAGGTATGCCACTGAAAAAGGGAAAGCCCTCATATAGCATCGACTGTGTATCTAGGAGCAAAGAGCATATACTGTGCTCCCAGACTTCGCATGCACATGGACATGTAAAGCATACATCCTATCCGTAGATTGTTGCCAACGACCAGGGCAAAAAAGGCGCATCAAGACGGCCGCCGTCAGGCTATAATTTGTATGATTGAACGACTGTGTAATATTTTTTAAACAAAAGTTTAATTTGAACGAGACACAATATCATATTCCTGCAATACGTGGAGTGATTTTGAACTTACTTTGTGTAATTTCGAAAACATTTCAACTTTCTTGCAAAATCTGTTGATTCAAATAACTTGAGCAAGTCCAAACTTTCACACACAAAACCATAGCATACAGCCATCTGGCTACACCTTTTCTAACACCTACGGTAGAGACAATCTAACGTGCAGTATGAATTGTCCATGTAAAGGAAGTCGTGAATGTGCTACACTAAAACCAGCAATATTGGACACTTAATTATTATTTACATTTTCAAAGATGAAGAAATGAGTACAGATTGAACCTTAGAATTTTAATATTTTATATTTTGAGTTTTGATTATAAAAAAAATTACACATGCAAGAGCTAGAAAAGTAGTCTACAGAAGTGTCACTGTTGTAACTTTTGTGAGAATCCCTGTTTTTTCACAACAATGTGAATAATACCACATTTGCTTTCATGCTACATAATTCCATCAGTAGCCATATATATACAAGGAAGACACAAATTTGAAGAAAAAATAAATTTTAGGGGGGGGGGGGGGGGTTGCAATGTGCAGTGTGCATAAGCATTGAACTCCCTCCAGCCACTTTCCCACCCCTACATTTTTAAATCCTACATATGTCATCATCTGTATCAGATGCATACAGGGGTAATTTTCTATGGGGGGCAAGAGCAATTTTCGCCCTAATAATTTCAATTTTTATCATGTTTTGCCAATGTTTTGCCCAAATATACCAACTTTTTTGCCTGAATTGGAGGGGCAAGTCCCCCTGCACCCCGCCCCATATGCCTATGATCTGTATGGGAATATTGGATGATTTGATTGGCTGAAACAGGAAGTTCTAATATTGCTAGCTGCCATTGCAACCACTCAAAATCACTCTCATTTGCTCACCACACACTCACAAATACATACATACATTGTCCTTTCTTCTAAACGATACAATTTGCTTGTGAAACTGGCCATTTTTCTAGCACAAAGGGAAAAAGTGCTGTCCTCTAGTATACTGAATTATACAACATATACACTGAGTTCACCAATTAACCAGAAAGCCAAAAGGTTTAGTGATTCCTTGCTACTGAAATGTAAGGCCTTTTTTCACATTGACATTGCTTTGCAATGTTTTTCAATTAACAGGGCTCCATAATGTGCCCACAAAGTACACATGCAAGGCATCCAATCTTCGTACATTGAGATCCCCCTTGCCCGTTGTGAACCCAAATGACATTTGACCTCCACCAAAAACTTCTGGGACCATGTATTCACTATGAGCCATCTACATGACAAGTTACAGGACCCTACAAGTGACCTTTCTTGAAATACTGTGCAGGAAAGCTTGTCAGGCTTTGAACATGCTCCAAATGAACTTTGACCTTTGGGAAAATCGAATAGGATAATCTTCTCAATACAATCAACCTACACACCACATATGCGCACAGTCACATGTGCGCTTCTTGAGGTATCGTGTTTACGAAGTTTTGACGTTTTGACCTGTCGTGACCCCAAATGACCTTTGACCTCCACCAAAAAAAACAGGGATTATCTTCTCAATACGGCCAATCCACACACCATATATGAACATAGTCACATGTAACGTTCTTGAGATATCGTGTTTACAAGGTTCTGATCTTTTGATCTCTCATGACCTCAAATGACCTTTGACCTCCTTCAAAAACAATAGGGATCATTTAAACAATATAGCCAACTCACACACCAAATATGAGAAAAGTCACTCTTAACTTTCTGGAGATACTGTGTTTACAAGCAATTTCTAAGGAATTAACCATTTGACCTTTTGTGACCCCAAATGACCTTTGACTTCCATGAAAATCAATGTGGATCATCTACTCAATACAACCAATCCACACATTAAATATGAGCACAGTCACATGCACCATTCTCGAGATATCGTGTTTACAAGGTTTTGACCTTTTGACCTCTTGTGACCCCAACTGGCCTTTGATCTCCACCAAAAAAATGGGGATCATCTACTCAATATGGCCAATGCACACACCAAATATGAGATTAGTCACACTTACTCTTCCTGAGATAGTGTTTACAAGCAATTTCTAAGGAATTTACCTATTGACCTCTCATGACCCCAAATGACCTTTAACCTCCACGAAAATAGATAAGGATCATCTACTCAATATGACCAACCCACACACCAAATATGAGCTTAGTCACATGTGCCTTCCTTGAGATATCATGTTTACAAGGTTTTGACCTTTTGACCTCTCGACCTCCCATGACCCAAAATGACCTTGGATCTCCACCAAAAAAAATAGGGATCATATACTGAATATGACCAACCCACACACCAAATATGAGGTTAGTCACACTTACCCTTCTTGAGATGTGGTGTTTACAAGCCAAAGCGTCACATACACATGCACACACACATACACACGACATCACCATCGCATAGATTCCTTGCCTGCCTTCGGCAAGGAATCAAAAATAGCAGAATTTACTTTTGCCCTGCTCTTCCCATTAGTACAATAAAACAAAAAATTTTCATAGAAAATTGAACAAATTTGCTTAACAAGGGAACCAGACTGCTTGGCTGGGAAGGGTAAGGGGCAACAGCAACCAGAAGCCCTAACTTCTACAAATGCCATGGAACACGAAATTATACATAGTATTTAAGGCAGCAATGATTTAAAAGACAAACTGTCCATATTACTAACAAACGAAATACAAATGCACAATCTCCTTATGATTGCTTTTCACGTTCACACAACTGGTTTTAAAATAGCACCAAATAGGAATAGCTTCTGCTGAAGATGGAATGAACATGCTGACAGAAGAACCTTAAAGCCTTCCCAATACTTAAATATGCTATTTCTTCGATGAAAACAATTTCTTTTCGTCCATAAAAACTTTGAAATGATGTATCAGGTTTTCCCCGGACCTTCATTTCATGAGGCAGACACCTCACAGATTTTGTCTACTTTCAAACAGAAAATTGCTCATATTGCCATATGCACTACTAGTCTTGGTCAAGACATTACTCCACCTTTCCTCCCAGATTTCTAACCAGTGAGCCACAACTGGAAAAAAAGGCAGGTGTCCAGCTCGACTTGAACCAAGTGGTTGAAAACTGAACTCTAAAACTCCATCTAATCTAACCTAGCCTAACCTAACCCAGAATTCTAATAGAGGATGAAGTTCAAACTTGACTATTCTGCAGGGAGATATACTTCAGTAATGACTAAAAAACAGAGCTGAGAATTTCCAAAGGCAATAAAAGGCATACCCAAAAGAGAGAAGCAAATGCTTTATTAGCTGATGCTAGGGTCTTGACCAAGACTGGCACTGTATTAGCTACCAAAGAAGTGAGAGCGACAGTTCTCTCTATAATAAGTAACTAGTTAGTTATTTTGTAGTAAGTTTTGTGCTTCTACTTACAATCTTCTGGTTTAAACTTGTGGTGCCCATAGCTTTTTTCCAGTTGTAAGGCACTGGTTTGTTTTCCCAATTGAATTGCTTACGTGGGGTATCATGCAAAATGGCTGAAGGTTCCATTTTTTAAAGTCTTTGGTATGACTCGACC
Organism: Holothuria scabra; assembly: GCA_037179385.1. Classification (NCBI taxonomy): domain Eukaryota; kingdom Metazoa; phylum Echinodermata; class Holothuroidea; order Aspidochirotida; family Holothuriidae; genus Holothuria; species Holothuria scabra. The sequence goes on from CM074198.1 coordinate 14,301,840, forward strand.
TGGGAATCAAACTGGGGCTTCCTCAATGAGGAAGCCAAAGTAGGAAACTAAATGATAAGATCTTGTAACATTTTAAGCTTTTGTTGATGGGGGCAAAGCAAGAGAGAGAAACCAAATCTATTGCCCCCTTTTGGTGCTCCTCCCAACTTTGAAACCAGGGGTGGGCAAACCTCTCTTAAAACTGGCCAAAATCATGCTGCTAAGATCATCTAGGGGCTGCAGTTTAACAATGGACTGGAACTGAGAGTGGTGCCTTCCCTTCACACCTACCCAGCGACCATTTGGGTGACCAATGTAACCCCCTAGGGAAACCCACAAATGCTGGAATAGAGTGATATTGGCCCACTGACTCTAAGCAAATCTTAAGCCCTGTGTACACTGGTCACATTTCAGGACAAGTGTTGCCACATGTTGCCGACACACCTGTACACAAATGTTATGCCCCTGTGTACACTAGACACCTGTCATGGACACAAGTTGTGACACATTTTGCTGCTTGTGCCTGCTCTGTTTATACATGAATCCGGCAGCAAGTGATGGTCTGATTTCATTCGGCCATAACTGGGGTCCATCACCTTTAAATCTTTCAGTTTCCTTGCTTACCTCTATCATGGATGGTTGTACACTAATTTGTATCTTAAATTCTCCAAGTTCACTAAATATGAGGGTTTGAAATTCATGTAAACAATAAATACAGATGGTTTTAGGCTGATGGACCCGACTAATGGCAGCCTACAGTCACTAAAAACAAGTGCTAATCAGATTCGTCTATAGTTGCAACATTTTGGGACACAAATTGTTTTGGTATGATGTTGCGACACATGTCCTGAAATGTGTCCAGTGTACACAAGGCTATACTCCTGTGTGCTTACATCTCTGGTTTGTTGACAACAATTGCACTTCAGGTTTAGAATGTATTTTTCAAGTGAGTTCCTTAGTTTTCCCAATAATGAAATTGTTAATCTTCAAATAACACTTATGAGATGTATGAGGGCTGAAAATGGCACAACTTGAAATTGTTTGGCAGACTGTACAGCAGGGGACCAGTTTGCACAGCGCCATTTTAGACAATTGAAAACAGCTAATATGATAGCACCTAAATTGCACATTATAAGCTTTATACTCCCTGGCTTAAAGAGTGGCAAGATGAATGGATGTATGATGACAACAAACTTCATAATTGCATACAAATGTTATACTGGTGATTTAATACATAAATGTAAACAACATCCAGGTCAACAGCCATAATGTCGATCCCCCTCCCCCCTTCTAAAATAAAAAGAAAACAGGCCTTTATTACCAAGAAGTCAAGTACACAGCCTAAACAGTGAGGAACAATACAACTGCATCCTCGGGTTTACTCATTTGGTCCAGGGGTTGATTCCTTGGCATGTCATGTCATGTTTTTGATTGACAGCAAGTTCAAAAAGTGCAGGGCATTGTACCTAATATTACTCAGCATGTACCATACTGAACTGATAGTGTTTGGAGTTCTGTATGCTCACACTGAGGTTGATTCCTTGGTTAAAGGCAGTAAAATCTCTCCTCAAACTACAGTTTTTGTAGTATTCAACAGAAATTCTCAACTGGCACAGCTCTTTGATAGACAGCAAGTTCAAAAAGTGCTGAGAACTGTAGCTAATATTACACAGCATGTACTGTACGAACTGAGAGTGTTTGGATTCCTGCATACTCTGAAGCAATAAACTGAGACTGTGTCTGAATAAGGATGGGTTTTAGACAGTTGTGGGAGGGGCTTAATTGGAACTGTTTGAGGTGAGAGGATTAGGCTTTTACAGTATGGTAATTTGGAAAAATTTCAAATTTTCAAGGTAACAAGTTGGTACATGATGTTTTTTTTTAATTTTCTTTCCAATTTTCATGATTCTTCATAAACATTAACATGAAAAAAAATCAAAGAATTTCTTCATCTCCAGCACATACAACTTAACATTCTTTGGTGGCCAGACCAAACCTGCCCTCACCTATTTACAGGCTTGAGTGTATATCTGAGGTGAGGCAAAGGGTGTTCCACACTTAAAACTCTACACTGTCTTGGTTGGTCTGAAAAACACAAAATATGGATTAGACTGTGGAAAAGTCTAACTTTCAAGCAAGGTGAGTGGAATCAATATTTCACATTCCATCTTGTTTGGGAGGAAATTGGAATTATTTTTAAAAAAAAATTCAAATCTTGCATATCCAACTTTCAATTATAATTAAAGGCCCAATTCTCTCACCCCAAACAGTACCAATTCTCTTAACCTTCTTCATCCAAACACAATCTCATTTTATTGCTTCAGGGTGAGTATAGAAAAGCTGAATGTGTGTAATCAAAACACTCTCTGCACAGTTCATGCTGTGCAATATAAGCTTTGGTACTTTGCATTGTTTGAATTAGCAGTGAATCAAAGAGCTGAGCCAATTGAGAGTTTCTGTTACCCCATACAAGACGTGTAGTTTGGGGTGAGAGGATTGGCCCTTTAAAGTTATGGTGATATCCCATCACAAACCTTGACTTTCCTTGACTGTGACACATAAAAACTTAGATTACCCAAGGGCACATCTGTGGGAATCATTTGGAAGTTTTTTAACCATCCTCTAGGAATGTCACTTCAAACTATGATGGTTTCTGAGGTAACTCATTACCCACACAAAATGTAATATATTTACAATGTTTCTGGCAATTCTTTTTAAAAAAATTCAAATTATACCATAACAACTGAACAGACACTGTTTACAGTTTGGTGGGTGGTAGTCTTGCCAATATTTTACAAGTGAAACAAAAGTTATATTACCAAGGGAATACCAATGCTCTAGCTGTTTTTCAAATGAATTTTACGGAAAAGAAAGGCTAATGTTAGCCATATTTGGTACTAATTCATTTTTTTGATGACATAAATTTGCATATTAAACTCGTGTTTATTCATTAAAAAGTGTGACAGAGGTACTAAACACTTTCATTTCAATCTGTCACATCCATATCTTGAGACATGCATATCATGGCTGACATCATGTCTCAATGTTAGGTTAGGGTTAAAGAGATGGGCTTTATTTAAGTTAGAGTTGCAGAGTGTCAAGACTTTTTATTTTGTATGATATACTGTGAGGATTGAGTGGAAAAGAAAAATGGTCAATACTAGATCGACTTTAATGGAGATCACAGCTCTTCTTGGGATTTGTCATGATTTATGCATCAAAATCCAATCAATTCCAAGTCATCAGACTTTAAGCATTCTTCACCTTCATTGTCAGAGGCATTGGAGACATTTACAATCCAAGGTTTGATAACTCATTAAATATACTGACACAATATTTCTAACATCAAGCATGATGATAGTTGCAGTGTTTCACTGAAATTGCAGATCTGATGGAGTGATTCCACAAACATTCCAAAGTTTTGTGGAAATTTCCCCACAGCTGCTCTCTCTTTATATGTAATAACAGTTGTTCCTTAGCTTCTACTTTTGAACCCATTGACAGGAAAAATGCCCTTTCAAGACTGATATCAAGTATCAAATGTTTCAAAATTCTTCTTCCTCCCAGTCATTATTTTCTTTAGCTTTGCTCCTCTTTGAACCTGATTTTTGCTTCCTGGTCTTTGTTTTTTTAGTTTCCAATAAATCTTCTCTACCTTCTGCTATCATCCTCTCCTTCCAAGCCTCCATTTCCAAGTTGTAGTTTTCTCTAAGCTTTGAGGCTTCTTCTTGGTAATGCTGCAGAAGAAAAGCAGAAAAATATTTATCTATCTGCAACTTTCTATGTCACAATGCCTAACTTTCAAACTACTATGAAGTCATTGGTATCTTTTGTTTCTCATCTTTACTCCCTGTCTTCCATAAAGGGAACCCCCCTTCCCATGCATGGATTGGGGCTATTGAATATACCCATGATATTCCCCAGGCCCATAGCCAGGATTGTGTCATGGGGGGGTTGGTGTTATGGGGGGTTTTGGAGCACGAAATAAGGGAAAAGTCTAAGCACAGGGGAAAAAAACGGCAATTTTAGGTGTTATTTCCATTGCAAGGTTGGGTCATGGAGGGTTTACCCCCCTCACCACCACCCCGGGCTGGGCTACGGCACTGATATTCTCCATCTATTAAGGTGGATAAATTGGAGGACTTGGAACCATATATCTGGAACAAAACTTGAACCATGTTTTAAATTGTAAATTACCTTACTGTTTTATCTACTTGGGACTCTATATACCTATACAACAAATTTGTGTTGGTGTGTCATTAAACCCCATCTAACTGGCTGACAAGCTAAAGAGAAAATGAGACATGATAATATCAGCGGCTGAAATCACAAAGACTTCTCACATACAAAAATTTTCATAAGTCTGCCTCTAGGCAAGTATCTTTCTAAGTTGGTATTCACAAGAGCATAAATTTGTAAACATTTTGTGTAACTTAACCTAAGCTCCAGAGGTGTTGTGAGTATATAGAGAAGTTGCAACACATACAAAGGGTGGCCTGTACCAAGAGACTGCTGCACCATGTGCTCTACCACAGGGAGAGCACAGTGAGTGTCATTCTAAAGATTATTAAGACGACATGATTGGCTTAAAATGTGACAGCACCTTCTTCAAATAGCAATTACAAAGGACTATGGGATAGAGTTTTGGAAAGTATTGTTCCTGCTGATGGCATTTCAGCTAAGCTAAAAACAACATATGCTACAATGCTATCTCACAATGCTTTGTAACTGCTATTTGAAATATGTCTTAACTTTATCCACAACATTCGAAGCCTCACACAGGAAATTCAGGAAGCTTCAACAGTTTTGGGCCATGCTTACCAATTTCTCCTCTTCGGGAAGACTTTTCCATTCTTCCGATATGGCTGACATGAGCTCCTTTAAAAAAATAAAACAAAAATCGATAAAGTATTAAAATTTAGCAAATATGGAGTTTTTCATTATTGTAGCATACCTTACCTTGTTCATGATTTTGCTTTTAATTCTTAGCAATCAAAGAAAATGTTTTTAAAGCAAAAGCAATGCTCCATAATGTTTTTTCATATTGGCAGTGCTCCATAATGTTCCCATTAAGTATACATGCAAGGCATTCGATCTTTCCAGTTGAGATCTGGGATGACCTTTGCCACAGAGAACTAGGACTCTGCTCACTATATCAAATCCACATACTTCGTGTGAAACTTTGCAGTATCCAAGACTCCAACCATGAGAAATTGTGTGAGCTTGATATCGAGACTTTGACCCCTTGTGAACCCAAATGACATTTGACCACAACCAAAATCTATAGGGATCATTTATTCACTATGCAACATTTACATGCCATGTATCAGGACCCTACAAGTTACCTTTCTTGTAAAACTGTGCCAGTAAACTTGTCAGGCCTTAACACTGCTGACCCCAAATGACCTTGACCTTCACAAATATCAAATGGGATCATCAACTCCACACAGCCAACCCACACACCAAACATGAGCTTAGTCACATGCATCTTACTTGAGATGTTGTGTTTACAAGGCTTGGACCATTTGACCTCTTGTGATCCCAAGTAAACTTTGACCTCCACGAAAATTAATAAGGATCATCTTCTCAATATGACCAACCTACACACCAAAATATGGGCAGTCACATGTACGGTTCTTGAAATATCGTTTTTACAAGGTGCTATACAGAGCAGCTATGAACTTGTATGAACAATCCACAACAAGCCCATTCCCACTATGAGCATGTCTTTTACTGTATGTGCTGTGTGTGAAGATGCCATTGCGAATACTAAGCAGTCACAGCACAATGCACAATTCACAATTTAGTCAGTGCTATTGTAGCACCGGTGTTTGCAATGATGTACTCTGTGCACATGATTCGATGATTGTGAGCTCCCCTGGTACAGAGTTGCTAACCGTGGCTCCAATGAAGTCATCATCTTGAGATGCGCTCATGTACGTTTTTTTCGCTTTCGCATTTTAAATGGGCTGAGTCTGGCCTGTAATTGGTAATTCACAACATCTGATTTCCGTATTTATGGACATAAGTTAGTAGGGAAAACATTCACTTTATGTCAAGGTGTACCCAAAGAATATTTACCGAGAAACTTACTTTAGCCGTGTCATGCCCACTTTAACCCTAACCTTAACAATAGACTGTCTATTGTTTGGGCAAGAAAGGACTCTTCAAAAATCTACTGAATTTCCACCAGAGGACCTAAAATCCATTGTTTGGGTCCTCTATTTGTACTACAATACAAGTACACACCCAAACACACACACACACGTGACAACACCATTGCACAGATTCCTTGCCTGCCTTCAGCAAGAAATCAAAAAGGACCTGAAGTCATAGGTTGAAAGCAACATTTTATAGTCATAGTGAAACTGTACCAATGCATTCTGGCTTGTCACCAAGCCTTTAGCTAGTGTTACATCTTGGCTCATCAAAACACAATGCTGAATACAAAATACACCGTGGGACAGTTTTAGGTAATAAAATGTGACTGTAATAATGACAGTTTAAGAGGCACAGTACAAGTCACATGCACTAGACTATACCAGTGCTATTAAAATTGCTCAAGGTTTGATATTTGCATGTGGTATGTTATAAAAGGAATTGCCTTCCAGGGGGCCAACCCCCCTCTCCCACCCCTCTGGATTAGGGATTTTACATCAAACTCTGGTGCAGAGTGTAAGTTTGTCATCATCACTGACTAAGACTCCAAAATCCAAGTCCTGGCTAAAAGCCTGCTTGTATAAGAGCACCAAAACATGGAAATGACGAAAGCAAATCTGACTGCTGAATGTTCACATGGTGGAAACTGTGGGAAGGAAGAACAATGTGTTTTCTCTTCCTTTAAAATGTGAGTGGTGGACCTGAATTACTGTGCAAAAGAATTGCTGAAGGGCAAAGGGCAAAACAATACACTGAATTTATTCTAAAAGAGTCTGTCTGATGACAGAAGAATGGAAACATTTAAAACAACACAAACCTTTGCATTATGTACCCCTGTCAACCTTTCTGACATGAATATGGCATATGCATTAGCAGGCTGTTTGGGTCTTTCCAACTTCTTCATCTCCTGTGTAAAAATAAAGCAAAGCTTTGTGATTAAATGCGCTCCTCAATAGACCTATTTCCAAATAGCAATTACAAAGAACTGTTGGATAGAGTTTTGGTGTTTGTCATTTTCGTCAATGGCATTTTACTGTGGTGAAAATTGACGCACACCCAAAACTCTATCCCAAAATTCATTGTTAATTGCTATTTGGAAATACGTCTATGGCACATTTAAGTTTCTTACCTGTCCTAAAAGTGCTACACAAAAACTACTGCAAAGTTGTAAAGAACAGAGTTACTGTACAACCTGTAGTCATAGCAACTACTTAAAATATTCTGTGGTACTTAATCACATGATTAAAAATTTGAGGGGAAGAGATTTGGGGAGGGGAACAAAGTAACTGTTTATACCATGGTAAAGAAAGGGCAGGGGGTTGGGCAACACATGCAGCCAAGCAATACTTTGTTGAGATGACGATTTTGTGAATTAAGATTTCCATTGCTTGAAAGTACTCAAAATTAAAGGTTTTAAATTGATAGCAAGTTGTTCGTTAAGTGAGGTCCAATCCTTTTCATCAAAAAGGTTGACCACCCCTTGGGTAGGGTATTAATCTACTGAGGGCAGTAAATAAAGAGGTGGCAACAGATAGAGGTTCAGTTAGTTAGTTGGATGTTAACTAGATGGCCCAGTTTCTAACCTACTGGTTCAAGTCAAGCTGGCCAGCCTTTTTTCCAGTTACGGCTCGCTAGCTTGTTTTCCCTACTCCATAGGTTCAGGACAAGATGCTTCTGATAATTTAAAGTATTGGAATATCTTTGGTCATTGAACTGATCAAAGAAAAGTTTCAAAAACACCCAACATTCATTTCATACTGAGGTGATTACACAAACAAACCAACCACACAAACGTATATACCTGCATTGTTCACATGGCATGAATACCAACCATATGGTCGTAATTTGTACATGCATTATATACTGCAATGATACTAGCAACTGTTCAGTGTGCGAATCAAGACATTAACTCCAAAGCATAATTACAACACAAGGAGGCAATCCTTAAAACTACAAGTTTTATCCCCGTTTAATTTTTCTTTCATGTTGACTTTCATTTCATTTATTTGTTGCATCACAATCTCAACATGTACCTCAACAGTGTGAAAATTATAACAATGTATGCATGCAAGAATGTACTGTATAGATGAATCTGATCAGGCTTAAATTAAGTGAGTTTAGGCAGCCATAAGTGGGTTAGTTAGTTAGATGGGGTTTAATGGCACACCAACACAAATGTGTTATAAAGTGTCACCAAGTTAGACAAAGTAACAATGTCTGGGCAAAACTACCTAAAAAGGAAAAAGTAAAAAAGATTGAATGGGTGGTCAATTTCTACTAAAAGGATTGCAAGCAGGAGTCATATCAGAATTTTTTATAAAGTTTGCTTGCTTTGAGGAAGCCAAGAATAAGGGAAGAATCTGTTTGTGCGAACAAAGTTTTTAGATCGGGCACGGTGTAATATTTTTGGCGGATGTGGGAGTATCCATAACAGTCAACGAGAATGTGACTGACGGTGACAGCACAGTCACAAGGTAAACAGTATGGTCTTTCATCCCCATGAAGTAAATAGGCATGGGTAAGGTAAGTGTGACCAATGTGGACCCTAGCTAGCACTAAATCATCCCTCCGTTTCCTAGGGATCCCATTTCCTCCAGCTCCTACTGTACCTTTTACTTGGTACAGTTTGTTTTCGGGAAAGGAACCCCACAAGTCTTGCCATTTTGATTTTATAAAGCCATTGATGTTAAGACGGTAGTCAGTGTGAGACAAGTAGATGTTGGTGACGTCCATCTGAAGGGCTTCTTCATCAAATACATCCACTCCTTCATTTTCTGGTATCCCCACGTGACTGGGGACCCTCTCAAGCACAACTGATTTTTGAAGTTCCACCAAATTACAGTAAGCTTCACAGAGAACTGTTACTGAGGGGTGCTTGAATTCATTACCCTTTAATGCTAACAGGCTTGATAATGAGTCTGTAAAAACAATGAACTGGTTACTGCTTGAGGCTTCAATCAGATCGAATGCCATCTTAGGTGCCTGAAGTTTGGCAGTAAAAATCGCTGCATCATTCGGCAGTCTGATCTTCAAGGATGAGTCAAGGCTTGACGCTGCAGCCACCACAACCCTGTTTGCGGCCTTGGAGCCGTCAGTATAGATGACATGATACTGATGATATTTTTGTCTCAGCTCATTGAAGCTGTTGCAGTACACAAGTTCATTTGTTGAGTTCTTGGGATGTTTCCTCAAACTTAGGTCAATAGCTGGTTCGCACAACTTCCAGGGAGGAGTGGCGGGAAACCTAGACTGTGCCACAAATTCAGGGTCGGTGCACACCTGTGTAAGAGCTTCCCCAATGCGAATACTAAATGGAGGAACAGCAGATGGTTTCCCCATATATATAAACGTCACTAAACCTGATGTTGAAAGTGGTCTCAAAGGTCGGGGTGTGTCTATGGCTTCTCAGTTTCCTGGCAAACTGAAGTGACAACTTCTTCCATCTTATATGGAGTGGAGGTTCATTTGCCTTGACATAGAGACTCTGCATTGGGGAGGTATGGAACGCTCCCAAACTGATCCTGAGGCCTTGATTATGTATGGGGAGTATTTTCCTGAGGTATGACTCATGTGCAGAGCTGTAAACAACACAACCATAATCAAGTTTAGACTGGCTAGAGATCTATAGAGTCGAAGCAAAACGGGGCGATCAGCTCCCCAGTCCATCTTTGAGATGACTTCCAATAGGTTTAGTGCTCCCTGGCACTTCCACCTGAGATGTTCGATGTGGGCCTTGAAGTTGAGCTTATTATCGAGAACCAGACCAAGGAACTTAGTCTGAGAAACAACTGGGATGTGAACCCCGTTCAAACTCAAGTCTGGATCGCAATGGACACCTCTTCGGTTGCAAAAGTGCATGCAAACAGTTTTGGTCTGAGAGAAATAGAAGCCATTTCGGTCAGCCCAATGCTGTATCTTGTTCAGGTAGTTTTGCATCAGCCTCTCTATAGATCTCATGTTCCGTGAGGAAAAGGTTATAGAGAAGTCATCAACAAACAAGGACTTCTCAATCCCAGGGTTCACCACACCGGCGAGGCTATTTATCTTCATGACGAAAAGGGTCACTGATAAGATGCTACAGTACCTTGAGGGACACCCATTTCCTGAAGCCATTACTGGGGTCCACCAGCCTTAAATTGTTTTCATTTATTGTCTACATGAATTTTAAACTCTTGTAATCAGTAAAATTGAAGGAATCCATATACAATTAAGTGCACATGCATCCCTGATACAGTTAAACAAGGAAATTGAAAGATTCAAAGGTGATACTAGACTCCACTTATGGCCGACTGAAATCAGACCAGGACTTGCTGTCCGGATTCGTCTTTAAGATGAATATATCATGAATGGAAACACTCCAAGCAACCATGGCGGTTTATCTAGTAGGGTGATGCCCAGGAAACATACAATAACGGACAGACACAATAAGGCAATAATGTTCCATAACAATCCTACCATCAAGCACTTCACCAATTCACCCAACAACTCTGCCCAGCCTTCAAACTCTCAGCTACCACATCCTTAAGTACAACCACTTTTACTCCCCTGACCCAGCCCCTACTCTTACAATAAGCACACCAATTATGCCACATTAACATTGATTTATAAGTTAAGAAAAAAGTTGTAAGCTATTCTTTGAAGTTGTCAGTATTGGCCTAGCTAAAGCACTGTACACCACAATTTGTCAACAGGTCAATCTTAAAGTGTGACTCAAGTCTAAAATTTCAAAAGTATATATTAATTCAAGAGCATGAAAAACGAATTCAGTCCAACTCCCATCGTCAAAGGACATTTCTGAGCTGAGATTTAAAATGTTTATTTACTCAATTTAAAATGGTACATTGTGCAACTTTTTGTGATGTCACTGTTGTACCATTCAAATTACAGCCTTTGTATTTCTTTGTTTTTTTTTTTTTTTTTTTGTGACAGCACTCTTCCTCTTATCTGTTATGTAATTAAAGCCCTCTCTGTGCAAGCAAACAGGAAGTGTTCAAGGCCATAAATACATTTTTAATTTCAAAGGGAAATAAAGGAGATAATGTGAGTTGTACATTCAAGAAAGTCACAAATAATTGTGCAATAGACTGTTTACTTACAAGTGAATGAATTTCAACATGTAATATACCAACCATTGAACAAGATAACAAATTGACAATGTTGGTTGGATGAAATTATGATTCATTTTGCAACCTCTAGAGTACATACTTTTAAAATTTTACACTTGAAGTACTGTACGTTTTACGGAAGATAATCAGAAATGTATAGAGAAAATAAACTCTTTGTTTTAGCACTCAGCAATTTTCTTTCACAACTGACTGCTTACCAGAAATCAGAAACACTGAAGAGGTCTTTGAAGTGAGGAGAAATGTTTATTATTGCATCAATTACTGTTGAAAGGGAATTTCCTTAACTTTTCCAAGTACATGCAAAATCCATGTTTAACCCTTTTGCTACAGAAGGGGTCCATTCAGCCATACTGCACTATGTATTGTAGTACGTATACACCGTACGTTGTGTACTGGTTCTGTGAAATTTTACGTTTTTTGCATGGATGCAGCCATATTTGTGCTCGCTATGCCCTGAGAGGATGCACATGTTAAACATGTCCCCTTCAATCCGATCTCATGTCCAAAACTCCATTGTATGCCATAGAACTATAATTAGCTATGCCAGAACCCAGCTGAGTGCTATGGTTTCGCAGTGAAACCATGCATATTGAGTGATGGTAAATTATGATTTCGCAGCAAAACCATGCGTAGCGTAGGGGTTAAAAATGCAAGACAAGACAGTCTCCTCTAAGTGGTGACCATTCACGTTGCAGGAACAATGCAGGAATGCAGGATCTTTGTTCATAGTTATAACTTAATATAAGAAGTTTTGCAGAATTACTCAGAGAAATTTGTGAAAACAAACTCTGAATGCCTCTTTAATAAATTTAATATTGCATCTGGTTTTAGTTTAACTGAAAACCTTTTTTTGCTAATACCTCATAATGCTGTGGTAAAGGTGACCTTTAAGGTTGAGAAACAATGTCAAAATCACAGGAATCTCAATAAACATTTCATTTTCTTGAAACTTACTGCTTTCATTTTCCTTCTTGCCCTTGATAGCTTCTTTTCTTCCTCCTCTTGCCTAAGAGTTTCTAGTTCTGTTTCTGTCAGTGAAGATTCATATTCCTCCTTTTGTCTCAGATACTCTGCCTTTAAATCTTTGGCTCGTATATCAAAAGACTGCAAATGTAAGACGAGAAAAGACAAACTCAAGTAAGATAGAGGTAGATAGATTCCACTTTATTAAGCCCAAATATGGCCAAATTTAGCTCACATATACAAAACTATAAAACAATGTAAAACATAAAGTAGGGTTGTGAACTTTTAGCAAAATAACGTTTAACCTCAAAAATATGCAATCATCTAGTGATTCATCGCTATTACCTTATCACAAAAAAAAAAATAATTTCAGTATGTAGTGATTGATACTGAATGTAATGCAGAAATAATAATAGTTGTTATCTTGCATGGTTAAATAAAATTATTCTGAAACTTTGAAGCCTGCAAGGTTCAGATATGCCCTGAATGTTCCATTTAACAAAAACCAGGGATCATCAGAGTATACAAATGGATAAAAAACTGTCAAAAACAGGTTTTTGCGATTAATCCCTTGTAGCTTTGTACTCGATGTTTATTCCACATGGGATCATTTAGCAATTAATCGCTACATGTCCACAGCCCTACATAAAAGTAAAATAAAAACCAGAATGCAAAACTGCATTGAGGTTTCGATGATACACAAACGTTCTGTTTCAAATAATCCCATCATGTACCACTATCTTCCCATTCAAATGTCATTCTAAAATGTTCAAGAAATAATTAAGATATGTTTTAATAACACAACACAACACATACTTCTCAGTTTAGGGAGCTAGACACTTTGAGTTTTCAATTCTTCCCAATGTCAAGAATTGTCACGGTAGAATACCATCAATACATTCATTTTTCTACCCATAAACAAATCATATGGTGAACTTTTTTACGATGTTCCATTGTGGAAGTTTGGGGGATCCTCTAGCAAGCAATACACACTAAAATTGAATGCGTCTAGAGGTGTGATTGGCTGAAAGTATGTAATCATTGGTGCATGGAACCAATCACAAGGTTTTAAAAAAGATTCTCTGCTGAAGTTCACCCAGTCTTCTTAGCATGTATCGAGTGTGTACTATCCTTTGTTATTAGGTAATGCAAAATATAGGAGAACAGTGCAGGTACTTGTGCAAAATACTTCCCCCAAGCAAGCTACTGTATGTTTCAGCATGCATCTGCTAAAATCTTTTTAACTTTTCACAATGTTGAGTGTTCGACAAAGGTCCTTAACATGTGAAAAGAGGAATTTTTGGAGGATTTTTGTGATTGCGGATTAGAGGGTGGAAATGGTAATTACTTTACCTAAATCTGGATACTTGGCATCTTTGTAGGGACCATCTCCAGACTTTAACCCATCCACATACCAAGTATGACATCTATTTGAGTTCCCTACCTTGAGTTATTGTGTTAACCAGATTTTCAGACTTTGAGCCCTGTGACCCCAGATGACCTTTGACCTCTGCCAAAAACAACAGGGACCATTTCCTGACTATAACACATCCACATGCCAAATATGAAATCTATCCAGGTTTCCTATTGATATATCACGTTAACCAGATTTTCAGACTATGACCCCTGCTGACCCCAGATGACCTTTCACCTCCTCCAAAAACAATAGCGACCATCTTCTGACAATAACGTGTCCACATACCAAATATGAAATCTATCCAAGTTTCCTATCTTGAGATATCGTGCTAACGAAGTTTTCAGAAATTGACTCCCGGTGACCCCAGATGACCTTTGACCTCCGTCAAAAACAATAGGGTTCTTTCTCTCAATATGGCGCATCCATGTACCAAGTTTGAAAACTGCCAGACATTCCTATCTTAAGATATCGTGCCAACAAGCAAAGTGTCACAAACACACACACACACACCATCATGATTGCATAGGTTTCTCTTATCATCGAAACCAATTAGTATTGCACAATGATTACACTCCAATCATGTAAAGAGATGGCCTTTAGCAAAAACAGGTTGGCAAATCTATTTGTTGCTGGTGCTGGAGGTCTCATGCTACCAATCCTGGCAATGATTCTGTAAATAGAAATCTCCATGTAATGGATGCTCAGCATTTTTGATCACTGAGGGCAATTTCCCTTTATGAAAGGAATAGTAGAATGAGTCCAGGCAAGGGACATGATTGTTGCAAAATAACTGGACAGCTTTCTTAATCATAGAATCAATTCTCAATTCTGGTTATTCAGGAAAAATTATTCCAAAAATTAATAAGTGCTTAAACTAATGACACAAGACCATATTTTATAGAAGATTGGGAAAAGGATTTGAAACCAGTCTTGGAAATTATTTGCTGATCAATGCAAATATTGTTTCCTATATTAGAGGAAGCTGTAAGGAAGGAGATACTGTACAGCATGCTGATATCAACCCAATGTTCATTCCTGGTGGTAATCCTGCTTTTCAAAATTCTTATCTCAATGCCTTAATAAACTGAAATCAGTTATACTTTCATAACAAGTCAACTTTTGTGGAAATAGTTGAAGGTAGCAAGCCAGTCACAACCCACAAAACAGCCAATACAAATTTTGTGCGCACACTTCTTGTATGCAGTAAGTCAATGGAAGTCTCAGTGGTTGCAAAAGTTGATTTCTTAAAGGCAGCTGGCCCAAATGTTTTGGTGTGTAGATTTTAATATAAAGTTAGCCTCCTGTGTGAGATAACAAACAATCGGTTGATTAAGGGAATCAGATGTTACAGAGAGTGGACCGAAAAGCTTCTTTCCAAGTATCCCCATCAGATCAAGTTTTGGAACTAGTTTTCCTCATATTGCATACAGTTAGTGAGAACTGCACTATTCCGGCCATGCATTATTTCAAAAGTTAAAGGGTTTTTTAACAGAATCCCCATGAAAACTTCATTTGTCTTTTCAAAGTTTGCAAGTTGTCTTTCTGTAAGAACTATCAATAAAAAACCAGTGTTTTTTTTTTTCATCTCATTTACTTCAAGATAAGTCTGCCATGATTTGAAAGCATTATGATAGCCCAAAAAGCAAGGTAATTAATTATTCCTTCCATACAATTGTGACAGAAATTATAAGTTGATTTTCACCTTCAAACAAAATGACACAAACAGCAAAAGTCTCCTTTGATTCCTAGTATGCAACATAAAGAGTAAAGCCCAATTCTCTCACTCCAAACAGTATCAATTCTCCTAACCTTCTTACTTAAGCCCCTCCCATAATTGTCTGAAATTCACCTCAGTCCAGACACAATCTCAGTTTATATTGCTTCAAGGTGTGCATAGAAAAGCTCAATGTGTATTTAATTAAAACACTCTCAGTACAGTTCATACTGTGTAATATAAGCTTTGGTACTCAGCATTGTTTGAATTAGCAGTTAATTGAAAAGCTGAGCCAATGGAAAGTTTCTGTTACCGCTGCAAGAAGTGTAGTTTGGGATGAGAGGATTGCCTGGATTGGCCCTTTAAACAATGATGGACAGTGCAATAGTAAGGGATATTAGCACAAGCTAATGTACAGTTTAGGGCTGTGAACATGCAGCGATTAATCGCTAAACGTTCGCATGTGAATTAAACATTTAGTAGCTACAAGCTACAAGCTACAAGCGATTAATCGCAAAACCTGATGTTACAGTTTTTTATCCATTTGTATACTCTGATGATCCCTGGTTTTTGTTGAATGGAACATCCTGGGCATATTTGAACCTTGTAGGCTTCAAAGTTTCACAATAATTTGATTCTACCATGCAAGACAACAACTATTATTGTTTCTGCATTACATTCAGTATCAATCACTTCATACTGAATTTTTTTTTGTAATGAGGTAATCGCGATTAATCGCTAAACGATCGCAAATATTTGAGGTTAAACGTTTAGTTAATTTACTAAACGTTCACAGCCCTAGTACAGTTTGAAGTTTAATGCAAGCAAAAGTGCACTGAGCTATTGCATGAAGTCCCCAAGTGCATTATCTTGTTGTATTGCACAGCTCCAGAGTTGTTTAACATTGTAATTAACAATGACATTATTAAGTTTCTAGGTTATTTTAAAGGTTTCTATAATTGTAAAGTTGTTATTAAGTTTTGAATGAATCCATGAAAGTGTGTGAGAGGAGAGGCATTTTGAGCAATTATTAACAGACTGACAGATAGAAAGGCACCCTGTGACCACATTAGCTCACACCAGCTTTGCTGGTATGAGTTAGCTGGAGTTTTACGGCCCAGTTTCCAACCTATTGGTTCAAGTCAAGCCGGCCACGGTCTTTTTTCCAGTTGTGGCTCACTGGTTTGTGTATTCCCTACTCCATTGCTGGTATTGAGTGAAAAAAAAATATGCAAGGGAAATAAAATTTCCTTTGTAAATAACTATTTTGAACAAGCACAACAGCAAGTAAATGGAGTAGCCTAATACAACTACATTTGTTCATTCATGAGGGACGAATAGAAGTTGAGGATTATCACTAAGTACAGTATGAATGAATGGAGCTACGTCAATGCTGTTCCTGAGGGTCAATGTTTCCAAATCTTGGGAACATTCGCACTTCTAGGAACATAAAACCCTGGGAATAACAAACCTTGTAATCATTGCCAAATCATATTAATTCCATTAGGGGTGATGTTCCACTTAACGTTCCTGAGGTTCAATGTTCCTAAGGTTCATTGTTCCCCATTTTCATATACAGAATGAACATTAACTAACCCAGTTTCTTACCTGTTTTTCGTGATCTGGTAATCTCTTCCAAGCTTCACCAAGGTGCTTGCCAACTTCCGTAAAAGATAAATCTAATGTAAACATGAAAATAAATGTTTAGCTCAGTTGCTAAGATTTCACTGAAACAAAACACTGATAGATAAAAATTTGATTAAGGTACCCACTACCCAGGGCTAGCATATTTTAGGACAGCTACATAATTTGAGAGAGTCGAGCTAAAAAGTTAAGGTTCTTGATTGGTTGATATGTACAGTAGCTTCAGACAGGAGGTCTGAAGTTTCATTCCTGGCCAGGTCATACCAAAGGCTTTAAAAAACAATGCTTGGTCCTCAGCATTAGCAATGGATTAGGGAAAGCAAGCCAGTGAGCCACAACTGGAAAAAAGGCTGTGAACAGCCCAACTTAACCCAATTGGTTAGAAACTGAGCCATGAAACCATAACTCAGTGGCAATGCCTACCAACAAGAAGTTATAGCTATTGACCTACAGTAAACTACTGACTCACATAAAGGTGTTACATCATAATTTTTTGCTTCATGTTCACTTTCAGAAGAAAAAAAATTGCTTGTAACTTTCTGCGAGTAGACTATGTGTAAGTACCAAAAGTAAAGGTGCAATACCAAATTTTTAACCAGAATTTAAAAAGAGCCTAGCTAGTCTCATCCTAACCTGTAATAATTCTCCTTCCTTAAAGGGCCAAACCTCTCACCCCAAACTACAATTTTGGTACAGGGGGTACCAAAATTCTCTATTGGCTCAGCCTTTGATTGACAGATAACTCACACAATGCAGAGTACCAAAGCTTACACTACACAGCATGAACAGTACTGAGAGTGTTTTGATTATACAAATTGAGTTTTACTATATTCACCTTGAAGCATTAAACTAAGATTGTATCTGGATGAGGATGAATTTCAGACAATTGTGGGAGGGGCTTAAGTATGAAGGTTAGGAGAATTGGTACTGTTTGAGTTGAGAGAACTGGTCCTTCAATTAATTTAAGATCCTCCTCCAATTTTAATCAAATCATAAAAAAAATCCAGGCAGAGTTACAGTCGCCTGGAGTAAGTAAAAATTGCTTCTGAGTTAGGTACCTTATATGAGCTTTAAAATGACTGGAAACACAGCTGACTGTGAGTAGTTGTTGAGTGATGACTTACAAGGTGGAACTGTAGGCCTATTGATTGAATAAATGCGGGTCAAAGTGCAGATATCAAATAACTTTGGAAAGTTCTCTAGGGTTATATGCTCAAAAAAGTTTGCGTACAGTTGCAATCAACGATTGTCACTTGGTATAGAGGAAAGGGGAAATACCCTTAAAAAAGGTCAATCCCCTTTCAAAAGTTTTTTTATGATAAAAAAAAAAGAAATAGGCCAGCAAATCTTGAAGTGGGGCAAGGATAATCACCAAAGTGGCCAAATATGTTTAGAAATATACAGTAACAGCTACAAAAGGAGGCCCAAAACACCTGCAGCAGAAAAACGGGGGGGAGGAAATTTTGAGGGGAGTGCTAATAACCAAAGCGGCCCAACATGTTAAACAATAAAATACCAATGTACCTGTAAGGCAGCCCAAAACACCTTCGGCAAAAAAGTGGAGGGGGACAGGTTTAATTAACTCCCTATGATAAAGGTAGCATGCAGTATACGCAAGTATTGTACCTGGATTCTCTGCAATGATCTGTGGTCTCATCTCTTGACAAAACAAAATATAACTCCCTGGAGGTCTCTTGGGTTTAGAATCCACAGAAGAACATCTGTATTCTGTTTGGTTATAACTAAGTGAACAACTTTTGCCAGGAATCCGATGTAGAAGCAAGCTGAAATGATAAAGTATTAATTGAGCACTTACTTATATAATGCAGTTCCAGTAATAATTTGAAACAACTGAATTAAAAATTAAATTTGGTGGGTTCCAGTAATAATTTGAAATACGTGCCCAGAAGTCTGAGTAGCACCTCAGTGGCTGCAGTCCTTAGGCTGCTGCCCCTCAGAGCCTGCTGGGAATAGCTGAAAATTCAATGAGCCCAAAACTTGATGGCCTCAATATTCATGAGCACTCCCCACAATTGTTCTCCTGCTGAGGTAGGGGGTGCTCAATGACTCAGAATCTTTGGGACACTGTGTTGACCACAAAATTGTTCACACCAAACAAAAAAAAGGCTTATTACATCCGTTAAAGCTTGTACATTAGCTGGAAGTCTTGATCATGGGCAGGATCTTACAAAAAAATACAACTTTTGATCAAAGAGTTGGCATAAAAGCTGACAAATAATCTTGGGTTGAAAAATATCAAATTGGCTTTTCTCATGGCTGTGTGCTAGGTTTTTAGTAATTACAGTAGTCCCTTCACTGTGTGTATGCTTACATGCACTCCATGTACTGTTTTGTGATGGTAGCAGTGTTTCTCTTTTACATAAATATTTAATAGCCTTGCTTCAACCAATCCACATACATTAATGTATTAATGAAGTGTGCATTGAAATCTGAAAGGGTTTTGGTTCCAATGACTGCGGACATTCGTTTTCTTAGCAACGAGCTTAATGAAAAGACTTTGTCCGCTCCGTGGACTAGCTGATAAGTGACATCATTTTTAATGACTCACAACTGAAAAGAGCATACATCAAACTAGGAAGTCTGCACTCTGCAGCTTAGATTTAAACAGAAAAAAAAGTACAGAGGGTTGGCATTATGTGGCTCAATCCACAAGCTAGGGGTCCAATAGTGTGACATGAGGTCAAAATTTGACCAGAATGCAAAAATGCATACAGGTTTCAATGATACACATGTTCTAATCCAAATAATGCATTATGCCACATTTATTGTAACCCCTGGTAACCTATAATGACCTTCGACTCCACCACGAACTAACTAGTTTTTCTTTTCCCCATAACACTTCTACATTCAAAAAGCCAAATCAATCCAAATTTCATATGGTGCCTTAAGATATTCTGCAAACAAGGTTTTCAGAGTTTGATTCCAGGTGACACAAGGTGACCATTGACCTCCACCAAAAAAAACGGGGACTTTCAACCCACCATAACACATCCACATCCTAATTAAAATCTATCCAAGTTTCCTACCTTGAGAGATGCTATTGGCAAGGTTTTCAGAGTTTGACTTCTGGTGATCCCAGATGACCATTGACTTCCACAAAAAAAAAAAAAAAAAAACATACAGATCATCTTCTCACCATAGTGCATCCACATACTATTAAAAATTTTACGAAATCCATCCAAATTTTGTACCTCAAGTATCTTCATATTAACAAGGTTTTCAGAGTTTGACCTCTGATGACCACAGATGAACTTCAACCTCCACCCAGGACTACAGATGCCATCTACCTACCATCACACATCCACATACCAAATTTTAACTCTATTCTAGTTTTCTGTCTTGAAATACAAAACTGAACTGATTTTGGGGTTTGACCTTGGATGAACCCTGGTGAACTTTGACCTCTACTAAAATCCATAGGATTTCTCATCCCATTATACTGCATCAACATATCAAGTTTGAAATAAATCAAAGCTTCCTTCCTTGCTCAAGTATCACGAAAACAAGGTTTACAGAGTTTGACCTCCAATAACCCCAGATGATCTTTGACCTCTACCAAAATCTATAGGATGCTTCCTCTCATCATAATGCATCATACAAACATTGAAAATAATCCAAGCTTCCTACCTTGGGATACAGTGTACACAACATTTTCAGCATTTCACCTCCTGTGACCCCAGATGACCTTTCACCTCTAGAAAAACAGATAGGGCTCTTCCTTACATCATAATGCATCAACAGGTCAAGTTTGAATTAATCCAAGTCTGCTACCTTGAGGTATTGTGTGAACAAGTTTTTGGGGGCTTGACCCCTGTGACCTAAAATGACCTTTGACCTCCATCAAAATTGATGGGTAGCTTTGTCCAATCATACTGCTTGAAGTTTGAAATCAATATAAGCTTGCTACCTTGAGATACTGTGTGAACAAAGTTCCCCTGTTAGCCTAAATGACCTTGACCTCTACCAAAATTGATAATTACCTTTGTACAATCATAATGTACCAAATTTGAAATCAATCCAAGCTTCCTATATCTTGAGATATCATGTAAACAAGGTTTCTGGGGTTTGACCCCTAGTGACCCCAGATGACCATTCCTCTCTACCAAAATCAATAGGGTTCTTTGTCCTGCCATAATGCATCAACCATCAAGTTTGAAATCAATCCAAGCTTTCAACCTTGAGATATCGATCAAACAAGGTTTACGGTGTTTGACCCCCTGTGACCCCAGATGACTTTTGACAATCATCAAAATCAATAGGATTCTTCTTCTTATTATGGGGCATATGCATACCAAGTTTGAGAAATGTCAGATCTTCCCTTCTTAAGATATTGTGTAAAGAAGCAGTGTCACAAACACACACATACATAGGTTTCTCTTTTCACTGAAACCAAAAATCATTTTATCTGATTGAAATTTTCTCTCATGATAAAGAGTACTAACAGCAGTTATCAAACTCTAAAATATTTTTACATCAAGCATTATGTATGCATGAGGAGACTCATTTAAACATAAACTTGGCAAGTAAATTGACCAACATTTCAGGGATACCAAAGCAGTCTTTAATCTTAGAACTCCCAAAAGAATGATGAAAATCTGAAATGGTTGCAAATTCTTATTTGAATGACATATTTAGTACCCACTGTGACAAGAACATTGTAAAAGTTTGAAAAAATCTCCAAATATGAAAAGAGTCAGTTTCATTTTTTTTTCAATTTTCATATGTCAAAATGTCTGCACATTTACATATTTTTATACAATATTGACTGATTTCAACCAAGTAATGATGTTTTACTATTCAAATTTTTCTCTCTGACACTCTAAGATTGTTAGACTTGACATTTGAAAATGAAGGTATTGTCCTTCATAGGCATACATAAGCGCCTCAGAAAACCTTTGGTTCTGGAGTGCGCTATATTAAGTATTATTTACATTACATTGTATTACATAATATCAGCAAGATAAGATATTTCACTCCATTATGTCTGTTGTGTGTCACAGGGACACCAATATTTGGTAGATTCAAAGTGCCAGCTTAAATTTTATAAGTTAAATGGAGCTGGAAATTTTTGAGCGCAACACAAACAACTGTTCCCAGTTATAAAATACAGTACAATAAAAAGACAAATTTTCATCAATTTTTTGTTTGTTCATGACCAACATAGCTTTGACAGGATGGGGGACACCAAAGAAATCAAATGTTCATTTACAGGATACATGATTCTCAAACCATGGGATTAACTTTTCTGGTAACATCCCGGGAACTTCATGTAACTTTGTTCACCAAAAAATTGATTCATTTGTGTGATTAGTGAAGCATCAAAGTTAACCGACATAAATTCACAAAGAGGGACACCAAAATTCTGCCATATTGAATTATGCTTGGAAAAACTTCGGTTTTGAGTTTTCTTTCCAGATGAGCTACTATGTAAAAGAGTTTGACTTATTCTTATTTTAAGAAAACTATGGCCACCTAAGAATGATCATATTTTTTCAAATGTTGAAATATACATAAGAAGACCAACATAACTAGGGGGACACCAAAAAGTTATGTCCGCCAGGTTGTTTTCAATTGTCTGGTTTCAAAAATTGGGTAGAGTGCTAATGCTGGTATTTTTAAAAATTTTGACTTTTGGTGATGTCCTTACCATGATATATGAGCAAAGTAGAGGGTTGTAGTGGGTGGTGATTTCTCCAATTGGATTGATGTTATATCTGATGTTCCCCAAGGTGGGTTCCCTTGCTACTGTATTTCTTGTTTACATTAATGATTAGACTTGGCCAAGTCTCTCGTGGGTGTTCCCCGGGGAGCTGACAGCACCAACTCTACACAAATCCAGTGCTTCAGCACAGTACAGCATACCGTATTTGCCTTTTTTCTAATACGCCCTCTATCGGTCTGTAAAGGTATCGCTTCTCAACGAGAGACTTGGGACAATTGGTTTCTATGACGTCATAATTTTTATGTTATACCTTTACTTTATTCATCCCTCATTAAGATGAATAATATGTAGTAGTTTCTCAATATCTAGTCCAATCAAAGTTGGCAGTCTGTAAATCGTGATATGAATAAACATATTTATTAGGTCACATGACCTTGGCCTTGTCATTCATATCTGTGAGCCAGTAGTGCTAGCAGTCGACAAATGTAGAGCCCTTACCGTACCGATGAAACGACTATTTTCTTTGCAATAACATCTGAAATTATTCCCAAAGACATTCGCAGGGGTTTAGAAAGAGTCATTATTAATGTATGGGACACCAAGAAGACGTCGGAGTTTGATTACCGGCAGGATTTAAGAAGTAAATTTATCGATCGACCACCTTTAGCGGTTGAGTTACACGAAGCGCAGAGAAGGCAATGACGCTTACAGTATAAGTATATACTACGAGATCTAACAATAACGTTACTTCGTAAACACTGCATAGACAATGTGTGAGTTAAAATATTCTATCAAGTGGGCTGTTGATGTGTGTAACGTTAGTGCTCTACAATAACAATGAAGTTTTACCGTGTTGGACATATGCAAGTGTAGCAGAGGAATTTCACAACTTTATAACTTATGATTAATGAATTTGATGAGGCACTGTTCGGCATAGAGGACGGCAAGGGGAACTACTGGGAGTCTGCAAATTGAAGAAGACACATCCGGTATGCTGGTATAATTGAGGTAAACTAATGCACTTTAGCTACTTACCAATTGCAACCTCGACCCCAGCCTAGTCTCCTAAACTCAGGGGTGGGATTTGACTGGGGACGGATTTCACGGTCATTCTGTCCCCACCCGGCCGAGACTTGAGTGTGCTAGGATTTCACTCCATCAGTCTGGATCCGAAGGCCGGGGTAATCTGGCAGGTCTTTTTCTGGTGATATGCATAGTGCCTAGCTGACAGTGGGGACTTGGCAGGGGGTTTACCCTTGATCAGTGTATACCCAACCCAGCTTGGATATGGCCAGGATCTGTCATGATATTGCAAGATTATTGCAGCCAGGCCCTTTTAATCGACAGCTATAGGCACCACAACATACAGGACTTGGGGCATTGGTAGCTGCATTACATAGGTCAAAATCAATTGTCCCAGACCCATGAATAAGGTAAAAGGCATTTTCTACTTGGCCTTGCATAATTCAGGTTGCCCAAATTCTACCCAGGGGTTTCATTATTGCAATTCTTCAAACTTGCTTACAACTTTGTTCAGGCTTTTACTTAGTCAGAGAGTTGCATGCATACATTTTAGAGGAACCCTGCAGAAGGGACTACTTTTGCTTCCTAACAAAATAATTGCTTTATACAAGTTAGGTGTAACACTGTGCTACTGTACAAGGGATTGTCAATCCTGTAGAAAACCAGGAAATTAAAGGGACAATCCTCTCACCCCAAACTACACTTCTAGTATAGGGTAACAGAAACTCTCAATTGGCTCAGCTTTTTGATTGACTCCTAATTCAAACAATGCAGAGTACCAAAACTTATATTACACAGCACGAACCGTTCTGATAGTGTTTTGATTATACACATCGAGCTTTCTTTTCCCCCTGAAGCAATAAAATGAGATTGCGTCTGGATGAGGGTGAATTTTAGACAATTGTGGGAGGGGCTTAATTAAGAAGGTTACAGTAAAAGAATTGGTACTGTTCGGGATGAGAAAATTGGGCCGTTAATTACCCAGGCACTGAAAGATCACTTGACAAGTTTAATGAAATGTACAACTGCTAATTTTTAGCCCTAGCATAATTTACGATAAATGAGCATTCATATGTAGACCTACTGCCTATATTTTGTAACTTCAGGAACAGCTACAGTAGAGTAAATTGCACTGGTTGTGTTTGTTATGAATGTGAATATCTACACAAAGAATATGGTACAACTTGAAGACTATATAAGATTTTGATACCATAAATTCGAGGTAGCCCAGGCCAAATGTGTGTTATTTTCTTGTACTAATCTGAGAAAAAAAATTAGGTCATCAGACGTGCTAGCCCGCTAGTGCTGTAGCACTGCATGTTTCATCGTGCAGTGTTTCCATCAAGTCTCCTTGGTGGAATATTTGCTTCAAGTGTGAATGGTATGAACATTTTAAAGTGTACTTAATTCTCCTTCATTTTTTTTTTACACAGAACTTGAGCCACAATCGGAGTAAGTGGGACTGTACATACTGCAAAGCCACCATCTTTGGCAGAGTCAGCAGGCAACCAGGCTATGCAGTACATTAAACATTTAACACCAAGCTTAGCACGGTACATGGAGTATATTAGGCATGGAATGTATAGTGTATGTGTTGAAAACCTACAGTATCTTGACTCCAATTTTACATGGAATCTTTGGCCTGGAAAATATTTCATTGCAATTTTTGAAAAGAGAGATAGACTGCACTTGACAATCATCTGATACCAGTACCAGTACAACCAGTTGGTGCAACTGTGGTGTTTAATTAGAGAACAGTCTGAAATTATCATTGACTGTCATGATTGGTATAGGCACATGCCCTCCAAAGCAATAACTGGTACATATAGAGTTACATTTTAAACAGGGACCTACCAATTAAACATTAAAGAAAATATTTTTCAACTGCTGTAGTAGAAAAACAAGGACTACTGTAGCTGTTCACAGAAGAGATGCTTTCAACAATCAGTATGATTTAGTTAATAGCATGTGCAGGAATTTTGTTGATTTTTTTTATTTTGCTTAATAAAGTAAGCTGCTTCCATGGGTACAATGAGTACAAATTCTTTATTAATAGAGGTGGTGTGATGTAATGCATGATGATTTCAACAACTGTAGAAGTCTTATAGTAGTATACAGCTTCCTGAGATTGAGAAATTGAGAAATGTTTCCAGTTTTACTGAGCTTATTGAGACCTGCACTGTTTACATACAACTGTGGTATGATGATAGCAACTCACTGGTTTTAGGAGCATTTTTGTGGAGGGTTGGGGGAGAAAGTATAGGGGGAGCTAAGTGCAAATTGTGGGATATTTTCTCAGCACCCTTGTATGATGTATACACAGCATGTCCTTACCATTACTAGCCTCTGCAATATTTTTGTGTACTTGGATTTTTGTGTGTTTGTGGGTAGGGTGATGTGACAAGTGGAGAGACACTTTGTACATTACCATCTGTAACTGAGCATCATTCTGACATGCGTCTGGGTGATCACTTTGGATTAGCAATAATGCCATCATCACAGGTAAGTTAATTGGAGGATTACAACTACTGTAATGCATAGCACATGCAGCCTTGTTACAAATCATTGCAGGTAAGTACCTGTAGAACTTGCATTACTACAGTCTAGTTCTACATTCCATAACCTCTTGAGACAGTGTAAACTCAGCCAAAGCCTTACAAGTGGCAGGCTTATGCAAATGGTTTCAGGGACAACTTAGTTTTTTAAGGGGTGAGGTGGTGGGGGGTGGGTAGAGACCTAGGTCTCCATAAAACTGCAACCAGACAGGCCATGCAGATAGAGTGTTTAATTTAAGTAATGTAAGGTTACAGGTGGGATTTAAAATTATGAATTGCTTCTCTGAGACAAGATATTTTTGTCCTTCATGGTCCTGGGAAGGTAAAGGCCTACCTTCAGGCCTCGATTTTCAGAAAAATTTGTGGTTGTCCTTGGGCAACCATACCATATTTTTAATTGTCCGAAAGAAAATTTGGCTGTCCAAAACATTTTGCGTCCAAAACACTTTTTGACCAATAACAGCACAAAACAGTAATTGCGTTTATGTATAAATGGTCTGGAAGAATGAAATGATAAAATTTTTGCAAGACAAAGGCACTTGAAGTGTGGAACTATGATGGAAAATTTTGCAACGAGTTGATCAGTCAGCATGTACAACATACTTCTTCATTCAGATAAAAGCAAGCTGTTGGAATATAATTCTTCCAACTTTTGCTTGTCCCTATGGAACTTTAGTTGTCCCGGACAATCGCACAACCAAGAAAATCGAGCCGTCCCTCCCACATGATACATAATCTGAGAGATTTGCAAAATACCCATGTTAATCTCTCTCTTTCTCTCTGAGCTTGGATCACTGTTTCAGTAGGCTATGCATGTCTTGTCTTATGCTACTTATCATTGTTGGAGACTGGCAGCAATCAGTAGAAGGAGGAATAAAAATTATCAGATTCAAATTAAACACATGTTTATATTGAATTAAGTGTCATACCTAGTTAGTGCTGCTGGCTGTATGAAAGAATCACTGTGGTCAATACTCTACAAGATGGCTGGCTATTTCTACCTTATCACATATGGTATATTGTTCCCATGTCTCTTAAATCCCACTTTCATATATTCCATCTCGTTTTGGTCCCCTGTCTCAAAAGTCCCATGTCTCACTCACTGCTCCCCAACCAATCAACTCATTGGGATTATAGGGTTTGGGTTAGAGATATGGTTATTGGGCATGCACTTAAAAATATGAGGGGAACAATGCCACGGGGAACCAATTCATATTACAGGTATAACAAAACTATATTAGATTAACAAGGCCACCATGTGGGTAGCTCACAGGTAGGGATATTAATTGGGCAGCTGACCCATATTCTCCCCACATATCAGTTGTTTGCCCCAGAGCTCTCTCATAGCAGTGAAGTGGGCTATCATAAAAAGGCCACTTATTAATCCCAGTTGAAATTGGCCCACATGAAAAGAGTTAACACCCATTGGTGCAGCTGCAGAGGAGCCAACCCAGGCATGCATTATTTGTCCCCCTTCCCAAGATTTTGGCCTGTGTCCCTCCCCAACTTAGGTCAGTTAAGAATTGAGTAGACAGAAAAAAATTAATAATATACCTCTCCAGATCTTATTTTTCATACTGAGAAATATCCTTGCAAGGTTTTGGGTTTTCGCCCCCTGAACATGCCTACCACCAGCCTGAATGGGAATGAATGCTTTGGGATCTGTATTCTGTTTGGAGCTGCGTCCAAAATTTTTGCCCCGAACATTATCCTGTGCCGTTTATTTTTCCCCACCCCATCCAGTTTTGACAGTCTAGCACCACCGCTGCCAGTGCATGGCATAGCCCCCGGGGGTGGGGGGGTCAGAACCGTGCAATGCAAAAAACACCCAAAATAGCGGTTTTTTTCTCCCTATTCTTCCCTCATTCAGTGCCCCATGACACCCACCCCCTCCCCCGATGACACAATCCTGGCTATGCGCCTGACTGCTACTACAGTAGTATCAAGGATGGGGGACCATTGACGGGGAAGTAAAGAGATGAGACTAAAGACATATCCCCTTAGGTTTGACAGCAAAATTGTCCTTCATCCATCAAATAACGGCATATTCTTCTCCCACCCATTTGACTTATCTGTCTGTAATCTCAGTAGAGTACTTTTTTGGATTCAGACGGTTTCGTTCGTTGCAATACTGTTCATTTTTTGTGGGCTACAATCTGACAATAACAGTTCAATGATTAGTGTGTGTAATCAATTCGCATAATTGCTTCAAGTACTAATTCAATGTGTTACGTCGCTGTAAACTCCGATTTCGTGCCCGTAGGATAGATCGAATTGTCACATACATTGTATCACTTATTTTACATCATGGGAATTTATTCCACTATGGTACGGGCTCAAAAACATTACGTTTTCTGCTACGCCTCAATGGAAGACGATACTACTTTTCAAGGTTATAAAGAGCGATCGTATTTTCGTTTTACCACGAGAGATATCAATTTCATTACACCTTATACGCTTAAATATTTAAGAAAGGATAATTTGAGATATATTTAAATATTTAATTATTATGGGTATGACCAGGGTCTTTAATATTATTCACTCACGTTTCTATACAAACCTTCAATTGGGCGATACTAAAGTATATGTTTGAGAATGCTGATTGGTTGGTAATGCTGATACAGTTTAAAGATGAATAATAAATAGCCTTATTAGTATGACGTCATAGAAACCAATTGTCCCAAGTCTCTCGTTGAGAAACGATAGAATTAATAGACCGATAGAGGGCGTATTAGATAAAAGGAAAATACGATATTCTGTGCTATGCTGCAGTAGGGGGATTTTGAAGAGAAAGTTGTCAACTCCCCGCGGAACACTCACGAGAGACTTGGCCAAGTCTAATTAATGATCTGCCCACCAAACTTCTTCTGAAGTCAGACTTTTTGCTGATGATTGTGTGGTTTATAGGCAAAAAAGGAATACCTCTGACCAGGTTAAACTCCAAAATGATCTCCACACCCTCTTCAGGTGGCAGAATAACTGGCAAATGCATTTTAATACGAAGAAATGCTTTTTGATGAGGATAACTCATTTGAAGAATCCTAAACTTTATGAGTACACTTTGGGTAATGATATTTTGGCATCCACTAAGGCAACTGCCCCTCTTACCTTGGAGCTGATATCTTTCACACCTTTACACGAGCGGAATTTGCATGTCAACCATATCACTTCATCTGCCAATACAGTAGGTCCTTAGGTTTCATTAAAAGATATCTTTACTCTTGTCCCAAGAGTATTAATTTAAGGCTAGAACCTACATTATCTTACTCTAGTATATCCCCTAGTCGAGTACTTTTCATCTGTCTAGGACCCTTATAAGGCTTCCTTCCTAAGGCCTCCTAGATGTACCGTCACTTGTACTGTTATAGTACTCCATCATTTCAACTAGCAAGGACTGCTACAAATACAGCTTCTTCCCTTATACTGTCAGAGACTGGAACCTGCTCCCCCAGCAAATAGCAGATCTTGAGGACCCCAAGCATTTCAAGAACTCTGCAATGAGAATTCTCAGACAGGAGGATTGATTTTCCCTGCGCACAACGAACCCTACACTCTTGACTCCACCTGAAGTGTTGTGTGGTAATTTTCCTGATCCAGACTCAGAGCAAAGTAATTCAGTGTGTGATAAATACAATTTTCTGATTATTCAAATTTGTATGTTTGCATGTTGCCTCCATTTCTCCAAAATCAATTGGACACCAAAGAAAAGTACTCTGTTTTCTAAGAAACACTAAACATTGGAGAATCAGTTACGAAAGCTTAGTTGTAAAGGCATACTGTAATAAAATACCTGATGCACTGGTTTGTTGTATTCCCTGTTTTTGAAATAAAGCTTAACTTCATTATATTGGCAAAGTCAGTAGAAACCCATTGGACCCCTAGTTTATGGACTGAGCCTCATGTTGAACATGAACCAGCATGAACACTGTTGCCTGCACAGGAAATTAAATAGTAGCCTACTTCCAGTACTCTCAGTCTCTGTTGCATGTCATGTATACATGTATACATAACATTAGCCCTCGAACAGGGCTGTGTGTTCGTTACATGGCCTGCTGTAGGCTCATTCCTCTCACAACACAGCCCTTGCACGGAAAACGTTAATAATAGTACTCAGTACCTACTAGCCGCCAAGACGCTGCAGACCATCATCTCTTACGTCCCCGCATAACAAAATATTCTCACCAAACTTAACACAGATCTCTGGCACTGCAAACAATCAGATTCTTCCACAGTCATGGAAGAACTTGTCAGTGTTAACCTTAAACTAAAGCAGTATACTGCTATGTACCTACCATGCAATCAGGGTCCATACACATTCAAAATGACAAAATTCCATGACTTTTCCATAACTTTCAAGGACCTTGACTGATATTTCCAGGATCTTTAAAAACAGTCAGATCCCATATTTCCATTATCTTTTCCCTACAAAGAATGCATTTGAACATAGAGATATTAAACGAAAAGTCCATTTTCTCAAAATTCCATGACTTTTCCAGGACCTTTTGAAAAACCAAGTAGGGAGGGGGGGGGCATGTACCCCTGGCTCTAATTTAGAATCTGTGCCCCGAACTTGTGTCACAGCTGTAGGGTTAGGGGTTGCGTATGCATAATAATAGGGTTGGGGTTACATACGCATAGTAATAAGGTTAGGGTTACGTTTGCATAGTAATAAGGCTAGGGTTATGTACACATATGTATAGGGTTGGCAAGGTTGGGTAGGCCATATGCAGGTGTGCACATGCATTGGAACTGTATACGTAGGGGTTTATAAACCTATACATATACGTATCCCACAACTGTACATATACACTCTCAAGTACATACATACTTAGATTTAGGTACACCTATAAATGTATACCTATAGCTATATGTAATAGATAGCATTATTAGACAGTACTACTACTTATATTATTTTCAACCCGCAGGGCTGGAATTAAACGACGGCCACAACGGCCATGGCCGTCGTGCCCAAGGGGATGGCTGTCGTGCCCTACAAAAACAGCCACTTCTCACGGCCACGTAGGCCGTTGTGCCCGCAAGTACGTGGCCGTCGTGCCTTCCCATCTGAATGAAAAAATTTCATCAGGATTCCAATAAAATATCCTAAATACCATAACAAAAAGGATACTAAATGAACTCGATACGCAACCTGCGTGATCGAATCAGACTGCTGGAAACTTGCCCTTAGTTTCTTAAAACTCTCGTAAACTCAATCCTTTAACTTCCCGCCAAAACGGGGTGCATTGATAACCACAAACGTAAAATTTCACCCCCGCCATGGAAGTGATCGTTTGATATTTTCCGCTATAACCCTGTAGTTTTACATGGAATTAGATTAAGAATTGCTTTCAATGTGTTTTCCTTGCTTTCTCAGAGAATGCGCCGTGTAAGTTGTTGTACAAACTGTTCTGCACAAAACACATTGTACAGACAACAGACTATCGCGAGCTGCAGTGTTTCACCGTTTTCAAATCCCCAAGCTTAGCATACATATCTGTGCACGTTTTGTACACGTAGCTCCTAGAATCTTGTGAAGTTCCGTGGTTACTTTCTCGCATAAATTAAGTCATTTCTAGCATTCCTTCCGTAATGTTATTTACAGTAGGACTTAAGCAATGTTGTCATGCGACGTCACTGCAAACAAAAATAGAAATGCACGTGGTCTCATGCAGCAAAATTCTTGGCCCACGCGTGCAGTAGACTTTCGTGCATGTCCGTTTTTTCCACCAAACATGGCATCATGTTTTGCTTGGTGACATCATATGTATAGAAGCCATTTCAAAATTTAAATTGGTCCCTGCATCGTGATTGGTTCAATTGCATTGATTCTAGCCAGCCAATCACAACTCGCGCCTTCGCCTATGTGATTTAGTGTTTGAAAAAACTTGGTCTCGAGACAAGCTTCCCCGTTGAGTTCGTGTTACGACGATCGCACTTCCCAGGCTTATATAGCCGGCTATCGCAGCGGGGCGAGCCCCGTGCCAAATTCACCATGAAACGGTACCACAAATCTCTGCGTACGTGGATTTGGGGGGGATCTGACTTACGTGCATTTCAGTTGCAGATTCTTTTTAAACTTGGACAAGAACTGCTTAAAATATACGGGGATATTTATATCCGAAAGGAACCATAAGATACGTTAACCGGGAGCAATTGTTGGCTGCCCAGAACTGCTAAGATTATCATGAACTGAATGATTGATCTACATGGGGTTCGTTAAAGCAGGAGAGTAGCTACATTACATGACGCCACTACTACCCAGTGCAGTAAAAGAATGCAAATGTTCCGACATCATCCCGACATGATGATTGGGGGATGAAAAACAGAATGAGCATGATGTTGGCCTAAGAACTAAATTACAGTACTGTATTAAAGAGCATGTGACATCGACTGCAAACAAATCTACAGTACTGTATTAACCGTACGGTGACTTGTATCTCCACTTTTGAAGTGAAAATATTACGCCTACAAAAGTGATACCCCGTGAAACGAACGGAAATATTCCCAATATTTTCTATTCTGAACTGGTAATATTGCAAGCCTGCCCAATCATGTCAATTTTGGCGAGCAACGGGCGCGAAATAACGGCCAACCGGGGGTAAAAATCGTCCGGTGCCATCGCTTTATAAAAGCCATGCCGATGAACCAAAACTTTTGAAGCGGAAATTATGGTGATATAAAGCCAATGTTAACGCTATCAGTACATCAAAATTAATACGAATGTGAGTTTTAGTGCTAATATTTTGGCGTCAACTTACAGAAGTTGTGTTGACTAATTTGCCTCAAAAGTGTCACCATTTTGCGTCTAGGGACTTGCACACGTCCCAAAATTTCCAGGGGGACACCCCCTCCCCTCATACCCCTCCCCCAGGCCGGTGATCCACTCATGGACGCATTAGATGTGCGACGTTCAATTCTAAATCCAGGGAAAACCCTATTATACCGCTGTGCTGTGCAACACTCCGATGAAAAACACCCCCCCCCAAAAATGGCCTTGGTGCCCTGCCATTCAAAAATATTTGGCCTTGGTGCCCTACCTGATGGCCGTGGTGCCCTCCAAAATTAATGAATGACCAAGGCCAAATGGCCTTGCCCTCCTCCAACCTTAATTCCAGCCCTGCAACCCCTCCACCGGCAACGACGCTCGAAGCTCGTAGCGCTGGTCTTTCTTTCTTCCACAGCACTAACCATTCACCTCTTCCTACAGCACACAGTCAAAGCGCTGTTTCCCAAGTGAGGAAAAAAAGAAAAGGGTTTTTTACTTAAAAAAGGAAAAAAAAAAAAAAAACTTTACAGTTTCAAGCGCCCTCTTTTGGAAGTTGTGTAGTGAGTAAAAATTGTGTCTACTTCTGGGCACGGATTCTAAATTACAGTAGTACCACCCCCCCCCCACAGCAAAGTTGTGTCCCCCCAGGTGCTCCCCCATCCCACTGCAATCGCCCTGCTCAACATGTTGTGAGCATGCGCACTTACATTTTATCTGCTGAAATGATGAAAGGTGAGTGGCCAATTTCTTCGAACTAAAGGCAGCCTTTCACTTGCCCTCCGGCATGTCGCTACCTGGCACTGCATGCATACACCGTAACTAAGAATGTGTTAATCAGCCACGTGTGTATCCTTTGTAGAAAACTATGCTGCGGTCTCACAAATATGATCACGGTGAGTCAGGTCTGGATCTGGAAAAATACTGCACAACACTCCTGGTGGAGTCAAACGTGCAGGTCAAAATGCTTATTGCAGCTTGGGAGTACATGTGCACTCAATTGTGCTCGGGGGCTCTTCGTGTGTTAAGTTCCATCTAGCTCCCAAAGCCCACTCAATGTGACATTGAGACATGAATGCAACATGAATACTGTCAAAAGTTTACAAACTTGTCCATTTTCAAAGAGGAGTCTTCAAATTCAAATTTCAAAACTCCAATTCAAATTTTAATCAACATGTAATTCCTATACTAGAAATTGAAATGTTTGCTCATCTCAAAGAAAGACAAATGCATTGTCATAGCCACAGGAACCTTGAGCTAGTTCAAATTCAATGAAAGCCCTGAGTTATATGTTGTGCCCACTTTAAGAATTAGTCTGTGCCCTCCCCCCCTCCCCCGCCCCCCGGTGAAAAAACCCTGGCTACACCACTGGAAACAGTACATCCTATAGTATAAGTATACTTATTCCAATGTTGGGTTCTAATTACACCTGATGGTAGATTTTGTCCGTGGATGGGTACAGGTAAGGAATAAGGTTTGGGGCATTTGGCTCTAATTTAGAATCTGTGCCCACAAGTCAAGGTTATTGATGAAGGTTGGGGTTAAGTTTGTGGTTAGAATTAACCAAATTTGGGTTTGAAAAGCAATTAAGGCTATAACCTAGAATAAATATCCCAAAGCCATTGCTTATTTTGAGGGCTAGGGTTAAGTTTAGGGTGAAATTCAGCCAAAATCATCAATGAAGACTTACCTCACTTCCGCGGACTGATTCTAAATTAGTAGCGTGCATTTTTTCCACAACAAACAAAATATAGGGCTATAGACGAATTTTGTTTTCTGGAACTGTAGGTTGCCATTTGTGGGGTCCATCAGCCTAAAATCGTCTTTATTTATTGTTTACATGAATTTCAAACCTGCATATTTAGTGAAATTGGAGAATTTATGATACAAATTCATGTACAACCATCAATGATAGAGGTAAGCAAGAAAATCGAAAGATTTAAAGGTGACGGACCCCACTAATGGCCCACTGAAATCAGACCATCACTTGCTGTCCGGATTCGTGACTGACATAGCATAGCTAAATGGTCTTTCCTATCTCCTTAAGGTTAGTACTAGTTCTGCGATGCGAGTTGAATTTGGGCAAAGCCCTAGAAAGTCTAGTTAATTTACGACTAGGCTAAATCCAGAACACATTACAACAGGCAAGTCATGTATTCTCACCTTCTAGAAGCTACTCTACATTGCATGTAAAGTAAATTCGATAAAACTCTCATGTTTGCCATGGTTCACTCCTGAATGACGACAGTCGGCGAAACTCCGGAAATCACCGCGGGTAAAGAAAAAAAGAGATTCCAGATTCGCGGTAATTGTCGCTTCACATATAGTTTACGCGCGCCCTCACTCTTCGTCACAATAAAAGAGCGACGGAGGACAAAATTCAAATGCAGAAAAAATTTCGTCTTTGAGGGGCAAAAATTGCACATAAATAGCGTTCGGAAGAGACAAATTAATTGCCAAAATAATGCAAAGTTTCCTTTAAATTAAGTAAATGATAGGAAACCTGTGATGTCATCGTGGCACATTAATTTAACATTGCATCCAAGTTATTCACACTGGATGCTTAATCGGAGGAAGTCAATTGCGTAGGGTTTGATCGCCATTCCGGTCTGTCTGAGGGGGAAGGGTGTCCCAAACAACCCCTTGGAGAAATTTCGAATATTTAAGTACCCTCGGATGCAATTTGGTGCAACATTTAGCATCATTCGAAGTCATTTTTGGTCCATTGCAAAAAGTATATACCTAGCCTACGTCGGCACAGCTTAACTTGATTAAACACTAGGCCTAGGTTAGGTAGGTGAAGACGATCTAAATAATAACACGTAAACGTTAATAGATTCACGTGAAGTAGACATATATGCGTCTGCAGTGGCGGAGGGGAGCAAGCACCCACATTTCTGATTGTTTTTTAAAGTGTGAACACAATGTGGGGCGCGAAGCGCGTCGAAATGTTTGCCCTTTTTCAGCAAATAGATGAACATATGCGGCTTTCATTGCAGAGAATTTTGGATTCTGGGTTTCCTGTAAGGAAATTTGAAAAGTTGGGGATTACTGACGAATCTCCGTTCCAATGGCAAGTCTTAGAACGTGACGGCGATTAAAGAGCTACCCAAGACTTGGACGTCTACGAATTGTGTCTCTCCTACGACATTTTAAAATTCAAGCGCTTATAATGGAGAAACTTGAAATTTGATGAAAGAAAACTTGAGAAAGTAGCACCGTAGTTGCGGATGACGGTCACTTGATGATCTCAAATGTGGAAAATTTCTGATTTTGTCATTTCCAGAGCTCGGAAAAATTCCACCAAACTGATTCAAATGAGCGTTATGCATATGATGTCACAAAGCAAAAAGTAAACCCTCCTTTGGGGCAAAACAAACCAACACCGACAAATGCAGACAGCTGATTTGACAACAAATCGAACACTGGAATACACGCATAGTCTGCTACACGTGCAGGGTGAAGTTTTATAGTTCGGCCACACGTTCAGTTGTTTTGTCCCCGAGGATGACGTCAGTATTTCGTCAATGCATAAGGTCCGATCTATATATTATATGTGACGCACGTCCACGCGCATACATTCTTAACAAAGTTATTTTCGATCGAGAGTGCGTGATTGCGTGCCCGTGCAAAGTTGCACGGGTAGTGGGGTGGGAGTGGCATATTTTTCAAGTGGTGGGGAAAGCAGTAATGTTTAACACTATCTGAGGGGAAGGGTTGAAGGGTAGGGTTGAAGGGTAGCGTACGGAGAAAATTTTGACTAAAAATACCATTCTGATTGCCGGATAAAATGGCTCTTTCCAGTCTCTTTGGCCTTTTGAGTTTTAACTATGTATTCTTCATTTATAGAAAACAGATATTGAAATTTACACTTCCACTCTGACTTTTGTGAAGGAGTGGTTAGAGAATTTCGCAGGTGTATAATTCACTCAGGGATATAGACATATCACCACTAGTAAAGCTGCATACTATAAAGAAATCTTTTTCTATGGCCTTCCCGATCCTATGGCAACGGGCCGTTCGGTGAAACCAAAACTTTCACTGCTTCCCGAAGAGGTATTACGTCCACTGATTCGTCTTTCTCTGTAATTTTGTGCTTTTAATTAGGTTTTAGTAGGCTTTAGTCGAAGCAAATACTATTCCAAAAACTGTTTCGTACATGAGGTATTTAAAATGATTCCTTAAACACTTTCTTTTGTACAAGCAGGGAATAAGGTATTTGACTGGGGCGCTCCAGTCCCCTGCACACTGGCGACGCTTATGACGCACTGGCTGGTGTGCTAACTAACCCATACACTGCAGATATAGCACTAATGAATATCTTTACTATAGATTGTAATGGTTAACGGTATTCCTCACAGCCAATGGCGTGTCTTTAGAGGGGATGGGATGCCCCTTATGGACTGTATATGTGTCCTAAAAAGAGGAAGGTAATTCGAGAATTGTGATCCAGGAAAGTATTTTCCCCCATCGTCCCCCATTGTCCTACGCTTAAAAATTCTACCACCCGCAAGTAAAAATTAATCTGAAATCATAGTGATTACGATCAAGATAAAACTTCATGAAAAATACAGAATTAACTTTTCATAATACTTTATTAAGCTTTAATAATCGGTAAGAAAAATAACATTGTGCTTTTGCTGTTTTAAAATGTATTACTTTCAATCAACACAGGGAGCTGAAAGACTCTGATTAACTCAAGTGGCAATCGGTTTTTCCAAACGAACGTTTACTACTTTAATGATAACCACTAAATTGCTCATATCGAATAACGAGAATTACTTGCATGAAATCTCACCTCTTCATTCAAATTCAGTAATATGTTTAGCAATTATATGACACCTTTATGTTTTAGTCAAATAGTTAGAGCCAATGACTTGTACAGAGTATGACCCCTCGCTAATACGATATACGAAAGTCAAGCTCTTGGGAGTAGACAACTCGTGACCAATGGACAGGAGGCAGCAAGGATTCCTCACCAATTTTTCCTAACCGTTCAATCTCCCTCGGGATATAATGGAAACAGTCTTGCAGTCATCACATCTTGCCTGGTGGGTCTGGACCCCCTTGAACCCCTAGATTTCCTGAAATTTGTTCACCCAATTACCTGCTTGCTACGCCACCGATCAATTTGTTTAAGACCACCAACTTAAATATGACACATGCAAGTCATTTGTGAAGCATTAATTATTATATATCTCCACAGAAACCTTATTCAATTAAGCAATATCGATTTCTTGTAGGACAATGACCCCTCAATAGAGTTAACGCCACATAGTTTATTAATGGCGTCTTCATTTCTTTCTTTGTAGGATTGTCATCCAAAAGAAAGGAAAGCTGACCAGCCGCCTGGTTTTAACTACAAAGGAGAGTATCACTTAACAGCACAATATGTGGCATTAAATTCATAAAAAAAAATATCCTAATTCAAACACGAAATATATATATATATATATATAAAAATATGTTATAAAATTTACAATTACGAAAAATAAATCAACTAGAAACGTTGATTGTACTTTACAAATGTACAGTTCGTTAACTCCATAGAAGAAGAATGTCTTTGTTGAAGGATGCTGAACTCGGCCATAGGTATGCACACTTCGGTTTTTTTTTACTCTGAAAGCACTTGGGTCGGGAGTGAACCCCCCCCCCCCAGTTAAAGGAGCAATACCTGGTACATAAAATTTGGTCAAATTATGGTAAACTTAATAGGAATTTAGTCAAATTTGAATTAAATGCGACAGTGTTAGAGTGTTGCATGATTTTCTTACATTTTTGCAGAAATCAATTCTTGGGGTAGGGCCGGCCACTCCTTTCCGGATCCAATGTCTAACAGATCTCGAGTGACTGGCCATCACAAAATGCTAACCTCTCATTTACAAATGGAAAATATTAAGCAAGACACCGATGATGACGACGGAAACACTAGGAATGATTAAAGATCCGTGGTTGGGGTTATCTGTGGCAGCTTCAAGAGCTCCTGAGTCACACCCTACCCAATATTGCACAGTGGAACGCGGGTATGAAGTGTCCACGCGGAAAGATCGGTCATTGAAACGATAATATTCTTCCCCAGAAAAAAAATAGGTCCGCGAATTACTCCATTGCATTGCAGCATCTATGTTGGATGGAAGACCTCGCCATACGCTGAGGGGACGAGGATATCCGGAATCAACTCTGCCGGTGTAAGAGTTGTAACGATAGTACTGGTTATCTAAAAGAGCAAAAATACAATACAGTTATTAATTTTTCACAATTTAGTAAAAATGATTAAAACTCTTAACGAGAATAGTGATGACATAAACAGGGCAAACACATCATCAACGAAACGAGAGCAAGAGACCCAACCTCAAGAGAGAAAAAATCCCGAACAGATAGAGGAAAATTAACCAGAAATGCACCTTTATCTTTAACTTAGAGTGAGGGCATAAACAATTCCCGCAATTTTTTTTTAGTTCCCGCAATTTTTTTTAAACAATAGCCACATCTTTCTTTTTCTTTATTATTGTTTCTGCTTTTTTGATAGTCGGAGTTGAACTTCTTGTTAAGCCTTTCTGTTTGTTCTTTGTAAAGAATCTTATTTGTTCTATTTTGTGTTTCTTGTGAGAAAAGAGAAAAACAAATAAAAGAAACGAAACGAAACATCTCAGTTCTCGTCTTCCAACTATGTACATGATTATTCATGACCTGCATGGTGCCTATTCAACGTAAACTAATATATTGCTCATATATCCCATACATCGGTGAGAAAACATCTTCTCATAATCATCCCGAGCC
Source organism: Holothuria scabra (assembly GCA_037179385.1). Lineage (NCBI taxonomy): Eukaryota > Metazoa > Echinodermata > Holothuroidea > Aspidochirotida > Holothuriidae > Holothuria > Holothuria scabra. The sequence continues at coordinate 14,341,646 of CM074198.1, forward strand.
ATTCCTAAAGTAGGGTAGTCTACTGCGCTAATTCAAATTAGTGTGAGCTGCACTTTCCCTTTAAAACAACCTTTTTTTTTTCTTTTTGAGAAATGGAAGTTTCTTAAATTGGAGAATGTTTCTTCTAGTGCGGGTCAACGCTGTGAAAATACTGTTTAGAATATCTTTGTTTAAAGAAAGTCATGATGTAATTGTTTACAAATTTAAGCATCTTGTGTTAGTTTTGTTTTAACAGCGCGAGGAAATTCGGATTGAAGTCAGCAGTGACGTTATGACGGAAGGTGCGTTCAAAGCGGATTCCGAATCATTTAATGCTATAAGGTTGTCTCCAAAATGATCATGAGATCCAGCATGATCATGAGATCCAGCAAACAAAGTCTTATCCTATTTTCCTTACAAATAAGTTAAAAAAACATTTTTGAACATAACTCTGACAAATCAAAGGTCAAGAATGGAGATATTCAACCCAAAGTTCGACCTGTAATGTATTGGAACCCAGTTTTAAGGTTTACAGGATAGCCTCCATAAAATCTGCTATTTCGGTGCTGCCAGGCAAAATTTCGGGACGAGTATAACTATTAATCAAGGGTGACGTAACACTTGAATTGCTCTCGGGAGGAATCACACAGCTTTTGAATAAAATGATAGCAAGCACATAGTTTGATCAAGTCTGTTTCAAACTCGTGCATTGACAAGTGAATGGAAGGCACGGGGATGTGGAGAAATACAAAATGATTTTATTAAGTATGCTACATCATGATCTTTAGTCAAATAATTTACACTCCCTCCCCACCAACACACCGGAAGCCAGGATAATTTATGCACACAACAGTCAACATTCGTGCTTATAAATTAGCATATCACTCAATTACCTTTGATGAAGTATGTCCTTCCATTTCCGCTCCAAACGAAGGCAGCATCCACATCGTTAGGAACACCGTTCCACAAAGAGATAGACTTCGGATAACCGCTATCAAGAGCCGTGTTAGTGAATCTGTAGTACTGACTTCCCTGTGGAGTAAAAGTGAGGAAATGTTTTTTAAAATCTCAAGAAAGCTTTGTGTAAAATACAGAAGCAAACTAAAATCAGGTATCTGTAAGGACTAACTTCCCTAAAAAATAAAGCAGAGGAATGTTTTCTGAAATCTCGAGGAAGCTTTTTTTAAAAAGGAAACTACTGTAAAATCGTCTAATACCACCGTATTGACTGAACTCAGAAGGCTGTTCTTTTCAAACCCGGGAATACCATTGTCCTCATAGGACGTCGTCCTTGCAGGGAGCTGTTATTTGGAGTTACAGTTTCCGTATCTGTGCAGGGAGCTTCCTGATTCGTGCCAACCAGCTCAACATGTCTAAAGTTGTTGCAAATATATGTAGCATCGCATGCGATCTCTATCTGAGGCAAGAGTGCGTGCAAACTGCGGCTCGAGTGCCAAATGCAACCCTCCACTACCTCCTCCTAATGGCCGTCAAAGCCGTTTCGATTCTGCACATTTTTTCGGGCCCCTAACGTCTCGTATGTGATATTTTAATATTAAGCATATATCTGAGGCTATATTAACTCAAAAAACGCAATCTAAATCTGAATTGACTTTTTTGTCAGTTTCGTCGACAATAAAGAGGCCCATGCTTCAAAATTATTTGAACTCATACGGGTCTGCCCAGACGGGCGCTTTGATCACTCTAACGTGGGAAGGGTGAATTTGGAAGGACTACTGTAGGATGAAACGCCAACCCTCATATACACTTCTCTAATCCACATCGGTCTCAGATGACCATACATTGTCCATCAAAGTTTGAAGCGCCCAGAAAATTTGGTGCAAAATGCTTTCCAGATCTAGCACTTCCCAAGCCTTGTGTCAAATAATTTCGTATTTCTAGATCTTATGAAATTTGTCAGGCGTATCCTAAAATTTTTATGTTATTCTTCGTCATGTTTCTTTCCTTCAAGTTTTTATTTTCGAGGTCCTTTTTTCTAAAAGTCCCCTCGACTCTCTGGCGAAGAGCCAAGGGGCGAAAACCAAACGATAACTCCCGGAGGAGTTCTGCTCCCTTAAGGAGCTAAAAGTCTCAAATGGACAAGTACGCCCTGTAAAGGGCAAACATGTGTGGTCCTGCTCTAGACAAGCTGAATAGAACAGAGGCCACACCCTGGATGCAGTTTAACGTCATGCCCAGGACGAGGAATTTTATGCCCCTTCAGACGCCTATTATTGAACTGTTTCACTTACCTTGAAGAAGTACGTTTTGCCCACGTTATCCCAGAACACAGAGGCATCTAAGTCATTTGGTAGACCTGGGAATGTGCTGCTAATTTCGGCGGGGAAATTTGGTTCTATACCAGAGCTTCCCAGTTTGAACACCAAGTTACCCCTGAACGCATAAGTACTTCCATCGGCTGTGCGGGTGATAGTATCCCACTGGCCAGAACAAGGGATGCTTGGAGGCATGGTTACAGGGGCATTAGTTGCCTCTGGATTACCGGATGACTCTCCTGAAATGGAAACAAATCAGGTATAGGATAAAAAAGAGATTACCTACGAAATAGCCCAAGTGAGCAAACTTGTAATTGAAGAACCCTAAAGTCAACTTAACTTTGGAGTATGCAATTGTGCATTATTTTGTTAATGGAAGGGGCCCATTGAATTGAAATCAGTTACTCTTCAAGTTAGCATAATAAGCCAAATTCCATATCCAGTAGGTACGGGAAGGGTTAAGACCCACAAGGTCTCCTAGTAACCGGATTCTTTTAAGGGGGTTATTGAGTTGATATCGACAACTTAATGAGACTGTTATAGGGTCCGACTAACCTATGGCAATGCTTATATAAGTAAGTTATCATAATGAGAAAAGTTTCATGTGCAATAGTAACTGAAAAGTAATTTGTGGTGTCCTGACTCGTAACGGTTTTATACGTAATTTGAAAACAGTTATTTATATGTAGGATATGGGGTTTGTCTAAGTTAGGTCTGGAAAAAATTGTTGAATTTCATGACTCACCAAATCAATGAGTTGTTTTTGAGATTTCTGTATGATACTCTAGCTCACTCATTACAGACATAGTTCTTAGTACTACACGTAAAATAATAATACACGGGAAGCTCCTATGACGTCAGTATTTCAATAACAATGCTTTCACGTCCACGTGACCATGTTAAATTGCTTTTTACTTCCAAGAAGTAGAATGTCTGCCAATAATGGTACGGTATAGGTTATGAATGAAAGGTCAAAACCCTTGTTGTCAAGTATTATTTTACAATTATTTGCTAGTTACTTCGTCTCTTTCTCACTTAAAAATATTCATTTCAACATTTAATGCTAGTAATTTTAAGCAGAACAAAACAACCTGATGACTTAAGTTGGGCCTACATCTTCATAACAGCGACCTTTTATACGAAGGAGTTTTACTGACAATTAGAGTTGTAGTTCTAGCTTAGCGGCGGTCACGCCACAACAAATTCGGATCGGATTCCGATCCGATTTTTGTGAGTATAAGTTGTAAACATTTTCTCCATCGCTGTTCGGAAAGAGCCAAAAAATTTGCCAAACTGTGTAAATTTAAGAGTTGTACCGTAGACCTATCAAAATAACATTTATTCTATTTATTCCGTGACGTCCCATCGATGAATAGATTTTACTGCACCGCACTGTCTGATAAGAAATATATATGTCCGAATGACGTCACGAAAAAGTCTGTTGCCATTTTATTTTCATAGGCATCGGATGCAAATCTTATATTCACATACATGACAAATTTTTGGCTCATTCTGTCCAAAGATATAGAAGATTTTAACAAAAACCGGAAAAAATCGGATCGGAATCGCATCGTAATTCATTGTCGTGATATGACCGTGGCTTTATAGCAGTGTCCAAAGAACAATTTCTTAACTTACCATAAAGATACTGAATGCCTGCAATATCGTCCGCGTGAAGGGAGAAGTTAGGATCATAACCAGTGTAGAAGGGTGCCATAACAGCTGCATCCACTTCAGAGTGCCCTAACCCAAGGCTGTGGCCAAATTCGTGAACTGCGACTTGCAACAAGTTGATACCTGAAAATGGAAGATAAATGCAACAGTGTAATTCGGGAAAAGCTATAAATCAATTTTTAAAGCCTTTTAAATAAAATGTGACCAAAAGTTTAGACTCATAGAGATGATTCACAATTTTGAAAAATAATATATCTGCCGTGCATGCATAAGAACGATAAGTTGTCTACATACATGAGTTTGCTACTATTAGTATACTCTTCCAGCTTCTTTTACGGACAAAAAATAAATAAGAGACAGAAATAAAAAAAGCTTTCATCTCCCATTTTTTCACTTATGTGTTACTTCTTAAGAAAATATAGGGAGGCAAACATTTCTTACCCCCTCCTGCAGCACTGAAGGTTTCAGATTCATCGAAGTGTGCATCACCGCCAATACCGCTGCCTGGGAAGTAAGCATGGGCCAAAGTCCCACCGGGTCCATCAAACGCGTTTCCATCTCCGTGAGAAAAGGGGGCAAAAAAGATGATAATATCGGCGTTCTGTCCCGCATCAACCCGTGTAAAGGAAAGAGCACTTACGTCAGACCAGTACTATGGGAAGATCAAACATTCACAATGGAATAAAAGGTGGCGGTTCATTAAAATGCAACCAAATGAGGAAAGATCAGTGCATGCTACGTAAGAGACATACCACGGCCCAGATAGCCGGAATTGACACTTAGACGACAGTTTTAAAACACGTATCCAATACATATGCTCAGCTGAAATATTTATTGATATTATTACTTTTATTATTTTTTTCATTATAAGTTACAAACGGTGCATAAATGTACATAACTACACATATCAGGATTCAAACACTTTGAAAAGGGACGGGGCAAAAGCCCCTTGAATGTGTTTCATACATATTCTACATATTTATTACTTATACTTATGTACTTACTTACTTACTTACTTTACTTAAATTATACTTAAACTTATTTTTCATAATTGTTACTGTTAATGTGGCGAATACGTCGGTTTGAAACCGGTAAAGCGCCCCTCGCATCAACGCCTGCATACAAATAAATAATTTTCCTTGAGAATTAATGCAAATTTTAAGTTTGAAAAACATTAAAAATTTAACCGTTGGGCCAAAATTCCGCAATGTGAAATACTCTTTAGTAAAATTACCTTGAAAGAATCAACCAGAATCTGTTCTGCCTGTGCGTTGTTTCCGAGGTCCGGCGTGACGTTATCAATTCTGTACGTCAGGGATGTAACAGGCCATGCGTTACCCGCCGAGAATCTGCGAGCACGGGTTTCATCTACGTTGAACATCATGTCTGGTACGCCACAACGTGGTTGATTCATTTTGGCCATAGTAGCGTCGTCAAACTCACCTAGACAAAAGGATGACAGTAGTAGTTTTAAGGATATGTCAATTAATCTGTTTAAAGCGCCCCGATCGGCGTTTATCATTCATATAAATACGCGCACCCGTAAAGAATGCACTTGGAATCATTCTGAAGTTTAATTTACTCCGAGAGTTGATACAACAAATCCAATGACACTCTACACGGGTAAAGGATAAAATATACCCTGCCTTTAGATATCATGGCCGCGAACAGAGACGCATCTGATGCAGTTGGCCATGCCGTTGCGAGGTAGCGTATGTGCCACGTTTGCATATTTCTTGGGAAGAGGAGGAGGTGGATGGCTGTCAGACTGAAACCAATAAAAAGGCAAAACAGGTTCGCAGTGTTTGGGACCATCCCGCACTTGCAAGACATTTATTCAATGGTACTCGAGATCCAAGACGTACGGGGGAAATTTTTTATGAGGGGGCAAGAGCATTTTTGCTCAAATAATGTCACCTTTGATCATGTTTCGCTAATTTTTTGCCCGAATAGACCAACTGCTTTTGCCGCGAAGGCTGCAAGGCACATCCCTTGTTCAGTCATATGATAGTTTTGTTCATATTATTGTTAAAGTATGTAAAATGACCGAAAGCAGTGTCGAACAAACTGAGTCCCATGATGCACATGAGATGTAGAAAGGTAAGCTGTGGGTGGAAATAATGGGAACGGGAAGTCAATTTTAAAAAAAAATTGCCGGCACATACCTGTTATAGTAAGATTAGCGAATCTTTGAAATCTTTCGATTCCTTCTCTTAAAACTTCTTCCGTCATGACTTTTCCATTGCTCATGTCTGTTTGCTTTACATAATTGTACGACATCAGGTATTGCTAAAACGAGAGACAAGGGAAAAATGTGTTCAAAATTATGTACCAACAATGGAGTAGGATAACAAGCCAGTGAGCCACAATTGGAAAAAGGGTCTTGTCTGCCCTGTCTTCTGTCATTTGTTTAGAAACTGAGCCGTACTAAAACTCTCCCCATATACCGTAGCTAAATACCAACTGAAGATAAAAAGTGCGTTCAACTCAGAGTGTATATACCTTTAAAATTATTCTTGGACAGAGATTTAATCATATAACAGTCTGATTGATATTTGTTTCTTTTCTAATGACTATACCGTTGTTCTTGAAATTTCCAAGTCCTTCAGAATACTCATTTTTAAGAGGGGACGGGGCCATTTTAAAACATCATTACCATGAGAGATAAGTTGTGAAGGAAATAAGGAGGCTTGTCATATTTGGAAAAAAGTTTTATACTTAATAGGATGAATGAAATTTTATCATTTCACTTTGTATATGAAAAACTTGAAAGTTTTTTTGACGGGTTTGGTCGCCGTTTTTCCCAAAAGTGCTGTAGCCAAGACCGATAACTAATTAGAGGTCAAGAGCAAACTTAAACTGAAGCAACAGCTAACTGACAGTTTTCTGATTATTTCTTTCAAAGTAACTTTCGTCATTAAATTAACGACTTCAATATTTCACATTCAAGGTAAACCAAACAGACGCTTCTAGTAAATTTCACATTTGCAGAAAAAAAATTGTCACATGACTTCCAACAGCCAATCGTGAAAGAGGACAGTATACTACACTCAGTATTTCAAGTTAGGGTAACATGGTCTTGCCCTTTAAGTCTTTTTCAGAAATGTGCTCATATGTATGAAAATACTGTACACTTTGAACTCTTTGAGTGAGCATGTAAGAAAGTGTTGTGTATACCTATACTACTGTACCTAGAAAGGTCGACCTTCGATATGCATTAAAGAGGTTGTTTCATTCATTTTAATTAAAGTCAAATGATGAAGCAACCTCTAAAATGCAAACCGGCAAGATTTGGGACAAGATCCAAATAATTTTTATGTAATTTATTTAAACAAGACACAATGTATTTCTTGAAAATTATGGATTTTTTCCCAGATCTAAATAATGGTACCTAAAATAATTATCCCCATAGAGTAATAGTTGATTCCAGTTTGTGAAAGCCAGCAAGATCAGGGGTAGGCCTAAGGGCCAAAACTACATAGTAGTAAGTTAGTTACAAAATTAGAATCGTGTTATGTAAATTGAAGTTATATAACTGTGCAGAGAAAGTTATTCAACTACTCCACTGTTACTCAGTCTTGCATAGCACACATAGACCCACACTGTCATCGCTTCACAAGTAGCTGTTGAAGCAACACAGCTACGAGTTTTATGTTGATGTTACGTTAGATTGAATACCGCTCTCCAGTATAAAGTTTTCTGCAGTCGCAGTGATACTGAAATTTATTAATTTCGAAAGATCTAAGTCACCTTTCAAATCTCCCTATAAAAAGTGACAACTTACCCCGAGTGCCTAGCTATTTGGGAACCCGAAAGTACTAGTTTCCACTATAAAAGCGTGTACCCCTTTTCTGAGCAATTGTATGGAAAATTTAGTTACCGCAATGAGGATAATTGTAGCCCAGGCGAACCAAGGACTGTGAGTTTTTTTTTTTTCATAAGTCCCCCCGACCCTCTGGCAAAGGACCGTTTGGCGAAACCAAACTTAAAACTTGAAAATCATATATGACAACATTTTTTTTTTAATTTCCCCTTGAATTGTGGACTTCATGATGAGTTACCCCTTCGTTTATAGTCCTGAATTATCATGAATGGTATTTGAAAGAGGAAAATGGAGATACCACTGTTGTTTCAAAATAAGTTTGAGGTGTTCCTTATTCCCTTACACAGTGTACGGGAATCAAGATTTTACTGCATGTTAAAATCACGTGAAACGAGTACTTTTCGATGTAGTTCATTCATCAAAAACTGTATCAGATTTGTTTAATTCTTTTAATACTTCAAAACAAACCCAACAATCTTTTTTAATCGTTCCATTTCAAACTTTTGAAGCCTTTCAGTAGAAAATATTTCCCGCAATCTATGATAAAATTAAGTGAAAATTTCTTACCGTAGCCATGAAAGGGTTGTCTATAGGAGGTGCCGCAAAAACAGTTGAAATAAGTCCAACCATCAAAGTGCTAAAGAAAAATTTGTCCATGGTGTATTAAAAGAGTCTCCTCGCTCTGCCTGTTGTGTCTCCTTCAGTCTGCTCCTCAAGTTTATTCCAACACCTATCTGGTCTTCTCTTTTAATGCTTGATCTTTCCACACCTTCAATCAATTCTGTGACGTCACACATACGTCACTAGCACTGAAAAGAGAGCATTAATAAGATCCTTTGCTGAATCACATGTCCTGAATTTCCTTTTAAGGAAAGCATTTTCAATTGCCCTTTGTCACCGACAAGGCGTGTCCCTGATACATGTTTCAAAACACAGAGCCTTTTATCACCAAAGGGAAAACGAGTAGACGGTTTAGCCTCTTATCAAAGAATAGTCACAATAGGGTTTGTGGACTGGTCATTGGACCATTTCTTCTGTTACGTAATCTTTCCTTTATTCAACGGAGTCTTGACGTTTGATGTGTAACCAGGAAGTGACCAAAGATCAACTGCTTCCAATCGAATGTAAGCAATTTGCTGAGTCAGCTGAGAGAATGGTCTCCAATTTCGGGCCGAATTTCTGCTAAGCTCCCGGAAATTCATCAACAAAGTTGATTCATCTAGTGTACATTGTTCCGCAAGATATCGACTCCCTACAGGCTCGATGGTCTTGGAAATTTCGGGAAGGCAAATTTGAAGAGTTATGGAAGGAAAATACATGCAGTCTCCCCCACTTGAATTAGTATAGTACTAGAGTACCCTGCTTCATGAGTGGTTCCTGAGAACCATTTTACAATATTTTCCTTTTCAGTAATGTGAATCTTACCGTGACTGCATGATTTACCAAATATGGAACGTGAAACTCAAGTCCTCAAATTTCATGAGCGATACTTAGAAGAGATATAAGACGAATCATGATTGAGTTATTGAGCTATTTTTCAAAAATTTGAAGTGTGAGTCGACCGCGCTTCCGCCCTAAAAACTTTCAAGAAACATTTCATTTCCTTCCCTTCATAGCAATATTTGACATTTAGCTGTTTAGGGGAAACATTACCGTTGAAATTAACCATCATTGTATATACAAATCCGATTAGCGCCTGTGTTTAGTGACTGTATGCAGCCATTAAAGGGCTCCATCAGCCTTAAATCGTCTTCAATATTGTCTAAATGATTTTTAAGCCCTCATGTTCGGCAACTCAAGGAATCAATATAAAATTTTGTGTACATCCATCCATGATACAGGTAAGCAAGGAAATCGAATGATTAAAAGTGATAGACCCCAGTTATGGCCGACTGAGATCAGCTCATCACTTGCTGTCTGGATTCATCTACACTCAGAATTGAACATCAAATTTCAGCATTACATTAATCCAATGGCTTTATCTTTTTTCTAAGTCTCCCCCCCCCCCCCCCCCGACTCTCTGGAGAAGAGCAACCGGGGAGAAAACCAAAGATTCACTCCCGGAGGAGTTCTGCTTCTTTAAGGAGCTAAACGTCCCTAATGGACAAGTACGCCGTCTAAAGGGCAAACATGTGTGGTCCTGCAACTGGGCATGCCATTAGAAGAGTTTAGACTGAAGATCGACCCATCAATTGAAGTTTTGAAAGTTTGGGTGAACAATGAAAAAAATATATTTCGGCAACAAATGTGACACAGCTGACTAAGTTTCCATCACGTGAATCCAACCTCTTTCTTGAAAAGTGCATAGCTGCCAAACAGACAGTTATTTTGATGCGTGTTTATTTAAAGGCAGCCAACCTTCACCCCACACTAACTTTTTAGTAGTCCACAGAAATTCTCAATTGATGGCACAGCTCTTATGTTGAAAGCAAAATAAAAAAAGCAGAGAACCAAAGCTCAACGTATACACAGCATGTATTCAGTGTACTGAAAGTGTTTTGATTATATTACAGGTCTTGTATATAATAACTCTATAGCAATACATAAACTGAGATTGTGTCTGGCCGAAGATGAGTCTTATAGACAGTAGTGGTGGGAGGGGCTTAAGTAAGTAGGATAGGAAATTTGGAACTGTTAGTGAGAGCCTTATACCTTTAAACTAACATAACCGTTCCCTCTTAACAAAAACATTTTCTGTTCAAAACATCCCGAATCACTCACACTTATAACTGTTATATTGGGTGGAATAATTCAATTTTTCCAGCAAGCTCGTGTGCATGCTCTTTAAGTTTGTTTTTCTCCTACTATTTGTGTCTTTTTTTTTGTTTCCTTTTTATGGTCCAATGTTCTTTTCTTCAAACTCACAAGAGTTTAAAGAACTTCTCCTTCCATATCAATCTTTTACTTGTTGATTCATACTCTTTCATCCCGTCTTATTTATCATTTACATGAACGGTCCCCAAAACGGTGGGACTGCTAAAAGGGAAACGTCCGGAAACCCAACAATGGGGAGAGACGCAGTAAGAGCATTTAAAAGGAAGTTCAAGCAAAAATTTAATTTTCACATGTGAAAGAAGAACCACATCATTCTACAGAGTGTGATCAAACTTAAATTCAAATCGAACATGTGTTTCTCGAGATATCATATCAGTGCATGAAGTTACCAGATTTGCATTCCAAGGAGAATTTCAGGGCAGCAGAGATTATATCACTTCCTCAGATTGACAAGGAATGCATGTTTCCTTGCATTTTTCACACTGTTGTGCTGACCGTGAAGTTAATAGGGATAGGACCTGCCTGTGGGCAAAGCAATGTTGGTTAAGTTCTCATCAACTTACCCAATCACATTCTGATAACATGGGATTCTTTTAAATGTGGAGAAAATCGGTTGTTAAGTTTAAAAAAAGACAAAAGAGTGACCATTTCTTTGAGAATATGATGTCATATGGGCTTGCTTCAAGTTCACTTTTTGTTGAAAATGTGGCAACTTAACCAGCTCATATCTTGAGAACCACACGTCGGATTTCAAGAGAAAAAAATTATATCATCGAAATGCAATAAGTACCCCTCCTACATATCAAAACTTGATTGACCTTAAACCCTTCTTTTAAATATTCATTTTTAACAGATGCATCCGCAATTGCTTTAGAGGTTATTTTCAGAAACATAAACGTGTCATAATGAAGTGAAAAGTCTTGAGTGAGAGCAGGGAGGTGTACGTTATTAAAACTAACACCTCCAGTCCCTGGTGAGAGCGTGGTTAAAATCCAAGCCCTGATGATGCTCTCATTTTGTTGGTTGAATTACTATAGCTACACTAGCTTGTGGTTTGTTTGTGTTTTCCTTTAATCTAAGTTCCAGTACTTGGAGACTTTTAATTTGTTATCTTCTTTAAAATTTGAGACCCAGCAAAACTGACTGCTTTTGTTGTTAAACTGTTTAATTGGTTTTGAATTGTACTGGCAACAAAGAGGTTTACAAGTTAACACCAAGGACTAGGTTCTACAAGAACCTTCTTGTTGGCACAACCCTGGAATTCATACACTCTTGCTCGAAGTTCCTCACTGCTATTCAGGCACATTTATTTAGTAATGAACTTCCAGGTTGAAGCTAGAGCTGTTAAGTAAAAAAGCTGTTAAGTCGAACCAATCACAACAAACATCAGTGAATGGGCTGCATAGCTACATTTATAGAAAATAATCAATACTACTTTCAATAAATTTGTCAAAAAGTTTGAAGTAAGTTTTATGTACCGGTTCTTGATGCTAAGTGGATACGTATGAAAAATGGCGGCTCAGAATGTCAAAATATTGGGGGAAGGGGAGCAAACTAAGAGCAAATGATTTTTTTTTGAGGGGGGGGGGGGGATTTTTGTGCACAGCGCGTAACCGAGCCCACAGCGCTAGTTCCTGGGAATAGGGTCCATGGGGCAAAGCCCCGGAAGCCAGGAGGTTTTAGCATACCTTTAGATGAAAAATTTAGTTCCTGGAGACGGTAAGATATACTATTTATTTTTCGGTTAACCCAACTCCTAACTGACCTAACTGGGGAGGGGGATGGAGTGGGGCAATGGCAAAATCTGGGGCGGGGAAATGACCCCACTCGTCCCACCGTACTGCCGCCACTGCGCAGGAAGACTGCCAAAACATATACACTCGATGACATGACAGTACGGGCACCGGCAGGGGCTATTAATAAGGGTATAGGGAAGGACACATTGCTGTGATGTGACGTTACAATCCGGAAGGCAAACTTTTCTGGTGATCTCTATGCTTCACTAGCCTTTTATGATAAAATTTGAGTCACTGGAATAGTACCGTAACTTACTAGGCGTTTAGAGCCCTGTAATGGCGTTCTCCACCGGTTTTTAGCAAAACAAAGAAGCACGAGGAATGGATTTGTCCAATATCTGATGATGTTAACTTGGTTTCAGCCCTCGAGACCGACAATATAATAGGGTTTAAAAGACCGAAGGTCTTCAGATCGAAAATCAAAACTGAGGGGTTCATTAGACGGAAGGTGCACGAGACGGAAGAGAAAAAAGGGCAGGCGAAGCCAAAAATAAGAAAAGGTTCGCGAGATCGACATTAAAAACCCGATAACCTTTTTCGTTTTCAGCCTGGTTCCCGGGTCCATCTCATTTTCGGTGTCGAGGACCTTGTTTCGTTTTCGGCCATTTTATGTCTGGCGAACTTTTTCGCCCTTCGGTCTCGCAACCCTTTGACATTTCGGTCTCGCGAACCTTTTTGGACTTTCGGACCCGCGGACCCTTTCCCAATAAAATTTTCAGTCTCGAGGAACTTCGGTCTCTTGGGATGCCCACGTTGAATTAGTTGAACACTGAAAGTCATTCATTTCTTCTAGTTTAAGGAAAATGCAGTCACTCCAGTTTGAGGAACGGTATAATTCCAAATCATGAATGGTTCTTGAGCAGGCTCATAGTCAGATTGTGTCATGAGGGAGGGGCTTTGGTGTCATGGGGGGAATTGGTGGAACGACATAAGGGAAAAGTCTAAGGATAGAGAGAAAAACCGCTATTTTAGGTGCTTTTTGCATTGAAATATTTGGTCATGGGGGGGGGGGGGGGGGTTCTAACCCCTCACATCTCCCCGTGGCTACGCCACTGCCCTTGAGAATTATATGACATTTTCTCAGTCACACAATTGTGCAGTCAATGCTTGAATTACATGAAATATGCAATATCTATATATCCTGAAATATCAGCCAATTGGAAGATTAATATGAAGAACTTTGAGTTGGGGACTACCTGACTGTTGTCTTGAAGGTTCAACTAACTGTTTGAAATAAGTCTGAGCCACTGCTTTGCGGTAAGCACGTATGCCTACCAACAAAACGAAATGTACGGTCAAGAAAGATTCTATAGCTCTCCTATACAAAATGAGGAATGATAATCTGGAAGACTATGGGCGGCCAAAAGGGCAAAAAAGACAAAGTGCAAAATGTTCATTTTAATTTCAAAAATAAAATTTAAAGGTAAAAAATATTCTAAGTAAAATATTTAAAAGTAAAATAAAATAAGCAATGATTACATTTAAAAAGCGAGCAATACCTATTACGTCCCCAAAACAAATAAAAAAAAAAAACATTAAAGGTAGTTATAATTAATCTTAAATTAACCCATTATGGTTTATGAAATATCAAAGCCCCGCAATAAAAAAATGGAAAACAAATGAAACGAAATAAAATAAAAACGCAAATAGAAACGCAGTTTTGTGTTTTTGTTTTATCTTGCGTTTTTATTTTATTTCCCGTTATCTTTTTTTTAAAAATTTATTTGGGTTCCTTAATAGTTATTTAAAATCGTCTTTTTTGCCCTTTTGGCGCACCACAGGTGGCCAAAAAGGGCAAAAAAGACAAATTGCGAAAAAGACAAACTGCAAAAAAGACGATTCGTGAAAAATAATGAGGGCGTCCTGAGATTGATGGATTCAGAGCACCTAAATATGCTTGGAAAATGCTTGGAAATCGCATTAGATATCCAAACCCGCACAAACAGTATAAACCACCGCGAAGACTTGCTTGCAGCCATAGACTCCCTTTGTTGAGGAGCATGTAGCAAGGCAGTGCGCACATCAGTGGGCAGTCTGAGTCGATCTGGGGGGTGTTATTAACGAACAACACCTTCATGGTGTGATAACGTTTTCTCTCGGCCACCAAACAATCAGTTAAGAGGTTGGGGAAGAGATTAATATGAAAGTGTGGGGGACTTTTTCACCATTTGTGGTGGAAGGGGAAACGGCGCCGTCAGAATTTTCGTCACGGAGTGGGGGATAAGTTTTGTGATCGTTGGCATGAGGGAGGGGTCTAATGGGACGGAGATAAGCCAGAAGTGTCTTCCCCTCTCTTTTGGAAATTGTTTTAAAAACTGAATGCCCTCAGATGCTATTTGGAACAAAAAGTGAGAACTGCTAGGTTAGTTTTCTTCTAAAAATTTCGTTTTCCTGGGCAATAGTTGCTGTGTCTTCTATCATTTTTGAAAAGTGAGGGTGCTTTTTGAAGATGTCCCCCTTCCAAAAAAGTGAGGGGCGTCCCACGCCCCTCCCACCAAGGATCCACGCCCATGAATAAGCCCGCTTTGGATGGGTAGTTTGTCATGCATAAACTGGCGGGCTGAGAATTGCGGTTCCTGTGAAGTCTCATGGTGCTCAAATGGACCAGCCCATATATGTCCGTATGACCCATATGGGATAGTTCAGGGATCTACGTGGCAACTACCCCATTAGGGGCCAGATTTATTCCATATGGACCTTATGGGTATATGTGCTGGTCCGGACAAAATTAGCCCCTTATAAATTTTGGTTGCAAGTTCATGTCATGGCCCCATACGATGGCGCATGTTTGGTCCCTAGGGATCCCTTATGGGAATGTTACCATGGTGACATTACGTTCTCCTTTTATTGGCCGCAAAGGGTCTAGTGTAGTCTATCACAGGTGTGGCATCTGTGACTTTAGAGGATGGGGCATCCCAAGTGCGGCCATGCAACATACTGCATGCCCCCTTGTGAGAAATGCTGCCTACGCTACTTACTGCTCTTTCTATTCCCGCAACCCATCGTTATTCCTAGGGCACATGTTGGTCCGTTAACAGGCTATATACGGACATATATGAGCTGGTCCATTTGGGCCCCTTGTGAATCCCATAAAGATTTGCTACCTGCAGAAATCATGACCTCCATACAGATTTTGTCGAAGGACCAAGCGGTTCACTCATTAGTTCCATATGGAAGGATCAAACAAAACTGCTCAGTGAACTTGAGCACCATGAGACTTCACAGGAACTTTAATTCTCAGACCGCCAGTTTATGCATGACAAACTACCCATCCAAAACGGGCTAATTGTTGGGGGTGGATCCTTGGCGGGAGGGGCGCGGGACCCCTCACTTTTTTGGAAGGGTGACATCTTCGAAAAGCACCCTCATTTTTACAAAAATGATAGAAGACACAGCAACTATTGCACAGGAAAACGAAAATAGAGGGGGAGACACCTCAGACTTATTCCCATCCACTTAGACTCCTCCCTCATGCCAGTGATCACAAAACATATCCCCCCCCCCCCCGCCTCCGTGACGAAAATTCTGACGACGCTGTTTCCCTTTCCACCACAAATGGTGAAAAAGTCCCCCACACTTCCATATGATTCCCTTCCCCACTCTCTTAACTGATTGCTTTGCGGGCCGCGAGAAAACGTTATCACTCCATGGAGGTTTTAATAGCAAATAACACCTCCCTGATCGACTCAGACTGCCCACTGATGTGCGCACTGCCTTGCTACATGCTCCTCAACAAAGGGAGTCTATGGCTGCAAGCAAGTCTTCGCGGTGGTTTATACTGTTTGTGCGGGTTTGGATATCTAATGCGATTTCCAAGCATTTTCCAAGCATATTTAGGTGCTCTGAATCCATCAATCTCAGGACGCCCTCATTATTTTTCACGAATCGTCTTTTTTGCAGTTTGTCTTTTTCGCAATTTGTCTTTTTTGCCCTTTTTGCCACCTATGGCGCGCCAAAAACGACAAAAAAAAAGACGATTTCCAAAAACTATTAAGGAACCCAAATAAATTACAAAAAAGGATAACGGGAAATAAAATGAAAACACAAGATGAAACAAAAACACAAAATTGCGTTTCTATTTGCATTTTTATTTTTTATCTTTTTATTTGTTTTCTATTTATTTTTATTGGGGGGCTTTGATATTTCATTTGGATAAAACGGTAATGTGTTAATTTTAAGATTAATTTTAATTACTTTTAGTGTTTTTTTTTTTATTTTGTTTGGGGGAGGTAATGCATATTGCTCACTTTTTATAAAGGTAATCATTGCTTATTTTATTGTTAAATTTCTCACTAAGAATATTTTTTACATTTAAACTTTATTTTTGAAATTAAAATGAATATTTTGTCATTTGTCTTTTTTGCCCTTTTGGCCGCCCATAGAAGACCGCGTCTTTTCCTGGTTCTTGCAAATTGAGTCTGCACAAAGACCAGCATCTTGAATTACCAGGAAGTAACTCATTGGCTGAATGTACGTCAGTGTAGAGCGATTAGTGGTCACAAATATAGGCCTACAGCGGATTTTAGAAATGCTTCCATAGATGCTACAACGAAAGTGATTGCGTCAATCCATGTATCGTTTATATGGTATTCTTTTTACTTACTTAAACCTTGCTTAGGACATACATGCCGTTCAAACTTTGCACTTGGAAGCACTATATATTGCATGAAGGACAACTTTTTTTTCCAAACGTGTTAACCCTCTACCCTACATGCATGCCTGCGATCAAGGAACATACAGCTTACCCCGGGTTGGGCAAGTGACAGCCCAGTCCAGTATCCCTGGCTGTCAGTTCAACAGTTTGTCCCAATGTGTTAGGCGGAAAACAAAAATGTATGTCACAAAGTTACGATTTTTTTTTTAAGTTTTAAGTTTGAAGGGGAAATGCAGTCACCCTAGTACCGTCGTACACTATGTCCTGTTTTCATGATTGTCTGTTGAAGACCATGTGACTATATTTTGGGGGCGAGATTTTTGT
This sequence comes from Holothuria scabra, assembly GCA_037179385.1. NCBI lineage: Eukaryota > Metazoa > Echinodermata > Holothuroidea > Aspidochirotida > Holothuriidae > Holothuria > Holothuria scabra. Next base: position 14,358,947 of record CM074198.1, read on the forward strand.
GAAATGTACTAGATGTTACTGCTTGGTTAATGAATATGCAATGTTGAAGTAAAAAAATATAAAATGAAAGACTCATCAGTGAAAACATAGAAAATAGGAAGAAAATTGTGCGATTTATAGATGTTGCTTTGAAATAATTTGGGTGGACTACTCTTCCCTCTCAAGACATTTTAAGCCTTTTAGCATGCCTTAACCAATGTTACTGATGTTTTTTATTTAATTAAAATTTTCATTTCCTTTCATTTTATTTCAATTCCTGGGTGACATATGATGGGTTTTTTTAAGGCCGCAACTGATATTGTACTTTATCTGTTTTAATGAAACCGAGCTTGAAAGGTTAACTCCATTATCGACTACCTCTCTACATTACAAACGGACTAATCGACCAGCTTAATGGTGAAGACTTTTCTGGGATCCATCAGTCTATCGGTTTAGTTATTTACCTGGTAATAGACTCATTCACGCTTACGTCACTGGCTGGCACTGGTTGACATAGACCATGCGCAGGTACATATGCTGGTATGTTAGGTTTTGAGCGTGAAGTGGTATCACGATTGGCACACAGGATGTAGACGAATTAGAATCTATACATTTCATTGTGAGGAAATGTAAGCGTATCTCATCAACTCGGTTGCCAAACAGCCATGACGTCATTTGTTTGTAAACATGAATGAGTCCATACTACAGCTGACAGCAAACAATCCAAAACCAGACTCCTCGATCCGGGGGGGGGGGGGGCAGGGGCAGCAGTTGCCTCATCAATGAAAGTATTGAGAACAAACATATTTTTGCCCACCTAATAATTCAGCAGCCTTGACTGAAATAAATATCAGGCAGAATAAACAAAATAATGAGTTTATGACGTCGATTTAACGGCGATTTGAACCGCCGATTAAGTTATAAAAATACAAAAATAGGCCTACTACATCTATAATGCGCTATTCATCTATGTTTTGTGTATATGCCCGTCAATATGAGTGAGTGGGCGTTTTTTCCTTTCAGCATTATAGACGAATCCGGACTGGGGCAAAATTCCGGCTTTTGAAATTAAAAAACCAGATTGACGCCCCAACCCCAAACCACCATCATGAGTAAATTATGTTCAAGTTTTAAATGAAAAATAATTATTACAGAAACAGACAGAAGAAAGATTTGAGAAGAATTACCCCCAAATGGTGGACTGACAAACTTCAAGAGCCCTTAGGTGGGACCACTAACTCCAATACTAGTACCTGACCATGGGAAAATATTGACTGAGAGATGTAGTGCCTTACAAATTGTATGGGTTAGTTAGATAGAGTTTTACGGCCCAGTTTCCAACCTATTATTGGTTCGAGTCGAGACAGCAACGGCCTTTTCCTAGTCCAGTTGTGGCTTACTGGCTTGTTTTCCCTACTCCATTGCTTATGCGGAGCATCACGCGCAACGGCAGTAGGTTCCATTTTAAGAGTCTTTGGTATGACTCGACCTGGGAATCGAACCCCGGCCTTCCGCGTGAGAGCAGAATGCTCTACCGTTAGACCTAGACCAAAAACGCGGTCCAAATTGTATGCATGTTTTTTCTGACCGTGTTAGTTATAAAATATGACCCTTTTTTCATTTGAATTTTGTGGGACAATGAGTTGAAATACAGACTGTGCAAAATTCAAGCAATTTCAACATTTTTTCCGTATTTATAATGTATAACCTATATGAATGATCAATCTTGCTTCCAAACAATCTAATCTCATTCTATTTGCCGATGATAGGCTTACGAATATTTTTTTATCTCAAAGAGCGACCTATCAAAATTACAAACTACTGTCTGTAACGAGTTACGGTATCTGTACTTTCAAGTTGGTTTGCTGCTTTTAAATTATCTCTGAACGCATCTAAGACTAACTACCTAGTTTTCAACTCGTGGAATAGAAACTATGCCTTTGATATACATGTTAATGGTCAACGAATCAAGCAAGCCAATTGTACATGGGCTTCAATCTTTCATGGGAAAATCACATTTTACACGTCTGTAATCAGGTTTCTAGGTATTCTTTGTAGATTGAAGCATATTTTCCCTCGATTTATCCTGAGACAGATTTACCTTACCCTTATTCTACCACATTTGTCTTACTGCTGTATTGTCTGGTCTGATACCACTATTCGTCATTTAAATAAATTAACTGTTCTTCAAAAAGAGCCCTTCGACATATATACTCTGCTCGCCCTCGTGATTTTACCAACGGCTTATTTAAATCACAGAACCTACTTAAACTAAACGACATTATAAGGCTAAGTATTTCAACATTTACTTATCGTTTCTTTAATAACATTCTGCCATCATCTTTCTACGGCTTTTTTCGAGAAAAACTGTTCATTTCACTCCTACAGCACTAGAAATACGTCACTCCTTCGATCCGTGTACGGGAAAAACCTCACTATATACAGGAGTAAAATTTGAGATGTCGTGACGTGAAAGTATGAAAAAACCCTTCAGGTAACTTTATCTTTCCTGCAGACCTTCAAAAAAATAAATAAATAAATAAATAAATAAAAAACGTGTTAGAAGTGCCTAACCGCGTTCCATGATAAACCTATATGTACCGTAGTAAGTATACTCTAGTAACCGTTCCTAAGATAAGGAGGGGTCAAGGTGATTGGGAAGGAAGAAGAAGGGGGTGGACTGGTATATTGAAACTAAGTTAGACAAAAGTGAACTTTTTTGTAACTTTTGTAATTACTGTATACTTAAAAACTTTGGTTTAATACCTTCTGGGGAGTGTGTTCAAGACAAACTCTCAAGGGTTTTTAACACACTGCCCTTTTCAAGACTTTTTCGTACATGATGCAAATGATCTTTCTCACATCATTGCATCAAGACATCAACATCAAGACATATTGCTGTGAAAAAAAAAAAAACGAAATGAATGAACAAGAAAAAAGCTTGCATCCATATTAACATTCTTGTTAGTAACAAAATTTAACACACGTTTAATCCATAACAAGATTGTTTTCACTTTCGGACAATGCCAAAAAAAATGTGACTGACTCAATGACAGTTCTGCATTGGCCAAATTCCCCTCCCCCATTCCCATTTATTTATCCTGGCACCAGTATAAATACCTGTTTAACAATGTGTTCCTTGACTGGCTGTTGCCATTGCATTGCATCGATTTCATTCTTTGTTCGGGTTAGGGATTAGGGTTATCGTTAGCCAGTAAGGAAATTTCGTGTCAAACAGTGCCTATCGATCCTGTATGCTCTAATCGCCATTGAAAGTCTTTCAATCTTTTACCTAAAATAGGAAGGAATGCTAATGCCTAAATCCAAGCCCATGGATACCTTGGATTCCGATTCACACATGTGTTGCTCACATTTGAATCGCGAAGAAGCTTAAAGGCCCAGTTTTCTCACTCGAAACAGTACCAGTTCTCCTAACCTTCTTACTTAAGCCCGTCCCACAATTGTCTGAAAGTCCCATCCAGACACAATCTCAGTTCCTTGTTTCCGGGTTGAGTATAAAAGAAACTCAATGTGTATTATCAAAACACTCTATATTAGTACAGTTCATGTTGTGTAATGAAAGCTTAGGTACCTTGCATTGTTTTAATTAGCCGTCAATCAAGGAGCTGAGCCAATTGAGAGTTTCGGTAAACCCATAAGATGACAAGCATGCAGAACATCGGCATTAGGTCTGGAATTAAACCACAGCCGTGGAAATAGCCTCCGTAGCAGTTTACTGTAGCTATACTAAGCAAGGGACTGAGATGTATGGGTATGGGGACTTCATTACTGTCCATTACAGGGAACAAAGGTTTAACTAGAAGGGCAACCATTCAATCCCTCACGTTATCACGATGTTAACCCTCCATTCACTTTAGGCGTGACCATAGCTTTTCGGTAAACAAGATATGGCTTTTTTCCCCAAATGAAGGCAAAGATTGTCTTTTTAATCCCCTTCAAAACTGACTCTGTCATGTTAAAAACAGGAGCAACGAAGTACAGGAAAGGAAATAGGGGAGAATTAACAACCATGCACCGCAGGCTTTGCCAAAAAGAGGCAAGTGAGCAGATATCCACAGATTTGTCTAAGCTATGGGAGATACTTCACCTTAGCCTGCTACATGAAACTGAGGTGAATAGATAACTCAGTGGAGGTAGATGAATAGACTTAATAGCCTAGAATGAATAGGATTGGTAGGTGTCTATTCACTTCATTTTGAAGCTGGCATACATGAAGTAAATACCAAAGCTACTACCTTTTTAACTTTTCTTGACCAACTGAATTTTGCCGGACGGCATTGTTAGAACCAAACCACATGCCGGTAATTTTAATGCTAGCCACTCAAGGTCGACTCGGTATTTGCTTTGAGCCCATTATCCCCAACTTAAGTCACCGAGTTTTCTCCAGGTTAATAGCAGCACATGTGGCTCTCTGAAAAAGCTCAAAGGCTATAATAAATTGGACAATATCCTGAACATTTGAAGAGACACACGTTGCATCATTCGCATATTGCAAAACAACTTGATATTTTTATTGCTCCCGGGTAAAGAAAAACCATTAATTTGGTCACTGTTATTAATGTAGGGTTTGTCACTGTTATTAATGTACCAAGCTAACCGTTCAGTAAAGAGTACATACAGAAGAGGGAAAAAAGGACAGCCCTGCCTTACACCACGATAAAAACCAACAGGTTTTGACTTTCAGTTTGACAGTTCTCCATTAATCAACAAGCAACTGCGTATACCATTGTGAGTGATTCATTTCAAAACATTTTCCCTGATTCACAATTTACGAAGAGTTTTAAACAGAAATAACCCAATCAACTTTATTGAATGCTTTTTCTTGATCAAAGCAAGCAAAGTCCTAAATTATTCAGATGGGTATGGTCAATAATATCTCTAATTAATATCAAATTACTATGTATACCGGTACCGTAGAACACCCCGGGACAGCAAAAGCTTGAAACGAATTGATGACACTGCCATTACATTGGACAATCTCATTTGTAGAACTTTTGACAGAATTTTGTAATCCACATTTAGCAGACTAATTGAGCGCCAGTTTTTAGGACTCAATTAGGGATCCCCGCCTTTTTAGGAATCAAAGAAAATACTGCAGTCTTCTGGGATGGCGTGAATACCCCTCTGCCAAATATATCATAATACATTTCAATTAGATCCGCACGAACCAAATAAAAAACTTCTGATAAAACTCATGTGGTAGACCATCAATGCCAGTTCAAGAGCCCTATTTTAGAACTACCCTTTAATGTGGAGAAAATCTCACCCAAAGTAAGTGGATATCTAGTTAATCCCCCTTTTCTTTGTTTCTATCAATATTTAAACCATTGATATGAGATGATCATGTAGGCCTACTTTAAACTCCACATTATTCTCTTCTGAATAAAAATTATGGAAAAAATCTTTTTTTATCATGAGTAGTGCCATTTGGCACCTGAACTGAACGGATAAGCTTCCTACTTCCGCGATGACGCGACTGAAGAAAGCTGGTGGTCGTTCACTCAAGTTTAGACAGTTAGCTCTAGACTTTATGTACTGTAGGTCCCTTACACTTCCGTGGATATCAAATCAATAACTTCTTCCATTGAAGAGATCATGTACTTCAATTGCAGTTGTCTTAAATTCTCTCTCTTCCCTCTTGCGCAACGCTTACTATGGCTAATACTAATAGCCAACTCTTTCATTCTACTTTTGATGTTTTCCCACCAACCCGAAACAGATTCAAATCCAGGTCTGAATGACCTTCATATGCTATCAAGATTTCGCAGGTCACAACAAATCTTATCATTATTTAAAGTAACATTACACCATCCCTTACCTGCTTTGCATTTCTACTGGAGGCTCCAGGTCTAAGTAAAACGGACTGATTAGACTAGGGGAGACGGACTTTTTCGGTTTGTGTGATCTTCATAAATCTGGACACATAAATTCTGTCTATTCTGGAACTTTGAACCGAATTGCTACGAAACCTTGCATGGCCTGGATTGTTTTGCTGAACAGATCTATTCCCATCAACCAAGTGAAAAGAAACCATCGCCTCTCTCTAAATCTACACTAGACCAAGGGCTTGTCGATTGACCTACATTTCGACAGTTTGATTCAAACACAATTGAAGTCACCAGCAAGGATGGCAGGATTTGCCCCCCTCATCTTTCTGTAAATACTCCTAAAGAACGAACATCTCTCAGATTGCCTATTAGCAGATTAGAGCATAGACATTGAGCACTCTAAATGCGTAAGTTGTAGTAGAGAACATAACACAGAAATAACTCTGCCATCATAAAATTCCCGGCATTTTTTTTTCCAAACAATACATACTCCCTTAAATTTGTTAGTAGCGCCTAGAGGAAAGACAAACTTCGAACTCCAGCGAGCGCTTAAAATTTTATAGTCATCGCGAGTTGAAATAGAAGTCTTTTGCAATGGTAGGATCTCAAAGTCAAATCCACAACCTTCAAGAAGTTTTCTTATTAGACATTCCATTTACATTAAAGGAAACTATTCCTAATTTCATTGCGAAAAAGAAAGAGAATCTGCTACTTTTTCGCTTGAGATAAAACTAATAAAAAATTCCAACTTCCTTTTTCACCGCAAATTCTGCATGACTGGACGTAATATGAGTCAACCACTCCCGAGGGTTGGCAAATAGTTTTGTACAAACCTTGTGAAGAACACATGTATACTGTGGCTTATCCTGCCTCGGGATGAACTTCCATTAAATGCTTCCACAATTCTGCCTGTGTATACTTGGAGAAATTGACTTGACACCTCTTCAGTACACAAGAATAGCAAGGTTCCTCTTTGATAAAGATCTGTGTCATCTTAAGATAATCCATTGGATTTTCTCTGGGCAGCTGGGAAAGCGGTTGCCAACACGAACTCTCTCCCTGGGCTTGTGAACACTGGGCTGCGAAGCACTTCTCTTTCGAGCATTTGCACTATCTCTGCGGTGATAGTGGTCCTCCACTCTCTAGACTCATATGCTGAAGTACTCGATCCTACCCAAAATTTCTTGTCACCATGGCCTGGTTCACTCGTTCCAGCGATTTTACCGTTTTTGGTTTCCCTAAAGGCAAAACCTATTGAGTTATGCAGACGAAACCTTTGCAAAACTAGTGTAGGATCGTACATTTTAGTGTTGTCGTATACTATGGTTCGTTGACTTCCTTAACGTTGGTATTGGTAGTTTACTGAAGACCTATTGTTTACTGTCTGAAGCCAACACGGTGTTTCATTGAAATTGCTTGGGATGAGTCACGCCAGACGAAATCATTTTTAAAGTGGACAACTCTGCCTTGTACTTCTACAAATAATAGTATCGTTTGCCATTAAAAGAAGCCAAAAATATTTTCCTTTTTGTTTTTACAATGTATTTACGTAACTAGATGTTTACGGCATGTTTGAAATTTTCCGTCAGGAACCGTGACTTTTTGCGTGAGAAATATATTACCTCCTTTGAAATGTATCTATCCTTTATCGGGCATGAAGTGACGTAATAGGTACTAACTTGTGACTTTCAAGGGAGAGTAAGAACGTATGGAAGCCGAGAAAAGGCATACTTACAAAAAGGCGTTTGGGGGAATCAGTTGGATAAGTTTTTACGGCTCAATTTTAAAGTCGGATCGCCCGACAATCGCTCTGCTTATGACCTCGCCGTTCACAAATAGGACAAATTATTTCGGAAGAACAGTTTTTAGTTGTGCTACCAAAGTATTGGCAACGATAACACTTAAAGGCCCAGTTCTCTTACCCCAAACAGTACCAATTCTCCTAACCTTCTTTCTTAAGCCCTTCCCACAATTGTCTGAAATCCATGCTCATCTAGATACAATCTCAGTTATTGGTTCAAGGTGAGTAAAGAAAAACTCAAATTACATAATCAAAACATTCTCAGTACCGTTCATGCTGTGTAATATAAGCTTTGGTACTCTCAACTGTTTGAACAAGCTGTCAATCAAAGACCTGAGTCAATTGAGAATTTCGGTACCCCGTGCCAAAATTGTAGTTTGAGGTGAGAGGTTTGGTCCTTTAAGGTACTTACAATCTATCACTTTATCATCTTTTAGTCCACGACGCAAACAAGGACGGGGCTGATCATAATAACTCACCCAACAACTTCTTCCTCCTAACTGCAATGATGACGGAACTGCTATATTCACTGTAAAGCCACACCCTTGCTCTGGGTGCGGCAAAAACGTTCTCATAGGTCTAATATTTACCAAAGGTTAGGTCCAACATACGGTTTGGCAACTCTTGCATAACAGTTAGATGAATTGCTGGATCCACTCCAATCCCCTTCAAAACTTTAAAAGTATAAACTTTTACCATTATCAACAGACGCTTGCACCGATGTCTGCCGAGTAAGCGTAGCCATCATTAGAATGAAAAATATTTATATGAAGGATATGTGGATAGTCTAAGTTTGACCATCTGTCATTGTTATCACCGGGTGAAGAACTGAACTGAACAGATTAAGAAAAAAATGTAGAATGTCATGATCCAACTCAATGAGCCACTTTTAGTAACCTGGTAACAGTATAGTCCGAAAAAACGAAATCCCAGTGGGTCGATTTTGCCGAAACTGCAACGTCGACGAAATTGGCAATAAGGAGCTTTAGATTGTACGACGCGGACGTCGGCTACGACGTGGTGATGTCATACAGTAGTTATGCGCAGGCGTCAACGTGAACTTCACGTCGTCGTCTGAATTCTACACCGGGAGTCTCTCGTTTTGGCGTTGTGGGGAGAACGGCGACGTGAATGGTGTGTGCATGTGACATCATATTTCATAACATACAGGACATGACGACGGGAAGTGATAAATCGCACCCCTCTGGCAACCACTTCATATTAATAAGTTGATACGTCAATATTTAAATATTCATATCATGTCTTACCGGCGAACAGCTCACAGCGACGTAAATAGAAACTAAGTTCGAAGTGTGACTCATGATGATAATAACATGTTTCACAGTTCTTGTGGCGCGATCGACGGCTGAATCTGGGTTTGACAGGAGCCAAACGGTGTATGGTAATTGTCAAATTGCTTTGATTTTGGAAGAAATTATCAAACTGTAACAGCACTAACTCAGATAAGGCATTCTAGTGTATATGTAGTGACTGCTCTGGAACTACAACTATCCATACAGTGGCACAACAGACATGTGGATAATCGTGAATAATCGTGAGTAATCTTAAGTTTTCGTCATAAGTTTCGCCCAACGGCGAGCAGACGTTGCTTCTCGGCCTTTTGGCTAAGATCATGTGTAGTATCTGTTCTTTTCATCCAGTCAAGAATGGAGCCATACATGACAGACCAATGATGAAAATGGTCTGAAGGCCGCGAGGTTGGTCGTTAAGTGTTGTCCTTCAGTGGACGTAATAGCTTCTTCGGGAAGCAGTATCAAGTTTGGTTTCGCCGAACGGCCCTTTGCCAGAGGGTCGGGAGGACTTTAGAAAAAGAATATAGCTTCTTCGGGAAGGAGTGTAAGTTTTGGTTTCGCCGAACGGCCCTTTGCCAGAGGGTCGGGAGTACTTTAGAAAAAGAATGGAGAAGAATTTGACCCAACTGAAATTCCATGACACCGACCATGTACCCTAGATAGGATATATCTCCATTGGCGTACGAGCTAGGGATTGGGGGCAAGGGGGCAGTCTGACCCTCTCCCACCCCCCCCCCCCCGCCTCCAAAAAATCCACACATTCTAGAATGTGGCGGGAAATTGGAAAAATTAGGACAGGGATTTGCAAAAAATCGTACAATCAATGGAGTTTTAAAAAATGGCATAGTTTTTCCGAAAATTCCTTTACGTGCCCGCAATTTGAAAAAAAAAAACCAGCCGTAAATCGCGGTACTAGAATTCATGAAAAGTAAAGATTCCAAAAATTTGCTACACATCCGGGCAGCGCAAAAGTATTATTCGTGAGCCTACTAGTTTTTACTTCACCCTTTTTCACAACACAATACCCGAAATGGTAGAATATCCAAATTTTTTCAAGCTTTTACCCGAAAACACAAAAGTAAATGATCATAATCAGGCCAGGGTAACATATTTCACAATAATCAAGGAGATATAAAATCGGGACACATTTGGGAAGCCTATCGCCTAAAATCTCAGGCTTACTTTTAACAGTATCAATTCTCTTAGCCTTCTTACCACTGGCGTAGACAAAGGGGCCATGGCCCCCCTGTTCATGCCCGCATAATAAAAAAATGAATGAATTAAAGAAATAAATTACGAAAGTAAAAGGTACTTTAGTCACCTTGGCCTAGGCTGGCCCCCTGCACTTGAAGGGTCATAGTGTATAATTAGTATACATATTCCAGGGTTCGTTCCGCATTTCTGTTGATGTCCAACGGTGCACGCACGCTGAATGCGAACACTTTTTCAATAGACTCAATCAGTGTTACAACAAATGCCATCATGGCTGGGCGTCAAAACAGTTGGTAAGGCGCGCTCGCTGAGCTCTATGCTATATAGCTTACTAGTGGGCGCGCTTACACTGTCGTCACGGTCACAATGGACGGTAGGTTCCAGTTTGTCTACTCTCTGCGTGCAACCGCGCAAGCGTTAACACGCGCAACACCAAATGTACACTCACCCATATATATATATATAGATTAGACTTAATATAGCGCACGATGTGACATAGTCATTCACGTGCACTTTACAAGTAATAAATGAGAGATAATACTATAGGTTGAAAAGGTAAGTCTTTAGTCCAGCTTTAAATTTTGAGGTGTTCGAGACACTTCTGAGAGAGAAAGGAAGGGAATTCCAGAGTCTAGGACCTGCAACCATAAAGGCACGGTCACCATACGACTTGGAAGTGGTGCGTGGAACTACCAATCGTAATGTGTCAGTGTTAGATCTGAGATTGTGAGTGGCATTAAAATCTTTTATCAGCATGTCATTGGGATATTTTGGCCCTTGATTATTTAGGCATTTGTAGACTATTAACATCAGTTTAAACTTTATTCTTTTATCAACTGTGAGCCAGTGCTCGGATGAAATGTAGGAGGAAACAGGATCATATTTTTTAAGGTTATGCAAGCAACGAACTGCCATGTTTTGCACTATCTGTAATTTACTTATGTGTACCTTGGGAACACCAATTAAAAGACTGTTTCCATAGTCAAGACATGATGTCACAAAAGCATGCAATACACTCCGAGTGGCTTCTATAGAAAGATACTTCCTAATAGAACGAATGGCTTGCAGATGCATCCTAGCACCCATATGTGTTCTTGCGCATGCTCTATGCCAACCAATGCGGTCCACCGTGTTGTCATCTATCCTGAGACAAATACGGGCAGTGGTTTAAAAGAAAATCAGGTAATTCGGGTCATAGCGACAGTGTGAGAATGTCTTCCCATTAGCTTGGAATTCATTTAAACCCATCTCGTAATTTGACATTTTCAAAAGATTTTACTAATAGAAGTAAAATCATTTATTGTCGGAAGTTCGTGCAGTCACATACATAATTTCATCAATGCAATGCGGTAGATATTTAACGAGTATCTAAGCGGAGCGCCACCACTGGTTGGCGCGGAGCGTCCAGAAAATTCGAAAATTCGTACCACTTAGACAGTCGAAAATGACATTTCCCAGGTTTATAAAGGGGATCCAAGCAGTTGATATTTTAAGTTTCAATTCAATGCAGAAAACGTTCACTCCAAACTGAAATTTAGCCAAAAGAGACTACGCGGAACGCCACCATTAATTGGCGCGAAGCGTACAGAAAATTTTGAAATATCCGACCCCTCATACAGATGAAAATGACATTTTCCGGGCTTTTAGGGGGATGTAAGCAGTCGCTATTTTGAGTTTCCACTTGCAAAAAATGTTCACTTGAAACTTAAATTCTATTCTGCTTTGAAGCGGTCTAAGTGGAGCACCACCACACGTTGGGGCGAAACGTACAGGAAAGTTTTGAAAAATTTGACCCTTCAGACAGTCAAAAATGTCATTTCCTATGCTTATAGGGGGGGTCTAAGCAGTCGCTATTTCGATGTTCCGTTCGCAAAAAATGTTCACCTGAAAGTAAAATTCCACTAGGAAGGCTTCCTACGGGGAGCTTCCCCACTGGTTGGTGCGGAGCGAACAGAAAATTTTGAAAAATTTGACCCCTGAGACATTCGAAAATGACATTTCCCAGGCTTACACACTAAAATCAAAAGAGTGAACTTATTCACTCTTTGATCGAGTGAAAATGTAAATTCACTCCATTAGAGTGATAATTCACTCCAAGAGGAGTGAAGTTCCCTCCAAAAAGAGTGAAATTCCCTTAAAACGAGCGAAGTTTCACTCTTGATGGAGTGCCCACGGTGATCGCTCTTAAAAAAAAGAGCGATCATTGCAGGCACTCGTGGAAGAGTGAATTTTCCCTCTCTCTCTAGTAAATTGCACTCTTTTTAGAGTGAACTTCACTCTTTTTGGAGGGAACATCACTCCTTTTGGAGTGAATTATCACTCTAATGGAGCGAATTTACACTTTTCACTCGATCAAAGAGTGACTAAGTTCACTCTTTTGATTTTAGAGTGTACAAGGGATCTAAGCAGTCGCTATTTGATCAGAAAATTACCAGATAAAATGTATCACTATCAATCGATGAAATGGTCCTGCATATTTTCGGGGGAAAACTACAAAACGGAATGGAAAACATGGTAATGAATTTTACTCTTTTGGTATTGGGACTAAATTCAATGTATATTGATAAAGTTGTGTGACTGCCCGAACTTCCGACTATATACATGATTTTACCTTTGAAAAAGTAACATTACAAGGTGTGGTTTTAATTTTCACGCATGGAAGAAGACATTCTCACTTCTCTGCATCATTAAAGTATCGAAAAACAAATTACCCGATTTTCATTTCCTTTGCCCGTGTTTGGCTGTAGAGAAGGATAGATGACAAACTCTTGGGCACTTGAACACCCTCCTGTCTGTCCATTGAATTAATTTGTCAATTGAAGACGTCCCAGCATTTTTCAACCTTTGCCGGAATATTTGACCATTTCGGGCAGTTTTGCAAAACTACAGTATTAAGTGGAGATGATAAAAACCTTTTTCACATTCTGCCCAAATGTGTCGCAGATCTTTGTTATTTTCCATGAAAATTTTACTTTAAATATAGCGTTTTCTGTTTTGCGGCAAAGATTTGAAGCTATTAAAATAATCGGCGACATTGTAAAAAATGGTACAAAATCGCTGTAAGTTTACAGAACATAACGATTACATAAAAGTTCTGGTAATAAGTTTCCAGAACTTTTCTGTAATCCTTATTTATCTCCTTATTTTTTGTACTTGTAAATCTATGGTAATTGTTTACAGTGCATTTAGGGTATTTTAAAGAAGGGCAATTTAGGGCAATCTAAAGAAGGCTCAAGAATGATTGTTTCTTTTAACTGTTTCAGCCACAGGCTTCCCAAATGTGTGCTGGCGATTTTTTTATGTTTGATTTTTCGTTACAATGTCTCCCTAACTATGATACTTTCTATTTTCGGGCAAATGCTTGAAAAAATTTGGATTTTCGACAAATTCGGGCATTGTATTGTGATTATCTGTGAAGTAAAAGTCACGAAAAATAGCTTTTTGCGGTGTCCGAAGGTGTAGCAATTTTTTTGAATCTTGACTTGGTTTTTCATGAAAATATTTTTGCGACTATATGACGTTTCTCTCCAATTTTAAAGGCATATCTTTTCAAGATTTCGGTCACATGTAGGAATATTCTGAAAAAAAAAAAACAATCACATTTTAACAAAATTTAAGGGCTGTCCGAATTTTTTTCCAAATTCCTGCCCGAATTTTTTCCCAAATTCCTGTCCAATTTTACGGAAATTTGGGATAGTCTTCCCCCTGCCCCGTCTCGTACACCACTGGGTATGTCCACTCTACCCAAGATCTAAGTGAGGTCCTGTGAGGTAATAGTGGTAAGGTTGCAACCCTTGAGACTGCATTGACCCAACATGGGTTTGGTTGTTGCACTGGCCAATGACTGGCAGCAATGACCGTGCAAAAGTGCAAATTCCTTCCAACAACATTTGACTATAGTTTTGGAACAAATTTGTGAACCCCCAGGAATTGAAAGAATCCTGCAGTTGGATAGAAACAGGCCAGACGCTAGGAGCAAACTGATCCACACCAAGGTAGCCAATTTCAGCCACTCCAGATCTGCTAGAAAATTATTTATCCAGGAACTCGACGAGTAAAAATTCAAGAGATTCCGAAGATATGAAGCTTGTTACAGTCTACCCGAATTTATTCCGAAATTCAGAATGGGGCACAATTGCAGAATACTCTGCCGCTGCGTGGATCTATCGCAAGTGCATCTATGTCATAGTAGTCGGGTAGCCCGGATTGAATATTATCATCGACTAGTATGAATTTAATTTTTTCCCAGGTCGCCAGTGGGGGGGGGGGGTGCTGGGGGTGGGCGATCCAGTGGGGACTCGAGCCCCCAAGCCCCCCTTCGTAGCTACGCCACAGTATCTGACCAAGAATACGAGGCACTGTAAATTCACATTTGAGATCGCAGTAGCTTTCAAAGTCTTTTCCTTGGTGAACTTTACCACTTTATTGTCATGTGCATGATAGATAAACATTGTTAAACACTTTGTGTTATCATTGATTTTATTAGTGGCATTGAGATTCAGTCTCCACTCCCTCGGGATAGCAGAATTTTTCCGTAATATAATGTAAAAGGAAAAATACTAGTTAAATTACATTTATGGCAGAAAACATTTGAATATGCACTCAGTCGACTCTCTCATTAAAAAAAATTAATTTTGTCACTTTTCTACATGTCCCGAAATTGACCAATTTTCCCGAATTCCTCGTAATTACCTGGAAAGGAATGGGACTCCAACTGATAACATAATTTACATTTGCATACAGTTTGAATTTCCATTATCGATGGTGCGCTATAGCCTATGGACATTTTCACGGTTCTTTTGTTTTTCCATGACGAGTGTATGATAACATTAACGAGGATTTCCGTTGTTTAAAAAACTACACATCTGATGAACCCAAATAGCAAATGGATCGTAAGAAAAAGTTTAGTGTTCTACATAAGGTGTGGTCCGAAATAGGTTTGAGACCTTTGATATCACTCTACTGACATTTTATCGGAAAACTTGAAACTGTGTGCTCTAAATTGCTATTAGTTTAAAATAATTATAATAACATAGTTTGAAAATTATAAGATAATGGAACATTATGTAGAAACAAGTAGGCTAAATGATCTATTTAGTGAAAGTAAAAAAAAAATCAGCTTTGGAAAATTTTACTGCGGGGGGGGGGGGGGGGCGCCGGGGGCGCCCCCACCTAAATCCGCCGCACTGATGTAAAGTAGCGTTAGTACGGGCCGGATCTTGTGTAGCCGGAAACAGAAAAAAAACGGATGAGAGTTCCAATTAATTTTCAAATTGGTTTATTAATTCGTTGATTGAGTTCCAAAAAGATCAAGTTTATATATGGTGATTGCATGCTTCTGCTTCGAGCTCTCTTGCACGAGTCCCCCCGCCCCCCCCCCCCCCCCAAAAAAAAATAGTGTGAGCGGCAGGCTCTGAGCTTGCAAACCTCATGGGAGATCGGAACACATGTAGTCCCCTGATTGGTTAAAAGTTGTGACGCACCAAATTAAATCAATATTAATGAATGTTCTGATCCAAAAGACCAACGAGGAGGCTGTAGAGGGTGAAATTGGCCACATCTTGAAAATACGGGATAGGGCGTAAACGTTGAACTAGAACGAAGTAGACGCCCACGTTCACCGGTAACACGTGACCGGAAACAGTAAGGGCCCTGGGAATCTAGGAAAAAGGGAAGGGAGAATTGCTCGTAAACAACAAGATGGCGTCTATTTTAAAGGTCAGGGAAGGTGCACCATGCTACATGACAATAAGCACTTACAACACCATGACAATATGATGCAGCCATTTTTATCTTGTGTACTATCCGCGTAAGTTACTATGGTATTTTCCTATGCGCAAGTAAAGATTTTTGAAAGCTTGAATAATGTAATGACCAAAGGGCAGTCCAGTTATTTCTCGGTCTTTGCATTTTCTCTCGGCATTTCATTTGAATTTCAACTTTTCTCACGTGCTCGTGTTTGTTAGAAATTAAAAGACAGTGCCCCGCCCGATCCGACGTGTAATGCTTTTTTTCGATATAGGCTACTTAGTTAAAGGCATATTTTCATCATCCCAAATTGTTCCAAGTCTCCCAACCTACTTACTTCTAGCCCCTCCCACATTTATCCAAAACTCATCTTTATCCAGACACAATCCTAGTTTATTGCTTCTTGGCTTGTCCCAGTGGCCATACGAGTCCATAATGTGTAATCAAGACACTCTCAGGGCCCATGCTGTGTAATTTAGCTATGATGCATTGTTTGAATATGATGCCAATCAGAGAGCTGTACCAGTTGAGAGTTTTGATATATGTATACTGAAACTGTAGTTTAGGGTGACGAATGACTGCCCCTTTAATAAGCCCTTCTACGGGAACTTTGTTTTCCAGGGGGTTACAATTTTGCACGGTACGTGTTGTATAGCTGTGCACGCAGTAACACCCTTGTTCGGTCAATACGTAATACCTTCTGAAAGTGATTCGAAAGGAGATATTTTGTGGATTCAAAGTTGTTTACAAGGGGAACACATAACGTTGCAAACAACGTGATAGTATGTTTATCAACTTTGCAGTTCGTCCAATACTGTTTTTCACAAATTCCCTAGAATAGATTCCTATAATTCGCAAGATCAAGCTCTAACTAGCGTGTTACGTTGTGCAACACGCGCAAATATTCCCAAGATCATCGGGAACTTTCCAAACGCCAGGCTCTTATGCTACCTCGTATATGAATATTGAACTCCTTGTGACGTTAGTGTGTCGTCTGTGTTATTAATATGAAGTGGTTGCCAGAGGGGTGCGATTTATCACTTCCCCATGACGACGAACAACATCAGCTGTTTAATTTTGTAAGATGCCTTGGCTTTCGCATGGATTTTTGTAGAGATATTACGTTTTTAAGTAAAAAAATACTCGCAAAAGTTGGAAAATGACAATTTCCCACATAGGATTGTGAAAATTAACTGTCAGTGTGATCACTTAAGTCAGTTTGGCCTCCAATTGGGGCGTAGCCGATGTGCCTCCAAGCAGCTTAGGCCGTGGAGACATCCTTGGTTGCATTTTAACGTTAGCCTGACCTACATACTGTAGTACATTGAAAGGTAACTGAGTTAGGCCTCACTTGGTTATACTACACGAATTGGATAGGCCATAGCCTTGCCTTCGCTTCAGTATCATGATTACACGACAACGAAATGGTAAGTTTCCTCATCAGGATATGACGTATGGTCTTTACAAAAGATTAACGGGGCATAAATGCACAATCACATGCCTTGTGATCCTTGTCTTGCTTGTCAATGGCAATTGAGTCTGAACCCCACGTTACGCAATCGTTTTGTCATGGGCCTTTAAAATTTAGGCTACAGTCTGCATAGAGGCTAATTTAACCCACAGGTCGTCCTAGCGTTATATAGTATATATAGTATATATATATAAAAAGGAAAAGGTTGGTCACATCGCCTAACACCAATGCAGTGCTTCGCACAAAACTATTCATGATTCCTCACCTTCCACTAGATTTTACCCCTTCAAATCTCTCGAAAACTATCCTTCATCTTTCTCTGATAAAACAAAACAAACGTTGAGAAAAAAACTGACATCTAATGCAAGAAATCTTCTCATCTGATTCTTCGTTAACCACACTCTAGATCACTCTTCTCCAATTCCTGACGTCACATTACGTAATGGGAATTGCCCTGTACGAATCCGGTACTCCCTGTTAACCCAGTGCATGTTTAAATGCCGAGAACGCCTGTTGTATAAATGCTGTACGTAAAGACCGCACGTAGGCCACACACAAGTTTTTTTTTCGTAGCACAGCTTGGGGAATTGTATGCTCGTGTTTTCCATTTCTTGTTCACGTTCCCCGAGCAGAAAAAAAATTACAGTCTGGTCGTTGACAGATTCGAAAGCAGTTCGAACTATCCAATGAGAGAACCGTATTCGTAAAGGGTAACCCCATTACGTAATGTGACGTCATGAATTGGAGAAGAGTGATCTAGTCCGTTGTTAAGATTGAATCGGAGGAGAAGATTTTTTGCATTTGATGTGAGGTTTTTTGTTTAAGACAACGTCAAGTTTGTTGTGTTTCTTTAGAAGAAGGTGATGGGAGGGTTCTGGAGAGATCTGAAGAGGTTAATGTAGTATAAGGTGAGAAATCATGAACAGTTTTGTGCGAAGCACTGTGTTGGTGTTAGGCGGTGTGACTTACCTTTTCCTTTTTATATATATATACTATATATACTATATAACGCTAGGACGACCTGTGATTTAACCTAGGCCTAGGACACAGTACACTGTGCAGTCAAGCTATACCTAGGCTACACTGACCAAATGTGCAGATTACTACTCACCCCAACGTTACTGTAGTAAGGAGTGACTAACGTTTGAAGCTGTGTCGTACACAGTCAAGTTGAATGAGACTAACGTTAAGGCTGTCATTGACGCCTGTGACATCCATGTAAACAAAGACATTACGATAAAACTACCGGCAATAACGATTGGTCAACCTATATTTTAGGAAATATCTTCAGTTGAATTATATAACTAAGACTGAAGCACAGGTAAAAATTTGTTTGTAAGTCCAAAATGCCATCAAATTTTCCTTTGAAAAAGTGTTCTGTGGGGAGAGTCTTAAGAAGTTTAAGCCTAACGTTAATTGCATGCTTCAGCCTATATCATTCATGACTTAGCATAGGATTGGAAATGTGTAAAGGTACAAGTGCACTTTATGTGACTAGGCCCTTTAGGCTTTGCGCTAATAATATAAACGTTTGTTTCTATTCCAGCCTCTGTAGTGAAATGTAAACTCCTCCTCCCGGCAGGGAAGGGGACCTCACAGTAACTTTACCAGGGCAGGCCCATTACACACTAGCCTTCATGGGGTGGGACGGTTAAGGGTTCAGAAGAAGTATATTTTTATGGTGTTCAGGCATAGCTTACAGTGTAAGCAAAGACAAAACTATATGATTGATTCTAGTAGTAATTTATAGCTTTTGGGAATACGAACAATTGCTCAAAGTAGGCATATAAAGTACCCCTGAAACTTTTCAAGTGTTAGAGGCACATAATATGGTGATTTTGACTGTGTCATTGAAAGGTGTCAAAGTCAGTAGGCCTAAAGACATTTCTTGTTTTGTTTTTATTTTTTATATTTTTTGTTTTTTTTGTTTATGTTGAGGCAATTATGCAAGATGTCTTATGAAAATGTGTAGGACATCTTAAATCAATTATTATATGTAGCCCTGAAAACATAGTACTGTAGGAAGAAGGGCTCTAGCCACTAACCATATCCTGCTGTTAGAGTTAAACACCCTCAAGTTTTCATCTGAAGTTGAGGGAAAGGGAGAAGGGGTATGTGAAACTGTTGTTTGTTCAAACACTGGCTTTATGCCTATTATTATGGATGTTTATTCAGCTTTGGCACTCGGCTATGTATAATGCTATTGCTTGAAAGTAGGCTACAAGCACTTGCACAGAAATAATTTCAATATTAATGGAACAAAAAAAAAATTGATTTTTGGTGGTCATGCAGTAATGACTCAAGGCCCTCTCCATGTGTTTCCTTTTCATTTATTTCATGAAGATGGTCAGAGCAAATTAATTTGTTTTGGTTTGCATGAAGACATACTTTGTTATTTTTCTCCAAGAAGGTTCCATTTAATTCAGGAAAGTTGCTTATAAAAAGAAGAAAAAAAACACTGCAAGCCAGTTGCATGCCTTGTAATGATAGAACAGTGTCCAGACTATTATGAAATATCAGATTTTATTTAAGTTACTTTTAAAATGTTTTTGATATCTTTTGTGCTACAGATCATGATCATCTCTTGGGGCACTTATCACCAGTGACTTCCTACTTTAATTTGTCTGGTCTTTCACTACCACAGAAGTTTTCAGCATCTCATGGCAGGGCAGAGAAGGCTGTAAACTGAGATAACGTTCATGCAAGTATGAATGGAATGATGATCAAGCTCTTGTAAGCTTTGTGTTGGACGTTTCAGTCTCTCAGACAATTGCCAAAAATCACAGGACCAAATCGAAATTATTTGTTGGATGGAAGTTGGATGTGATTGAAGTAGATGTTTATTGAGAAGGGCAGGGGTTACCACAAGTTTCAGACAACTGACTTTCAGCAGCCAATTTATATACAAGAATCCAAACTTATAAGTATTTGGTAATACAGTGACAATGATGTATCATGAGAACACTATCAGAGAACTGATATTAGGTGAATGCAGGGGCAATAAATGTATCACTAGCACACTGGCATCAGGTGAATGCAGTGACAAGTAATAATGTATCACTAGCACATTATTAGAGGACTGGTATCAAGTGAATACACTGGTAATAACTAATAACATATCATTAGTATATTATTGGGTATTGGTATCAGGTGAATACCGTGATAAAAAATGTATGATTACTACACTATTAGGTTACTGGACTTGAACTTGCTATTAAAGATACAGTAGGCTAAAAGCAAACAGGGAGCACATACAAAATACAGTTTTAATAAGATTACGTGCTGGTTCATGCATACTGCAGGTAAATTTAAAGAAACTACACAGAAATAACAATCAGAGGGGAGGACAAGGGGTCATTCCCCTTCCCAGAAAAGGCTGGCCACTCCATCTGGGAAAGTTTCCAATTTAATCATGGATGTCTACCATGTGGGATAATACATGTACTACCTAGTCTTGTGCAACAGCTCTCAATCTTTATTTTACCAGGAAGCTCAGGTTCTTCAATAAAGAACCCAATTTTTCTTGTAAATTTGTCATAAATGAGGTATCATAGTTTGACAGTCAATATTAACCGTTTTGATATTTTATGCCAGCACCTCCTTTTCCCTTTCTGAACTGATTATTTACCAGAAATATAGGAACATTGAAGGGGTTTTAGAAAAAAAACTTAGTTTTGTGTTTAGTACCCTTGCTATATTTTTTTTTATTTTATTTCACAATTTTTATTTATTGAGATTAGGGGATGGAGATGTTGGATTGCACAGGTTGTGGTTTTGTAAAACTTCTTTCTTCTTTGTTTCTTTGGTAGTCCTCAAGAAGGTTTGAGATAAAGTATGGTTGAACCTTTGTAACTTAATAGTCACACAATGAAAGCTAATACAGCTGTTTGATGATTCAGGTTATCACATTGCACTAGTGATGGTTGCGCAACATTCTAGTAGCATAGTACTTTTAAAAAGTCCCTAACTAATATTTGTTGCATTTTATACAACAACTAACCAATCATGATCAGGTAATATTTCAAATACAGGTCAAAGGGTAAGTACTGAATCATGTGGGTATGCCTAATTTAATACATAGGAAAAAAAGTTAAAACATTACAAGTATTGAAATGTCCAATTAGATTAGCCTATCTGTTGATAGAATACAAAGGTATAAGCCTACATACAGTATAAGTCATTAAAGGGCAAGAGGAGTGGCCCCAACTCATTTTGAGGCAGCAACCAAATATTACAGTACATGTAACACTTCAAAGTATCTTTCAGGATATTTCAAGACCTCAATATTGCATATTCATGGTAAACCAAGCAGTTAATCCCACCAATTGCACAATTGAGAGAAACATATTTTGTCATATTATTCTCAGGCCTGAGCCAATCATTGAGAAAAAAATATATTGTCATATTATTTTCAAGAGCCAATCATGGATAACTACAGGGCAGTCTGCTCATGGAGCTACTAACACGGACCCGTGTTAGTAGCTCCATGCTGCATGGTCTGCTAAACTGATTCAAGTGGGAACTGCATTTCCCCTTTTAAAAAAATATAAGGGTAGGTACCACAGCATTTGTGATGTCTATCAAGAACTGCATAAATTATAATGCCTTTTGTTTTTGTAATTTAAAAACCAACTACATGGTCAAATGGACAGGTGGTTGGAGCACCTGAACTCCTATGTATGGTACATTATCAACATACAATAGATCAAGCTTGTAGCAGCTGCAGCAGCATACAGTATGAAAAGAAAGTGAATATGTATATGGTACAGTAAACCGTTTTCAAGGGAATGCTAATAAAAAATATGGGGCACCTTGGAGAAGAACTCATAATACACATTGTTTTTGTGTGTGTAAGTTTTTTTGTTTTGTTTTGTCCTTTTTTGTTTTTTGCCTTTTGTTATTTTCAATCAACTCTTTATCACAGTGAATTTACTAGAATTTTAATGAGAGTGACACTTGAAGGTTTCTGCCAGGTGGACAGGCAGGGATGTCTCTAGGATTCGATCGGGGGAGGGGTGCAGAACTTCTTCCCGGCATAATTGTTTGCCAATTTCCAACGAAATCCTTTTCAAAGACGGTGAACCTACTGTAGATCCTCATATGACAAGACGATCTTTGTATATATTACAAAAAGGAAGGGACCGTCGATGCTAGACAAACGACGATCCTGCCGGAATGACTATGTGGACCAGAGCCCAGCCTAACTCTGTATTCGGCACATTTGTTTCATCGTCCATACCTTTTGCTAGCTGCATGCGCCGTAAACCACTGTGCAGATGTTCTAGTGTGTAATAGACGTAAAGATTTGTTGATTGCATGTTTGCTCAAAACAAATCTATTTGCATGTTTTCTTCTGATGAAGTATATCTGTAACAGAAAGTGAATTTTCTTCTGACAGGCCATAAATTTCCCCAACAGCTTATGTCACTTCAGAATTTCCAGAGGTTTAGCACCAGTGGCTTATTTGGGGTCAACTTATCAGGGGGGAGGTCTGGCAAAAGACCATATTTACCCATTGAAAACTTCCATCCCTCCCCCCTCGACATATTTGCAAAGGCTTTACTAATTATTCAGAGACCAAGGGTTATTGAAGTTTTTTTTCAAAGAAATCTACATGAAGCTACACTCTAAAATCAAAAGAGTGAACTTAGTCACTCTTTGATAGAGTGAAAAGTGTAAATTCACTCCATTAGAGTGATAATTCACTCCAAGAGGAGTGAAATTCCCTCCAAAACGAGTGAAAAGTGTACATTCTTTCCATTAGAGTGATAATTCACTCCAAAAAGAGTGAAACTCTATCAAAGAGTGATTAAGTTCACTCTTTTGATTTTAGAGTGTAGGCCATGGGAGTATAGGAGCATTTCAGTTTTGGGGCAGGAGACTTTTCTGCCCGAAATATATAACTCTGTCTGAAAGACTAGCTAAGCGGAGCGCCACCATTGGTTGGCGCTGAGCGTACAAAAAATTTTGAAAAATTGAGACCAGGCCTCAGACGACCGGAAATGGGATTTCCAGGCTTGTGAATAGAATCTAAACAGTCGCTACATGAAGTTTTTGTTCGCAATAGCATGCTCACTTTTAATGAAAATGAGCAAATAAAACTTGAAAATGATCAGAAAATTTCCACGTAAAATGTACCATCGGACAAAATTTTTAGCAAATGTGTACACCTTTATCACTCCCGTCTTCTTGTATAATCTGGCAATTCAAATCATCTCAGAACATTTTTGAAAGTTTCTCCTGAATCTTTTACCATTTCGTGCAAAGTGTAGAGTCCAAAACTATGAAGTGAGGCTGAGGAATAAATGTTAATGAGCTGCCCGAATGAGTCGCGATTTTTGTAATCGTTTTGATTTTTCATGGGACTCAAATGCGTTGTTTTGTTCAGACAAATTTTTGAATGAATTTGGGCACTCATAGGAGTTATCAGTGTAATTAAAATTAGCTTAGTACCTTACGTTTCGAAAAGTGGGCGACCATAAGTCCATAACTGATTCATCGAGTACGATATCAGCGCTACACATACTGTTCGATATTATCGGTATGTTATGTTATAGATAAAAACGATGGGAATTGCTAAAAACAACTATTACGAACTTTTCTCTGCTTTAATTTGACGGACATTCATGCGGAATTTCACATTAACTTCCACGGGTTTTAAGAAAAGGGTCAGAACTTCTCAGTTCTCTCTTATCTGAAGCAGGCGCCGACAAATCCCATGCCTTACAGTCTAGGACAAGTTAGTAGTTACTCCTGCAAGTATACACTGCTCAATGTCGTTTAGCGAGCCGTGCAAGTATTCTACAAAAGTCTCCACAAAGTCATATTAAACGTGGGGAAATAGATATGACAAGGAGACTTAACATATCCCGATGGACAAGTACGGTAACGAAAAGAGAATTTTCAAAAGCCTGTCTGAAGCTCAATGACCTCTTACCTTTCTCCCTTTCGCCTTTCCTAAATCCTCCCCCTCCCCCTTTTTTTTAACCCGACGGATTGAGCTGATTTTCCGGCCGGTCGAACCAGAAAGGGGGCACTTTTCCCTTGCGGCAGATACGCTACTGTGTAGCACCCCGACAGTGACGCCCCTGAAAATAACTAGTTGCTACGATTGAACTTCCAATTTAAAGCAACCCCGTGTTTGATGACATGAATTCACATTAAATGTCAATGTTTTTGCTTTACCTTTTATCCTGTTGTTCTGGCCTTGGAAATTCTATGGCTCGACTTGAACCAGTAGGTTGGAAACTCGGCCGTAAAATTCCATTTAACTAACTGACAAATTCTATAGAAAATATTCATTCAAATGCATTCAGTGTGTCTGGCTATTTCTGCGATTTGCTCATGCCAATGTTCTTTCCCCCATTATTTGCAATTTGATCATAAGTTTTCTGATGTGATCCTTTTGTTTGCCTAGTTCCAAATCACGACTGCTTGAATTAAGCTTAGAAGGTTGAGACACTGATATCTCCGACTGTATAAGGAATCGCGATTTTATAATTTCCTGTTCGTTGCTCGCAAGCTAACGACGATGCTCGGGGTTTTTTCCGAGTTTTTCTGACAGAATCACACCCCAACCCCCCTTCCCCCAGTAAGCATGCCTGTGATTGGCTTTTATTTTCGGAATATAGTATAGTCACAAAACTGAGTTGCCTGCATGAATTCACCGTGTGATACACAGATGACCTAATATCTGAGGGGAAAAAAAAGGAAAAAAAAGTCGGATCTTTAAATGAATACATACACACACAGAAAATTTGGGATTGCCATTAAAAAATGACCTGCAAAAACAGGGAAACATTTCCGTTTATACGATGGGATCACCTACACCGACGCACTCGGAGGACACGAATCACCGGACACCACTTCATAAATATAGGTAGGGCCTATTTGAAATACATGGTATGGAAAAATCAAATTTGGTTAAAATATTTAATCAAGCGTAGGCTATAATGGAGTGTTTAGAAATTAGGCACTCACAAAAATGAAGTATTGTCATGTACCTTGACAACTGAATGATAGAAGACATTTACCCCCTGGAGTTATACATTTCTGTGCTCTGTTATCAGAGAAACTGGTGAAAGCAGAAAGCAGAATCAAGTGCGTGACCGATCACTTGACGGTCGTTTTCCACGTCCGCGTTGCAGAAATCTAAAGCGCAATAGTTTCAGGGCGCGGACGTCAGCGCGACGACGGGAGCTGTGGACTAAAACTCCCCGTCGCCCTGGCCGCGTCGTACAATCTAAAGCTCCTTAATGTCGCCCAACTTGGGAACCGAGCTCACAAAGTGGAGAAGAGGTAAAAAAATAAGATACTAGGCCTACTGTACAAGAAATAAAGGATGCAACAAGAAAGGGCAAGGAAGGGGGCGATGCGCACTGCTTAACAAATTCCCTAACTGGATAACCGATCCCTAATTTCTGACCAAATCCCTAAACCTCACAAAGAATACAATCGATACAATCAGGCAATTCAATGGCATCAACCAATCAAAAAATACCTTTTTAAACAGTGCGTATCTACAAGAAAGAAGAAACGTTACGGAACTTAATTACAAAAGTCTGTACTGTAACAAAGTCTGTAACAAAGTCTGTAACAAGTCTGACTTTTTTAGGGTCGTCGAGTAGAAAAGAGGTCTCGGTGTTCAAAATCCCGCTCGATGTAGGCCTACGTGGGTTTTTCTCAGAGTGCGTCGGCTTTCCTCCCTCTTGACATAGGCTTGCCACTGAAATCGGTTGCGCGCCGGACGGAATCACC
The DNA here is from genome assembly GCA_037179385.1 of Holothuria scabra. Lineage (NCBI taxonomy): Eukaryota > Metazoa > Echinodermata > Holothuroidea > Aspidochirotida > Holothuriidae > Holothuria > Holothuria scabra. The sequence goes on from CM074198.1 coordinate 14,385,077, forward strand.
TTCAGGTAGACTAGTTAACGAACCGATTGCCTTTGCCTTGACTTCGCTCGTAAAACGGGCCTATATAGTGCATTTAATCGGTTTTTACAATGTACAAAATTGGTCAGTAAATTCGTACAAACTTTAGAGAAATTTGGGGAAAACTTGAAGAAATAGACCAAAATTTGTTTCGAAAAGGTGCGTAGGAGTGTGACAAAAAATTTTAACTTTCTGAAAATTCAAAATGTTTATCAATGTCTGTATCTGTTTCTGCCAGTGCAGGGTGTTGCAACTTCCTGGCCAGTGGAACTCCATTCCTGATACTGGATTACCAATGCAAACCACATATCGGCTTCAACTGCCCTTCCGCCGGTCGGACCATCATGCGATAAACAGATAAACATTTTCTCAGTATCCATCGGCCGGACAAATAAACGTCGGGATACATTTGTGTGGTAACGTGTATTTGAAGAAATGAGTGTGCCAAAGGATTTACGCATGGAATAAAGGTACACATCAAACAATATACAATACTATAGTTTGAACATATGTTTAGCGATTAGAGTAAGCCGCGTCATTGTACTTTACGCTCCGTCATTGTTCTTTACTGCGCGCCCTTCACCCTTATACGTATAGTCATCATCAGATAATCGGATAGTGGTTATACGTTAATAGCTTATTCCGGAGAAGATCAATCTGGCGATTAGAATTTTAGCGTTTTAGTGGTCAAATGCCTCTATCAGTGACTTATGATTTCCCTCAGAAAAAAGTAATAGGCCTCCCAGGGACCAGTCGCCATGGACGAACACAATGTTGTAAAAATTCAACGACATTCTTAATATTTTAACCTGCAAGTAATTTTAAAATCGGGATCTCGAAGAAGTTTTACACTTGTTTTGTAAATCAATTAATCGGTGCTGACATCTGCCTTGAGTCTGGGTCACACCAACATTGTGCCGAGAAGCTGCACCCAAGTATTCTTTGACAGTGACAGTGCAATATCTAGCACAGATAGTGGTCTGATGATGAGGTTGGTGTGTAAAGGTGGAGGGGTGTAAAGGCCTGTATACACGAGCAACATATGCAAAACATTCCCCAAAACATTTCCAAAACATCCACTGGCAACAAATCCAAAACATACTTGTTTTCGGTTTGTTGCACAGTGTAGACAGGTTTTGAAAATGTTGCAAAAGAAATGCCCTGTCAATTCTTTTCAAAACATTCTCAAAACATTCAAAATGTTTTCAAATTGTTTCTACACTGTGCAACAAACCGAGAACAAGCATATTTGGGGTTTGTTGCAGGTGAAGTGTTTTGAGAATATTTTACAAATGTTGCTCGTATATACAGACCTTAACATTCACCGACTGAAAACACAAATGGTCAAAATCGTGTCTGGAATGGCTTCATCCTATAGTCAACAATATTAACTATTTGACATTTGACCAGTTGAATTAGTTTCTAACAAATATTAAGTCTCCTTGACAAAGGTTTGGCTGATATTGTTCAGTTTATTACTACAAAATTACCCATCAGAAATAACTTTGATATGAGTGGCTAACGTGATTAGTCAATTCACACATCACCCTGAGTTTTGTGTTTAGAGTGTTTAACATAGATGGCTAGAAATACACTCACCCATTTTGTCTTTCGCGCTTGAGTCCTAAAACTACGTCTGGTATCTCTTTCTTAATTAGCATCATTTCTAATTTTGGGTCTTTAAAATCGAACACTGTTAGAAATCGCTGTATATAAATTTAGAAAACAAAAATAAAGGGATAGTCCTATATTACTGTAAAATTACGGTAGATTACAGAACAACATAATAAAGACACAAATGAGGATTACGGAAAAGTTTTGAAAACATATTACCACAACGTTTCTGTAATCTCTATGCTTCTCCTCATGTTTTTGTTCTGTAAACTTACATTGATTTTTACGGTGTACAAAGAAGTTACAGAAAAATGCTGGTAAAAATTTGCCAGTATTTTTCAGTGTTATCTATAGGCTTATTTTTTGTTCTGTCAAGTTTCAAAATGTTTTCAAGGGAAGTTTAAAAAACATTAACTTTCATATGTAAAGGAGGAACCAAATTTACCCAGTGTGGTGAAACTTCCATTCAAGTCGGACATGTATTTCTCGACTACCTATCAGTAAATGAAATCACAAGATTTGTGTTCCAAAGTGATTTCGAGGGCAGTAGAGATTTTATCACTGCCTCACACTGACAAGGAACGCTTTGTCTCCCTTTGTTTTTTAAACTGATGTGATGACCTTGAGGTTAATGGGTATAGGGCCTCCATGTGGGGAATGCAAAGTGCGTTAAGTTCTCATGCCACTTTTGAATTCATATTCTGATAACATGAGATTGTTTAGGAGAAATTTGGCTGTAAATTTGTAAGAAAAACAAACGATCCTGATTGTCCATTAATTTGAGGATATGATGTCATATGTGCTTCCTTCAAATACACTTTTTGTTGCAAATGTGACAACTTAACCTGATCATATCTTAAGCCTAACAACACATCGGATTTCAATATTTCAATGCACCTTTCACCAAAATCTTTAAAATAAGCACCGATACCCCTCTAATATATCAGAACTAACTTAACATGACCTTAGACGCTTCTTTTAACAGTGAAGGCTTGTAAATAAGTAAAAATAACCCAAGTATGTCAAAAGAATCAACTCAAGCTTTTACACATGGCGCTTTGCGGCAGTCCTGCGCGCCAGAGCCGTATGTTAGGATATACCTTACATAGGGCTCTGCTGCACGCAAGCAACTTCGTCGGCTGCCAGGCGACAATGTTTACAGGCAGAGCTAAACTTGCCACTAGAGGCGACGAAAGCCGAAATGTTCGGGAAAACACACATAAATCGAATGTGATATGAAAACACATATTGTGAAACACATTAGCGCATTCATCATACATGTACAACAGTTGAACTGAACTTCCACTCCAGGCGACCCATGTGTAATTGTAGCAGCTAAACAAACTATTCAGTGCATCACAGTGTTACCATGCCTTGTTAGGAAACAGTCCCATCTCTGCCAATTGACCAGTTGACATTGGAGAGGACTTAGCTGATATTCAGGATCGTTAGTTTCGTATAGTTCTTGGAATGCGAACACAACAGCGATACTACAATAATAGCCAGTGAGTTGGATATAACAGGGTACTAAACACCATGCAGTCTATTCAAATTTAACTGCATACGACCCTGGGACCTTTTGTATGACTTAGGAATAAATCGAAAAGCATCTTACTTGTGGAGGCGGCCTGTAACAGGTAATTGTGAAGGACCCTTACTCTAGATAAACGCAACATGCATGTAAATATTTGTGGCTTAAACTACGAACTTAAAGGTAGTGTGACATGAAAATGACAAAACGGGAACCAACTAATTGAAAACCAAGAAAATAGGCGGAATTTTTATCAAAATCCATCCAAAATTGACCATTTCACAATGAGGGCAATTTCCATTTTGCACTTCATCATTGATAGACATGAGCTCAATATTCAAATTTTGTAACCTCATAGGAGGGTCATGCCATATCTTGACTAATGTTAGAATGTTATCCTGTGTTTATACAATCATCTTTTCAATTACAGTTGTCATGTTACTTTATCAGCTGAAGGAGGTTTGATTTTGGAAGTTAAATTTTGTCTTTGAAAATGATGCCGTATCAAACACCAAACCATAAACGGGGACGTCCCTATATTCCGACATCTCTTTGTTCCGACGTCTGTCTGTTCCGACAATAATGTACTTTGTTACCGACAAAGTGTACTTTGGCGTTTGGCGCCTACAAAATAAACTTTGGCACTGATGAAAATATACTTTGGGGTCGATAAAAACGTACATTGGCGCTAGTGAAAATGTACTTTGGCACAGAGTGTACTTCATGGGGCCGTTTTGGCGGAATATAGAGATGTCGGAACATTCTGAGATGTAACCACCATAAACTATCTGATGAGAAATTAAGAGATAAATAATATAGAGTCAACAAAAGAAATGTCAACACTGTGCACCACTCCACATCATTACTGTAGCAGATTAGCATGAGCAACTAGCCTCTTTCAGAAACATTCCGGAACTTTGAAGAAGCATATTTTGAGAACAAGAAGATATTGACATAATCCCAACCGGTTTTTACTTAAGAAAGCTCATCCCTAGTAACTGCTAAGTGAAGTGAGGGCATTTTGCTGACATGTCGCACTACCTTTAAGCTTTTTAAATAATAGCATTGAGTCGCGTAGATTTGATGGCGCCAGAACGAGTGTATTTCACGCAATGTGAAATGCTTTCTAAGTTTAAGGTTTCAGGGCATCAAATTTCTGGACACAAGATGCCAGGCGGGCAGATTTTTTAATTAATTATATCTCAGCTCAGGAACTTCCAATAAGAAGATGGATGTTGGACTCTAAGAATGAATTTTTCATGCTCTTAAACACTTTATATGTTTTAATTTTTTTACTTGAGGTACACTTTAAGTCAGTTGCGGACTTTTAATTACGAAGATTTGTAAGTAATTTTCATGAAACAGAGTCCTGTTTCAAGGCGGTGAACTCTCAGCTAATACAATGTTTATAGTATTCTGTGTTAGAAATTCACTACTGGCACAGCTCTTTGATTGGCAGCAAGTTTAAAAGTTGCAGAGTGTACGGTACTTAAGCTCATATTCCGCAGCATGTTCTATATATGAGGGTGTTTTGATTACACATGGGGTCTTGTATACGCACACTGAAGCAATAAACTGAGATAATGAATAAGGAGTGAGGATGAGTTTTAGATACACTTGAGGGGAGGGGACCTGACCAATTAGGTAAGGAGAACTGGAACTGCTTGGGGTGAGAGGATTAGGCCTTTGATATTGAACATCCTCAGGTTCACTCAAAACTCCCGTCTATAGGCTATTTGATATATGGAACTACTACAGTTGTTGACAACTGTATCAGCCTCTGGTGAGTGAATGGATCTATATGTGGAGTTGAGTAGCCGCCATAGAAGAATAAATTATCGGACCCTCAGATTTCCTTGCGTCACATCCGGTTATGCTTCTTGGTTTATCGATTCAAACAGATACTGATACTTATTTAAACCATGCATGCAGCTTGTCTGGTGTAAAAGTACACATTTACTTTCGTTAGCAGTACTATAGAAATAGCCTTATTTAGACTAGCCTTAGTGGTCTACCAGAAACACAAACTCGGTGAACAAAAACCTTGTTCAAGAACCTTCTGCATATGATGTCTGAAAAAGACGTGTCTTGCCATTAATATCGCACTGAAGCATACGATTACGCAATATACTGCAAAAGTTCTGACGTTGTGAGTTTTGCCGTGTGCTACTGCCTAAATATAGGTGTGTCCGGCAATCAGCGATGCAAGTGAAACTATTCAAAATCGTCTGTGCCAGAAGAAGGTAACGAGCTAGAACAAAAAAAAAAAAAAAAAAAAGGAAAAAAGAAAGAAATGCAACACTTGCGTGTAGAATCGAATATCCCGAGAAAAAATAAAGGAAAAATAAAGAATGTTATTGAAAGATTACTTTGCAAAATTATTTTAAATGAGAATCATAAAACGCAGGAGTAGTACCATTAAAATATGCCCCACGCCTATACACAGAGGGTACTTATCTCGTTTGGTATGACCTACATATTTTTGAAGTACGCCACTACCCTGCTCCTTTTAGTCTTTTCTGCATAAGTGCATATACGATTCTTACACCAGACTGAAAGTTAGTCAACCTTAACTTATTTTAATGGTCTCTGTAGGTTTCCTTTTTTAGTTAGTTGCTCCCGCTTCAGGTATTCTGTCACTCTAAATGTAGGCCTATGACTAACTTTTGTCCTTTCCACGCGCTGAAGAGAACACATAGCTTTGAGTTGATAATTGTGCCGTTGAGTGATCATTGTCACGGTTGTTTGAATCCGGGCGGTCAGGAGTCATGGGGGCAGGGTCGAGAAAATGCATCCAAATACTTAGTTTCAACTGATTTGGTCTTACAAATCATAACCCGGCGTGTTTGTGAAATTCTTGTACAGTTACTCTGGTCGGGTATGTCTCATTGGGTAACCAGAGGGGGGAGGGCTTTGAACCTATGCTAAGTGAAAGAAAAGTGCAAATTACGCTACTTATCTGAGGATACCACCTCGAGGCAGGCGATTAGACCCTACAATTGATCACAAGGGTATATTTAGGAACCTTAGGGAGGTAGATGGAATGAGTAGGGTGGCACTTCCCCCTTTGGAAAATTTTGGTTTTCGGAGATTGGACTAGATGCAAAATGCTGCAACGTTTTTGACGCTAGATTTAAATTCACTGCCCGTTCTCTTCATTTACTTGCTCCTTCTCCCCTTCATATTTCCTTCCCCCCCCCCCATTTATCCTTATTTCTTAAGGGTCTCACATCAACCTAAGTCCTGCATACATCTGAGGTCTGCCCGGAGTTATGCGTGTGTTACATCAGTGTTATTTGTGTAAATTGCTGGACCTCATTTTGCATAACATGGGATGAGTAAGCAGCAGTCCATTGTACTAGTCAGACCCTTTGTTGCACCAAAACCAGGCCACAAGGATATAATCTTTTATAATCCACGCATTGTATGATTCAGGTTTGAATGGTTATCACCCTTCAGCGAATGACTTTTGTTCTACCTCAGGCTGAATCTCCTGCAAAATGACACTACATAAAGATCGATCGTGAAGAAGGACGAAAACAAAAAATAACGAACTTATTTTCTGTGACCCTCCCGTTACTTTCAAAATTGTAAATGGCCTATTCATGAACCTGAATGCTGTGATATGATGAATTTACAGAATTTCACACAAAATGAGAATGATACGGTACTTGCTAAAGATAACAGCAGTCGGATAGGATCATTTTGGATCACACGAACTGAAAAAGCAATTCGCAATTTTTTTCATTTGTATATCATTAGTTCGAATGTTGTATACTGTGCACAGGTGCATGTGTTGTTCGTTTGATGGTCAAAGGCTATAGACTATCGCGATGAATACGATAATGTGGGGCAACCTGCGAAGCGCCTTTGTTGCTGCAGCCCCTTTATACTTTTGGTTTTCAGTTTCTTAGCGATGAGCTGAACGAAAAGAATTCGTTCGCTCCGCGGGCTAAATGTGGGGCTGCCCGACGCCCAAGGGGTTGCAGAAACAAAATGTCAAGATCTTGGAGCTTGTGGTATACAGGGGCAAGAGATTGGGAATTGGTGCAATTTAGAGGGACAATTTGATGCAGTGTTGAATTGGCCTAGGTAGCTTGGATATTTTAAACATTTTGTAATGCTATCGTAACGCAATAATCAGACCATAAATAGCCTATCATAAAAAAGAAAAAAAATAAATAAAGGAAGCAAGTAGCTAGATTGAACCTGAGAGAACAAGTACTTGCAAAGTTCTTGTGGATTTGCATCGACGTCGAACAACTACAGGTTTTTTGCCTAGAAAACAAAGAGGAAGGGGAAACTATTGTATACAAATTGGGACTCTTAAGTACATTCAGAACGCATTTCAGGACTTCCTTCGGCAAACTTGAAAATGAGGAGAAATTAAATATGTATATTCAGTCAGCAGTATTAAAACGGAAATTTTCGTGCAAGTAATGGCCCTTCTTTGGTGGGATTATTTCTCTCCGGTCTTTTCTTTGAATCCACTTCGGTGAAGGTGAGGGGGGTTAGAAATTTTTTTGACAGCTGTTATTTAAGCCCCGACCACACTTTGCGGCTGGACTTATTGCGACAAGACTGTCTTGTGATGGGTGACTGACGACTAACTATAGTTTTAAGAGCATAGTGTCCACATTATGCATCAAGTCGCAGGTCCATGAAGCGATTCACCCAAATTCGAACGTTTAACATACGCTTTGTTTATTACGTGTAAGAGGCAAGAATGTGTTCTGTCCATTTGATTAACTTATCTTGTGGGGCTTCATTCGAGAAGTCCGTCATTGTTGTCAGTTGCACGCGGTTTCAGTCTCATGCGACCGAACATGTTCGGTCTCATGAATCTGGGTTGCGTTTCTACTTGCAACCAGTTGCAAAGCAATCCACAATTTGCAACGCGTCTGAACAATCTCTTTGCAATAAGTTGTATAGTGTGGACGAGCTCAAAATCTGCTTCCATCATACATGTATTACTGCCTTGGGAATGTATGGAAGTGGATAATGTTATGAAAAAGATAACCGTACGTGACAACATATACGGTAGATTCGATGAAAGATGGTATAGGAATAAATCGGGATTATGTAGTTTGCCCAGCTATACTGTGACATGCTCAGAAGTCAGACGGAAATAACTTGGCGTAGTAGACACGTTTCATTACGCCTTCTCGGAAGAAGCAACAGTGACTGAAAAGAACTTGCATTTTCAAAAAGTCACCTGAGGTATCAAGTTCGACCGCACTGTTACACGTCTCTTTTTGTATGCGTTTATTTAGTCACTTTTATTGGAATCTGAAGTTAATTTAGATTATTGCCATTCTTCCATAACCCAGTATTAACTGAATCATGCACATCATGACTGAGAGTCACAAAATACGCTGACAAACAGTGACTATTTAAAAGAATAGTACAGAACCAAATTTAAGTTTGATATGTTAGAGAGGACATATTCCAAGCATTCTGGTAAATGTTTCATTCATTTCCCATGTTCCGTTCTCAAGATGTAAGCAATTGAAGTTTACACATTTTCTGTAAAAATAAACTTGAAGCAAACAGGTGCGATGTCAGGGATTCACATTGTTGACCGATGTTTTGTTTTCTTTTATTTTTATTTCTGTTAGCTTGACCTAGAATTGATTGGGATGTTATCTTGCCCCTAAGGCACATGAAATTCCTAAAATCACGTTGCTCAGGAAGCACCGATGGTATTTATATGTAAAAGTTTTTGTGTTAAATTATAAATAAATTCAAATCATTGGCCGACAATGTGAAGCCTTGACATCACACCTGCTTACTCCAAGTTAATTTATGTAGAAAATTTGCCACATTTAATCCCTAATATCTCGAGGACCGAACATGGGAAACGAATAAAATTTTCACCAGAAAGCTTAGAATATGTTGCTCTTTAAAATATCAAAAATAAATGTGGCTCTGGACTATTCTTTTAAATGTACCCACCGTGTTCGGTTACACAACTAGAGGCATACACGTCGGTCTCTATATACCCAGGAAAAAAAAAAATCAACCGAAAAATTTATAGGACTAATTTCATACCATGATTGTTTGGTAGTTATTCTGACCATAAAATCTGGAGGAAAAGTGCCCTGCCAGTCAGCTCTGTTTGAAAGATCTTCTGCTTTCCCTATGGATTCACAGTATGTGAATTACGGTAATTACCTGTACCGATGTTTTGTTAACTGTGTTTTAGCTACGGAGCCGTTGGAGAATGTAGGGGGCACCGAGTAGAAATTGTTGTTTAGTTTGGGACTGCAGGCGGGGGAGGACACCATGCAGACCCCCTGCCCGGTTCTCAAGCCACTGGATGAAGCTGTGCTCCCTCTAAGGGTTTCGATGCTAGTCAGTGAGGTTAGGTTAACAGACCGGAATTAAATACAGCAGAGGAAAACAGAAAAACTTGTCATACTGAACAAATAGATGGAGAAAAGTGAATAGAAAGTCATTACACGCCCTGTTAATATATAAAACATAAGCCTGTAGTGACATTTCTTGTCCTACTGGCAGGGAGCTGAAAAACCTCAGTCTTTAATCATTGCTAACGGAATTAGGGGAATGGAAATTAGTGGCCGGGGTATTTACAATAGCCCAGCGATTACTTTTCTATTATTAACTCCCAGTTCCCATAGTTCCTCTCGGTATGTACGATAATTGAAGTATACTATTGGTGCATTCGGAAGCCATCTAGGATTCGAACCAACTTAGATACACTTAACGTCTACCTTCAAGAAAATTTATGGCAGATGCAATCACCTGCTCACCAGGCGCGTGGCCAAGATGGTATTATTTTTACAATAAATGCAATGTTTCCCTATATCAGCCTATTTGCAGGCTACGCGGTAAATGACACGACAAGTGCCGTTTCCAGCATGCTGGGACGCATTTTGGATCATATTTTCTCGCGCCCGCGAACCTATGGCAACACCCACAAAATACTTGACAACCCTAGCGATAAAGAGGACAAATTTTAGCTCTATGCATGGTACCTACATGTTGCCTTTCGTACAAAAGCAGCAGCTTGCACTTGTTTGAGGCTGTTATGTGATTCTGTATACTCGTAGAGTGACCAACCATTTGCCAGCAATGTTTTTCTATTTTTATATCGTTACTCCTAAAAATTATACTCCATAATTTTATACTTAATAAATAACACTCCCTCGCCAAATCCTCGTTATGGTGAGTATATTTGACTATAAATAGAATTAGTTACATGACGTAGTTGCAGTGACCGTCGTTTACCTTAGAGGGATCAAGGTATTCTAAAGAAGATGCCATTGTGAGGGTGGATAAAATATTGATTGACTATTACGCAGTGTATTACGAATGATGTAATGAAGAAGTTACGTAAACCAATCTCTCCGTCAAGGAGAGCAAAAGAGGTTCAACTTATCGGTTGGTCGACTGCCTTAAAATGAAAACTTCAACAGTACATGAGTCACCTTCTTCTTAATAAGACGTCATAAAACTGATTTACTTATGTCATGCTTTTCTAGTATAACAAGTATGTCACCTTTATCAGTTTACACAGAAGAATGGTAACACCTTTTGATATGTTAGAAGGAAGTGGTCGCAATGTTTCAGCTGGAAATAAGGTCAGATATTCTTTCACCTGGAAAGTAGTAAACAAACAATGAAAGGGTTTTGACATGTTTCTTCAAGGTCGAGTTACGAGCCGGTGATTCATTATAACATTCATTCAAGTTGACTTGTGCCTGGAATAATGACAATGCGTTGCATATGACATCACTTTTATGCGGATCATCGTTCCAGCAAATTGAGGTTATAACATGGATTCGACAAAAATTTAGGTAAACCCACTGTGGGCTGGGGGTTGTAAAACTGTCAAATATGCCCACTGAACTCGACGCCTGTCGTAAGAGGCGACTAAACGATAGGACTGTACCGCATTTGAACTGTGTGACACGTTCATGTTGGTGTGTAGTTAAATCGTGTTTAACTAACTCAACAAAAATTTTGAACTCAAAAGTTCAACTGAAAGGGGAAATGCAGCCATCGCCCAAAACTGAAGTAGTGCAGTAGACTGACCTGTGTCATGATTGGCTCTTGAGTGTCATGTGACAATAATTTTTCCTCAAAAGTGAAGTTAACTGGAAGTAACTTCATGGTTTATGTTGATAATGCAATATATAAATATAATGATGGAAAATGCTTTGAAGGAAAAGAAGAAAATGGAGATATTTGGCTGTCGTTTCAAAAATAAATCTTGAGCTACTGCTCTTGCCCTCTAAAGCGTCGACGGAGTCCATTTATTTACAAAGGACATCCAGGGACATTATAAATTTATTTATTTATTTATTTTTTTTTGGGGGGGGGGGGCTTAGTCTCGTTTCGTTTTACCATCTATGCGGAGCGCCATCATCAGTTGGCGCGTAGCGTGCTAAGAAAATTTTTGGCCAAAAAGCCTCCCAGATTGCAGGAAATGGCATTTGTCATGATTTTCAAAAATTTTTGCCGTCTTGGCAGCAGAAAACGAACTCTTTAGCTGCGTTCACACTTGTATGTCAACGGTAACGGCAACGGCAACGACAAAAGCTGCGACTTCGGAAAAAATTACTCTCAAGACGCATGCAATTTCGGTAAACATTACACTGTTAGAGTATATTTCACTATTGCTGGTTCAATATTGATTCGGTGACAGTTTGGGTATACGATTTTTGTGGATTTCTTGAAAATCACGAAAAATCTTTGAGACTTAACACCGGAAAAATTGAAGATTAGACGACGTTAATTTTTGAAGCTCTGTTTTATTCGTCGTTCTACTACACGTTAATCGTAATTCTAGTTTTGCAATTAATTGGATAGAAACTAATTTCGTGACAAGTGCTTTAGAATACCGGACCCATATTTTTGTTAATTGCAACTGTGGTGTATAGTGCCTGTAGTCTAACAATGGTTATGTGAATAATCGGGTATAGACTAACTATGCAGGCTTTTCCAACTAGTTTGATTGAAGTGCCACTTCGTGGTACTGATTGGGATTCAAGAGCCACTGACAGTAGGATGACTATTTTAAACGGAGCGCCACCATAAGTTGGCGCGGAGCGTACAGCAAATGAAGTAGTCCATGAGGGGGAACCTCCCTGAATATCATTTTTAAAAGACTTTGAAGTGTGCATTTTTAGCTGTACAATTTCCAGGTAATATGTAACATAGTAAGCAATACAAGAAACGTAAAATACAAGAAACTTTATGGTTATGGTTGAATGACAATGAAAAAAAAAGAAATTTCAGTGACTAAAGTTGCATTTCTTGCTCATAGCGATCCCCTTGAAGTTTGGTGTGTATGAAGTTGTTGCTATGCGCAGACAATTTTCGAGATGGACGTTCGTCAAGCTGCTGCGGAACTTAGTTTTGATCATACTTATCTGTGAGAAACTCTGCTCGCAAATGTATGTTGTCCCAAACATACTTGACGCTGTTAACCTCAATGCTCGGGAGTTCTTCATACTGCGATTCATTACGGTTCTCCTAGAAAGTCTTATGTTTAAAGTCCAAACGCTATTGATAGCTGATGGTCGCCAACGTTTTCACTTGATGCTGCACTGGCGTCGGTTTATTACGGAGCTATTATACACGATTTCAAGACATGGCGCCTGGCCACGCAAAAGAGGTATGAGGTCCAGGAATGTTGTGCATTATGAAGGTTTAATTGAAATTCAGGAATTAATTTATTTTATTTTCCATATGCAGTAGCTAAACAAGAAAAGGCTTTATGTATCAAGTAATTTTTCTATGTCTAATTTTAAAATGAAAATTATTTTCACTGTCAAAGCGCGCCGCCAGTTGGGAAGGCCTGGACTAATGCATGCGCCGGTATTTTTATGTTAACCTATACTACGTAACCTATATTATGCTGAGGGGTAATCAAGTGAGGAATTAAGTTTTGAAAAATTACAAATTGTCAGCCTTATGTTGTTAATTTGTTTTACATGCCACACGGGACATATGGGGGAAGCAAGCGAATGAGTGAATGGGAGGACCGTGTTGAGAACTGGGGCACGCTACCAACTCATTCCAGTCTTTGTCTACTGATAGTTTACATGAATCATCTGTCCATCTTTTTTAGAGGAGGGGTGGGGCTAGCAAAATTGGGGTGGGGTTAGAACCGCCCAAAGAGGACATCGTTAATACAGTTATATTGAAGTCGAAAGGTCTGACCTGAAACATAACAAGCACACAAAGGGTCGTAGGGGTCAAAGGGGCTAGGGGATGATATGGGCTAGGATCTGGTTTACAAAAAATAAGAGAGGGGATTGTGAAGGGGAGGTGGGCTGTGTCCTCAAGTTAATTTTCAAAAATTTAGGTATTTCTACAAAACATTTCTTGCTGAGCACTCGACACGAAAAAATCTCCTGGGATCGGAACAACAAAGTTGTAAGAATAAATCTCTGTAGTACTGATCTCAAAACATAACTGGATAGCGCCCCCACAGGTACTTCGCACCTCAGGCACGACGAGCACTCAAATTCATCCATTCCGCACCCTATCTACCTGAACGTGGCCTGTCATAGAGCACTACCAGCTTAACACTGGTTTGATTCTTTCGTTTGAAGTTTTCTATTGGTTCCCAACTTGAAGGCAATCGCGTGGAAGTGGACATTACATCACGATTGTCGTTCGTTATTCCAAAGGTTCGTTATACCGAAGAGGCATTTTTCGAATCGAAGACAATTAAGGAACGTTATTTCGAAGGTTCTTTATTCCGAAGGTTCAATATTCCGAGTAAATGATAAGGGTCATTATTCCGAAGGGTCGTTATTTCGTCCGAAAAGGCGTTTTCCAAAGGTTCATTTATTCCGAATAGAATATAAGGGTTGTAATTCCGAATTAGGGCCATCATTCTGAAAAGTCGTTATTCCGAAAAGAAGGGGAGGGTCGCTATTCTGAAAGATCGTTTTCCGAATGTACGATAGGAACTGTCGAAATTGTACATAACTTCTCCGAAGAAGACAAGCTCCGATTTGCACTGTTGAGTTTCCAACAAGGACTTCCTTGACTCCGTCCTGAATATGTCTCGTAAGATTATGCCAAAAAGAACCCTTAAAACCTGATTTTCCAGGTTCAGGGGCATAAAATAATAACTTGGACAACAAAATTTGCAAAACCACATTTTTAGTGTATACTAATTTCTATGAACAGGTTTGAATTCTCAATGGAAAGTGGCTCACTGCCCCCCTTCCCCGCACACCAGTGCACTGGTGAATCCGTTGAATCTAACGTGTGAGGTAGGGGTCTATGCTCCTCCTCAAAGATGATACTGTCTGTGGATTATTGGATGATAAGGGCTGAATTGCGGTAGTATTACAAGATTCAGGATATTTAAACGCCATCCTCTTTTCGGGATAAGGACCACTATTTTCTATTCAAAATAACAACGTTTCGAAATAACGAACCATGTCCTTAATTCGGAATAATGACCCTTGGGAATAACAAACCTTCCAAATAACGGTCCTAATGTTAGATTCGGAATAACGAACCTTCGGAATAACGGTCCTAAAGTTCGAATCGGAATAACGGACCTTCGAAATAATAACCCCTCCGAATAGCGATCCATATGGTTAAAAGAATAGCTCAGAGTCAAATTATTTTTTTGGTATGTTAAAGAGGAACATTTTCTGAGCATTTTGTTGAAAGTTGCATTCATTTCCCATGTTTGGTTTTTGAGATATTAGCAAATAAAGTTGGCTCATTTTCCGGAGAAAGTGAAATTGAAGCGAGCAGGTTTTGTTTTTCCCTACTTTTGATCCTTTTTTGCTTTACCTTGAATTGATTAGGCATGCTATTTTGCCCATTAAACATATAAAGGTTTTAAAATCCGTCGCTCAGGATGCAGCTATAGTATTAATAAATTAAGGTTTAGTTGCATAAAATTCGTGGTAAATTATGAAGAAAAACAAAACATTGGCTAAAAAAGTGAATCCGCAAATCATGTCTGCTTGCTCCAAGTTCATTGCATATTGAAAATTTGCCATATTCAATTGTCAATATCTCGAGAACATGGGAAATAAATAAAAATTTCACTAGAATGCTTAGAAAATGTCCCTCTTTAACATATCAAAAATAAATCTGGCTTTGGACTATTCTTTTAATTCGGAATAGTGAACCGTCGGAGTAACGACCCTCTGGAATAATGATCAGACCCTCGCTTTGAACAGCTCTCGGTACAATTTTTCCTAAATCGCATTTCGGATGAAGAATGTTACTATACATCAATTTTGGCCTATGTTTCCGTTTAGATTTAACATTATAGTTGCGTGGTCAGTTGAAAACAGACAACATTCAAATTTCCTTATGAAAGAAATCCTCTTTTGTTGGACCGATGCGCACTAAGTTTAACGAGAAATTACCTTTTAAACTGGCAATAATAGCGCTAATCCCTAACCTGATCCGTAATCCTAATAGCCTGAGGAACTGAAGAATACGTGCAATAAAATGACAAAACTAATGAAAAAAATCTCCTTGTTCGTGAGTGCGCATCAGCTGCTTTTGTCTTGTATTTTTTTAAAGCTGAAATTTAAGAAAATTTATTAATATGTGAAAGAAGAACTAAATCTTCTCATTGTGGTAGAATTTTCATTCAAGTTGGACATGTATTTCTCGAGATATCAGATTTGTGTTTCAACGTGAATTGTGGGCAGCAGAGATTATACCACTTCCTAACATTGACAATGAACGCCGTGTTTCCTATGTTTTTCAGACTGTCGTGTGGACCTTGAAGTTAATGTAATAAGAACAGGACATCCCTATGAAGTATGCATATTTTGAAGTCACTGAGTTTAGACGTAGACACTGACTCTAAATTATGTTACATGTTATTCGGCAGGAAAACTCATGGCTCTTTTCAGAAAAAAGAAACGGACAATACACTCCAAAAATTAAGAGTTGAATTTCATTGAGTAGAAGAGTGACACGTAAAACGTTCATTTCGAATGAACGGAAATTCACTCGAAAAGAGCGAAGTTTCCCTCTTGATAGACTCTTAAAGAGAGCGATCCCTGCAGGCAATCGTTAGAGAATGAATTTTCACTCCTCTTGGAGTGAAATTCACTATCTCTGGAGTAAACTTCAATTCTGCTGAAGTGTGGCAGTACTCTAACGGAGTGAAGTCACACATTTACTTTATTGGAGCGCGTCGGTCTCAGTTCACTCTTTTGTTTTAAGAGACTGTAGAGTCAAAAATGACGATTCGGGCGGGATTCGTATTAACATTTTGTACACAGTGTTCCGCAAATGTACATTCCACAATGATGTAGCAATTCCTTTAGTACAAATAGTAATAAATCAGCTTAGTTAATTCAGCGATCACAGCTATCCTTTGAGGGCGCGGATCAAGACTTTCCAAAAAGGGAGGGTTGAACTCAGAGATAGCGGGTAATGGGAACGTATGGGGATTCTCTGTCTGAAATATCTAATTCTCCCCGAAAGACCAAGTGGAGCGCCATACCATCTGTTGGCCTTGAGAGTACAGAAAATTTTGAAAAATCACGACCACTTACAAGGGCGTGTCTAGACCTTCCTTCATAAGGAAACAACCTGGTGCGAGTGGGCGAGCGAAGCGACCCGGCCATAGAGCGATTGCGTGCGAGGTGGGGATGGAAGGGGGTGGGTGGGTGGGAAGGTGATGTCCCCTCCCATTATGTGAAGCTTTTTAGTTTTTTAAGTGAACATACATGATTTGACGCATTATTTATACGATATTTTGTGTGCTCAAGGTGACCCATTATCATTTATGAACTTTTTCCTAAGAATAATCGCACTGAATCAAATGCGCACCTGTTGTTAACAAATAATTAGGTTTTCGCTGAGCGCAAGAAAAATTTGGTCCAAATTGCCTCCCTGATCGCTGGAAAAGGCACATCCCAGGCCTGCTTACCGTATATAAGTGGGAAAACACTACTAATATTGTAGAAATAAACATACAAATATCAAAAATATGTTAATGGGGGGGGCTTCCCCTTCGACCATCACCCCCTGGCTACGCGTCTGTCTCACTATACCCTCCACGACATCTGCATCGTTATTTATTATTTCCCTCAATATCCATTGAAGTGAAAAAATATTTAAAAGATACTGTAATGCCGTTAAGACAGCATTTTGTAGGCCTTTCTTAGCATCCGTAGATTTCAAGGGTGAGACCTCCAGTTCTCATGCTCTGCCCATGTGATCATCCAGGGGCGACCTAGAGCCGGAAGGTCGGAGGTCAGCAGACGTCTATCTGGCCTGATCTCCGACCTGTCCTCCTCGTGGCTCGCCAGTCGAGAACTAGTCTCCGACTCGGTAGGTTGTGTTTTTGTATTCGTCCTGTCTTTGTTTCGTCCTTTTCGTTATTTTTCGTTGTCTTCGGACAAGTTTATATTTCGTACTGGGTACGATTGCTTGTAACTAACTGTAAATAAATTTTGGTAACCGTATTCCCCTGTTCTGTTTCTTATTATGTGTTGTCAATTTTGTTATTCTACCTCTTCCGACCGTCGTTTGAATATCGCGCCTGCTTTAAGTACTTTTGGGTGTTTGGATTTAAAGCGCCCCGACAACACTCCCCGAGTTGCGTTACAATACATCCAAAGGCCTTTGCACAAGAATTTTCGTGGTGTATGCGAGGTGACGAAATTTGGAATAATGAACAGCAGAACAGGACAGTACATGGCAGTTTGTCTGCGTAGCAGACTGTTGGGCATATTTCTTGTTCAGTCATATCTGCACTGAAGCCTTAGAAGGGTAGTGAACAAACAGAGTCTGCTCCGCGGGGTCACGCATGGCAGCAGGCCCACTATCTAAGCGAAGCGCCACCATTAGTTGGCTCCTAACGTACACCAAAGTTTTAGTAAAGATGCTTCCCTGATCGCTGGATTAAGCTGGGCTTTGCGCCTGAATTTTTAACAGCCTGGTTTAACTACGGTAGCTGCGCCCACGGCCCCTTTTTCAGTTGCGAGTTAGATTGTTATCATATAGTCTAAAAAAGTAAGCTACCTTGAAAAGTGTAAACACGATACCGTGTGGAGATAGTGAAAGAAACGATTTCTCCTTCTCTAGAAAAGGCTGTTCCATCTTCATAAAGTACCGGTACCAAAATAACACCTCCTTGATAAATAACTGCCAAAAAAGAGCTTAAACAATTCAGGTGCGTTCACCCGTAGCATCATGAAATGACCGAGGTAGTAAACTTCCACGTTCACACCAAAGACATCGATCATATTGCCCTTCGCGGGAGGCAAACGAAAATGTTTTCCCGGGGTATATCAAATGAAATTCATTCCCAACAAACTTCCAAAAGTCGTCCGTGTTTGTAATAAGATTAAAAATAATGCGCACAGAAGCAGATTTAGGCCTTTGGTGTGAACGAACTTTGGTATATTTGAGACAATGGACCATTGAATTAAGGACATGCTTGTGTCACTGTGCGTGTGTTTGAATGTCCCGTCACTTCTCAGTTTCTTTATGTAAGCAGGCAAATCGCCTTCCATGATGAGACCAAAATGAGTGAGACCTGGCAAAGTCTTTCTCGGCAAAAACAGTTGCAACCACCACTAGAACAACTGTGTGGTCAAGTGGTTAGAGCATCAGACTTGCAGTTGGGAGGTGGTGTTCGGATCCCGGCCGTGTCATAACGAAGACTTTAAAAACGGAACCTTCTGCCGCCATTGTGCTTGGTGCTCAGCGTAAGCAATGGAGTAGGGAAAGCAAGCCAGTTAGCCACAACTGGAAAAGGCCACGCCCGGCTCGAATTGAACCAATTAGTTGGAAACTGGCCCCTGTTAAACTCCATCTAACCAAACCTCTTGCAACTCTTATACAACACGCCCTCTATACGCATCCTTCCTGTATCCACGTCCACCGGAAAATTCACACAAAAAGGGAGAAACCACAGTCCCGGGAAGAGAGGAGATTGAAGGTATTATTAAAGAGGGAGTAAAATTATGATTTGGTGAAACCGTGGAAGTATCATTTCCATGGCAAAATTATCCAAGCAGACTCTGAGTCGAAAAATTAGCGGGTAACGGTGGTTTGTAGTGAGTCGGTACAAATCGAATTCAAGTAGCCGAAAATAATTAAATAACCACTTGGAGGACGTCATTAATTTTGGAGGAACACACCGTCAGACTGAGAGAGTCTGGGGATTACCATTTTCCGAGAAGGGTATGGAATCTTGACCCCTTCAAGGGCCTCTAACACCTTCTTCAGCTACATCCCCCTTTCATTAATAAACTAGTTATCTACTACTAGTCATCGTCGCATGGAACTGTGGGGTACAGCGTGGGATGTGCAAACAGTGTTCAGCACATGGTGTACGGCGTTCCCTTGATTTGTCATTACGTGCATATACGACACTCTCTAGCCAACTCGAACGCAATTAGGGTCTACTTTACGTCAGATTAAAACGCCGCAAATTTTTACACCAAAAAGATAATTTAGACACAATCCACAGCGCAAAACTACATATGAAATCTCTCCATATGTTACCAGGTTATGGGTGGATTAAGACATAATGATTTCACGAAATTTTCATGTTAACACAGATTTTGGAATACGTGTCGTAGGTTCGGGTTGCATTGTTTATCCCGACGATTTGGAGGAAGTGCGCATGTGCAGAGCCATCAAAAAGAATGACTGAACTGCCTAATTTGCTCCTCTAACCGGTTGCGTAACTCTTTCCAAACTCTTTGGCCCAAAGCTATGAAATTGAATTCCTTCTAAATGCCAGTTATTTTATTTCGTTTTTCCTTTCCTTACATTTCTATTTTGTACATTTTGGAAGCAGTTCCTTATTTTAAGGGTTTAAACTTTCTTTTTAATTTTAAAACCAGGTGCGATGGGAATATTTCCTTACTCCAGGGATCATTGATTGGCATTAGTAAAGCGCACTGAAAATGCACAATTTCAAGATAAATTGTACGGCATAGCATTACTGTTTGGAACCTGCTATCAGTTGATCACTTAAGTTTAAAACAATTAACCTATTAATTAACGTACGTCTACAATTTTCATGATCAGGAAGTATCATAGCTTTAAAGGTATATGCAAGTCGGGCTAAAATTCTTAAGGCTTGTGGTGGAGGGCAACAACTTGAAGGGATAAATTCCCAACGCTACTCACAAACTGTTCGAAAAGGCACAATTTAAAGTTTGGTATGCACTCTAAAACACTTGGGCCAAGTGTAAACTAAACCAGTATTTAAGGTCAAATTCTAACCCAATTTGGGTCGATTGCTGTCTCACTTGGGCATTATTAACTTAAACGTTCAATACGGGATATAAGTCGGTTCTCAAACCCATGTGGGGGCAGATTGACCCAACCGTTTTTACAGTGATTCACTCGCGAGGCATAAGTGTGCGAAGATAAATTGGTGATCGGTGAACTCCCTCCATGAAGTAGGACGGTACTTACAGCTTGAGGGATCAGTGTTCAATGTTGTTGGGTTTTTGTCCATCCCTGGCACTCCCATCAGTTTTTATAGTGTATAAAGCAAAAGCTGGTTTGGTAGAGTATATCACTTATCTTTTACTATCAGCTTACAGGCCACTTTTTCAGGTAACAAGTTAGTTCCGGTATACCGTTACGGACGTGTTCCTGATAAAACATTCACGGAGTTTTTGTACTTTTTGTTGGCCGTCGTGGTTGATTGCTTTCTTCTAAACGTACAAGAAATTGTAATTATTCATTCCCGTCCTTGTAGTCATAGTAAGGTCATTTAATTCGACGTTTACCGGACACATTAACTGATAAAAGTTCCAAAGTTCATGTACTTTACGTTACCTGTTGTGTGTATAGTCCTCCACATTTATACGAATAAGTTCACCCCGGTTCTCATCATGCAAACATTTTTAAACACCCTGCGAAACTGATCTAAGCAGGGCGCCACTATTTATCAGTTGGAACAGAGTGTACATAAAAATGCAATTTCTCGATTCTTCAGATAGCCTGAAACAGCGGTATATTGCTCAGGTTTGTTGTTATGAGAACCTACTAAGCAGTATCAATCTTTATCTTGAGCTTTTGTTTGCAATATAGTGTTTGGTTCAACAAGTGAGCACTGTGTAAAAGGTTCATAAATGTTTCAGATAAAATGCAGGAGCGCCGTCGGCAGTCAGTTACTTTTGTTTGAGGGCAAGGTCGATTTATTGTCAACTCAATTGGGTATACATCTTGGCCAGCTCGACTTTAGCCAATGAATTAGAAACTGGCAGTAACACATATCTAGCTGTTGTAACCTATATCCTCTTTTTTATTTGATGTCTCAAATGCCCTGATGCATTTCGTTTCTTACCGCAATAGAATCATGCTGATTTTTATTCTATCAATGATAATTCTCAAACTTTGAACAAGAAGACGTCTTAGTATAACATACAGTAAATTGAAGCGACAGGAATGTGTAGAGAATTTTTAGGCTTCCTGAATCTTCATGAAAATTTTACAGTTACTTGGAAGTTTATGTTTTAATTCTCGAAAATTGTGAAAGAATTCGGGCACGTTTAGAGCCTCTGAGTGATTAAAGCCCCGCCCACACTATCTGAATATGCGACGCGACTTATTGAAACAAGTTTGACTCGTCGTGGTGAGCGACTGACGACTAGCTAGTTTTAAGAGCATAACGCCCACATTGTGCAACAAGTCGCTTTTCCATGAAGCGATTCATGCTTAAAAACATGCCAGACTTTACTGCTTTACAATGCCGAAATGTGTGCCCGAATTACTTCAGGCCCTACCCGAAATTAATTAAAATTACAAGAAATGGAATGGGAGAGGAGGCGGAGTCCGCCCTTGTTCATTCCTCGTACATTATGAGGTAGAGGACCGAACCGAAGAAGATAGAGGCACAATTTTGCAAAATGATGAGAGGAAATGCGTAGCAAAGGCTTAAATTTGACGGTAACGCACTACTACGTAATAACTAAGCTTACGGTGAACCTTATGGGTATAAAAATCTGTTCTCAATTTTCAAGTTTTCACAAATTTACGATTGCTGCGTCTTAAATATTGTTCGAGACGATCCTGCCGTCAGGCTGTGCATGGGGCATATGCGGATTTCAACGGTGTTTAAAAATTGGCTGATGTAATAATTTAGGACGATTACTAGTGAGGAGTATGACCGATTTCCTTCAAAAGATTACTTCGTTGCTGCAATTTGTCCATTGAACATTGCACGTAGGAAATATTACGATTAGGGGACAGTCGATTGATGTATAATGTGTTGGTAATCGATCGATCAACTATCGATGTTAGGCTATGATAGTGCTATGTATACCTTGACGTTTTGAATGTGTGCAGCGTGCGACCGTCGATGTTCATGACCTGGTAAAATACATTGAAAAATGTGCATTTTTTACACAGTATGACCTTTGAAGTGCATAGGTGCAGTCAGTAGGTTTTCCTCAGGTAGCAGACTGTACGTATACGGAGTATTATGTGTTTAGTCATATATATCATTTGTGAAGCCAGTCCAAGATGGTAGTAAACAAATCGGGTTCGCTCCTTGGCGAACCGTAGTAAGCCAGACCGACGCACGTACTGTTTTATTGTCGTTACTAGGGAACTTTAAATTTCACGAAGAGGATATCACCTTAAACGAAATGACGTTATTTGCACCTTTGCCGTTTCGAGCGCAACGCTACTCAAAGTTATGAAATGGCAGTGGCAAGCAAGAGGTGACGTTATTATGTTGTATCTGATGTCCACGTCTTGAAATCTAAAGCTCACTATTACTGGGCTTTAGATTTTACGACGCGAACGTCAGCTGCAACGCAATGACATCACCACGAGCGTTTCCCCTGTCATTTAACAACTGAGTGTAGCGTTATTTCGCGTTGCGTTCGAATGGCATAGGTACAAATGATGTCATTTCGTTGTAGATGAGGTTCGCGTCGTGAAGTCTAAAGCTCCCTATTATCTCTTGGGGGACGGGATTGACGGGGACTCCCCATTGTCCTCTCTGTCTACGCCTGTGTTTGTGGATGTGTCTGACGTGACGTTCCTTCATGTTGGAGTTTGATCATGAAGAACGACTCCGCTGAATGGAGTAAGAATGAAACAGCCAGTGGCGGTGCCAGATTGACACAATTGGGGGACAAACTAGGAGCAAAGGGTAAAGTTGGGGCAAAACGTTTTGAGTCCGAAGCCAAGCCCAAATTGCCCAATGCTGGGGGTGGAATTCCAGGGAGCGAGGCCCCCGGAAGAGTCTAAGGTTTTAGCATACGTCTGGATGAAAAATAAGGTCTCTGAAGAGGTATATTATTTATTTTTTCTGGTAATCCGACTCCTAATTTACCTAACTTTGGAGGGGGAGCAAGTGGAGGAACAAGGACAAAATCGGGGGGGGGGGGGGGGGAAACAACCCCTCATGTCCCACCGTAGCGCCGCCACTGACAACAGCTGTCTTCGTTTTGATTTGAACACATTTGTATATTATAGTTCGGAAGCATCAGCTGTAACTACTTCGTTCCATGATCCAATTTACCCCACCAGCTATAGGTGTAACTTGTAGACTATAGCAAAAATCAAGCACTGCCAAACTATCACCAAATAAAGAACGCTTGCTTAGTTTCTTACGAGATGGGGGTTGGAGGGGTTTGTACCTCGAGTAAGTATTACTTAGGATTGAAATACGGTGACTGAAAATGATGCAGAACTATCGGTACGAGTGGACATCACGCACACCATATGTTTCCGGGCAGGCTGATTGCAGTACGCGACATGACGGACCCAGCTAGACTTGCCAGGCGCGTAGCCAGGATTGTATCTTGCGCAACATGAGGAAAAGGTCTAAAGACAGAGAGAAAAAACCGCTATTTTAGGTGTTTTTTGCATTGGAGGGTTCTTATCCTCACCCCCTCCGGCTACGCCACTGAGACTTGCAATGTTTTCCGTCCCCTCTCCCAGCACTCTCACATCATAATTAGTAATTAGAGTAATCGATCGCTAACTGCCGCTTAGGACAAAACATTCAAGAATTCGAAAGAGTTAAAAAGTTGAATTTCGGGAAACCGTTAAATCGAGCTGATTCAATTGTGTGTCATTGAATCGCAACCGTGACAAAAGCGGTTAGTGTGGTTTTCGTTACGGCAAATATTCTAGTCCAAGTCTTTTGCGCAGGTCAACAAAAGTGTTTTGGCAAGCAAAACCTACACACCTTACAAGATACCATGTCAATTTACCATTTAAGGATACGGTAATTGTGGTTTCGCAAAATTTCGCTAGATTGAATAATATAAGTGTGCATATACTATCACTTGTGTGAAAATAAACACAAGGATTTTCAGGTCCGCTTTACAGCGCCCTCTGTCAGTCACCGTTCTTTTGTCCAGTCTGTTTTGTGGTTGTTTTCGGAAAACAACTCACAAGCCGTATTCATTGTATGATGACTAAGACAACAATGAACGAATCCTGGAAGCTATATTTGCAAAAGACGACAACAAGATAGGGCAGAAAATTTTACAGATGGTAGGGACGATAACCTTTACACCAATGCGGCCCAGCTTCCAGGACGTAGGTACATGAACTTCCATGATTACCTACCCCGGGGAGCTGAAACTTGGGCAGTCAGTCACGTTTGCAGGGGGTAGTGAGACAGGCACCCCTCAAGAATGTCAATTTTATTTTCTTTAGATTCTAAAAGTACGTAATTTTGTAATGCAAATTTTGCTACAAAAGGTAACACATGTGGTAGAACCTTACTCCCAGGCCGACGATCACTGATACCCTTTCATTTTAGGTCCTTAAAAATGCCACCGGCAAATTTTGTAACAATTTTTCAAGTTTTCTCAAAAGGTAGCACACATAGCACCAGATTGCATGTAAATACACCTCAAGTTTTAAAAATAATTAATTTTAGACCCCTCTGTAAGACCAGCGACCACCGTCAGCATACTGTACACATCAACCTTCAGAGAAATCCAGCGTGCGGCACTGCGGACAGCTCGCTGCCTATCTCTCAAGCTAAACAGACGGTAGGCCTAATACATGATTTCTCTATAAGATTTGTAACTCGTTCGTCCGGGAATAAAAAAGTAGCCCATTGTTTGAGGAAGCATAGTAGAGGGCAGTCGTAATATATGTCTGTATAATTAGAGGCCCAATTCACTCACCCCAAATACTACTAATTCTCCTTACCTTCTTACTTAAGCCCCTTCCAAATTGCCTCAAATTCATCCTTAGTAGACTCAATCTCATAAAGTGAGTATAAAAAAGCAATGTGTATAATAAAAAACTCCCAGTACAGTTCATGCTGTGTAGTAAAAGCTTTGGTACTCTGCATTGTTTGAATTAGCTGTCAATCAAAGAGATTAGCCAATCAGGCACGGATTCAGAGGGGGGGGGGGGCTCAGCCCCCCCCCCCCTTTTTCACCTCACCAACAATAATACATACTGGAAATTAAGAGTGCAACTCACACTCCTGTTTTCTCTTAACTTCAGTCCTCCCCTTTGGAACTTCTGGATCCGCGCCTGCCAATTGAGAATTTCGGTAAACCCCTACAAGAATTGTAGTTTGGGGTGAGAGGATTGGTCCTTTAAGGCAATTTTGTGGTACGTGTAAGCAAGTCCTGACCGCCATATCTATGGGGCACTGCGTTGCCATCACCATTGAGCTATTACTAAAAGAAATTGAAATAATGACGTCATACCTAGAAACTAACTGCAGAGGATTTGCAAATACGTCACGGATGACGTCATACCTAGAAACTAACTGCAGAGGATTTGCAAATACGTCACGGATCCGCCATACTGGAGGGCAATCATGCCATATAAACGTGGATTTGTGCTGAACGCACTGCAGAGTGTGCAGTGTATTATGTGCGGTGTGTACACATTTTTCAGGCAAGCGGGTTGAGGGTGGTCTACTACGTAGTTACATGTACTTCAACATGGCGCCGAGGAGAAGAATGACGTCATATGACTTGAAAGCCTCTATATAAGGGAAATTCAGTCATCTTAGTTCGAATTAATTTGGTAGTCTTTCATATTTCTTGAATGATTTTTTCCTCTAAAGAGTAAATATGTTTACATCCCCAAATAGGTTTTACACCCGCACACGAAACTCTAAGATGGCTTTTTAGTACACCCTTAAAAATGGTATGTACACTATAAAAAATGTTACAAAATCGCTGTAAATTTACGGAACAAAAAATAAAGAGAAACATAGCGATTACATAAAAGTTCTGGTAATAAGTTTCCAGAACTTTTCTGTAACCTTTATTTATCTCTTTTTTGTACCTGTAAATCTATCGTAATTTTTTACAGTGTAGTCATAACTTGCACATTCGTGCCCTAATGAAATAACCGTTCACTGGCAAATTACGTCAAGATAAAAGCTAAGCGAGGGCCTACTGCTCGTGACATGGAAAACCTCCTGTCAGTTTCTTGCATTAATTTCTCTACTTCTCAAATCGGTTTACTGAATGGCTCAAAACATGGAAGTAATACCTCGGAACACATCGTACGCCTCACTGAAACTGAAACCAACAATGGCCGAAACTCTTCTTCATATCGTTAAAGTTACTTCAACTGAGCACTTGTAACAGACTGTGCAGGGTGCATGTTGTATTTTAGGTTCATTAGAGAATTCCGCCCCTTGAACGGTGGACATTTTCACTTCGACTTTGATTTACGAATCCAGCAGTGGACTGACGTATTTTTGCGGTTAATCTTAAGATACTGTGCATCCACCTTCGAAATCATTA
This sequence comes from Holothuria scabra, assembly GCA_037179385.1. Taxonomy (NCBI): domain Eukaryota; kingdom Metazoa; phylum Echinodermata; class Holothuroidea; order Aspidochirotida; family Holothuriidae; genus Holothuria; species Holothuria scabra. The sequence goes on from CM074198.1 coordinate 14,411,945, forward strand.
CGGATTGATTTGTATTTCCATGAATAATGTGACTAGAATCGAGTTCAGTGGCTAAATTAGACACTGAATGGTTCTCAAACAAAAAAATGTTTAGATTTATAGTAAAATTATACACGAAATTGAAATTAAAATTTACCGTGAGCAGAATTACAAATTTCCAGATTAAGTTGTGCAATTATTGAATTATCGAACAAACAACATGCCAAATAGGCGCTTCACTATGATATTCAAAAAGTAACTAATAACGTGTTAATAAGTACAAAGAGCACTATTTCTTGATATTTTTTAGCAGTAAGGTACGTATACACCCCTAGTCATTGTTTGTGCTTTGAACTTCTGACAGAAATATCAAGGTCAGTCTGTCATTTGCGGTTTTATATCGTTACAAAATCAGACAAGTCAAGACGCTATCGGCCAAATCATGACGCCCAGTTTCGAGGAGGAGAATTTTCTAATGCGGTTTTAACATTATGTAGCATTCCGAGTTGCGTTCTAAAGTCTGGCTCGACTGGATTTGTCGTCATAAAATTTCAAGTCGTCATCAAATTGTGTGTGTCGATGTTCTGGGGGCTGGAGAGCGTTTTCATTCCAACTTGACATAATTTAGAGGATTACTACCTGTGCCCACAAATATATGTATAGCGTGTTTCTGGGAACATGTTTCACAATTATCGGGGAGAGAAGGATTGGTTTTATTTTGGAACATTTTTTGGCGACGAAAAACCCACCACAGGGAAATCCCAAATTGTGACGCCTGTGAACCCCCGGTCGCTTAGGACACGGCATGAATTGACCAATTTGTTTGGAAAAATCTCCCAAAATGTGACGTAACAAAATATGAAATTTTTAAAAATCACGTTTTGAATAAAACAGGCATCTTATCATCACAGTTTTTACCAAAGTATGTTAAGGTCGCTCTTTCATTAACATAAAAGGGCAAACAGTGATCCAAACTTACTTTGTATATACTTTGAAACAAGAGCCCATTCTGTTTCATCAATGTTTTACTTTTTTCAGGACTCCTGTGTTAATTGAATGGCCAGTGAGCTACAACACAAATGGGAAAAGGCCATGACCAGCCCGATTTAAACCAATTGGCGAGCCGTAAAACTTCTACTAAGTAGACCTTTCGATATATTTGTATTGATGTACTAGCTGATGAATAGAGTTAGTCCTGCCGGGAGCACAACGTCCCTGTCCCCCAACACGTTTATTTCTATGGCAAACTTGAATGCTTGCATCCAGATCAACTTGGACCGTAAGTGCAGATTCTGAAAATAAAGTATCTCCTTTAAAAAAATGATCCCATATGATAAAAAATGACGGAACACATTCTCCTTCAATTGCAAGCAACCCCGAATAAGGCTGCATACTCATCGCATTATTACTATATTAGCAATGCTCCGTTAAACTTTCTGTTCAGTTGAATGGGAATGGGACGATTTAAGCAAAATTGTAACAGACTTTATGAGTTCCTATATGGCAATTATAACCAACATGTGAACTACACTAAGCATTTCTATACAATTTTCAGGAAGCAGTTTGGACTTTAATTTCTCTGAAAATATGTGAAAGGAAGTGAAGTGACCACCAACGTGCATTATGCATTAATCATAAAGAGCTATTTCTATTAATCAGGAAGTTCTTAGGTTACACTACAAGCAGCTGTTATTCGGAGTAAGAACTCCCTAGTTACACTATTTATTTAAATGAAATTCATTTGGTTAAAGGGAAATATTACGTATGAGGTTTACAGAAATTTGGCAGGCATACGTTTTAAACCAATATTGAGTTTTATGGCGGATGCAAAAAAATCGAATTATTCAAAAAATAAAAAAAAATCAGTACGGTAAATTCCGTTTTTATAAATGAAACTCTTACAGAGAGAAAAGTTATTTGTTACTCAAAATTAACAAATTTGTTGAATCAAAATGTCAATAATTCAAACAACAGTTATATGCACGTACTGACGAATAGTTTGTCAGGCCAAACTTTCTTCTTGTGCTGCATAATGGATAATATTTTGGGGAAATATGATTGGGCTACAGCTGGATTTATAGTTGAAACTGAATATTTAAAAAAAAATACTGGAAGTTACTGCTTGTTTTACTCTTCATATGTTATCTTGAAGTAATAAAATATAACAAAAGATTCTTTGAACAGAAATGAGACGAGAATTGTGATATTTAGCTGTTGCTTCAAAATAAGTTTTTTTTTTTGGGGGGGGGGGGCTGCTCTTGACCTTTAAGTATTCACTCACAAAACATTAATTTGTATGTAGGGTATGGGGATTGTCTAAGTTTGACCATTTGTCATTGTTATGTAAAGAAGACAGCCGTGTGGAAAAATTTGTTGAATTTCATGAACTAACTCAATGAGCCGCTTTAAAGCCTTTGGTATGACCCGTCCTAGGAATCGGAACCTCTGGCAGTCCGGGTGTGCCAGTCAGATGCTGTGTCAACTCTCCGAACCTCAAGCGAGTATTGTAATATAGTTGGAAGTTTTTGTTTTAACTTCAGTGGTTGTTACATTCGGAGTTAAGATTTCAAGTCCTCAGGCTTGTACACGACTTAGTCATTCCAAAGCAATAAGAATCTATTACATCTTAACCCGACTACGCATGCACTGAAAACACAAATTAGTCAAAAAAGTGACTGGACTAACTTATCACTCTCAGCTAGTCAACAATATTGACTGAGGGGCTTTACTAAAATTTGACCAGTTGAAATATAAAGCCTCCTTGAAGTTTTGACTGATATTGTTCAGTTTATTACTGCGAAAAAGTCACACATCATCAGAAATTTGTCAAATGTGAATGACTAACGTGGTAAGTCAATTCAACTTTTATGAGAAATTTCTGTTCACAGCGGCAAGCAGTGTGGTCCATTTTCTTCCTGATGCGATAAGATATAATGAGGCAGAGAATAGAGAATGTTTCAAAAAGTAAAGAGAAAAGTTTCATTATGATTGATTTTAAGTAAAATGTGAACATTAAGCAATTTCTGGTTTACACGAAAATTCTCAAATGAAATTGCTTTCCAATGCGGAATATGTCTGCAACTATTATTCTTCGTCCGAGGTCGACTCAGTGCTAGCACCGTTACCTTGCTTGCGGTCTGAAGAACAGATCTAGAAATCGTCCAACTGAAGACTCGAAGGGCACTATGGAGAATCTGGCAAGTGTTCTTATAAGGGTGCAGCGTCACGGGCTCGAAGTCAGAGTTTACACTCGCGGGATCCCGGCAGTGGCGTAGCCAGAATGAAATTTTTAGGGGACCCAGGTAACAAGTGGGGGGCCTGGTACCTCCGATGGTCAGGGGTGGCAAGGCTATCTAAGCGGAGCGCCACCATCAGTTGGCGCGGAGCATACAAGAGAATTTTGGGCTATCCAAACCCTCCAGATGGCCGGATACGGCACTTCTCACGTGTTTTAAGCTGGATGTACTCAGACTTGAAATACTAATCTCTTGTCTGCCACTTCTCAAAAAGTGAGAATAAAAACCCAAACTACGAAAAATGGTAATACATACACTTTTTAGGGACCCCAAAACTGAGCATTTCTGGTCTGCGACCTGGGGGATGAGACTTAAGGGAACCGGTATCTCCCTTTCCCTCGTGGAAAAAAATGCAAAGTTCAGGAGGACGTAGATCGGAAATGCGGCAATATTTGAATGGATTTCGGCTTTAATAGGAAAACCAAAAGTAGTTGTGTCCACTTCTGAGAAATTTTCTTGGCGTTAAATTTCCTAGATGCAAAATGGTGCTAAGTCTGGCTAAACTTTGAACTGGTTATAGGCCTGCGTATTCAGGATTTTTTTTTTTTTGGGGGGGGGGGGGGGAATGCAAAATTCCAAAATACTCATTTTTAGTCTTTGTAGTGATTTTACAAGTGACATACATACTACCAAAAAACAATGTTTTCCGGTTCTTAGTGGTGTCTACATGCAAATTGGTGCAGTATTTGTTCATTCATCGGTACTACATTACGTAGTCAAAATTAAAATTCTACGAGTAAATCTCTCAAAATATTTAAACCGCAAAGCAGAAGTACGGATCATGTGGGAGCTTAACATATGAAATCCGGACCTTGTGGACATTTTACAAATCCGCCCGGACGCCAGGGCCACTAGTAAAAGGAGAGGCACACAGAGCCTTACCCTCAATTACTTTATCAGGAGGCAAAAAATCTGGGGGACGCTAAAGAAAATCTGCGGGGCCTAGGCCCCCAGCCACCCCCCCCCCCCGTGGCTATGCCACTAGATCCGGGGACCGTTCTCGGGGCACTGGTCCAGGGAAAAGTCCGGTGGTGGTCCGAGGAAGGGGACATTCAGCAGTTAAGGAATTGGTCCAGTTTTTCAGCTAGGGAGACAATTTTTTCTTAATTTGTATTTTATAAATGCGCTCAGTGCAGATGTTACTATAAATAGAAAAAAGGCTTGCAAAATTGACTAGGCCTGTAATGGTATAACTCATACTTCCTCGTTTTATAATTATACCTGCGATGTTAAAGACAACCACGTTAAATCCTTGTAGGAGGATAATACATTGTCAAGGTGTTCTATTCATACATTTTCTTTGTGGTGAAACAGCTTCGTTCCGTGAACAAGTGCATTGCTATTCAACGCTATTCACTGCAACTTCACAAATGTTTGTCATATGTTGTTTTCCTTTCTACTATTATACGAGTTCCAACTGGAAATCATCGGGGTTCCCCTATATCAACACATCAATTTTTCACGGTTACAGAAGTAAACAAAAGTATACTTGGCCAGCGTTGTTTAACCTAGCTTTACCCCCCCCCCCCCCTCAATATCATCTCCGAAAAAGCAATACGGTGCGAAGAAATTGGTAATGCGTTAAAGGTCAATACATCTGGACATGCATCGTTAGTTTGAATGACCGTATTTTTCACTTCATTAAATTCCACAACAGCCACGATGAACGTAATTGACTTGATCAAACCAATTTCAAATTTATTCACTATGACATTTAAGGTGTTGTGCTAAGACAGCTTGACATAGTATGGTTAGATTAGGTTAGATGGAGTTTTACGCACCCAGTTTTCAACCAATTGGTTCAAGTCGAGCCCACCATGGCCCCTTTTCCAGTTCTGGCTCACTAGGCTTGTTTTCCCGACTTCGTTGCTTATGCTGAGCACGAAGCACAATGGCAGCAGGTTCCGTTTTTAAAGTCTTCGGTATGATCCGACCAGGACTCGAGCTTCGGACCTGCCGACTGCAAGTCGGATGCTCTAACCACTTGACCAAGCAGTCGGTCTAGTAGTGGTTGTCACTGTCTTTGCACTGCAAGACATTGTATTTTGCATAAAAAGTACAATAGTCATGGTGTGGTGCAAATTGTGTCTAAAATGCTTCAATTTTCTACAATTTATCATATTAAAGGCCTAATCTTCTCACCTCAAATAGTTCAAATCCTTCTAACCTACTTACGATACTGAAGCCCCTTCCACAACAGTCTTAAACTCATCCTCATCCACACCCAATCTCTGTTTATTGTTACACAGCAGTCTGCTTTCTTTGATTTGCTCTCAATCACAGAGCTCTACCAATTGAGAATTACACTGTGGACTATCTACAAAAATCGTAGTTTAGGGTGAGATTAGCCTCTCTCTGTCTACTACCCGGCCTGAGCTTGTTAGGTGGCTGTCGGTTGTCTATACTATCACGTGACGATAAAAATGAAAGCAAGTAAAGACAGTGTTTCAAGTTTTTCGTCACTTCATTTAATATTTCCAAAGTATAAATCCTTTTCGACATCGTAGCAGCTACTTGCAGAATTTCAACCTTACAGTTAAGTGCTGTGAAGGAGTACAGACGAATCCGGACAGTCGAGTGATGGTCTTATTTCAGTCGGCCATAACTGGGGTTTATCACCTTTATCTGTTTATCTCTCAATTTCCTTGCTTGCCTGTATCACGGATGGTTTTACACTGCACTGCCTCTTGATTCTCTCAATTTCACTAAATATGGGGTTTTGAAATTACATTTAGACAATAAATGAAGAAGATTTAAGGCTAATGGACCCCACTGGTGGTTGACTATACAGTCCGCGATCCCGGATTCGTCTATATGGGCTTATCCGAGAAGTTTTAAGAGGTGGAAGTTCTGATTGATCGCTCTCCTTGGCCCAAAAGGGTGATATTTTGACAGTTAAACATGTTTTGAAGTATTTTTTAATGCACACGACCGTCAAAAGAGGGAGGGGGGGGGGGGACGATTACATTATTGCACAAAAATGACCCTATCGAAACGATGGCGCTTCCTTCTAACTGTACTAAGGGTTTTTGTCTTCCTGTTCAGTTCTTTTTGCCGACTATCGTCATTTTAACAGTTAAGTAAGTCACTACAATTTAAACAATTGAATTCTAAGTTGAGAATGTTTTCTCTTTCTATGAATACTTTCGTTTGACACAAAATTCATCAAAGCAGAAACACCACATACTTTCTTTCGTGGAAGACATATAGATTCTCGTAAACATATTTTGAAACTATTTTGTGGTGGCTACTGGCATCAATTACAAAGCCATACATGAAAATACAGAAAATTGTTAGTCACTCTTTCTGCCTCAGTGACTCCACCGTTCATAATGAATGGTTCATGAATAATTTACAAGACTCCAAGATGGCGTAAAGTGTCAGTGGCGTTAGCAGGAGTTGTGAGATGGGGACCAGATAACCCCCACTGAAATGGAGGAAGGCCCTACTCCAATGTTGGAAATTTGCTTCCTAATGATCAATATGAAGGTTACAACAGAGTGCAACAAGTACGTGTGATTGTTCTTTGTTTAGTAAGTTAGATGGAGATTTAGGGCCCAGTTTATAGGCTGGCCACCAATAGGTCGGTGTAAATAAAGACGGTCAGAGCGGCTTCACAGTGGCTTGTTTTCTCCAATCCATTGCTTATGCTGAGTATCAAGCACAATGGCAGTAGGTTCTGTTTTTAAAGTCTTCGTATGATGACCCGGCCACTAGGACTGAACTCTAGACCTCCCCGACTGCAACTTCGTATGTTCTAACCACTTGACCATGCAGTTGCTGATAGGTAGGGGGATTGTTCCACTTTGAGAAATGTTTAAAGAAGGCATACAATTAATTCCCATATCTAATTCTCACGAGATTGAGATGTTTTTTCTAGAGTGTAATCATCCGCCTGATACAATTGAAAAAATGAAATTTGGAAAGATTAAGATAAATGGTCCCCAGTTATGGCCAACAATATCTGACTATCATTTGCTTGTTCGGATACGTATATAGATCTCCAGCGTTTACACCATACTGACGTCATTTCGGAGGAAAACAATGATGCACGTTGCGCACACAGTAAACATTGCTTCGCGCGTGTACAAGACTTACACGCGTGTATACGAATAGTTGACGAATCAACTGTTTGCATTTGCTGGTGTTACCTGAAATCAGTGGCGTAGCCAGACGGGGGTGAGGGGGACAATGCCCACCCAAAATTGATTTAAGACCACATTTTGCCCCCACCACATTCACAGAGATACAATCCGTTTCTCACAATCCAAAAATCTTATAGTCTTCTGAATAGTTTTCTTCAGTATATCTATAGACCCATTGTTTGCAACGAACCGCAATAGGTGTAAGTGTTGACACGCAGCACTAGACTTCATAGAAGTTTATATTGCTCTTAAGATGTTGCCCCCCCCCCCCTCACTCGAGCGTTTATTCCCCCCCCCCCCCGCCCCCTTACAATGAAATCTTAGCTAAGCCATTTCTTGAAATGATAAACGTTTTGCTCCAAATGAGGGAACACTTTCCCTCCGATATATCCAACAATGTAGCTTGGGTAGGGGACAACCCCTGTGATACCCTAATCATACTAATGCGGCACTGTGTGTTAAGCGATGGCGCTATACGGAGGCAACGCCCCTGCGGACGATTTTGTCAAAGCTGTAGGCTCTCACATTATAGAATGCATACTGTCTTAATATACTACTCTTGTTCATCATTAGCATGCTAAAGGGGTTTTATCCTACTCCCGGGGTTCAATGTTCCTTAGGTTGGCGTTATTCCCCGTTTCCATATTATTGGTTGGCGATGAGTACGAGGTTCGTTATTTCCAGGCTTCGATCTTCCCCAAAACTGTTTTCGAACGTTCCCAGATTCAGGGGCCTCGAAGTAGGAGGGGCTAATCCAAAGCGGTCCTATATATGTTCAACAATATAAAAGCAACAAAAGGCGGTCCAAACTGCCTACGGCAGGAAAAGTGAGAGCCCCAGGCCCCGTCTCCATGATCCCTGCAGCTTGGGAACATCGAATCCCGGAAATAACTTACCATGGGAACATTGACATATTCCCACCCAGAGTGGGGAGATTGTTTGAATATAGGTCAATCAGAGTACCCTAGTAAAAATTTAATTTATGGAAAGTAATCCCAATGGTAGGAAAGGATTGTTGATTAACTTTAAGACAAGCATATTGATGTAATGCACCTACAAAAGTGTACTAGAATGGATGTTGAACCACTTCATACCTGTAGGTTAATATATACGCTTAAAACACTTAAATTTCACGCTGCTTTCATGATGATTATCGAACTCAAACATTATTGGTCCTGGTACTTCCTGATTCATTCATAGATGTCACGTTTTCATTTGCCTACCAGTGACATGTGCACGTGAGAGGGAGTCGCAGAGGAACTGTTATACCAATATACCGTGTGTGTTACATGCAAACATCTCGCCTAAATGTTGCCCTGTTTTTATCTTTTCCTGGTAATGCAGTTCCTTCGAGAAGACCTTTTACAATTATGTATAAAACATTTTGTTTTATAAAGATGGATCGGGAAGGGAAAGTATCGTCATTCTTGAGCCTGTATGATTACACAAAAATCACTGAGTTCGCTTTGTTGATATCTGTTGATAGGGGAATAACCACGCCGATTTTGAGAAATCGGGGAATTTTTCTACGTTCTTTGTCCTAAGCTTAATTTATAGACTCCACCTAGCCGCAAGTTTTGTACACCATTTTTCACTTAAAGATACTCACTGAATTGTACTTTATTTCCCCAGGCTCCTTGACGCGATAAGAAGTTATCAGGCAGAGAAGAACGATGTTTCAAGAAGTAAAAAGGTAAAGAGTCTGTGTCCACTAGACACATTTCAGGACAAATGTATCGCAACATGTTGCCACAAACGCATTTGTCCGAAATTGTTGTCAGTGTGTACAGAGCAGACACACGGCAACATGTATCGCAACTTGTGTCCACGACATGTGTCTAGTGTACACAGGGGGAAAAACATTTGTATTCAGTTTATGTCGGCAACATGATTGAAATGTATCCAATGTACACAGGCCTTAAGTTTCATCGTGTGAAAAACGCGCAAACTGGGTGCACGCATAAAGTGGTTTGGAGAACGCTGGTCACCTCGCCCATATGGACTGAAAGCATGACATGCAGTGAGACCACTCTGTGTCCAATTGATATAGACGATGTCTCTGTACATTGTTCCCCCTCCCAAAGTAGTGTAGTAGACTGTCCAGTTCCATGATTGGCTGTTGGGATTCATGTGACAACGCTTATTCTCTTCAAATGTGATATTACTAAAAGTAACTGTTTGGTTTACCTTGAGTATGCCAATAAAGTCATAAAATGTAATGAAAGATACTTTGAAGAGAAATACGACGAAAATTGTGTTATTTCGCTTTTTCTTCAAAATAAGTTTGAGGGGACGGTCCTTTACCTTTAAGTCAATGGCAAACTTCAAACTCTTTAGTAAGACAACAAAATTCAGGAGGAGGATTTCCACACTTTCCCCTCCCCTGTAGCCCGTTATTGTTCAATTGCAGGTATTCACACTGTAATCAGCCTTACTTAGTTATATATTACAAACCATTGGTACGTTTTAAATATGGGACAGTTGTGTTCACATCGCAAAAGGGTTTCGGAGAAATAACTGAAATGTTAATCTAAATATCTCTAATTATCTCTTAGATCCAGAGTTAATCGTGGAAATACATATTTCATTGAAGTCGTGACGTCATGTGTAAGCAAAGCATTTTTATATATTTTATATATGCAAATCCAAGCAAAATGAATGTTATAAATGACTGTAAATAGTTTTTGGAGAACATGATGGTTGAATAAATGAAATGAGATTAATGAGATGGCAAAAAAAAAATAAATAAATAAAAAAATAAATAAATAATAAATAAAAATGAATGAATGAATGAATAAATAAATTAAAAAAAATAACATAGCGTGCACATATCCAACAATAGACATACGTGTCGCATTTACAGCGTGTTACCAACTGGTTGGAAACTGGACCTCTTTACTGCAACTAGCTAACTATGGTGTGTAATTAAGGAATAACTGCATTTTTCGGACCATTGTTGGTGAATGACCCGTGTCGACTTTTAATTTGAAAGAAATAACGGACGAGGCGAACCAACAACAACGCGACAAATTTTGGTTTATTCCTTTTCTATCACCCAAAAAAGTCCTCTCCAGACTGAGGTTTACTTCCTAGTGGCTTTTGCAAGTCATTACAACGGCCGGTGTGTTGGAGAATAACCTGTCAGTGTTTAAGCAATCAAAATGCATAACTCTTAATAACCAGTCAGTAGAGGTGGAAGAACTTTTTTAATAGGCTCGTGGACAAAAAAGGTACTTAGGGGTGTGAAAAAGTCCAGGGGGATTTTTTTATCGGGACCAAATATAGAAACAGTGTTTTAAGTCAATGGAAGACTTCAAAATCTCTAGGGAGACGACAAAACTCAGTAGGGGGCTTTCCCCACTTGCTTCTCCAGCATTGCGACATTGTTTCAACTACATTTAAACATGCACTTTCAAACTGGTATCAGTGATCCTTCTCAGTTTAGGCCGTGTCATTTGAAGCAAATGCACATCACAATATTTTCTGCCAACAGAAACCATTGCTTTGCCAAAATAGTTCCGAATAGCTTTTCATATTATTAAAAAAAGTTCTGCTTGAATGATCGACGTGCATTTAGATGTGAAAATTACTAAAAGGGGCAAGGCTTTATGCTCTTTCTGGTCGGATTGCCTTTCACTATTGGCTGAACGTTTCTGAAAGAGGTGTTAACAGAGCAGTTATTACAATAAGTTTTCAGAAATCCATACGTGAATGACATATTATTCACGGAAGAAATTTACCATGACTACGATACGTAGTTCTCATTATTAATATGTTTTATGGTTTCCTGCCAATAATTACTTTCTATAAATTTGAGGAACTGTACTTTAAGTTTCAGTCTGCAGTAAATTTTTTCAAGAAGGCGATTGTTGCAACCAAAGGAACTGTTTATATCGCAATTTAGTTACAACATAAGAAATTTCACGACAATTTAGAAAGAATATCCTTCGTGATGCCAGCATTGGACTTTCGAGTATGTCTTTTAGTTTTGTTAATGGCGGTGTACGGTATACCGGCGCCTGTTGGTGATACAATGGACATTAGGAATATCGCCATTGTAAGTCAGCTCACATTCCTTTTTGTGTTGTTTTCTTCGAATCTTTTGTTAAATTACTGTTTTCTTTAATTTAACTTGTGTACTTGTAACAAAATTTACCTTAAGACATTTGGGTTATGTTAGTGGGACAATGCTATTGTTTCGCTTACTTTCTAAGACTAGTAGAATTTCGGGGAGTGAAAATCTTTGGCGTAAATTTAAAGTGAAACGGTGGATCCAAGTGGAAAAATTGCGAACATAGTTTTACGGCATAATTAAGGTTTTCTCCATTTATTTAGTTTTAAACTACATGCTGCTTCCTGGTTAAAGAGTGAATTGAAAATATCACAAATGGCCAAGAACTAGATCTCCGTTAAACCTGCAATACCCCAAAGGAAGTCATTTTGTAGTCGCGACGCATCCCATAAGTGTTAATTTTGAAGGCGCATGAACTCTTTGTAGTTACAGGAGCGATATTTTAACGTAACGTGCATTATCACTTGGCATGTCGTCGTTCCTCCCAAATTGTTGTTAAGTTATTTTCTTTCCTTTTCTTCTTTTGGAGCTGACCCCTGTTTAACCCGTATGCAACTGTAACTACAATCAAGGGTGCGCTGGGATTGTTCCTGATAGAGCCTTTTCCGCAAACGTTTCCCACTCCTGAACGTAGTACATCTATCATGAGACTTTTATTTAATCCAGAGATATAATAAAACATTAACGGTTCCACGGGTCACCCTCTTTCAGAAAAGGGACTTTGTAACCTGGACCATCATATAGGAACCCTATGGTGGGAGTCTATACCCCATGTATATGCCTAGGCAAAGTACACCTATTCTTAAACTTAATTTCTTTAATCCAAAGGGTATGCCCAAACCTCGGAGGATCCGCCAGATTTCCCCCTGGATCCCATCGCAACTTTGCCCCTGAAACCCACAGAGGCCCTACTGGCCCTGGGCCCCACCTGCAAGAACTGGCTCTTTTCGATAGGTTACCTTTTCTCTAAATTTGTCCCCTACAAATTCGACTCTCCTTGCTTAGTCGTTCTTCAACGCTCTCAGGTATATGACTCGTACCATATATTTGATCATGGACGTACTACCTCGGATGTAGTAATTCTATGATCACACTGACTTAGCAAGAGACTTGCGGTCAGGACGTTGGGATTCTAGTCCCGACCGGATCATAGGCCCGGCCGAAGACTTCAAAAACTGAATCTAGTGCCATTGTGCTTTGTGCTCAGCATAAGCAATGGAGTAGGGAAAACAAAGCAGGTACAACAGCAGGGAAAAAGGCCACGGCCGGCTCGACTTGAACCAGTTGGTTGGAAACTGTGCCGTCAAACTAACTCACACTGACTTAGGAACATGTAGTAGGGCATATCTCTTCCTTAAAAATATATATATATATATATAATATATATTTCAAAGAGATCATGTCACTTCAAACCATGTGACTGTCACTTCAAATCAAGTGATTTCTAATTTTCAGAAAAGCAGGTCTCGCAGATTTATTCGCAAACCGGTTACCGAGCCTTCCACCGCCACCACCGCGGTTGTAAGCATATCGTGTCAGCTTTCTGAAGGAGAAACTAAAATTCTCTCGCAGGGACTCAATTTCTGCCCCAAACCAAGGCAGACTGACACGCAGAAATTATCACTAGACATGAAAGCGTTTTTCCGACGCTTGCGCCTTCGGGAGTATTTTGCTGACGAAGACGGCCTAAATTCTCCACCGGACAACGATATATCGTATCAATTTAAACCAAAAAGCACCTGGAACCCACCAAAGGGGCGTTGTCCGCAACTGGAATCATTTATTTCGGCCATTGAAGAGGATGTGAAAAACCACACCCCTTCCCCAGATTTCCGCGACAATCTCACAAAAAGTGAACGTCAGGCCATTCGAAGTCTACGGCATCGTGATGATATTGTTATCAAGCCGGCGGACAAAGGCTCTGCGATTGTTGCAATGGGGACTCAATTTTACAGGGAGGAAGCCCTCAGATTACTTGGCAATCCTTACCACTACAGACGTCTAGACTCAGATCCCACTTCGGAAATTGCGAAAAAAGTGGAGGCGGCCATCAAAAAGATGGTTCGCAACGGCTCAATTGACTCTAAAACCGGCCCGAATCTCCTCCAGGTAGATCCTAAACCAGGCCGTTTCTATTTTCTGCCCAAAATTCACAAAACGGGAAGTCCGGGCAGACCCATTATTTCCGGCAACGGGACTGCAACGGAAAAAATTTCAAAATTTGTTGACCTGCTTATCCAACCCCTGGTTCCAACCCTTCCCTCCTACGTTCAGGACACCACGGACTTCATCCGCAAAATTGGGACGATCAAAAATCTCCCGTCGGACACAATTCTGGCCACTCTAGACGTGTCCTCGTTGTACACAAACATACCAAATGAGGAAGGCATCTCCGCTTGCACCAACGCCTTCAATCCGATTCGGGGCAAAACTCCCACCAAGAAAGACTTAGGCGAACTCATGCATCTGATTTTGACCAACAACAATCTCATTTTTGGTGACCACCACTACCTCCAAATTCATGGTACAGCCATGGGAACCAAAATGGCTCCCTCATTTGCTAACTTGTTTATGGGCAACTTCGAGCAAAAATTTCTGTCTCGACAAAATTTGAAACCACAAATTTGGTTACGCTTCATAGACGACACATTCATGATCTGGCCCCACGGTGAAGACTGTCTAAAAATTTTTATTGAAAACATCAATTCGTTCCATCCCACCATCAAATTTACGGCCGACCATTCCAGGTCCAGTGTCCACTTCCTGAACACCACTGTAACCATAGAAAATGGTTCACTCAAAACAGACTTGTTTAACAAACCAACGGACAAGCACAACTACCTTCTACCCAGCAGTTGCCATCCTCCGCACTGCACCAAAATTTTCCGTACAGTCAAGCACTCTGCATAAAACGCATCTGTTCCTCTGAAACAGATTTTGACACTCGGGCAAAGGAACTATCCGGCTACCTCCGTAACCGGCAGTGTTTTCGGGGTTCAATTGAAAATGCCATCAAAAAGGCAAAAGAAACCCCTCGCTCGCAAACTCTGACGTACAAAACTCGTCAGCGCAATTCCGACAGAGTGCCGTTGGTAATTGAGTACCATCCCGGTCTACCACCACTAGCCAAATTCATCAAAAGGCATATGCCCACACTTCAGAGCACCGATCGCCTAAGGTCTATCTTTCCCCAACCCCCCGTTGTTGCCTTCAAGCGGCCCTCAAATTTACGGGACATTCTGGTTCGGGCAAAATTCCAGGACAAAGCCTCAGTCGAGGAAAACAACGAAAATTTTGGTTGTTCACCTTGCCCTTCCAACTGCAAGACGTGCGCCCTGGTTGATTCCACAAAAGGCTTCCAGAGCAATCAAAATGCACGCACCTTCCAAATTAGACAAGAAATTAATTGTCTTTCCAAAAATGTCATTTATCTCATATACTGCAATTTATGTGGTGTGCAGTATGTCGGAGAATCTAAAAATACTCTTCGAATGAGAATGACACAGCACAGGTCAGCAATTAAAACCAAAAAGGTTGAACAACCTGTTGCAAACCATTTCAATTTGCCTCATCATTCTATCAAAAACTTACGGGTCATTGCTATCGACCAAAACGATACATGGACCGACAAAGCAAGAAAAGCTAAAGAAAATTTCTGGGAACTCAATCTCAAAACCACATCGCCTTTCGGCTTGAACATCAGGAGCGATTTACCAGCTTGCTGATAACACCAACCAAAATATTCCGATCAGGCCATTCCGGCCTAACAATTTCTCTAATTACTTTGAAGAGGATTTTCCTATTGTTGATGGGTTACACCCGAGTAATCCGATCAGACCCTCCCGGTCAATCAACCTGCTCAATTGCCTTAAGAAGGATTATCCTGTCACAATAGAGGTGAGACCATTGTCAACACCTTTAAAAGCTTCCAAAATTTCTCACTCCTTGTCATTCTCTGACCAAGTATTGACAAAGAGGTAGTATTCCTCGAAAGCTCTACTTCAAACCTTTTGGCTGTTTAATTTATCTAAATTCTAGCCTTCCGCTATTTGTATCTCCTCGGAGATCCAGCCTTGCAATTCTGTAGCACCGTTGTTTTACAGTTTCTCCGTCATGTTTATATATATATATATATATATATATATATATATATATATATATATGTATGTATATTTATATATATATATGTATATATATGTATATATATATATATATATATATATATATATATATATAAACATGACGGAGAAACTGCAAAACAACGGTGCTACAGAATTGAAAGGCTGGATCTCTGAGGAGATACAAATAGTGGAAGGCTAGAATTTAGATCAATTAAACAGCCAAAAGGTTTGAAGTAGAGCTTTCGAGGATATATATATAAATATATATATATATATATATATATATATATATATATATATATATATATATATATATATATATATATATATATATATATATATATATATATATATATATATATATATATATATATATATATATATATATATATATATATATACAAGCCTCCGTTACCATTCCATTACATGCTTTGCTGTCTGACCATGATCGTCGTAAACTCATGTACCTACCCTCGCTTTGGCAGTTTCAATATTTTTTCACGGCAATGCTTTCGAACAATAAGGGAAATAATAGGAAGCCGATGTCTCAAGTAGGCCCACTGTTTTCCATTTACAGTTTGCTGAAAATAGGACAGCAATACGGGTAACAATAGATCTTTGACACTAATATGAAGGTACCCATGGATGAATCAGTCACCATAAAAAATGACAAAGAAAGATCATTCACTGAAGTTGAATGACAGTTTTGATAAAGAAAAGAAATTATTGTTCAGGTAGCAGGCACAAAGGGTATCCTGTCATCTAAATACAACACCTACACTAGTGAATCTGCAGAAACTCAGCTAAGCCGCTTAGTTTATAGAAATCCTGGGTGAAAAGGTTAACTTTTTGTATGCTGAACTTTGGTGTTAAGGTTTTAACAGCATAAAAAACATTATTTTCGATGAAACTTTTACAAAACTTCTCAACAGCAACAGGCACTTTTGATTCTTTTTGTTTCTTGTGGGTTGCAGTTTCCTGTCAACCTGTGAACGCCATTGTAGGACGGAAGAAGGGGGAGGGGACTTTTGATGAAAACAGTGAGTTGTTTTTCGGAAGAAGATATATCACTTTGAAGTGTGGTTTGGTGCCCTAAGGTCACACATTATTCTCCCCTTTGTATTCCTCTTGGCATTCTCAATTGGCCCAGCTCTTTGATTGAAAGCTAATTCAAACAATGCAGAATACCAAAGCTTATATTACACAGCATGAACCGCACTAGGAGTGTTTTGATTATACATATTGAAATTTTCTATTACTCACCCTGCAGCAATAAACTGAGTTCGTTTCTGGTTGAGGATGAATTTCAGAGAATTTTTTTTTTTTTTTTGGGGGGGGGGGGGTCTTAAAGGCCCAATTCTCTCACACCAAACAGAACCAATTCTCCTAACCTTCTTACTTAAGTCCCTCCGAAAATTGTCTGAAATTCATTCTAATCCAGACAAAATCTCAGTTTTTTTCTTCAAGGTAAGTATAGACTCTGCTCAATGTGCATAATCAAAACACTCTCAGTACAGTTTATGCTCTGTAATATAAGCTTTGGTATTCTGCATTGTTTGAATTAGCTGTCCATCAAAGAGCTAAGCCAATTAAGAGTTTCGGTACCCCCCTACAAGAACTGCAGTTTGGGGTGAGAGGAATTGCCCTTTAACTTAAAAGGTTAGGAGATTTAGTACTGTTTGGGGTGAGAGAATTGGGCCTTTAAACCCACCAAACATCGGATCCTCATCCGGATCTGGATAGTCATCGCTGTAGCGTGACTCGGGTTATAGTCCGGCTTTGAAGTAGTCTAAGACAGAAACGAGGAAGGAGTCACAAACTGAAAACTCTGAATTTTTACAAACATCCCAACCTAACGACTGAATGCACTCCCACTACAAATTCATGTGATGTAAACACTCGATTCTTGATCTGGTCATGTTGGCTGAAACTAGTACACTCTTTTCTCAAGTCAGAGAAAATAAGGTAAAAAATATACTTTTCAATGTGTCAAATGAAGTACATTTTGCATTTGGCTAACACCATGTGTAGTGGTTGTTCCTTTTAACCAGTCTATATAATGGAGCTATGACAGACCTAAGATGTAAATGGTGTGTAGGCATTGGGGATGGTCACTTGCATCGTGTCCTTTGAGGACGTATAGCTTCCGATAGCTTCCGAATTTGGAAGCAGAATTCCTTTAGTGAGTCAACGTTTGGTTTCTTCGAAAGGCTCTTCGCCAGAAATTTGAGAGGACTTAACATAGTGCTGCATGTGTTGTTATCGTTTTTGTCAGTAATTATCTCGGTCTAGGTCAAAACTTAGTGATGAATCTTTTGCAGGCTCCTCCTCTCCATAAAACGAAAGTGCTTTTTGCTTTCTGATGGCGCTATTCCTCTTGCGCCATCACAAAACTCGAAACTCCTTCATCTCGGTGATAATGTGGTATCGGCATGACGACGCGTGTATGTATAAGTTTTAAGGACTGTTTAAGCTTCTCGGCCTTTTTCTGTTTTTTTTCATCCAGTCAAGAATGGAGCCATGCGTGGCAGACCAGTAATGTGAATGGTCTGAAGGCCTTGAGGTTGGTTATGTGTTGTCCGTCCTTAAGTGGACGTATAGCTTCTTCGTGAAGGAGTATCAAGTTTGGTTTCGCCGAAGGGCCTTTGCCAGTGGGTCGGGAGGAATTTTGAAAAAGCTTCTCGGTCTCTTGGCTAACATCTTGTGCAGTATCTGTTCTTTTCATCTAGTCTAGAATGGAGCCATTCATCACAGACCAATGATGTTAATGGTCTGAAGGCGGCCAATGATGTTAATGGTCTGATGGCGGCGAGGTTGGTCAAGTGTTGTCCTTCATTGGACGTATAGCTTCTTCGGGAAGCAGTTCTTTACGTGGACACACAGGGAAGGCTGTAGCTAGTTTAACTCAACTCAGTAGACTTTATAAAGCCCATGGAAAGGGCCCATCTGAAAATTTCATCAACTGATTGGAACTAGAGGGACCCTCAAAATGTAAAATATTGCAACACAATGAGTGTGTGAAAGGATTGATTTGAATTGCTTTTACAATGAGAATTGATGTGCACCTTTCCTCTTTTCCTCTGTAGGAATATTTAATCCGGTACAAGTATTTGGATAGACCTGACAGAGAGGTACCATTTACAGTTTTCAAGTTAGCGCTTGAAAAATTTCAGCAAAATAATGATCTCGACGTCACAGGTAGGTAGTCCAAACACATTGTCTCTGAAACACATGATGGGCATGAATAGATGCATTTCTTGATTTCTTGTGTTTATATTTGATTAAGTCGCAGTTTATAGTTACAGTAATTAGATATTACCATGATAGGTGTCAAAGGTCAAGGAAATTAATGATGATAGACGTAACATTATTAGGGGTAAGAAACACGAGGGCAGTCACAACAGTGGCGGGGCTGCCGTACAGTTGGGGGCGGTCGCCCCCCTGACGGACTCAAATGGAATACCGGCGCCTTTTCCACCAAATGATAACTGCTCTTTTACCTATGAGCTACTACAATTTCTTTAGCAATACCTCGATGATAATCAGATCTTCCTTTTACATGTTTCATAAATCGTACTATTCTTTATTACGGCGATAATTGTCAGCACCGTATACCAGTGCTTTCAAATATAAACACAGTTTTGCAAGGTATAGCTTCTTTGTCATCACCTACTGGAATCATTATAGACAAAAGATTAACGTACGGTCCGTTGCAACGCTAACCGGGTTCATGCATGCGGTCCCAGCATGTTAGTGAACGTAGATGCATGTCTACGTCTTGGGTGTTGTAATATCGTAGAGCGGTAGAGATAAAGCACGTACGGCCCGGTAGGCTTACTTACAAGTGTACATATTAGGATGTTTGGTTACTATACTAGGCCCCCGGTTCACGAGCTTGTAACGTAAGTGGCATATCTCACCACTGTTGGAAGATTTGACAAAACATTCAAAATGCAGAACTCAAAGAGAAAACCATCTGGGTGCGAAAACAGAAAATGGAAGGCGCTTGAAGATGCCGCGTCGAAGTGCCTCAGCCTGAATCGTTTCTTCAAAAATGAAGAATGTTTTACATACTCCTGTACTCTAGGCCTAAAAGTGTTGCAGTAGCCCGAGGGCCACAAATGATGCCATTTTCTCTGTGTGGTTTTTGGTGTGGAGTGAAAAAGGTATATGAACGGATGAAAGGGGTCACTCCTCTCAAATGAAGAGGAGTTTTTGCCGGGACCAACATTTTATACATTTTACAAAGACGGCTCTCAAAAGGGAGAGGGGTGTCAAGGACAAGACATCTAGAGGGCTTATAAACGTAGATAAATGATCATTAAATGTAATGGGACTAATGGACTACATACTAGTGGCGGCTAAAGGCATATTCTAGCCTAAGTTTAGTACATGAGCTAAGTTTTAAAGAGCTTGTTTACATTTTCGTACTTCGTAGCCAGAAGTTAAGGGGCAAGATACTTTTAGGGGAGATATATATTTAACGGTGAGATATAAGCACTGGCAGTGCCCACGTATACTCCATGGCGTTCTAAACACTTGGTCAGCAGATTGCAGAGTGGTTCTAACCACGTTCTTTGTTCCTTTGAAGTGAAACTAAAGCCCATCATGGCTAAGACACTCAAAGGGATCTAAATGACTATTTATAGAGGGGCACAGCCCACCTTGGCTACGGGCCTCAGCAGAGTGGGCCATATGCTCCTCAACTAGTGATATCATTTTTGCTGCATCTTAGTAGCTGGTACTGGCAGTTCACTACTTAAAATATTTAGGTAGAGTTAGGAAGGCTGTATGGCTTTCTTCATCACTTCTCCTCCGGCCCTCCAGCATATCCAAGAAAATAACAGACGAAAGGGAACCTAACGGCCATGAGGACCTGGGTCTGTAGGTTGAAGGCTCGCTCGGTATCTATCTTTCACAAAGCAGCGCCCCTGGAAGCAATTTTCGCCCCCTTAGACCGAAATCGCTAGCTCCGCCACTGAGTCACAATACCGACATTGTAGGCCTACAATCTTTTTTTCAAAGCTTGCTCCGAAAGAGTTGCTTAACATTAAATTATTCAAAGAATGAAGCAATATAGTTTGTCCAGTTCATAATGAGGTCTGATGGTTTGATCGAACAGTAACTCGATATGTCTTTCACTGTGCTCTATCTTCTGAGAATGCTCTCTTGAAACTCTGGACCAGCTTATACAACTTAAAGAAAATTCTCTCACTTTGCTTACAGGAGAATTAAATCCCGCTACTTTGACCAAAATGAGAATTCCGACTTGCGACGACACAGACTTTGATTTGCGTTCTTTACCTACCAGACAGCGTCGATATACTGTCGCTCAAGGGGTCCAATGGACAAAAACGGATATCACATATAACGTCTTAAACTCACCCTCTGGCCTATCTAAGGTTCAAGTTTTGTCAGAGTTTCAACGAGCCTTTAATGTAAGTAGCCATGCCTGACATAATGAGTTTCAGGAATACAGGTGGTATTTCTTCATCTGTTCATAGTGTTGTTTACAGCAGGGAGTGTCCTACATTTCCTATGATCCAAAACCTTCTCCAAGCGAGTTGTCTATCGTACCATAGGGACGTTCGGTCATCGGACTGTCGGAATAGAGGACTATAATTGGTCATAGTAAGCGAGTTGGGTAATTCAAATGGTTAATGAAACTGTGGGATGCACTGGGATGAACAGTAGCGTAGCTAGAAATTTTTTCGTAAGGGGGGGGGGGGGAGGCGCTATGGGGGGCTGGATACTTTTGTAGGGGGGCTGGAGTTTACTACCTAAACGTAGCGCCACCATCAGGGCTCCGGCCGGTGTCCTTTAGGACGTCTGCAGGTCACCTGCCGAAAAACGGCAGGGCATCGGCAGATGTCCGACGGGACATCGACCGGCACCCGGACGATTTAACTCATCTGCCGGTCCTAGGCAGTGTCCTGCCCGGGCGCCCGCAGGATGCCGACCGGGAATCTGACGGTCGCCCTTCACATCGGGCGACGTCCGGTCGGGTGCCCGCCGATAAACATACTTTTTCCTTGTTTGTTGACATCAAAGACTTCCGCTCGGCGCCCCACCGGCGGCCGGCAGACCTCCGCGCGGGCACCTCGCGATCTCCGGCAAATGCCTCGGCGATGCATCCACCGGTGCCGATGTCCTACCGACGTCGGCAACTCATCTGAAAATTTTAACTCCGCGCTAAAACTTCACCGGGCGCCGCCCGATGTCAAAAAATCGGCCGGCGAGGCAAATTCGTCGGCCGATCATCTGCAGGGCTCCTGCCGATGTCGCCGATGTCTTGCCGATTTAGGTCCTGCCAGCGCCCGGCCGGGTGCGTTTTCGGACATCGGCGGTAATGTGACTGTAGCATAAGGTATTTCCATAGGGGTAAGGGAGCACTTCAGTTTGGGGGCAGATGATTTTTGCCCGACAAATGTAATTCTGCCCGTAAGACAATCAAAGCGGAGCGCCACAACTAGTTGGCGCTGACCGTCCAGAAAATTTAAAAATTCGTACCTCTCAGACAGTCGAAAATTACATTTACCAGGCTTGTGAAAGGGATTGAAGCAGTCGCTATTTTGAGTTTCAATTGCAGATAAATTTTCACTCCAAACTAAAATTCAGTCAGAAAAACTAAGTGGAGCGCTACCACTGGTTGGCGCAAAGCGTACATAAAATTTTGAAATATCCGACCCCTCAGAGAGTTGAAAATGACATTTCCCGGGCTTATAGGGGGGTCTAAGCAGTCGGTTTTTTAGTTTCTTTTACAAAAAAGAACGTACACTTGAAACTTAAATTCTTTTATGAAGCTGCCTAATTGGAGCACCGCCATAAGTTATGGCGAAACGTACCGGAAATTTTGAAAATTCTGACCCTTCAGTTGACCCCCAGTCAAAAATGTCATTTCGTGTGATTATATGGGGGTCTAAGCAGTCGCTATTACGAGGTTCTGTTTGAAAAATAATGTTCACTTGAAAATAAAATTCTGCTAGGAAGGCTATCTACGCCGAGCTCCACCACTGGTTGGCGCGGAGCGAACAGAAAATTTTGAAAAAACGGACCCCTGAGACAGTTCAAAAAGACTTAAAGGGGGATCTAAGCAGTCGCTATTTGATCAGAAAATTACTAGATAAAATGTATCACTACCAATTTTCGGGGGAAACTACAAAACGGAATTGAAAACATGCTAATGGATTTTACTATTTATGTTGCGACTCTTGGCTAAATTCAATATATATTGATGAAAATGTGTGACTGCCCGAACTCCCGACTATATATGATTTTACTTTTGAAAAAAAGGAACATTACAAGGTGTGTTTAAACGAATTTTCAAGTAGACTTATGGGAAGACATTCTCACACTGCATCATTTAAGTATCGAAAAACAAATTACCCGATTTTCATAACCATTGCCCGTATTTGGCTCTAGAGCAGGATATATGACAAACTTTTGGGCACCTGAACACCCTCCCCTCTGTCCGTTGAATTAATTGGGCAATTGAAAACGTCCCAGCATTTTTTAACCTTTGCCTGAATATTTAACCATTTCGGGCAATTTTTGCAAGACCAAAGCATACCGTGTGGATGATGAAAACCCCTTTTTCACATTCTACCCAAATGTGTCGCAGATTTTTGGTATTTTCCGTAAAAACGTTTCTTTAAGTATAGCGTTTTCTGTTTTCCGGCAAAGATTTGAAGCCATTAAAATAATCGGCCGTATCGGGTATTGTGTTACATAAGATTTAAAAGCAGGCTTAAGATTGATTGTTTCTTTTAAGCCGCAGTCTTCCCAAATGTGTCGCGATTTTTTTTATGTTTGATTTTTCGTAACTATGTCACCCTTACTATGATACTTTTCCATTTTCGGGCAAATGCTTGAAAGAATTTGGTTATTCGACAATTTCGGGCATTGCGTTGTGATTATCTGTGAGGTAAAACTCACGAATAATAGCTTTTTGCACTGCTCGAAGGTGTAACCAGGTAACGTTTATTTTAATCTTGACTTAAGTTTTTATGAAAATTCTATTGCCACTATATGACATTTCTTTGCTTTTTTCGGGCATATCTTTTTAAGATTTCTGCCACCTTTATAAATTTTATGAAAAACCATCCCACTTTCAAAGTTTAAAGGCTGTCAGAAATTTTTCCAAATTCCTGCCCGAATTAAGATTTTGCGGAAATCTGAGGCAGTCTCCCCCTGCCCCGTCTAGTACGCCACTGAGTATGTCCACTCCACACAAGAGCTAAGTATAAGGTCCTGTGAGGTAAGGTTGCGATCTTGAGACTGCATTGACCCAACATGGGTTTGATTGTTGCACTGGTCAATGACTGGCAGCAATGGCCGTGCAAAGTGCAGTTCATCCCAGCCATATTTGACTAAAATATTCTACCCACCACACCAAGTATGATTTTGGAACAAATTTGTGCATCCCCAGGAATTGAAAAAGGTCTTTGAAACCTTTTTGAATTTTACAGGGAAACAAAACAGGTACCAGTAATCTGAGTTGTAAAACAAAAAAGTCACAAATTATTGCGTAATGTACTACACTAATTTGTTATAGAGGAATGAATATCAACTTTTAACATCTCAACATGGAAGGAGCGATTACAATGGGAGTTGGATTAATTAGATTGATTTTGCAACTTCTAAACTATATAATTTTAAAATTCTAGACTTGAGGTACACTTTAATGATCCTTATTGGGAGTTGACAATCTGTAAATACAGATGACCGGAACTAGTTTGTTTTTACATATTGATAACCTTTAATTACTGATTATTGGTTAATAATCTGTAAATATTGATTGATTGATGATCTTTCATTACAGATTTATTTAAAATATTTAGAACTGATAAGGCTTTCTTATACATACGTTCTTTTTGCTATTAATTGTGCACCCCTTGCTTTCTTATTTCAGGCTTGGCAAAGTGTCTGCGGCTTGACTTTCAGATACTGGGATGCACCTACTGCAGACATAGTCATAACATTTTTTAGGGGTAACCATGGCGACAACCAAGTGTTCGACGGTCCTAGTGGCAAACTGGCCCATGGCTTTATTCCTTTAAACAACGGACAAGGAATTTATGGTGACATTCACATGGATATAGATGAACAATGGGTTGTGGGATTCGGTGGTAAGTTTCACGAGGGAGATGAACAACACTTTTGTTGTTTAAAGTGTACCTCAAGTAAAAAATTCAAAAATATTTATTAAAAAAAATGAAAAATGAATTCTAATAACCAACTTGCATCTTCATACAGTCATATGATAATCTTGAGCTGAGGTATAAAATATCGAATTTTATTCACCAAACTTAAAATGGTATATTACGCAATAATTTGTGATGTCATTGTTGGGGGCGATGGACACTGTAACAAGAAATTTCCTAAGTGGCTAACGATAGCCCTAATTCCTAACCTTATCCCTAACACTAGCAAAGAATACAATCGATGCAATACAATGACAGCAACCAATCAAGAAACACCTTGTTCAACAGTGCGCATCTACCCCATTGTTGTACTAAAATTACAGTCTTTGTATTTCTTTGTTTTTCTGAAAGTTACTGCACCTGATACCAAGGTGTGACAGAACTCTCACTCTTATGGGGTGATGTAATTAATTGACCAAAAGTGCTAAGCAAGCAAGCGTGAAGTGTTAAAGGTCACAAAATCATTTTTCAATTTTAAACGGAAACAAAGCAGGTAATATGAGTTGTACAACAAGTAAAACCAAAATTATTTTCTTTTAGGTGAATAAATTTTAACATTTGATATCTCAACAATAGCCAGCTATAACAATGGGAATTGATCCATTTTGCAACCTCTAAAACACATATTTTTAAAATTCTAGACTTGAGGCACACTTTTAATTTCTTAGTTTTCCCATGGATGGAGGTATTGGTTGTATTATAAAACAGAGGGCACAGTCCCACCGTTCTCAGTCTTTATGTAAACAATGGTCTTCAATCGGGTAGATGCGCACTGTTTAAAAAGGTGTTTCTTGATTGGTTGTTACCATTGTATTGTATCAATTGCATTCTTTGTTATGCTTAGGGATTAGGTTAGGGATTAGCGTTATCGTTAGCCAGTTAGGAAATTTCTTGTTACACAGTGCGCATCGCCCCCTTCAATGTCGTTAACTGGTTAATAGGACTTTTCAAGATACTTCCTTAATGCAGAATTTTCATAACATTTTATGTTTCACTTCGTTACCATAAGTGAAATAAAATGTGTAGATTTTCGTCGTTCTCATTTTAATTGAAATGGTTGGCCTTTCCCGAGTTTCACAAATTTCGTATTGAAAAGAAAAATTGCAAATCACCCGGCCTAAACCATTGAACAAATAAAATAATTAGTTTATCCATTGTTTGAAATTTACCTATACTAGCTGTGTCCACTACAAGATAAAAATAATTAAATGTGATTTTAACAAACTTGGTGATTCTTATTTCAGGTATAAACCTTTACCAAGTGGCACTTCATGAGATAGGACACACCCTTGGTCTAGGCCACTCCGTACCCAACACCGTCATGCATGCACTATTTAGTTCAACATATAACCCAAATTTTCACTTGCAGACAGATGACATTCTGGGAGTTCAATCTTTGTACGGTAAGTTTTGCTAAGTTACATTACAATAATTTAGGAATGATAAACTGCATTTGTCTTAGTATTGTTGGTGAAAAAACCATCCAGACTACAAATTTTGGGAAGCTTTTGTTCAGTTTTGTAGTCTTGACGGTTTCTGCCTTTCTGCCAAAAAAATGTTCTTTATTGGGTCCACTTTTTTAATTTACATTGTGCCTGATTTGTATGCCCCTGTGTGGTGCCCACACCCGTATCGCGTCTCTTAAACTATAGACCACAGAGGCATATAATGTCACAATGACATAAAGTACGACCGTCCAGATCTAATGTTATATCTTTTCAAAAACTCATGTCATCCCTTTAAAGTCCTCGGTATGTCTTGGCGAGGATTCGAACTCCAGACCTCCCGGCTGCACTAGTTGGATGCTTAACCACTTGATCATACAGTCGGTCCGCGACTTGGCGGGAAGCAGCTCCTTACGACGAGGTTATTCAGAGCAGTCGAAAAATGTGGAATACTTTGGTACTAGTTTCATTTCGCGCAACCCTTCCTCATGCGAACATGTTCGGTCGCATGAGACTGAAACAAGCAACTGACAATACTGGCGGACATCTGCAACGAAGTCCGCAAGGATTACTTAATCGAAATGTGGAGAATGTATTTTCTTCGACAAATAATGCCGTATACTTGACCGTTTTGCGGGAATCGCGTCTTCGATAAGCGACTAGATGCTTATTGTGTTAAGAACTAGTTGGCATGAGTTAGTCAGTCGTTAATGGCAAGTTACCGCTCTGAAAGTTTTTTCGCAGTAAGTCGCTTCCCAGTGAGTCGGCCACCATATAGCCTATATTTTGGAGTGATTGCGTGCCTATATGATTACAGGCAGTATTCACATGCTGCGGTAGGACTATCGCAGCAAGCCTGTTGCGCAATGGCGGCAGGAAGGTTTCAAAAGTTGGGGAAAAGGGAAATGTTGCTGGGACCAAGTTTTCGTGCCCCTTTCGTGCCCTTGCTGGTGGGGTCCATAGTCATTTAATTAATTAAGCTAAATGAGGTTTTAGGGCTTAGTTTCTAACCAACTGTTTTTTTTTTCGGGTCTGTCACGGCCTTAGTTCCAGTTGTGGCTCACTGGCTTATTTCCCCACTCAATCGATTATTCTGAGAGCCATGCACAATGGCAGTAGGTTTCATTTTTAAGTCTTCCGTTTGATCTGGGGCGAGGAGTCGAACTCCAGACTTCCCCGCTGCACTCCAACCACTTGTTAATACACTCTGTCCATTTCCCGTCTTAAGGTCCTTGTGGAGTCCAAGGGCCGCGCTAGTGGGAGTCCAGGGGCGAAAACCTGTGAAGCATCGGTATTAAAACACATTTTTGGAAGAAAAATAAAATCTTAGGATACGAATACTTTTCTATAGTAAATGGGTCCAGGTCCACTAAGGACCCGACGTTATCCATGGAAAATGTCCTTGTGAGACTACGGAAACAAAGATCCTAGAAGTACGTGTATTGGTAGTTATGGCTAAATAATACGGTGTCAGGATTGGTATAGTTTGTTTTAGTACGGGTGGGGTCCAGGTACCCGCTGAACACCCGGTTGGCTCACATGGAAAAAATTCTACTGAGAGTTCCAGAGGGAGGAATCTTCGGAAGCTCTGAGGCTTCAATTTAATCTCGGGGTGAAAAGAGAAATCTAAGAATTAGCAGAGTACATTTGGTTCAGGTCTGAGTTTGGGCAAAGACTCCGAAGGGGGGGGGGGTGTTCCCATTTTCTCTGGTGTCAACACTGATGAGGCAAAGATATGTGGGAGTCAGATAAACTTTAAAGTAGAGGGGGACTATCAGTTTGACGAACAAAAATCACAAGGTTGGCGCCCATGACACTAAATTCGATGTCTTAGACTCGCTGGAAACGTATAAAAATATTTAAATGCCTTGCTAAAACCCGTGTAGACCTATATCTAGGTTCTCTTATAGGTTATATGTCGATGTTACCAATTAATCTATCGAGCTTCAATCGTCATAATATACAGTAGTTTCTTCTTTTGCAGGTCCTAATGTAGCGGCAGACACGGTACCGGAAATAATACCTACTCCTGGTAGTGATATGCCTGATGATACGTGTGTGCACTCTGTTGATGCCATGGTCACGCTAAATGATAACTCGATTCTTGCTTTTATGGGTGAGTGTCTATCAGGAGTAAGTCAAGTCATTTGAATAGACTTCACGCATGTGACGTCACCGAACAGAAACTGCCTCCTGCTGATTGGTACGGAAATCACCAAGAGGAGCGATGATTTGAAAAAAAAAATAAATAAAAAATGAAAGAAAAAAAGGTACGCTTTTTGATTTCATGTTTGGAAAACATGTGGAAAGGCCAGCGTGGAGCAGGGTTTCGTGAACCCACCTTCGAACAGATATGTAAAGGTACAAAACCCAACGAAGCAAGGAAGCATTCCAAGGAGGGATAAAACTGATAATTTGTAATATCCTCCAATCAATGAACGTGGTCTATGCTGAAAAATCCATAACCATAGTTTTACCAATAGGTGGCGCTGTATAACTTTGTTTTGTCCCACCAACAACTGCTGGAACAGAGAAATCTTTGATCATCATATATCACGCTCTCATTCCGATATCTATTTTCAACTGTACACAAGCAAGAACCAAACATCGGGTTCACGGTGTAGTTGGCAAGCACCCTTATTTTATAAAATGTAAGAGGTGAAATTAACTTAATTCTTCATTAAAGGACCAATCCTCTCACCCCAAGCTACAATTCTTATAGGGGTTTGCCGAAATTCTCAATTGGTTCAGCTTTTTGATGGAGCGCTAATTCAAACAATGCAGAGTACCTTGAAGATTATTCACAGCATGAAGTGTAATGAGAGTGTTTAGATTATGCACATGGAGCTTTTCTATACCCACCCTGAAGCAATAAACTGAGACTGTGTCTGGATGAGGATGAATGGGAGGGGGCTTACGTAAGCAGGTTAGGAGAATTGGCACTGTTTGGGGTGAGAGAATTGGGCCATTAAGTCTAACCCCACCCCGTCTCATGTGCACATTATATAATCTTATCGTAAAGTTTGCTTTAATTGCTCGACCAAACGATCGAAGTCTGGTGTTACTACCAAGAAGTAGGGCCGACCATGATCGTTTCAACTGACTTTGAAACGTCGGTAACATTACTCCTTTTTTGTCCTTTAGGCTATTTATTTTGTGCGTGGTCCCGACCTCCTTTCCTAGAATTGCCTACAAAGCTGATAGTACCCTTATCAGGATCGGGTACTTTTCTTATTGAATTCTCTAAGAGTGTAGCAGAGGGTAATTGTACACCAAAACTGTTTGTAAACAAGTCACGTTTTTCGATTTTCGTTACAGGTCAAGAAGTCTTCAAAATGTCAACCAAGTCCTCTATTGAAGATGGCTATCCGAAATCGTTGACCGATGTATTTGGTAGCTCAATGAGTTCAGTTTCTAAAATTGATGCTGCTATGTGGTGGCCCTCCAATATATTGTATTTATTTGTGGTAAGTTTCGATGTATTCATAATTCGGGCATTTTAAAGGACAATAAAGTCAAAACAATAGAATGGATGACTTAAACATTGTCTATTGGCGGCTATGCTGCAATGCATGTGGGAATTTGTACACTGAAATTTCCAATAGTCAGGAATAACACACAACGCTATGAGTACTGCAGTAATTATGCGCATTCGTAAACAGGTGAAATGGTTGTCAGAATAAATTTGACCTTGTGGCACAGCCGGAAGTACTGAATTTCATAACTGGTCTATGCATGGTATCCATGTTCGGGAATAGCTTTTTAAAGTCTTGTATGTTTGTTCCATTACGGTACGTTACAATTCATAGTACACTACCATTAACATTTATGTCCCTGTGGGCTGGGGTTGAAGAAAATGCCCACGGTATAGTTCCCACCTGTCGTAAGAGGCGACCAAAGGGAAACCAAACGTGAACTTGTACAATACTTGAAAATAAATTTGAACTTTTGTCAAGTTGACTGACACTATATAACACATTCGTATTGGTCTGTCTTTGAATCTCATCTAACTACTAACCATCAATATTTACTGTAGCTTTGTTACTGCTTTACCCTCTGTGTGAAATACCGTGCAGTCAAAAATACCCTCATAGATGTCTGAATGGTAGGGAGGAGAATTATTTTCAAGAATTAGCCATTTTTAAAAGACTGTTTCCTTCTTCCAACGGTATAGTTTTAGGTCCCTATAACCAAAAGGGGCGAAAGAATTGTCAGTGTGTGTTTAAGGGGAGGGGGTAAAATGCTTTTCGTCGTATCAGCATTTCCTCCTGATATCCCTTCTCCGTGCAATCGGAACAAGGAGTTCTATACATACGGGCATATAGGCTGGTCGTGTTAATCTTTGTTCACGTGTCAAAAGGTTGTTATACAGTTCGACTACACTCTTAAATCAAAAGAGTGAACTTGGTATCTCTCTAATAGAGTGAACAGTGTAAATTCACTCCATTAGAGTGATAATTCAATCCCAGAGGAGTGAAATCCACTCCAAGGAGAGTGCAATTCAGTTCAGGAAGAGGGGAAAATTGACTCTCACACGAGTGCCTACAATGATCGTTCTTTTTTTAAAACGTGATCACTGTAGGCACTCCATCCAGAAAGAACCTTCGCTCGTTTAGAGGGAATTTCACTTTTTCGGAGTGAATTTCACTGTTCTTGGAGTGAATTATCACCTTAATGGAGTTAATTCACACGTTTATCTCTATCAAAGAGTGACTAGGTTCACTCTTTTGATTTTATAGTGTACGGATGGAAAGGCAACCTTTCGGATAAAACATACCCATTGAAGAACAACATTAGAGTAGGCTACTTCGGTTGAATAGGGGATTGCACCGTCTTGAAAGTAGCCTATTACAAGTAGACTATACGATCGGCCCGTGTATTATATCTTGCTTTTAAAATAGAGCGTTGATGGATCATAGTTACAGGCGCGGATGGCCGGGTGGGGGGGGGGGGGGCGTTCCAAGGGATCCGTCCCCCTTGCTCTTGGCAACCACAAATTTTGAAAAACCAATTTTAAACATGTGCGTCACGAGGACGGTTACCCTTACGGGTCAGGTATGTCTTTTCATTCCAACCAAAGGAACTGCAGCACGCGACCTCAAAAGTGCCAAAAAATCTGAATTTTAAGTCTGAATCAAATTAAACATAATGTCAAAGCTGCACAGATGTACAGCGCCACTACTTCATCACCACTGGTTACGGACACCTTCAGCAAAGGTTGCCTATTTGGACAAAATTCCACCTTGAAGGCTTGACAGATAAGATCTACAGGGTATTTGTTCCCCCCTGTGGCAGAGTGATCTTTACCAGCTGCTGTATACCAATGTGATTTACATGTCCATGGGTTCAAACCTCACTCGATTTACATCTGTTTTTGATCCACTTGGCATTATGTTTGTCCCTTAAATCGATTTCCCAGCCTTGACGAAGTCGATTGCGCGTCGCACTGAAGCACGCTTGGGTGCGGCAGTTAACTAGCCGAATTTGTCCTGCGAGGATGTTAATTGTGACTCTAGCCCTCAGTGAAAATTATGGGGACGAAAGTATCGTTTTGTCTCCTATACTGAGGTAAAAAGAAATCATTTCACAACTCAACTTTCCTACATTACTATCCATTTTATGATTGCAGGAACTTCTGTCTTTTCATAGGCGCAATTGCGTCCCTGCAGCTCTATCTTTGACTGAAAGGAAGTTTAAAACATGCAAAGTACTGTAGCTCATTCACATTTCACAGCATGTACCGTATTGTATTAAGACTGTTTTGATTACGCATTGGGGTTTCGTATAGTCACTTTAAAGCACGAACTTCGTATACATCGACAGAGCATACTGCACGGTACGTTGTCGCTACCTTAGGTGGTTGAAAAAGCAAGATGGCTGTCTGCTATGGTTTTTTAATAAAATTTTGGACTTGCTCAAGTATGCTGCCATATTTTGAAAGAAAGTTGAAATGTTTTCGAAATATGGCAAACTAAGGTCAAAATCACTTCACGTATTGCACGAATATGATATTATTACCCATTCAAGTGAAACTTTTGTTTAAAATATTACGTCGTCGTCAAATCAGACGATTCAGCTTCACGGCGACCATCTTGGTGCGCCTTTTTTCCCCAGTCGGTGGCGACCAGCTACGGATAGGACGTACGTGTTACATGCTCTGTCCATGTATATAAGTCCGTGCTTTCAGGTGATAAACTGGGATTGTGTCTTGATGAGGATGAATTATAAACAGCTGTGGGAGGATCTTAAATAAGTAGTTTAGGAGAATTTCAACTGCTTGGGGTGAGAAGATTAGATATAGGTTTATACTAACCTTTTGTGTATAATTAATATGGCATGGTTGACCAATACAGAGGTTACTCAAATCGTGGAGCGTTACACGATACGTTTACCTTTCGAGGCAGAGGGGCTCTTCAAGAAAGCAGATTTTTCAAACAGTAAAAATAGTGAGAGTCTTCTCCTGACATTTTCGACTTAAGATATCAAAACCAGCGACAAATTAGCCAAGCATAAAATTAGGGAGGAGTTACTTTAAATAATAACAGCTATTGGTAAAAACTATATGCATGATTTTTCATTTTATTTATTTGTTCGATCACATCGCATATAGAAAAAATCTTTTTCTAAAGTCCCCCCGAACCTCTGGCACTCAAAGGGCCGTTCGGCGAAACCAGACTTTTAAACTGTTTTCCAAAGAAGCCATACCTGCACTGAAGGACACCACTTGACCAACCTCACGGCCCTCGGACCATTAATTGCTTCATTTTTTCTTTGTAGGGATCACAGTATTACCGATACAGCTTACCGTCTGTTTTAACAAGCCAACCGTGGTCTCTCGATGTAGGTTATCCTAAACCTATAGCTAGCAACTGGGACGGCATACCAAGTGATATTGATTCCGCTACCCTTGTACTTCCCAACTTTCAAGTGTATTTCTTCAAAGGTAAGAAAAAGATGTCGAAGTCAAATTTCAAGGTGCGATCACTAAAGCATAATTCTGCAGAGTTTTGCGGACGGGACGCAATTTTGTTTTTTGATGTTGTTGTACAAGTGGGGGCGATCTTTGGAAATTTCCTGGAAATGAAATTCCCCCTTTTGGTCCTGAGATAAAACACTTCGGTTTGGGTGTGAACGTACTTTCAAGGTTGTCCATAAGTTATCTCTTTGGCACCGACCGTAGCAGCAATGATGGGGGGGGGGGGGGGGGGGGTAATATATGCCCTTTTCTTATGTATGTGTGTGTGAATATAGGTGTGCCCGTGCGTCTGTATATGTGTGTGAGTATGTTCGTGTATGTGTTTGTTTGTATATTTTTACCGAAGGTACAAAAGAGGAACTTCATAGTTTCCGTCGTAAAATTTCCTCTAAATTAGGGATGTTTCTAGGATGAAGAGTGAATATTCTCTCTAAACGAGAGGGAATAACACTTTTTGGATTGAAAATTTTCACTCAAAATTTGTAGACTGGTCCTTAACTTCACTCTGTAGGAGTGATTTTCACCCTGAAAGTTTGAAAGAGTTAAGTTGTAAGATATGTTGCAATCCATCAAACCGACGATTCAATTTCAACAGGGAGGAAGTTTATTTTCCGAAACTGCATGCAGACTAAAACAGGGGCGGTGTTTGGAAATGTCGACATGAGGACCAAGCCCCCTGACTGGGATGAAAGTTACTCCGAGCCCCAACAGATACAATGGATTCCCTAAATTATCCCGAAATGAAATATAAAGACCGTAAGGGGGACGAAAAATGGGGGACCGTAGTATTGAAACAGATTTTATTTTTTGTTCAGAATCTGTCTTACTAACGAGCAAACCAAGAAATTTGATGGGAGGGACTGCTTGGTCTTCGTCGGGGAGTACCCAGCTGCTCATCAAGGCTCCCGGATGAAAGTGAAAAATCTTCTTTGTCACAAAACGGCTAATTTGTCAATATGTAAAGTGAAGAATGAATCTTCCAATTGGAAAGGAGATTTTAATTTCGAAACGTTGCATCTTGATGTTTCTCTGGAATCACAACTACCTGACAACAATAGTTGTGGAACTATTTCAAATATCTTGAATTAATTCAACATATTTGATATTAGACGCCGTAGGGATGATAAAATTAAAATGGATGCTCGCGCAACGCGCGAGAATTTTTTGAAGTTACAGACAGAAATGATACAGAATCTACTACCTCGGAACTGATAAAGAGCCATGTGAAACACTTTTGAACAATCTCAATGTTTTGACGTTCAGTTATAGTAATTATTCTCTGCAATTGATTGCCCTTTATTTACAAATGTACGATAGCTCTGCGGTGTGAGGACTGACTGAATCCTTTACATTTTTATATGCTAACTTAAAACGATTCTTAAAATAAAAAAAAGCTTTTACATAATTCTTCTTTTACCTTCTTTCATCAGGACCTATATACTTCAAATCTGGGTATCACGAAGGCACCTTCCAAGTCTTACCAGGTTACCCTCGACTTATATCCGCCCACCCTCTATGGTCAAGATGGGCCGATCTCCGAGCAGGAGACATTCGTGCCGCCATTCAGTGGTCTGACCAGGGAGGTGTCACTCCCTGGTCTGACAGAAACATTTATCTTTTTACTGCCCATAACGTCTACTCTGTGAACCAACAGTATGAATATGTTAACTGGGGTTATCCAAAACCTACTGAGGAAGAATGGTTTGCATGTGACATCATGGAGTGAATCGAAGAACGGTGCAAATGTGCTGTACAGTGACGTCATGTTCGGGACTTCTTGCTAATTGGGCCACACAGAGTGATGGATAGAGTATGGCATCACTACGATGATTCGTGTAATACTTTTGTTAGACGAATGACAAGACAAAATACCTTTCATGGAAGAAAATCATCGAAATGCCATGTAAAAGATAGATCCAAAACCTGCAAAGTTTATGTTTGTCTGCTATCTCCGAAAATTTCACAGTGTTCCCTTTCTTTCCTTCCTTCCCCTAACAAGAATTAGTCAGTTAGTGGTCGGATGAGACTTTACGGCTCAGTTTCTACAACCAATGGGTTAAAGTCGGTCGGACCGGTCACCGCCTTTTTCCAGTTGTTGCTCACTGGCTTGCTTCCTCTGCTCCTTTGCCTATACTGAGCACCACGCACAGGAGTCGAAAAGTTCCCGCTATTCATTGAACATTCCACTTAGACTGTTAGACGCCCCCTTCTTCTTGCACAAGAAAAGAAATCCCGTTGAAAAGTTGTGGTTTTATGTTACATGTATGGTGGAGTTACTTCTAAACGAATTGCATGCATGTTTCTGAATATGCATGCATGAATACGCACGGCTTTCATACAACTGGTGAAATTCTTAGCTTCTCGTTACATGTAAGAAAAATAAAAATTGATTTAGAAGAGTTATCCTTATATAACCCTTTTCTAAGTTTGCCAATCGGCAAATTGACTTGTATTATGTATTCAGTTACAGAATTGTATTTAAAGTAGGCACATTGCCCCAGATTCCTTTTTTCTTTATGATCGATTTTCCCTGTTGGTTTTAAAAAATTAGTTCTTTTGGAATGTTAGGTTGTCTTTTTCTGTTACTAGCAGAGCATGCACAATAGCCAGTGAGCCACAACTGGAAAAGGGGCCTTAGCTGGCTCGACATGAACCAATTGGTTGGAAACTGGGCCGTAAAATTTCTTATAACTAACTAAGTATCTAACTACACCATAACAACAAATGTTGCTAAAATTCACAGCGGAAGCGTCAACATCATAGAGAAGTTGAATGCAGTCTCAAATCAATGCGCCGAAATGACACCACAGATTTCCCATATAATACACTTCATCTGAAGAAAGATTTCAGCCTTTTGAAAATTAAAATGTTCTGAACGCAATACGCTATTTAGAAGCAGTTTAATTCACCTCATGCACATTTTAAAGTCGATGAATTTTGTATCCGGAATTTGCATTTAAAATTAAATAATGGCATGTTAGAGATTTGGGGGGATTGCCGATAACTAAATAGAAATCTCAATGATAAAGTTATTAATTGACCCTAAGGTGATTACAATGAAACCTGATTTGCCAAGAGAACTCGCAAATTAGAAGATACACTCTAAATATTTAATATAGTGAAATTGTACTTTAAAGAAGAGTGAAAGCTGAAAAGTTCACTCCAACAGTGCAAAAATTCACTCCAACTTAAAAGAGTGAAATTTACTCCAAAAGAGCGAAGTTTCATTCATAATGGAATGCCCTCAGGACAACTCTTAAAAAATGAGTGATCCCTGTTATCACTCGTTAAAGAGTGAATTTCACTCTTTTTGGAGTGAGTTTCACTATCCTTGGAGTAAATGGACACTAATTTTCACGCTACTATAGAGTGATTAAATTCGTTCTTTTTTTTAGAGTGTAAGAAGAAAAAAGAAACAACAGAAACGTTTGTTATAATTCTTTCTTCCACCTCCTGTTCAGATACACAAAAAATCGAACTGCATCTTCTCAATTTAAAAAGTGAATATCTACTTCAAAACAGAGACAACAGGAAATTCAGAATTATCGCATTAATGTCCACAATGTATTGAACAGATCTGTAATCACTCTACATTGGAGCATAAATGAATCCGGTCAAAAATGGAAAGATAAGCCTCATGATTGACCAATTGTCTCCCAATAGACGAATCCGATCAGCGCGTGTGCTTAGTGACTTAGGCAGTCATTAATGGGGTCCATTAGCCTTAAATCGTCTTCATTTATTGTCTACATAAATTTTAAACCCTCA
This sequence comes from Holothuria scabra, assembly GCA_037179385.1. Classification (NCBI taxonomy): domain Eukaryota; kingdom Metazoa; phylum Echinodermata; class Holothuroidea; order Aspidochirotida; family Holothuriidae; genus Holothuria; species Holothuria scabra. Next base: position 14,448,950 of record CM074198.1, read on the forward strand.
TATTTATTGACATTGAAGGAATCAACATAAAAATTAGTGTACAACCATCTGTGATATAGGTAAGCAAGGAAACTGAAAGATTTAAAGGTGATGGACCCCAGTTATGGCCGACTGAAATCAGACCAATAACTTGCTGTCCGGATTTGTCTATTTATTCAGTTGTTTTTTGACATCAAGTTTTACCTTTTAACACCTGCAAGCCTTGATAATATGATTATTTAAAACTCGTATTCAAAATGGATATTTATCTTTATAGTAGGCGTCCGGGGGGTAATTTCTCTTTGAGGGGCAAAAACAATTTTTGCTCGAATAATGGAACCATTTATCATGTTTTGCCCGAATGGACCAGCTGCTTTTTGCCCAAATTGGGAGAGCGAGTGCCCCCTGCACCCTGCCCTGTACGCCTGCGTTTGCCCTTTTTTTAACAATTTTTTTCGCTTGTTATGCTTAATTTATTTGTGATAAATTAAGTTCGTTAAAGCAGTGACAAGTGTTTCAACTAGACCGTTACTTTTACAGTAGTAATTGGTTTTAGGCGTTTTCATCTGCTTAAGTTATGTCACGCTGTAATGTTGACATAACCAAGAATAATTTTCACATTGAAATAGAGAAAAATTCATTTTATTATGAAATTGTGTAACAACTATTTATCTGACCATACAACATCATTTCTTCTTATTTATTATTGCATCACTTGAGATTATCTATTTGTTGTAAATGTCTTAACTGTAAAATAAAGATGTGAATATCTGTAAATCGTGTATTCTCATTAATTTGGGTATAAGTAATTTGCATATGACGTCATTTAAAACTATTTAACATTTAATAGATCTTGAAGTGTACCTCTAGTAAAAAAAAAATAAAAAAATATATATTACAGAATCTAAACAATTAAGTCTAACAGTCTAACTCCCATATTCACAGCGCATTCTTGAGCTGAGATATAAAATGCTGAAGTTTATTCACCTAAAACTAATTGGCTCATTGAGCAATAATTTGTGACTTACTTGAAGTACAACTCACATAACCTGTTTTGTTTCCCTTTAAAGTTAAAAAAGGTTTGATGGCCTTGAACACTTCTTGTTTGCTGCATAGCATGTTGTACCGTGGAGAAGGTTTTATTAATTACTGTACATCACAAATTATTGAGCAATATACCGTTTCAAGTTGAGTGAATTAACTTCAACATTTTATATCTCAGCTCAGGAATATCCTATGAAGACGGGTGTTGGACTATTACAATTCATTTTTCATGCTCTTTAACATTTTTTTTTTCAATTTTTGACTGGGAGTACACTTTAATTATCGATTAAACAATACTTCACGATAGAATCGGCAAAAATGTTAATGGTCCAAAAACTAATAAACCGTCTCGAGGCCGGCCTTTACTTTTAAGGCTCTGATCTCAGTCTTGGGGCCATAGACTGATATATACGTTTCTTATTTTATAGTTTCGGTCTCTGGGGACATAAAAGGTCAGCTTATAGTAGCACTCAATATCAGGCCACTGAATAGTTTTTTTCTGAGTGATGACGTTTAAAGTTATGGTTACATGCCACCAAAAAGCCCTAAATTTACTTGACAGTTAATTTTAAGGAGTAAGAATCAGCCTGAAACTCCAGGAAATTTCTATTGGAATAATGTCAATATCTATAACCGCTCATGATATACCTCTTCAAAGTTTGAATGTTTCTGGGCTGGTGTCAATGGTTGCCTGTGCAAAAATAATAATGTGCGATGCTGCAGAGTGTTATTTCTTTCGTTAAATTTACATTGATTATTTCTTAATTACTTATCATATAGATTATGTTTTGATAAGTCATACTGATGGTTTTCAAGGGCACATACTTCTAAAGTACCCAGAATATACTTAGGTTACAACTTTTCATGAAATGAAGGATGTAAAACAAAAGGATAAGATTAGACAGGTATGGGCGAGCTGTCTTTCTCTCGACGTGACAAGGTACGCATGCTTCCCTAATGTTTTTACATACATACTTGAGTACTTATCAGCAATTATCGCATATGATGGTCGATATTTAGTGGTTTTTTAAGGCGATTGTGGGTTTTTTTTTCTAGGTTCTAATGGTTTTTAACCCTGTCAGCATTTGTTCACCTCGTTTCACAATTTGACAGTACTTTGACTAAGGCGGGAGAGCTAAACCGATATAATTGTTGTAGGTACGAAGTTGCCCTGTAACGGAAAGCTGGCATGAGCCTCCAGAGAATCCATCGGGCTTGCAAAAAGCCTTACAAGGCTTTTATAAAGTAATAATATTTGATTTTTACATAGCGCTATTCCATGCAAGAACTTGTTCAACGTGTCTCACGTAATGTTACTCCGATCAGAAGTAACCCAATCTTGCTGAGAGAAAACCCCCCTAGACTGCAGTAGGATCTGTTGGGCTTGCAAAAAGCCTCACAAGGCTTTTATAAAGTAAAAATATTTGATTTTTACATAGCGCTATTCCATGCAAGAACATGTTCAACGTGGCTCACGTAATGTTACTCCTGATCAGAAGTAACCCAATCTTGCTGAGAGAAAACCCCCCTAGACTGCAGTAGGATCTGTTGGGCCTCCAAAAAGCCTCACAAGGCTTTTATAAAGTAATAATATTTGATTTTTACATAGTGCTATACCACGCAAGAACATGTTCAACGTGCATTTCTTTCGTAATGTTACTCCTGATCAGAAGTAACCCAATCTTGCTGAGAGAAAATCCTCCTAGACTGCAGTAGGTAGGTCAACGAGAATGAAGCAGATCACCCCTCGGACTGATACCCATTTAAATGCTGGGTAGGCAGGATGATAGAAACAGTGGAAATACAACATCAAAGACGCAACATCATTAACTCGACAGGACTCAACCAGCCATCCTTGGGTCACATGTCCGACGTTTTAGCCAATAGTCCACCACACTCTTCAAGGAGTTCAATTCAGGTTGTGACAGTCTTTGGAGTGTACAGTGGCGTAGCTACAAATGGAGGGCATGTGGGTGATTGCCCCAACTGCCCAAGGGGAAAATTCAGACACTTGCCATAAGAGACACCAGTCAACTGCAGTGAGGTTTTCTGACTTTTCCTAAAAAATTTACAAGTTCCTTCCAATAAAAACTCCATATTTGTAACTATTTCTTCCAAAAAAGGCAAATTTTCCGCGGGCTTCGCGTACCCTATTTTGAAATCTCTCGTGCAGTAAATCTTTGCCCATGAATCAGTCTGGTAATTTTTCGAGCAGCTACAGTGCCGTTTTCCTATTTCTTCTCCAATGTATGCCCTTGATTTTGAAATATTTTGTCTAAGAAAGGATACAAAGTTTCGAAAACTTTCAAAATGTCTCCAATATATGCTTTCAGGAAACGCAGATTCTTTAATAACCCCCAACTTTCCAAATCTCCTTAAAGAATAGCCAGAATCTATTTTTTCGCAGCACAATCTTCATATTAACAAATATTTGTTTATATATGAACGCAAACTTTTGGCGTCCGTACTGCACTAGTGTTCACACCTTAAAAATCGGAAAAGTTGGGTGATTGCCCCTTCCCCTGGAAAAAGTCTAGCCACGCCACTGGGATTGAGGTCAACCATGTCAACTTTGGTGGTTGATTATCCAGCATTTAAATATTGTAGATGTGTATTACTAACTAATTTCTGTTAACAAGGATATTAGCAAACTGTACCGAGGGTTGACAGAATGCATGTTTTTGATCCATGAACAATATAAACTATGTTAAGTTCAATTTAACTCATTTTCACTCGTTTCTAGGCGTGTTTTATTCCTTTTCTGGTCTAAATGAGCATCCGTTTTCGATTTAGAATATATTATAAACATATTCGTGATGGAGAATAGCATTCTGCCAAGCTATTCGTTTACCCGGCTGATCTTAAACATTGCACGGTCTTTGAGGACAGACGCATTTTCATGAACCATTGAGGTGTTATTAGATGGATATTCACCGAGAACCTTTTTCTTCGAGCCTTAATAGTTGCCGACACTAATCTCTTTTGTGGTAGCAGGTGTTAACAGGTGAAAGAACTATGTTCAAGCCTGGTAAGTAGTTTGCTACATGTCGAACAGCAGATCGGGAAACTTGTCCATTGTCTTAATATTGCCGCTTAAGGAAGTAAATTAATTTGACGATTTGGACGCGTTTGGACACGGATTACAACCTAGTTGTCTTGTTCTCTGTATTTTACTCCATTTGTGTGTGCCTTTGAGAATATGCGAGCGAATGCGAGTATTAATGAAAAGCCGATAGCAATGTTAAGTCTTTCTCTCTTTTGCTCATTTGCATAAATCATCCGAATTGGTCTATATCCAGGATCATTGCGATCATTAGCAAAAGCTAGTCGTTTGAGATGTCGGGACAGTGTTTGGCACTTCTTTGTCGGCAACTACTTACACATAACAGCATAGTTCTAAAAAATCCCTTTCTAAGGTATGAATGAGGTTGCCTAGGTATTAAACAAAGGAATTCCATGCCCTTTAGTTCAATAATCCCCAGTTAAAGGAATAAGGCTCCACTCTGAGATCAATTTAATTGGATTAGCAAATATTAAAGATTTCAATGGATCTCCATCTAATGACATCTCCCTGCATGAACCTCCTGGGCCGTTTTTTCTATTGATTAACCCGTACGTGACCCTTAACTATGACCACGAACCCATCGATCAAATGAAAAAAAAAGAAAGATAGTGTTTAACCAGTAGCACTGAACTAGGACAAAACTCGCTTGCATTTAGTAGACATTGAACCCGACTATCCCTGTGTTTTTATAAAACTTCAAATAAGACCTCCAAAATGGCTTTGACCCAAGGAGTTTGTTCTATAAAACAGTAGGTTTCCTGCTCCTTTTACAACATTCTTAAAAGAACAAGAATAGATTGGCCTCCTGTTGACTTCGTGGATAATGAATATCATTAGCAGAATAATGAGAGTTTTCCCACTCAAAAAAGATGAAAACAATAAAAAAAAATGTTGGATGAATGAACCTCTGATAAAATAGGAATCGTGACTTCTTCAAAGAAATTAAACCCAAGTTATCATTCCATCTTTCCATCATACGAGATAAAGATATTGTACTTCATTTAATATCAGATACGAGAGGTTCAAATTGGAAGGCTTCTTGCATGGGGTCAAGCCAAATGTTACGATGTTTGCAAAAAGTTGCGAACGACCAAGGGTGTTTGGTTGTGCAATAGAGTAAAAGGTGAAATTATATCTACTCTGACATTTCAAAATTTCGGAGCTGCGGTTTGCGATGAATGTGGGATAGGAAGCCTCAGAGAAGATCAGTATTTGTCTTCTTGAGTGCGACTATACTTTAGGCAAATTACTAGAATTACTCGTGTGATCGCATCACGTCGCAATTGAACACCTTTTTTCATGGTCAATGGAATCATGTTCAATATTCATTGACAGGGTTAGATCAAGTTTGATCGATTTTTTCAGCCCTGTTTTCAACCAAGTGGTTCAAGTCGAGCCGACCAAGACCCTTTTTCTTATATTTATTGACAAACCAAGTTCTAAAAGATACACGTGCTTTTGTTTCTCGGGTGGGTTCGAACGGCGATGGCCTTCTGCTAGTAATTGGAAGGTAGGAGTATAGGTCTAGTTTTACCCTGAAGCTTTTGAGCAGAAACTGATTACTTTTGAGAAAGTAATTTCAATGTTTCTTAGTTCATTACTGCTCTAAAATATTCTGAAAGACACATTTAATTATGTTTCAAGTCACGATGTAGTGGACTGTGGGAAGACGTTCATTCCCTTTAAGGTACGATATCCTTACACCCTTAATCGCTATTATAGGGGTACTCACCCCCTCAATATAGTCGGTGACTGAATCTACACAGTCTCTGGAGCATGGACCGTCCCGAGGGTGGTTATATGAACATTTGTCTTTTAGGGAGGGGTGGGGACGGTATGGAGGCGAATAAAATGAACTAAGACGTCTCACATATAGTGCTACCTATATAAAGTTGAAGATATGTTGGATCAATGATATGTTTGATCCAGATATTTCGAAAGTGGGAGGAAGCTGGACATAAATAACGGGATTTTTTTAAAAAAAAATCCCGGGGCCATTAGTTAGCGTACTGGCAGAAAATTTTTGAATAACACGCGATCCCTCAGATAGTCGGGAATAGCATTTTCACTGAAGGCCCTTTAGTAGAATCTAAGCAGCTGTGTTTTTTTTTTTTTTTTTCACTTCAAAAAGAAAGAGCACATTTGAAAAAAAAATGAGAGACAAAAAAAAAGAGAAAAAGAGAAAAGAGCCCGCAATAGTAATGTAAACTCAATCAGAATAATTGGAAACGAGTTTAATGCGCGTTCGCACCATGAATACTTAACAGTAAAACACACCAAACTGTGAAAATGGTTTAGTCCCCTTCTCTCCACCACTCTTTGGGATCCCTGTCCCTCTTCACAATGGACAAACGAAAGCTGAACTGTGGGCATGCGCAGCAACTGTGAGGTGGGCCAGACTGCTAATTTCCTCGACTGTCTTGGAGGGGTGATTGCTTGGCCACACGCAAATTGAGTCCTAATGACCATTAAGAAAGTAGCATCTTTGTAAGTAGATTATTTATATAATCTTTTATTTTCAGGAACTGTCATGTGTTTTGTGTTTTCGGAAAGTATACAGAGAGTTTTAATAGAGAGACCACAAGTCTGGATTTTTGTTGTGGTGGAGGGTTATAAGGGGATGGGCTGTCAATCTTCCCTATGAAGAACTTTTTTTGGAAGAGGAATTAGATGCAACATGATGCTACAATTTTAACACTGGTTTTGAAACCTACCGGGTACGTGTACGCTACAATGGGAGAGACATTTTACCAAAAGACAAGTTCTAAGTAATATATGTACCAACTGATAATGGCTCCCCTTAGAGGAAAGTGTGAGGTTTTATAATTGTCTTCGTCACATATAAAATGAGCTGCACACCGGCCTGAAAATCATTTAGAAACACTAGAATTAATTAATTGGTCAGTTCTCCATGCGTTTCTTTACGTGTAAATTTTAGTCACTTATTCTCAATAATTTAACTGTGTCATTGCTTATTTTGATGCTACTACTTTCTTTGAGAACAATTTTAAAAAAATCGAAATGTTGTTATCAATTTTATTATGGTAATGAATTGGTCACATTTAAAATTGTTGGTTAGAGTTTCTTCTTTGCCCGATCTTATGGTTTGACTTATATACAGGGAGACACAGATACCCAATGGACATTCTGTCAATTTATTGATGAATTGGATAGGAAAAAATATCTGGAGTAGTGATCTTTTTTCATTGACAATCCGATAAATATACCTTAAGCAGCTTAACGATATGGCATATGTTGTGTGAACGATTTTCCAAAGGGAATAATAGCCAGTGCCTTTCTTATGATACCCTTTGTGGGATTAACAACGTGACTGTAAACTCTTAAACGTGCTTTGTCATAATAAATTTAATTCGTATAAGGAAGCATGAGCAATGTCTCTTGATTATAACTGCAGTGTCATGGCTACATAGGGTGATTGGCTCTGAAAAATAAAAAAAATCGGTAATTTGCATTTGTGACACCTGCCAATTACAGTGTGGTTTTCCGAACTCTTCTTTTATGAAATACCGAATTCTCTCTAATAGAAGCTCCATATTTGTTATTATTTGTTTCAAAAATGCAAAATATTCCCCGTGCTTAGGGCGCCGCTATTTGTTGTTCCTAATGCAGTAGTTTTAGTTGTAAATCAGTTTGATAAACTTTTCCAAGCTTTGGAAATGACACGAAATAGATCATTAAGTGACATTGGCAACCAAAGTGCTATTTCCTAAATTTTCTTTCATGAGATTTCAAATTTTCCTCAATATAGCTCTTGACGTTTTACTTGTCATCGGAGAGCCTCAAATTGTAGGCCTTAGATAACATCATGTAGCAACAACGATTTCTTTATCGCCTTGCAATCTCAGACATGCCAATAAGAAATACAGATTTTTCAGTAATTCCCGAATTTTTCACATTTCCTTATACAGGAAACCCAGAGTTCAAAATTTTCTCCAAAACAAGCTCCATATTTTCAATTTTTTTTTTATTTTTTATTTTGAAAAAGGCAAAATGTTTTGGCTCGCTTCATTGGAATGGTGTTCACACTTTAAAAACAATCGGAAATTTGGGTGCTTGCCTAGCAAATTTCTAGCTACGCCACTGCTGTAGTGCTAGAACATATTCTATTGTTACTTTATACACAATGCCCCATAAAATAAGATACTCTTTTTACTTTGAACCAGAATGCAAATTGTCTCGTAAATTCTACTTCAAAGAAAATTAATATGACATCAATGAACGAGGACGAAATATTTAACTTGTTAAACGATATTTATTTTAACTCAAAATTCCTAGAAGGGCTAAATTGAGGCTTTTTATTTCACAACAGATAAAAAATTGTAGTGACTACAGTACAGGATCCCTTATTATATTCTTAATGGCAATGATTATTTCATAAATTTAACGTAAATGGTGGAGCTATCCACCACTTACGTTTAATTGGCCATGAAAGTGCCGTTAACCTTTTATAAACTAGGAAAACTCACAAGGCTTTTCAAGTTAGATGTGGTTATCCGAAAAATCCCAAGACCTTACATTTTGTTCGGTATCGACTTTGATAGGACATTGAACTGCAGGCGTGGGAGGTAATTACTTCTTATAAGTATATAGACAAAGCCTGCAACAAAGGTATTTTTTTTTTAAAAAAGTATTACCGGTTACATCCAGAAAAACGGTAGGTACTAAGTTTATATAAATGCTCTATTTACGTAAGACAGTAACTTGTGAGAACAAATATAATACAAAATATATTCAACCCAGCTCCATCAAACTATATAACTAGGTATGCGGGCAGAATTGTTCAGTTCTGTGTAACCCATCGTGTAATTATTTGCAAACCTTTGGGGGGCAAACATTTTCCAGCAGCTGGAACCTCAGATCGTGTCCGTGACCGAATTTGTGTGTAAGCAATCCAGCCACACAGTCGCGAACACACCAGCCATACACAAAAACACGCTATACGCATTCACGTTGACACCAGGAAGTTGCATCTGTTGAAACGCATGGACAAAATATAGACGAATGGCGCATGAAATAGGCTCAAATTGACGTTTTCTAGAAGCTCTAGAAGATATATATGTTTACCCCCAATATTTTCATTGGTGGGGCGATTGCCCCCTGCTCCCAGGTTCGACGGCCCTGTGATGTCTGGATGTTGTAGTATAATTACAACTATGTGGAAACTTGAGAAACCTCACTTAGAAAATATGGAAAGTGAGGTCTACAAATCAATATTGTAAGACTTGGAAAAAGACATAATTCTTTCGATGAACAAACCAACCATATCAAAAAGTACTATAGATGATCTGTTTGAAATTAATACTCAAATTGCCATATATGCTTCTTTTAATGGAGTAAATTTATTCCAGTTATCGTCATTCAATTTTAAATAATGTAACTTTTCATTTTTGTCATTCTTACCAATTTGTGGTTGTATCAACTAACTTGTTTCTTGTTCTGCATTTTTGGGTATCCTTTTTGTCTTAAATTATCCCCTTTTCTTAAATTTTCACTTCAGAAGCGAGAAAAATGTGGAGGTAAGATAAGACACACCGAGGACGACAGAGTACCCAACCAAAGATTGGGAAGGGCTTGAAATATTTTCACCTCCTTGGAATATTTCAGTTTGCCATCGGCTAAACGCATTTTTACCTACATCCCGTACTAAAATCTGTTTTCGTCCCTCGTAGATGAAATCTCATCTACTTTACATTCTTGACGGCGGCTCTCCAAGAACAAGTTTTCCCCGGGATTGAAATTTCATGAGCCCTTCTATTCAAAATTAAACAAACAATATCCTCCATAGTATCCCTACTAAAAACACCTGGTTTGCAGATAGAGCGATTGATTTAAAGGGGAAGTTTAAGCAAAAATTTAATTTTCATATGTGAAAGAGGAACACAATCTACACAGTGTGGTGAAAGTCCCATTCAAATCGGACATGTATTTCTTGAAATATCAGTAAATGAAGTCAGCAGATTTGTGTTCAAAAGTGGATTTGAGGGCAGCAGAGCTTATATCACTTCCTCACATTGACAAGGAATGCTTCGTTTCCCTTTGTTTTATCAGACTGTTTTGTTGACCTTGAATTTAATAGGAGTATGACCTCCCTGTGGGGGATGTAAAGTGTGTAAAATTCTCATGCAACTTATGCAATTCCATTTTAATAATATGGGATTGTTGAGGACAAAATCCAGAATAAAGTTAAAAAAAAAAACAAAAAGACAAAAGACTGGCCATTAATGTGGGGATGTGATTTCATATGTGCTAGCCTGAAGTTCACTTTTTGTTGGAGATGTGAAAACTTTACCTGTTCATATCTTGAGATCCACACATCGGATTTCAATGCAAATTTCACCAAAATGCTTACAATAAGAACCCCTCTAACATATATACCAAATCCTCTTGTGATCTTAAACCCTTCTTTTAAGTTTTTAAAGGCCCAATTCTCTCACCCCGAACAGAACCAGTTCTTCTTACCTTCTTACGTAAGCCCCTCCCACAATAATTAAATTCATTTTCATCCAGGCACAATCTCAGTTTATTGCTTCAGTTTGAGAGTAAAAAGCTCAATGTGTATAATCTAAACACTCTCAGTACAGTTCATGTTGTGTAATATAAACGGCGGTAGTCTGCATTGTTTGAATTGACTTTCAATTAAAGAGCTGAGCAAATTGAGATTTCTTGTAAAACTCTACAAGAATTGTAGTTTGGGGTGGGAGGATTACTCCTTTAAGCAAAATTACTGGCAATGGTGCGGATAATGTAAGAAAATGTGATGATCGTGTTGTGTATTTTGGATGCAAATGTTGCGAATATTGTAACTTGATAGTCGATTGTAGAGGGAAAGGGACTGTACCATTTTCCAGAGGCATTGTTCTTTTTAATTGATTGCCATTAGTGTCCTTTACTGACAAGTGGAAAAAGTAGTTCATTGAAAGCTAGTAAAATGGTGTATGCATCAAAATCCCCATAACTTAATCATCTCCATATAGTCACATCGTTGACGGATATATTTGTAGACATTTCTAGGCCTTCATGTAAGCTCTTTTCTCTAAACCAACGAAATATATTGAAGAAATTAAATAGCATACTCAAGCAACAAATGATTTCATGTGGTTCAAAGGAAGGTTACACACAATAGCATAGATTTATGGAGGTTTTTGTCTGAAAGTATACTTCGGGATGATTGCATTTGTCCTTCGTAACCTTAATTACAAATGTTGCTAATTCATGCGATACATTATGTCGTCATAAATGTCGTAACTAAGCATATAACAAACAAAGGACAGTAGAATGTGATGTTTTCTTTTTTTTGTTTGTACAACTATTAGAATTATGCCTCTTCACATTCAATTAATTTTGCGACTAAATTGTAGAATTTGCCTGGGATTAGTCAGACTTGAATCGTGATTTCAATGGCATGTGTATACGTTTCTTCGGCTTATGGACAAGATCTTGTGAGAACCTGCTCTTCTTCAAAGGAGCTGATTAAAAGTCGTGTATAACGTGATGAATGACGTTCTGAAATATAAAAATCCTATGGGATTTATCCTTGGCAAGTGCCTTCCGAGTGGAAGCTATAGCCGAGCACTATGTATGCATATTTGGTGTAGTGGGAGACAACTATTAAATGTTTACTTAAATTGAAACAAAAATGAAAATGAGGGGAAGGCTAGATGTCTTTTATTCAATGTATACAAGAAGGAATATCCCAACTTTTTCATACAGGAGTTTAAATGCTAGGTTTCAAATAACTCCGTTTTTTAAAATATCGGCAGCATGATACGAGTAACAAGTTCAGTCTCGCAAGTGCATACTAACAGCCTATGCCAATGTACAAGTGTCATGTCTGAGTACAACCTGCTGTAAATTGGTTTGATTAAATGCAAACCTTATAACTACGCATACTCATAAGTGTACTCGACAGTCGTGTAATTGTTTAAAAACAACATGTCTTCCATGCGTAAGATAGCTGTATGGATCAGGGGATAGAATAAAAATGTTTTGATACTAAATAGATACCACCATATGAGCAATGTTGCACACCAGTTAGTTAGTGTGTTATATACTGTCAAAAAAGGTCAAAGTTTAAATTTATTTTCAAGTACGGTTCAAGTTCAAGTCTGGTTTCCTTTAAGGTCGCCCTTTTCGACGGCGGAAAAAAACGGTGGACATATTCTACAACTCCCAGCCAACAGGGGCTGGTGCACTCCACTATGAGTACAACCACGATGTGGCTACTAAAACCAGGAATCTGTTATTTGGCTCCCAGCTGGGGAGCTGTTATTCCAAATAACAGCTCCATCTTAAAACAAATTTTGTTTTTTCTCAGCATTTGAGATCATTCAAGTGTGTTCAGAGTTTGGTTCCTTACACTTTCAGGCATTCAGGAGGCAGTGTTACTCTTTAACTATAGACCACGAACTCAAGCGCGAATCCAAGGAAGGAGGGGGAGGGAGGGGGGTTTCGGCCCCAGTCCTCACTTTTTCGACCCATCAACAATCAGAAACACGGCAAATTAGCAGTGCACCTCACTGACACCCTTGCTTTCTCTCTGGCCTAACGGTAGAGCATCCGCCTCTCACGCGGAAGACCCAGGTTCGATTCCCAGGTCGAGTCATATCAGGGACTATAAAAATGGAAGCTATTGTCGTTGTGCGTGATGCTCAGCATAAGCATGGAGTAGGAAAAAAACAAGCCAGTGAGCCACAACTGGAAAAAAGCCGGGGCCAGCTCGACTTGAACGAATAGGTTGGAAACTGCATGGGCCTTCTAACTCTAACCAACCAACCAACCAACCAACCAACCAACCAACCAACCAACCAACCAACCAACCAACCAACCAACCAACCAACCAACCAACCAACCAACCAACCAACCAACCAACCAACCAACCAACCAACCAACCAACCAACCAACCAACCAACCAACCAACCAACCAACCAACCAACCAACCAACCAACCAACCAACCAACCAACCAACCAACCAACCAACCAACCAACCAACCAACCAACCAACCAACCAACCAACCAACCAACCAACCAACCAACCAACCAACCAACCAACCAACCAACCAACCAACCAACCAACCAACCAACCAACCAACCAACCAACCAACCAACCAACCAACCAACCAACCAACCAACCAACCAACCAACCAACCAACCAACCAACCAACCAACCAACCAACCAACCAACCAACCAACCAACCAACCAACCAACCAACCAACCAACCAACCAACCAACCAACCAACCAACCCACCAACCAACCAACCAACCAACCAACCAACCAACCAACCAACCAACCAACCAACCAACCAACCAACCAACCAACCAACCAACCAACCAACCAACCAACCAACCAACCAACCAACCAACCAACCAACCAACCAACCAACCAACCAACCAACCAACCAACCAACCAACCAACCAACCAACCAACCAACCAACCAACCAACCAACCAACCAACCAACCAACCAACCAACCAACCAACCAACCAACCAACCAACCAACCAACCAACCAACCAACCAACCAACCAACCAACCAACCAACCAACCAACCAACCAACCAACCAACCAACCAACCAACCAACCAACCAACCAACCAACCAACCAACCAACCAACCAACCAACCAACCAACCAACCAACCAACCAACCAACCAACCAACCAACCAACCAACCAACCAACCAACCAACCAACCAACCAACCAACCAACCAACCAACCAACCAACCAACTAACTAGCCTCCCCACCTTTTGGAATATCTGGATCCGTGCCTGGAACTAAAACACTAACCAAAGGTTTGGGATGCGTGAGCGTTTACAAACTGTGAGGGCATATAAGTAACTATTGTATGTAATCGTAAGAGGAAGTTGATGGAATGATTAGGTTAAAGAATGAACAGTTGACATTAGTAGAAAAGGGCAGATGTATGAATCATTCAGTTTTACGTAACCCACAAATAACATTTACATAACATTTTGACATGCAGTCCGTCTTCAAAATAATATAAGGCTTGCATTCGATCAAACAAAATTCGCCGGTAAAAAGGTCTGACAACCTGTCCGCATCGGCGTTGCATAAATTCATATCCCTTACTGTGCATATGGCTGTTCTTTGTATAAACTTACCACAAATATAGGCCTAAAAAACAGCATGAATTGATGAACAGTTCTCTTAAAATATTCAACGGTTTCGCTCTATCGATGTAGCTTAGATCTATGTCAACTAAACTATAAAGAAGATCCATCTTTGAGACATCAATAGGTCCTTTAATTACTTAACAATCAAACATTTATGAAGAAGTCATTATTTGCCTTCTTACGTAGCTAGCTTTACTTCATATTTGTTGTTTTGCTTTTCACTCGTCTTGGAGAGTATATTGTCTCCTCATAATTTCCACCGTTGTGGTCATGTGTGAAAGGGCGGTAGTAGTTGTAACATTGATGTATGGTAACCTGGAAGACAAGGGTTCTACGTCCTGATTTCGAAAGTTTCTCGAAATTTTGTAGTACTGAAAAGAACAAGACAAGAGTAACCAGCATGCAGTCTATCACCAAGTCAACCTGATGAGTCGGAGGGGCATTAGATCTACGTCTCTTAAAAATCTGGTATAACAGGGGAGGTTGTCACGACACTCTGTTTTCACAAGCTAGGATGGGGAGTGTTGCTGGGAATAGTCCCCTTCACCCTTTTCAAAGGGTAAGGTTGATGAAAAATAAAACTGGTGTTTTCGTCAATTTCACTGTGGATCAATTTACAATTATTGCTCTTTCTATCTAGACGCTTTCTACCATCCTTTACTCAGTATATAAAACCATTGTTTTGAGGTTCAAATTCACCCTATAACCAAATAATCATATTGTCGTAGAAGATTAGTACATCACGCTGGATATATTTGAAGTTAATCTTCCAATTGTTTTGAGTAAACTGACAAACATAATAAAATACTCTCTTATAAAGAGAAGACTCTTTTGACCCCAACTCCGCTGAACGGGTGATTCGTAAATGGTGAAAAGTCCCTCGTCCACCCTATGAGATGTATCCTGACCCTTGTGTAAAGTGAGAGTGAATGACAACTGGTCTGAATGCGTCTCAAGCTGCATGACTATTATGTTCCGAACTAAATGTTAGTTCAGTTTGGAAAACATATGAATGGAATACAATTCCACGAGGTTAGTTGACATATGCCCTCATTTTATGCGATCTGAAGATAGGGGTTATACATTAAAGTTTACCTACTGGTAAAAAAATATACGGGTAAGAAAAAACACTGACGTCATGAAGAAGACTACTACAGGTTCCTTTTGAACATTCACAAAATTACACTGCTTTACAATTTATATCCTCTGTTGCAGATGTAATATTGAAAGAGTGGCCCACATGTACCTGCAACAAAGCGATGCTAATTAACGTTAGTTATATGGCTCAATAACTCTGCTTTGTAGTTATTAAATGCCTGATATTGCTTTAATTACATAGATCTCAAAACTCTTGGCATATATGTTCACCACTGTAGTTTGTTAGTCTGTAAGCGCCAGCTAAACGTTTTTACCCGGCACAACCGTTATAAATGAAATATATATATATATATATATATACGATAATATATATATATGTATATATATATATATATATATATATATATATATATATATATATATATATATATATATATATATATATATATATATATATATATATATATATATATATATATATATATATATATATATATATATATATATGTATGGTCCTATACACGTTTCACGTAAAAATTTCATTCTCACCCTAGGAAAAATATTCGCCGTGCCGGTTACGTATTTCCATATACATTCCCATGTGAAAGTAAATCCATGATCTATGTTCCCATTGAACGTACACGAGTATGTGCCTAGAACTGAAGGCTCGGCCCGCACCTGTACGTAACTACCTTAGACGATAACAACCTGTTGTTTTGTTGCTTCTTGGCCTTGCCTAAAAAACTGTAGGCTTATTAACCGAGTTTCTGTTGCAGGACCTATGGGTCGTGTCGTACGGCTCGGCCTTCTCAGATCTGCTAAAAATTTACAGGACATCTTTAAAATACTAGTTTGGCGTTTATTAGGGAACATGAAGGTTTACTAAATAAGGCTAATTGTCACTTGTCATTATCAACCCTCAACTCCACAGAGCTTCTTCGCCTTTTCACTTTTTCAGGGGTCATGGTGGATTTCTGACAAGCATCCTTTCTTGACTTTTTTAATTACTTGTCACTTATTTCTTATTACTGAATTACTTGTCATTATCAACCTTCAACTCCACGTAGCTTCATTATCTTTTCACTTTTTCAGTGTTCATGATTGACAAGTGTCCTTTCTGGACTATTTACTTGTTACTTATTACTTGTCACTTTGCATAAGCGGTATCAACCTTCAACTCCACATAGCTTCTTTATCTATAACTTCTTCAAAGGTTCATGGTTGATTTCTGACAAACCTTCTTCATGCCGTGACGTTTTTTTTTTCTTCGGAATGCAACACAGACACCTCAGATGGATTAAAGGCTGTGTGGAGTGTAACTGATATCTGAATTTGTTACCTGATCTGTGCCGTTACGTGATCTATGCTTTCATTGTGTTCACATTGCTGGAAAAGCAATGGAACATACTTGGCTGGCCTGTTAGTTAACCTCAAATGTTACGTAATTTTTCATGTGATATATCTGGTACCAGGGGCGCAATTCTCTGTTTGGGAGTGGGGGGGGGGGGCGAAAATGCTTATGATGTGCCCATGAGTACTAAACTGTGCACGCTTGGCGGGCACCGCGATCGCGAAGCGCGAAGCCCCAAAGGAAGTTCTTGTGTTCTGGCGTTTCCAAAGCTTCAGAAAAACTGTTTTCGAATGGAAAAAAAGGAAAAAAGGTGACCATATTTTTAGGTCTACTCAATTTTTTTTTTTTTTTGGGGGGGGGATTACGATTTGGCCCTCCACTTTTTCACTTGAGGGGGAGAAGGCCCCCCTTGCCCCCCGGGATTTGCGCCCATGTCTGGTACTGCTAATCTGTTAATCAGATTTCCTCCTTTGGACGATAAGACGGATGTAATCAGGCAGAGAAGAACTATGTTTCAAATAGTAAGATGAAAAGTTTCATCATGTTCCTAGGCTTGAGCGTACATTACTGTGATTTTGATTATTTGCCGTGGATCTGTTTTTATCCATTTCATACAGAGAGCTATTACGTAATCAAAAAGTTTATCATTATACATGGTTCTGCCGAAGACCTATATGCCTGCCTTATGTATCCCAGGGCTGTGTGTTTGTGTCATTTCCCTAGGTTCTCAGCCTTTTTTCATCTGCGTAACCCTTAGGCTGTTCCATATTTTTTAAGGGACCCCAGTCGGGAAAAAAAAATCTCTTGATTGACGCATTATGGGAAACGGATGATCTTACTCAAACATAAGAAATGTAGATTGTAATTTAATTGAAAATAGAAATCGTTGAAAAATTATATAACCACTATATGCCTATCGGTGAAAATTTGATCTCCTCATGAAGGTAACCGCTAGACAGAGTTCAGTGGCGTAGCTAGACTAATTCCACGGGGTAAGCACCCAAATTTTCCGGATTATAATCTGTGGCACGCAAAGCGCGCCGAAATATTTGGCCTTTGAAACAATTACTTGAAAATATGGAACTTTTATTGCGGAAAATTTTGGATTCCGGGTTTCCTGTAATGAAAGCTGAAAAATTGTGGGATTACTGAAAAATCTGCATATCGGTACCTGTTGGAAAATCTGACCAGATTGAACTGACACCAAACAAACGATTGTTGCTTCATAATGTTATTTAAGGCCTACGAATTGAAGCTCTCCGACTATATTTTTAAAGTCAAGAGCTCATATTTTGAGAATTTGTTTTTGAATTTTATTAAAGACAATTTATGAAAATAGCACTCTAGTTGCCAGTGTCATTGATGATCTGGTGTCACATATGGCAAATTTCCGATATTGTCATTTATTTTGTGTTTGGTCTGACGGTAAGAGCATCTGCATTTCACTCGGAAGACTCGGGCTCTATTTCCATGTAGAGCCATTCCAAAGACTCTACAAATGAAATCTACTGCCGTTGTGTGTGATGCTCCGCATAAGCAAAGGAGTGGGGAAAACAAGCCAGTGAGCCATAACTGGAAAAAATCCGTAGCCGGCGCGAGTTGAACCAATAGGTTGGAATCTGGGCCATAAAACTCTATCTAACTAACTTGTCATTTCCAGAGGTCGAAATAGTTTGCCGAACTGAAGGTATGAACTAGCAGCACACTGCATTAGGAATTGCAATTTGTGGAGCCCAAAACGCGCAGCAAGTTTTTTTTTAAACAAATAATAAAAAAATATGAAGCTTTGAAAAAATGAAATTTTCATGAAAAAGAGTTGGGAAAACCATACTGTAGTTGCCTTGTGTCCGAAATGGCATTTCTTATTTTTCTATTTGTTTAGAGCAATTGCCACTTGCCCTATGCCACTTGCCACTTGCCCTATGTAGCTACGTGACTATTGTAGTTATTATTCGGTGTGAAAATATGGGTTTTTGTTTCTGGACTGACATAGAGGGCAAAAGAAGCAAAAAAAAAAATGAAAAAGAAATGAGAACCGATCAAAATAAACCTTTCATCAAGATATAACGTTATGAGATATTGTTTTGAGAGTAAAGGAAAATGGAAACCATAAAGTACAAACGAAGTATTTAATGCGGTTACGCTATCAAGCTTGTGAATATGTCAATATTATTTGAGGACACTTCAAACGCACTCAAAATGTCTATACGGCTTCCCATTATTGACCTTATTTAAAGGAGATGGTTTGTGTATTGTGATTGGATGGCATTACTTGGAACTTTCATGTGTGAATATTTAGTTGTACAAAATGACTTAACTTTTCCAAGGGATATGACGCCTGCAGATAAAAAAAAATAACGGACATACATTGATGTACATAAATAAGCGGGTGTGAATGTGGACTGCACGGCATGTAATATGCTAAAAATGGCCAAATAGCCATCAAAAGGTCTATGGTAGTGTATGCATAAGAGCCTTATTGCCCTAATCCGCTTACAGCGACGAAGTTCGAAGTCGAATGCGATTGGTCAGTAGTAGCGCAACTTGTTTACCTCTGCTCTGGAGTAACAAATTGCTAGAGGTGAATCAAATGAGACTCTTTACCTGCTGCTATGACTAGGAAACTTTATTCAAGTCAAGAGAACGCTTAACTAGTTTATAGGAGTAGGGGTTGCTGTGTGATTTGTAATTTTATGCAACTATGATTGTTCGTTTTGGATATTTCAAAGCACTCTAGTTTTGACCCCCAATTCTTCTGCGGACCACCACGAACCTCTTTGCCATTCGCGGATCCCCAGAAAAGCTTCACGGGTTGAGAATAACTGATTTAATACATCAAAGTATACTCTTAGATAGCTTTCACGAAATCTTTTTCTAAAGGTAAAATATTTTTGACATTTATATCAACTTTTAATATCACAAAGGAGAAGATCTCATAGTAATTAATACCTCAAGCTTAATAATTAAAACATGGTTCATCAATTTAAAAAGAAGAAGAAAAAAAACAGCACAATGATTGTCGGGTTCGTCTTTAAAAACAACGTGGAAGTGGGAAATATATCGTTAATACTTCTTTGTCATCAGTACTGTAAACAGCCTGACGGTCACTTTAAACTTTGACCTACACTTCGTTTCTGGCTACACATCTTATCTGCCTGGTTTGTAGGCAACAATCTGACATATCTTTAAAGGGCGTGTCCTCTAACCCCAAACTACAATTTTTGTGGTTGGTTTTTGGCTTATGCTCTTTGATTGGCAGCTATCGTTACAACAATACAAAGTACCAAAGCTTATGCTACACAGCATGAAGTGTACTGAGAGTGTTTTGATTATGCACATTGGGCCACCTGTGGGTTGGGGATTTCAAAATATGCCCACGGTATTTTCCGCATGTCGCAAGAGGCGACTAAAGGGAAACCAAACTTGCACTTGAACCATACTGGAAAATAAATTTAAATTTAAACCTTTTAATGAGTTGACTGACACTTCATAACACATTGATGTTCATGTGTCGTTAAACCTCATTTCACTAACTATACACACTGGAGTTTTCTACACTGACCCTGAAGCAATAAATTGAGATTGTGTCTGGATGAGGATGAATTTCAGACAATTGCGGGAGCTGGCTTAACTAAGAAGGTTAAAAAATTGGTTCTTTTTGGGGTGAGAGAATTGGGCCTTTAATGCCTCATTCATTGATTTCAAATCGCATCCACATTCTTGCTCATAGTATGTTTACACAGTTTTCTTCTGCTAAGAAGGGCGTTTTAAAAATGAGCGAGCAAAACTGATTAACTCTATTGTTATGACAGATTAACCAGCCAGGAGGCAATGGGAGGGCTGGCACTGTAATAGCAGTATCAGCTAAACATTCGACGACCACCTCCCTCATGTTTTACAAGACTATGGTTTCCATTTAAAACACGGGTGGTGGATCCACACAGTCGCACTCCAATCACAATCTAAACCTGACGTCTCGTCCGAGCTGGTTAGAGAGGTAATGAGTAAAGATCATTCTCTTACTATGATTCATATCAGGGTTAACTACATTTGGCACTCAGGGGTTCTCAGATTCTTGGATTGAGGGCCACATTTGACATCGGGGACAATTTCGGGGCCACAGACAGGCAAAAAGGATTTTGTTTTCGGGAATAATTGGAAAGTTGCTAAGACGCATGGGGTTCACAGGTTTGTTTGCCTCGGAAGGACTCAGCGGCAACTGTTTTGAGAAAAGCTGTGGAATAGGATTTATCGAATAAGTGGATTAGAACTTCCTCTTGGATGAATGTGGCAGACGGACCGGGCTTTTACTATGAATCTCTGCCCTGTCTGTTCTTAATTTTCAGCACAGATGCAAGAGTATGAGAAAAAAGTTCAGACTACAAGAATGGATTGAAAAGACTTATCCGAAAGATAAAGTAATTGTGAGACTTCTCTGTCATTACCCATCCGACCGATTTTTAAATATTTCGTCTTCCTATAACATAGATCACTGCACCCAGTTCTTAACATCACCTTTGTTTGCTTATTTGCTAGGTTCTGAACTGCGCTGAACTATCCACTGAAACAGGCAAATAAAGAATAAGGGAAATTCAGACTGGTGGCCCCTGCAATTTCAGACGGCATCAGTCAATCACTTGTAGGCTTGCATAGAAAATTCTTACCCTCTGTCACCCTCCAGAGTCCGATCATTAATCTTATATACATATATATATATATATGGCACAGTGACGTCACAGAGTCGAAATTTCCCAAATGAAGACGAGTACATACCATTGTATCTTACACAAATAAATGCGACCAATTCATCCTGTGGCCAGGTCGTCTACTCGTGTAAGTCGTGCTCGTGTGGTGTGCTTGGTCTTTTGCAATGTTAAAGGCCTAATCCTCTCACCCCAAACAAGCCAGTGAGCCACAACCCAGTGTATAATCCAAACACTCTCAGTACTGTAAATGTTGCGAAATATGAACCTCGGTACTCTGCGTTTTTTTAAATAGCTCTCAATTAAAGAAATTTACCAAATGCCTACTGAGAATTTATGTGGACTACTACAAAAATTGCAGCTTGGGGTGAGATAATTGGTCCTATAAGTCTCAACTTGTGTCATTCTAATTCTGACCTGCTGGTTTAACTAAACGATATCTATGGCTTATACAGTTGGTGGTTCTTGGCCTGTTTTCCGCTGCTTAAAGGTGCATTACGCAAAACGGCAGTAGCTTTTGGGTATGCTTCTGTCTGGGAATCATAAGCATATGAAGCCAAAATCTAGGTACTACGTTCAGATTGTTTTGCTTCATTTGCGTGCATGACATTAATTCATGTTGGTCTATAGTCCTTCCTACTTTTGTTTTACCGGTACAAGTGAAACATCATTGTAAAGGGCAGTTACGAGTACATCTTATGTTATTGTGCTACACGTTTGTAAAATTTTTGTAACTTTCAGGGACATAAACTTTAACCTCCGCTTCGGGCAGCCTCTGCTTTTGCTTTGTCTAGTGCCACAGAAAGTCAGGTTGTCCACATGAAGACAAGTCCGTATCATTGTATCTTACACCAATAAAGGTGACCAACTCATTTGCGGGCAGGTCATATACTCGTGTCCGTCGTGCCTTTGTGGTTTGGTTGGTCTGTTGTAGTTTTAAGCCCCAACTTGAAATCTTAATTCTCATCTTCAGGTTTAATCAAGTGGTACTCGTGGCCTTTCGCAGAGGTAGGGTCAGGAAGTGGGAGCATCTGTTTCTTCAGATTTCCAAATCGTAAATCGCCAAGGGAAGGTGACGCTCTCTGTAGGTAGTGTTTATTCTGTCCCCCTAGAGATTTCGCCTCGACTACGGTCTTGCATGTGTTATACTAATTTAAACTTACTTTGGTAAAATTTATATGAAAAATTAGAAAATATTAACAGTGTGAGAATAACCGCCTTCGGCGGAAATGAGGTTTTCCCAGATCGGGGAAAATTTGCCTGTCTAGACAGTATGAATATTCATAAGCACTACGTGTCTACCCTTTTAAAGTCGCCGATGTCCTTAATAAATAAGGACATGTACTCAAGTGTGGGACAATAGTTTTGAAACCAAAAAGTGGGAAACGACACATTAACAAACCGTATGCATCCACAAACACAAGTTCTTGCAAGGTCCACTTGCACAACTCTATGGTGAAAATAGTGCACAAAATTTGCGGCTGTGTGGAGTCTAGAAATTATAAGCTTCGGATAAAGAACGTAGCAAAATTGTCACATATCCACGGACTTATATTATATACATGGACAGAGCATGTAACGTGTAAGTCCTATCCGTAAATGGTCGCCACCAACTGGGACAAAAAAGGCGCACCAAGATAGCCGCAATGACGAAAGCTATAAATCGTCTGATTTGACGACGACTCTGTAATATTTAAAATAAAAGTTTAATTTGAACAATACCATATTCCTGCAATATGCAAAGTGATTTGACCATACCTTGCCTTATTCCAAAAATATTTTAACTTTCTTGCAAAATATGGTGATATACTTGAGCAAGTCCAAACTTTCACACAAAACCATAGCAGACGACCATCTTGGTGAGCATTTCTCACACGTACGGTAGCGACAATGTACCGTGCAGTATGCTCTGTCCATGTATAGGAAGTCCGTGCACATATCTCAAAATAGGACTTGTTAACAAATAAAGAGGATGAAGACTTTTTATTTCCCCTAGAAACAAAGATTTTTAATATGCCCGAATTTCTCTTTCCTAAAGTCGATAAAAATTGCAAGGTTGTTTTCAACGTTCATCTCCGTTGAATTTGCGCGCTAGGATCGCAATGCATCATGGGAGATATTTGAAAGTGGCGCCACCAATGGCAAGATGTTCCCACGATCAGGGGCAGAATTGATTTCCTCCGAAAGGATTAAAGAAATAACAACTCGGGCTAATGAGTTTTGCTAACCTCTAAGAAAATTCAAATTTTACCTCCCACGAGTTCTTATGAGTGGTAATATACAGACCACTATAGCTTTGGGTGATTCTCAAACTCATCGTGTAAAATATCAAAGTTCGTAGTACATTGTACAATTTGTATAAACATTGACGCAATGCAGATTTTGAAGATACATTACAATACTAAAGTGTACATATTCATGTACAGAAATTAATTCGATTTGCTTGTATAAACGTGGTTGTGTGAATCCTTTTTTCTCTCTCTAAATTCCAGTATTTAACATATCCCGCTTCAAAACAAAGCAGCGTTATTGTTTTTTTTTTCGAAAAATGTCTGTCCTCTAAATAGCTTGTGTTTCTACCTTAAAAAGAAAATACTCTGTAAAAATTTGAAGTCAAAATGTGCTTTTCCATTGTGTGTGTGTGTGTGTGTGGGTGGGGGGGGGGGGCTGTCCCCTGTCCTCCCGATTTGACGTCTATGGATATGAACAATCATGTTATAGAAATCACTTCACATGTTAAAAGTGTAAGACTGTGGAAGACATTACCTGTTGACGTTGTTTCCATGAAAACGGCAGAAAACTGATCAAATGAAGTCGTTAACCCAGGAAGGAAAGTAGTTTTAAGGTTATTGATATTTTAAGTGTATCTTTGACAGGTATATAGCTTTTATTAGTTCCTTTGACATTTCTATAAAGTTTTTCGTCCATCTTTACTTGTGAAAAACTATAAAGAAATCCCGTCGTCCATAGAAACAGAAGGTTTATTTGGAGAATTGTGCTTTATTATGAAATTCAGGAATACAAGAGGGGTATCGCAACATTCGTTAATCTGTTAATTGTATAACAACAGCGATTTGTGTGTAGGCTATTAAGTGGTGTATGTCGGAGGGGAATTCCACCGAATATCTCTTAATGAAAGTCATCAGATAAATGTTTTCTCTTATATTCATTTCAATGGGGAAATGAGATTCTATGAACACCTTAAAGGAATGGTGAGATGGGAACATTAAAAGCTCCGTGGAATCTTTTTCTACAATGCTCTTTATATTTAATTCCCTATTTTTAAACCTTTTTTAAATATCTATCTAATTAAGTATTTTATAGATATATTTCCGATACTTCCGATTTCCAGATATATTTGAATTGGTCAATTTTTAACTATTGCCTACATGCAGTAAAACATTTGGTCTCAATTAGTATGTAAATTTCTTTAAATTTTGGGATTACTTTTTAATTCTGGTAAAAGGAAAACAATACAAGACAAAAAGTGTATTACGATTAACTAGTATAATTCGTAATGCCAGTTTCAAACATGTAGAGCGTTTGTTACAGGCTGATCAATATCTAACGGATTCACGGTGGATTTCTATTTTTGTAAGGTGTTTTTAAAGTATTTATGGAGGAGCAGAAGAACAGAAGAATTATTTACTTTTATAAGATTTTTACTTACGTTCGTGCGTAACAAGGAGGAATATAGTTAAATGGTGATTCTTTTATGTAAAGTCCACCCTTTGTGGAAAACTGCCTTTCTTTGCCGTAGTAGGTAGACAGAATATAAGTCAGATAAAATGAACATCTTTGGCATTAAGGAAGGATCTAAGCTCGAATAAAGTTTTGATATATTACATCGATATCCCATCTTTTTGTTGAAGCATTCTAGTAAATTTTTTATTTGAATTCGATGTGCGATTTTCAAATTATGTCAGCAGCGGAGTTGAAACAAGTCTACTAGAAATAAACTTGAAGCAAGCACACATTACATCGAAACATTCAACTTCTTCCAACTTTGCAACCAATGTATGGTCGACATGGACTTCCTATACATGGACAGAGCATACTGCACGGTATACATTGTCGCTACCGTAAGTGTGAGAAAGATGGCTGTCTGCTATGGTTTTGTGTGAAAGTTTGGACTGGCTCAAGTATATCACCATATTTCGCAAAAATGTTGAAATATTTTTGAAATGTGGCAAGGTAAGGTCAAAATCGCTTCACGTATTGATAATGTCTCCCATTCAAGATTAACGTTTGCTTAATATATTACAGTCGTCGTCAAATCAGACGATTTATATCTTCCCGGCCGTCATCTTGGTGCGCCTTTTTTGTCCCAGTCGGTGGCGACCATCTACGTATAGGACGTACATGTTACATGATCTGTGCATGTATATAAGTCCGTGATGGTCCATTATTCCAGAAGTTTTGGAATGTAGATGCATGAGGGAAATGGAAATTTTACAAATTTTCAATTCCTAATGGGGATTTCCCAACCAATTTGGTCAACAAAACAGACATGAAGGAAATGAAATATTTCTTTTCAATGTGAATAAGTGATGTAACCCATGCTACACCTCAAGCACACTCTGGGTTACAAAGTTAGTAACTTCATTTGCTGATATCTCTTCAGCTTCTGCTGTCAAATTTGAATATAAGTTCCACCAAACTGTGTAGATTCAGTAGGCCTTCTTTAACATAAAAGCTACCTTGCTAAAGCCTTTTTACGTCATGAAACGATTGGGGCAAACAATAAATCACATTGCACAAACGACGTGCATTAAAACACTTTAAAGATTACACACCTATCCAACAAATCATTTGTATTCATATGTTGGTGTGAATGAAATGATACGCTCTTGCCTCTATAGAGGTCATGCACTGCGTTGCGAGTCTTTCTATTTTGTCATCCTTTCGTCCATTGCAGAACAATCATTACTTAGGTGCTGCAGTGCGCCCGCACCGGTAACGCGCGTACTGCGCATGATCAATTAAATGCCAGATTGAAACGCTATGACGCTACGTGCATTCGGATCTTTATTTGAGGGTGTACTTCATAATTAATGACGTCATATGTGTAAGTTCTAGATCATCTGCTTGTGCCACGTAGACCCTTTTTTGTCGCCTCACTTTCCTTGAAAAACTTTTTTACTAAAATCATATTCAGCTGCACCCAATTCAAAGGCCGTCACCCATATTCCACATTACTTCTACCAAATTTGACAAAAGTCTCACTTTGTGTGAGGCGTTGACAATGTAAAGAAAATAGTAAGACATGTATCACCTACACGACATGCTAATAAATTTTGTCTCTTTGTTCAATACTTTACCGACGTATCAATCGCCCACGCTTGTCGTTAGGACTAGATGAAGTCGGTGTGATAAAGTGGACTATCAAGTATTGTTAAATAAATAATATTTTCCACTGGGGTCTTATAATTGCTTGGTTCCAAACGACGCTCATTAAAACGATTGGAAAAGGTAGGATATTGAAAAATGGTTCTTAACTGATGCCTACGCTTGTGTAATAAATTCGATTATGATAACACTTCTGATAACTAAAAACACTCTTTACTGTTCTTGTCAGTCTTTCCTTCTTTTAAATTTTTTTATTACTAAGAATTTATAATGTTGTACTTAACAAGAGTCCACCTTGGGTCATCGTTAAGCAAAAGCAGAAACACTCTCTGCTTCAATGCTATTGACAAAGAAAGCTTTGTCAATAAGTTTATCTAAAAACTGTTTTAGATGGATTTCGTTCTCCCTATATTAAAAATTATATGAAAAGAACAATTGTTAAACTCTTCGTATTTTGAATGGATAGCATTGAAACTCCTTCGCTCCTGAACTGAAATGTACACGAAAGCATTATTTTCAATAAAACCTGAAACATTCAAGGAATTCGTCAAGTCATCTTTAAATTTTAAACATTTTATCCTCTGCCGTGAGACCTTCATAAACGCTATCGGTGATTCCACCCTTCATTAATAGAATCTGCATTACTTAATTATTTTTTATGGCAAATGACATTTAATTTTTTTATATTTATGGATTACGGATGCCCACAACGTTTTAAGGAAATTAAATTTTTGGTAAGTTAAATTGCTACCGCATTAGGAAGTCACCCCGTGTCTATTTTGTGCATTTTGTAATAACCGTTGAGATCCAACAGCGTGCATCGTTTATCTAAATGCCATCTGACCAATCTCCCAGTCTGTCTGTCTGGTCTAGGATAGTATGTTAATATAAGAAGTTTAATTCAGCTTGATTTCTTGGTACGCTCGAATTTTCGAAGCATTCCTTTATCCTGTCACCTTCCCTCCACTTTAGTAGTTTGAACACCATGCCTGATAACTCGTGGTCTTCTCATTCTCAAGGCCCGAGATCGTCAACGTTGCAACATATTTCCCGCGAGAATTTATGTGCCAATGGTGTGCTTTAATTTAAATTTCAAAAGCACGTAATTTGACCGAGCTGTTGCAATTAAGGTACTACCTTGAGTGAAAAGAGGGGATCTTACAGAACGTGACGGTTTCAAGAGGTGCATAGGGCTAGACGCTGAATTGATCAAAAATTCTCATGACGAAGACCATTCTAAACAGAAAACAGTCGTTCTCTAATTTTACAACCTACGTCAGGCTAGATTTCGAAAAAAGGACAAGTCCGCAGAGGAAATTAAATCCATGGAAGAAAAGCTAAACAAGAGGGAAGATAGAAAATGACAATTCATTGATATGACAGTTAAAAATCAGCTAAGTTTCAATCTGTTTGTAATTTTCTGCATTCAGTCAAAAACGAAGTTTTTGTTAAAATGATTTATTTGAATAGATTTAAAGTAATGGGTTTCGATGAAGAAAGACAACATTTTACCACGAAAATATGACTAAGATTGGAAAGAGGGACAATAAAGGAGTATCGGAAGCCAGCTCTAGTTGTCACCACTAGTATTTCTCCGTTTGGCAAAGAAAGAAGTATCTTTGGCTTTTCCCCTCCCTCATTAGAAAATCATAAGAAAAAATTAAGGAGAAATGGGGAAAAATGAAAAAGGAAAGGTAACAATTTCGTTGTCCTTTGGTTCAAAGAAGTAATATAAACAGAAGAAGTATCCTAAGATTATATTATCATAATATTGTAATAAATGGTAGGTTTATTCTTAAACTAACATTTGGCAGACAGACTGTTTCATGCAGTAGTTTGCAATCGTCAGTGCTAAATACACAGTTAAACGACGAAAGAATTAAAATGAACAGAAAAACGCAGACAGATTCATGATGTTAAAATACATTTATAAATACTTTTTGGGAATGTTAGCTAGTGATTGGACAGTTACCCATGTTCCAATTCGGTCTAGAGACATAGGGTGTATGGAGAGAAATTTTTGACCACTATGACTATAAACACAGCTTTGCTGATACGGTATATGTAGGCTTGACTACATAGTTTAAGGTTATATACATAGCCTAGTACACATACTGGCCCAATTACTTCTTCAAAATGGAGCCTGACGTTTTAAGCAATCAAGGCATACGACTGTAATTTACCCCATAACTGTCCATCTTAAAATGTTAATATATTTGGTTGACCGCAATGTTGTATGTATATTGAAACGAATAAATTAGGTCCGATGCCTAATCAGATTTAAGACCTCTTATTCAGAGAATATTAAGTGAAGGTCTTGTTACGTGTTTCAAAGTCCAGAAAGGCCTAGGCTTAGACCACGAACTTGTAAATATTGATATGGTACACTGTTGATGAAAAAAGACATAAGGAGGACTTCCTAGGCCTACCTCAGTTTGACTCGAAACCTCTAGCCTATCTGGGGCAATGAAAAAGCAGTTTTGAAATGAGTGTCCGAGTATAACGTTACTCACTTACCTTAATAGCTCATCTGGCATATTCCATACATAAGGCTTGGTCAAGTTTTCTGTGCACCTTTAGCTATTTAAGGAAATTTGGCACCAGAATCGCCTAGGGAGATGCAGATGTGATAATATTAATAAGAGCCTTCGCATGCCCAAGTAGCCTGCCTACTGCATCGACAAACTTCATCAAGATTGTGATAGATTTCTCTGCAATGAAATCTTAGGAATTGTGACAGCCACCGTTAGCAAAGGCAAATATGTATGGTTCCATAGAGTTCCACTCAATAAGGTCAAGCTAATTTACCCACTCAGCCACATTTCGAAAACAACGTTGTTAACGTTGTTAGCCTAACGTTAGTTGTTTAGTCTGTTTTCAGCAACGTATGACTGTATGACTATGAGTCATGACTGTGCACATACGTACAAGCGACGAAGGTAGCGTTTAGTTAGCTAGCTAGCTACTGTGCATTTCAGTTATACAGCTCTTCGCTACGCTATTCAATGTCAATGTCATTGTAACGTACGCCTCTACGAGTACTTCATGAAACTTAAGACAGTTAAGGAGAATAATTGATGATTAATGGAAAATTTATAAAAAAGAAAGCTTTTTCCCTTCTAAACTTCTCGAAATTAGAGTATTTATGAATAGGATTCGCCTCGGGTCTCTCAGCCCATATGCGTGACGTCATAGCTTGTTGGAATCTGATGTAGAGACATGGGCATCATCGACTTTATTCCCTAAATACAAACACGTTTAGATGTACCACGGAGCTGTTAGGAAGGAGACAATTCTCCTCTATATGTGTCGAAGGGGTAGACCTACTTTCCATTCCAGGCATCAAGCTCTGATTAACAGGTCCCTTTTGCTTCTATTTTTAGGTTTGTTGACCTTCCTCTGACTAAAGATTGACCGTTTCATTCCCAAGTAATCGTAGGATAACGCATGCCTGTGTTAACGCATGCTTTGATCTACGGTTATTATGGACCAGTTTTCAGTTCTAACGAAAACTTTTAACTAAACGATTGGCAATGATATTTTAAATAAATTAGTACAAATTTGTAGTGACGTCTGCTATAAGCACTGCTAAACACTTAATCAGTTTCCCATTTTGGCACATTTTCGCATAACTTTTACATATATATGTATATTCGAAATATCACATTACGTTGATTTTGACCATTAAAGAACTAAATGTAAAATTTCATATCTTTTAATTACCGCTGGCAACGAAAAGTTTACGAAGATAAGAAGAGAGGTGGATCTTCTCATTGCCATTTCGACAACGCATCACTGACACTAGTTAATCTAGGCATTCTTGCAAGAATTGGAGAAGAACAGCAGGATTATCTTCCGTAATAAACACTGAGTCTATAAAAAGTCTCCCTCGTAACAGCTCCCTGGATGGACCGATTACCTTTACATTTGAGTTGAGGCAACTTACAGGACTAAAGTCAACTTATAGGACTTAAAAAATATGAAATTCATCAGAGTTTTAATGAAGTTCTGAAAGGGTTCAATTTAAAATCACATAACGCCAAAGAGTCCAAGATAACAGACCAGCATTAGCTGCATCTTTGATGTTGATCATTTACATCACTATCAGGTTATATTAACACACATAAGATAGTTTCCCCCGATTTATTCCATTGTTAAAAAACTTTGGGTGCAGTCTCATGCAGCTAGTTCAAACTTTGGCCTCATTTTCCACATTGCTCTGAAGTGGTATCCAATACTGACAATTTAACTCTACTAACTATTTTGGAGCCCATTGCCATGCTGTCTGTGCCATTTTGCGGTTTTCCGATTAAATTCTCACTCACACTCTTTATTCTTTATTCCAAAGTGTGTTTTTCATTTGGATGTCGTTAGAGTCAATTTCCCAGCTGTAGTTGCAAAATTTGCCGCATTTAGAAATGAATCCGTATCCAAGAATACTTAAATATCACGACCTTGTTAATCGCTCTTGTTTTATTTCCATGTAAATCTTCACTTTATCATCCGTGATCATTCAAAGTGGCTGTCCATGTCAGTTTTATAACGTATAACAAATATCCCATCAACTCAAATCATTGGTTAAAGGGTCTCCTGCAACTATTGACAAGTAAACGAAAAGAAAGTCAATTAGTGATTTGGCTGTATTGAGTTAAGACCACAGAAGCCGTGATTATTGCATTATGTGGAAAACTGACCGTCATCATCAGGATTTCAATCCAAATTAACCCATGACTTCAGCATAAAGTTGTCACACAGGAAAACGGTTGGTACAATGTTTGGAAAACCTAGTTATTACCCAACTTTTCAGACTAGATGCCAAATTCTGATTCCTTAACCTTTATATTTCCCTTTTGCTTTTTTCCCTAAAAAACATGACTGATCAGCTGATGGGGCAACATTTAAATGATCTGATTTCTTGATATGAACAGTGTTTCGTATCATAAAGAAGGGATTAGTCTTAGGGTTTTGATAAAAAAAATCATGAAAGGCTAATGCTATAAACTACTTTAGACTTTAAAATATTTTGTGTCAATAGTGCAATAAGTATTTCTGGAAGTTGAGATAGCATAGTTATAGTTGTAGTTTTAGTTATATGGTTCCGACAGAAGAGTAAAGATATATTTGAAGTGTTAAGATAAGTAATAACCTTTGTCTAGTAATACTAGACAAGTGAGGCCACAAGCTGCTTTAAGTATCTCTGGCAGGAAAACGAAAGGAAAGCACAGGAACGATTTAGCTGAATTAGGTTAAGGCCGTAACAGCCATGATTACCGCATTCCTTGACATTTGGGCACCGAAACATTACACGACCAAAGGTAAATATGGAGCTCAAACGATTTGAATAGATTCAGAGGGTTGACCTGAGGGAGAAATATTTTTCTATGATAAACTTCATTGGCATTTTAGGAACTACTTTGAAGCATTACATCTTTCACGAAAATAGGTTGCATTAAGGAAAGTAGACTTCATGTGAGTTTAGTTGAGATTAACCTTAAAGTGAAGCTTAAATCGTATCAGGTAAAGGAACACCAACCATCAATCTTTGAAAGGTCTCTTTTCCCCTATGAGTATAAAGCATGTAGCATTTTTAGCTGAAACATTGTTACAGCTCTGTTTAACTATATTAAGAAGTGTAATGTTACCCTAATAAGGAAGCAAATAATTCTGCTTAGGGCTGAAATGTTACTCAGATGAAACGGTATATGTTTTTGTGCCTTCAGAAATCTGAAATCTGTATGGAAGCGGTATATGTGGACACTGAACCTCTTTAAAAGAAGTTAAATGTTGCTATCAACAAAAATACAACCGTTCAATAGTCCAGTGCTTCGAGAACCTCCAAATATCAATGACAAAGCTTTGCCCGAAAATGTCAGCCGTGTTTCGAACAAAGACATGACAAAATTTCTTCCATTAATTAGGAATACCGACGTATTCGGTCTCAACGATATCCTGCGAGAGCGGCAAATCCGTCGCAAAAAACGACGACAAATCCCACGCTAACACGAAGTGCTGGTAAAGTTACCAATTAATAGCTTCCTTGGCGAACTTGCATGCCAGAATTTTTTTTTTTGCTTTTGCAGTGACATTTTAAGTTTGAAGGATCCTGAAATACCCGATCGAGGGAGCTTGGATTTCTTTGTAATTACGCATCCTAAGACTGATAGTAACGTACACTGAAGACTGTACAGGTTTACGGTATACGACAGATATTACCCTGTTAGAAACCTAAAGATACAGTGAAATGTGTTCTTCCAGCTTTCAATAAAAAGTAAGAATCTGAAGAAATTGACAGGGAAGAGTAAAATATTTGATAATCGAATTAATTGCATACCATCATTAGACAGTGATTCGTTACACTTATCCTGAAAATTAATTGTGTATGTATAATTTGATGAAATAAGCCGTTTAACCAAATATACTTCGATCTATATAACAAGAAAGGTTTCCCGGTTGCTGAGCATTTTAATCTCCCAAACCATGGCCTTTCCGACCTTAAATTTTCCATTCTCTATGGCAACTTCAAAACAGCCCAGGAAAGAAGCAACCGGGAATTGAAAACAATCTTGCGTTTAAAACATTTAATGAAACCGGTCAACTATAGTGTCGTTTTCTTAACTTCTCTTTTCTAAAATTCATAATTTTCTTCAATACAAGTTCCATATCTTGAGTATCTGTTTAAAACTGCAAAAATTTTCTACGCTCTTCGTGCTGCTGAAATTTCAATCCCTGCTGCTGTTATTCAGTTCAACTGAGGAAGAGCGGTGTATACGACGCTCGAAATATTTGTTTATAATTTTATTTTATCGTTTGTGTAAACGTATATAGTTGGAAATGAAAGTATCATTTTTTGTCGTTTGTTGTTTCTCCTTTAAGTTCCTTAATTGCCTTTCGTTCTGGTGCGGATAAGTTATATTTGTGTTTATATATATATATATATATATATATATATATATATATATATATATATATATATATATATATATATATATATATATATATATATATATATATATATATATATATATATATATATATATATATATATATATATATATATATATATATATAAACACAAATATAACTTATCCGCACCAGAACGAAAGGCAATTAAGGAACTTAAAGCGAACACAGGAATAATCATTAAACCCGCAGATAAGAGGGGCGCTGTTGTAATCCTTAACACCGTCGACTATAAACTAGAAGCCGTTCGCCAACTAAGTGATACCAGTTTCTACACCAGGCTCCCAGGGGATCCCACGAACGATTTTCTTTCGGAATGTAAAGCCATGATAAGTGACCTGTCAAACACCACTCAGGAACACGTAGAATCACTGATTCCCAGCGCTCCGGTTCTTGGACGATTTTACGTATTGCCCAAAATTCACAAAATGACGTCAGCTCAAGATGACAGTAATGAACGAAGGATCCCCCCGGGCAGACCTATTGTATCGGGCAATGACACCTTGACTAATATCTTTCAGAGTTTGTGGACGAATGCCTCTAGCCTCTACTCAGTTATATACCTAGCTACATCCAGGATACCACTCATTTTTTGCAGGAACTGAATAATATTGTCAAAATCCCTAACGATACTCTACTTGTTACCATGGATGTATCAGCTTTGTATACAAATATACCCCATAATGAGGGTATACATGCATGTACTACATTTCTTACTAGAAATGGCTCTTCCACTGATTTTATTTCTGACGTAAAAGACATTACCAAATTCATTCTCGATCATAATTACTTCACCTTCGATGACCAGTTTTACTTGCAAACCCATGGTACGGCCATGGGCACCAAAATGGCCCCTGTGTATGCTAACCTCTTTATGGCGTATTTAGAAGAGCAATTTCTAGATGAATGTAGACTTAAGCCTTTAATGTATTGTAGATACATAGACGATATCTTTTTCTTATGGCCTCATGGGAAACGTTCCCTCACTAGATTTGTTGAGAAACTCAACTCTTTCCACCCTACGATTAAATTTACTTTTGAATGTTCTAATTCAAGTATACATTTTCTAGATATTCAAGTATCCTTGGTGAATGACAGCATACAAACATCTGTCTTCACCAAACCCACAGACAGGCACACATACATACCATTTACCAGCTTCCACCCAGACCACACCAAGAAATCTATCATTTACTGCCAGACCCTTCGTTACAAAAGAATTTGTTCTGACAGTGATGATTTGAACATGAAACTTAATGATCTTACAAAGCAATTCATGCTAAGGGGATACCCTCTTAAATTCATTAGAACGAATGTGGAGAGAGCCAACAAAGTATCAAGGCAAGACCTTTTGAAATACAAAAAGGCCACCCCTCCTGAACGGATTCCCTTCACCACCAATTTCCATCCCATCGTGAGGGATCTTTTTCAGAACTTTAGATCCCTGTGGAGAATTCTTCAAAATGACGTCGAATTAGAGGGCGCCTTCAATAATGGACCTCTCCTGTCTTTCAGACAGCCCCCTAACCTAAGAAAGATTTTCGTAAGCAGCAAAATTCCTCGACCTTTTAGCCCTACAGGGAACTCGCCATGCGGCAAACCTAGATGCCAAATATGTAAGCATGTCTGTACTTCATCCCTCAAAACCCCCCCCAGGCACCTCATACAAACTTTATCCAGGTAACTTTAACTGTGATTCTGCCAATGTTATATATGTACTCTTTTGCAATAAATGCACTGAAGGCAATTATGTAGGAGAAACGAAGACAAAATTCCGTCTCCGTTTCAACAATCATAAACACACCATTTCACAGCGACTTACTGGATTTTCTGTTGCAGAGCATTTTCCCTCCCGAACACACAATAGACAATCTAAAGCTAATCATCTGGAAAGGCAACTTTAGGGACGACGACCAACGAAAAGCTGAGGAGATTAAACTAATTTTATCCTTAAAAACACATACCAGGGGTCTGAACAAAGGTTTGGGCATTTTAAACGAGGTTACGTAGTAGAGTGTACTTTGCTTTATTACTCAAGTCTCCGAGGAAGAGGTAGGACCTCGAAATATTAGACAACGCTTTTGTATTATGTTGGTATTGGAGGCACTCTCACCCATGAAATGGGGGCAAGTTATATTTGCTTATTTATTTATATTAATATACCAACCCACGGAACTTACTGTCATATATATATATATATATATATATATATATATATATATATATATATATATATATATATGTATATATATATATATATTTCACTTATTCGGCAGTTAGGGGGAAAGTTGTTCTTGAAAAGTCGACCTTAGGGGGAACAAAATTTGGGGGGAAAATTAAAATTTCGCCGTAACGTCTCTACACACTGTTCCTATAGGAATACGTAAACGGACAAGAGCGCCCTCCTAGATTTACAAAGAAGATACAATTACTTCAAACTTGTCAAATTTACGGACACCTAGCTGTTAACACGAACGAATGGCTGGCTTTTGAAATAACGATATATATATATATATATATATATATAAATATATATATATATATATATATATATATATATATATATATATATATATATATATATATATATAAACTCCACAAGAGTTTTGTAGTAGTGGAGTTTTCCGTTCTCCATTGTAACAAAGGCATTGCCTAATACTGAAAGAAGATAAATGGCCTAAGGTCATTACGAAAAATGACTGAAGGTCTTCATGCGACTATTCATTACCGCACTGGTTCACTTATTCATATAAAGTCGCTTCGTCACTCGACTTACTTAATATTACAGGGGACGCGTTCCTATGACTCCTCTGACGTAACAATGGAGAACTTAACCCAACAGTATTATAAGTAGTTGACCGCGCTCAATCACATTGGCCTCAATGGCTCAGTGGTCAGAGCACCCGAGTTGTAAGCGGGAGGTCGCTGGTTCGAATCCTGCTTGAGGCTAAGTTTTCCATTTCAAAAAAAAAAGAAACTAAAACGAGTTTCTTTTGAATAATTCATTTTCTATTTTTCTTCAATTGACAAAAACTACTCAATAACGCAAGACTATGATTAAGAATTATGGACATTTTTAGCAGGTGTACGTTTTCGCTCTGCGTAGGCTAGCTCGAGTACGGTCTCCCCGAATGTATATCACCGGGAGTGCTTAGGGTGAAGAGATTGCGCAATAACGGTCACAAATGTGATGTCTGCTTCCCAACTGATTACGCGATAATTTCGTTCATTCATTTTCACAGTGATTTCCGAATCAATCAATTTCATTCTCAGGTTTTAAAAATTCCCGTCGCATTCACGTTTCCATCTTTATCACGTGATATTTGTAGGTATCCATTTACTTAGTACTGTATCTAAAATAAATATTAGCTATTTATATTAGGTATTTATTCGGTCTAAGTTCACTTTGAAGGACATTAGAATGAAATCGTGGTGCGCATGTTACCGAAAGAGGTGTTTTATGCGTTTACTCATCTCTTTGGCTGTTAGAAACTTTGCTCTCTGGCGTTCATTGTGCCACATTGGCTATGGTTATTCTCTCGTGTTTTTTTAATAAGCATACGGTCTATGTGCCTGGCACAACCCGGGCACAACCTGGCACAACCGGATAACCTGAAGCTCACGATGTTATATAAAATAATTCTACAGTTTGTCTATTTCCTTTTTCAAATGTACGCTTCCCTGATCACATCTCTCAACTTGTGCATGAAGCAATCCATCAATCAATTTTCATCTTCATCTTATTAAAATGGTCTGCATGAGTTTTCCGCCCCTGCACGCCTCATGTACGGCACCTTTAAAGACTCCTGCTTATATCCAAACACCTGGACATTTCGCTTTTATGAGACGAATCCATCGCAATGCAATGAATTACATCTTCTTCAGATGAAACTCTACACGGTGCGTTATTTCGCTACGCTTCAATGTACATTGCACTTTTCACGAATTACAAGAAGTATCGAACCGAGAAACGCCGCATTGTTGCCTTTCATTCTTGGTTCTGCTTTGCCATGCTGCTAAATTAAACAGAGACGCCGAGCCAGACCTTTGCGTGGCCAATACTCAAGTTGTATACAGTATACCCTAAAGGGAACTAATTTTGGGTAATAAGAAAAAGACAAACTTCATTCTGATGTAAGTTCAATACAATGCCGCGGTTTAAATTTGCCTTCAAATTGTTTTCAATTCGCTTCAGCTTGGCTTTTTACTGAGACTGAAGTGAGCAGTGCAAAGTATCGTCTGTCAGGTACATACTTTGAGGTTTTAATTCAGTTCTTTTTATGAGACGGAAACTAATATAAAGGATGACATTTTAGCTCAGCATTCAATATTTCGAATGCTGAAATTTGAAATGCAAAAAGCTTTGTTGCGACAAAACATAATAAGTAAACTAACTACAGTAACTTTTGCAGAGATGACCTGAACTTTAACGGGTAATTACCGGCAATACGTTGTATAAGCTTGCCGAGTTGGATGTGTAGAAATATGGTCTGTTGCTAACCAACCATTTCCTTAAGGTCTATTTTGAAGTTGTCAAGGTGGGCGCAAATCATATAGCTAGCTGCTGGACGTAAACAGCTAGCTTCTTATTGATGCTCAAAGATGTTTTTAGTTAGAAACAGGTCTTTAGTTCCTTAAGCGTAAAATCGTGTTTGCCGTTTCAACCTGAAAAGGGAGTTAAATTGTTGTAAATGTCTGTCTCTGCAAATAGCGTAAACGAGTGATTTTCTATTGATGATGTGTCTTCTACAGAAACATTAACGTTGTCCTACCGTGACAAAAACGTAGCTGCCCATTAAAGAATGTGATAACTTTAGTCTTCGGTGACACGTTCTGTTGTAGCACGATCATCTTTTTGCATAATTTTATTTTAGTCGGCTCTGATTTCATAATAGTCTCGTTTGCTCATATGTACCGCAAAAGACTCTTCACAAAACACTTTAGTTTGTAGAAAATTATTTCAGCCCTTTACACAGTCATCACTTGGCCTATCCAAATTCCAACATTTACGTTCTTGGCCACCTGAAGTTATTAAAGTGAGTTCATAGACTGTGTAGGCAGACAATTACCCAATAGGGTTTGATGTTTCAACCTGAAAAGTGAGTAAAATTGTTGTGAATGTCTGTTTCTGCAAACAGTGTGAATGATAAAAGGTTATTAGTGATTTTCTATTGATAATGTGTCTTCAACAGAAACACAGATAGAACAGTTTATTTTGGAATCTACATATTGTCTCCCTACAGATGAATTCTATCAGCGCTTGTGTTTTGGTGACTGTAGGCAGCCTTTAGTGAGGTCCATGAACCTCACATCGTCTTCATTTATTGCCTACATAAATATTAAACCCACCTACTCAGTGAAATCGAAGGAATAAAGATACAGTTTAGTGTACAACCATCCATGACAGGTAAGCAAGGAAAATGAAAAATTAAAAGCTGTTAGACCGCAGTAATGGCCTACTGAAATCAGAGCAACACTTGCTGTCCGGATTCGTCTGTAAGCAGCGGAACGTGGTGGTTGTAACATAAATGGAACTGGGGGAGGGTGCATAAACTTTGTAAAAGTTCCGAGTGGCAGAAAGGCACCGGTGGCGAATCCGGATTTATTTGGGCAGAACTCCATTAAAGATGATCGAAATACAAATTTGATTTCTGCAAATGATCCGGATTTGGATTCAGTTCTCAAGGATAGGGTAAACGTAAGAGATGAGATCTTTGCTTAGACCTTTAACACATACTTTTAGTGAGGGTATAAAATTACACAGGGTCTTTAGAGACAATGTTGGCCAATTGCAGATAATTCGTAACAGAAAAACAGAAAAATCATAAATAGAACACTTCTCGACGTCATGGTCCTAGGGCGTTGATTTAGGAGGGCAGATTCCTTATTAGTTGCACGAAACACATCTTACATATTCTTAATTAAAGTTTTATTTCAATCAAATGTGAAAGTGCCTTCCATATCTATAACTGCTAAGGAAATATTCATGCTTGATCTTAAACATGTATAGACATTT
The DNA here is from genome assembly GCA_037179385.1 of Holothuria scabra. Taxonomy (NCBI): domain Eukaryota; kingdom Metazoa; phylum Echinodermata; class Holothuroidea; order Aspidochirotida; family Holothuriidae; genus Holothuria; species Holothuria scabra. The sequence goes on from CM074198.1 coordinate 14,488,662, forward strand.
AACCTTCTGCCCCTCATTGGCGTAGTTAGGATTTTTTCTAGGGGAGCAAAGGTATGAAATTTCCCCCAAATTTTTCCCGGTCAATGTGTATGTATTTCATATGAAAAATGCAAATTTAATGCAAAGTATAGCAACATTACCATGGCATTATGTAATATTACCTGCTTTTTTAACCTTAAAGTAAAACATAGAGGAATTGGAAATAACAGCTCTTAGTATATTATTTTGGTCAACAATATCTGGTTTATTTGTATGTACTAACGCAGTGGCGTACCCAGGATTTCTCAGAAGGCAGTACGGTCTAAGGGGAGGAGTGTCCGGAAATTTTTTGACGTTTTCAAGGCGCCTAGATGCAAAATGGTGCAAGATTTTCGACTTTGACAGAAGCAGTTTGAAAAGTTGAATCGTGGTGGTTCATGAGGATAAAACTTAAAACTTTTGTGTCTTTACATGCATTCTTATGCCATTTATGCTACCTTACAAAGTAAAACTTGTCATTAAATTTGCACACTTTTAGGAGTCAAAATAAAAGAGCATTGATCGGTGTAGGATTTGTGGTATTTCTTGGCCACAAAACGTTATTTTGTGATGAAGATTATCTAAGCGGAGCGCCACCATTGGTTGGCGCGGATCGTAGAGAAATTTTGAAAAATCAGACCCCTCAGATGGCCGGAAATAGCATTTTCCAGACTAATGCGAAGAATCTACCAAGTCCCTTTCTTCTTTTGTCGTTGGCAAATAAAATCCTTTCTTCAAAATATGTTCGCAAACTGCAAAGTGATCACACAGTAAAGGGGTAATCCGACCCAAAATTGTAATTTTGCCCAAAAGACTGAGCAAAACGCCACCTTTGGTTGGCGCGGAGCGTAAGAAATATTTCGAAAAATCAGACCCCGCAGGTGGTCAAAAATATCGTATTCATGCTTGTAAAGAGAATCTAAACATGTAGTCCTCTTTATTAGCGATGCCACCAGTGGGAAACAGAGTCTACCTTTTAAAGTAAAAATTGGAATTTGACAGAATTTGCCAATTTGTAGGAATTAAATATTGGCATCACTGAGGGACAAACTTTGAGAGGCAATTTTTGAAAAATTGAGTGTTCTTATATTCAACCTGGTGCCACAAATGCTATCTTTTGAAGTAAAATTTGTGTTACTAAAGTTTAACTACTTATCTTTAAGAACAAAGAAAAAACACCCCAAGTGAGCAGAAAGCTTTTTCTTCTCCAATTGAACTAGCCAGGCCTCCAAGGATTAGGCTAAGTAACAAAATCTAAGTGTGCCAATGGATCCCGTTCGTGCTTATTTCTAGACTTACTTTGAGTTAATCGTTGGCCATGGATTGTTTCAACCCCATCCATCGTTATTTACACAGAGTAAAATCGGTATAGCTACTACTAACTTGCAGGACAATATAATAAACTCGGGGGGTCTACGTTAGTGACTTGTCTGTTTAAATCAGAGTAAAATAGGTATAGCTACTACTAGCTTGCAGGACAATATAATAAACTCGGGGGGTCTAAGTTAGTGACTTGCCAGTTTTCACATCCTTTTACTGAATTCCCAAAGTGTTCAACGCAGAGACTGTGTGCAAGGGCATAAGTTCGGGTTTACCGCCTTTCAGTGTTAGTTGTACTATATCAGCTGTTGTTAAATTCCTGAATAACAGCTTCATGTGCACTGAAACGCACTGATCATAAAAACTGCACATATACGAGAGAACATTCAATCTGCTACGCGGCTAGGACATTTCTGTGGAACGCGAGTGGGACCGGTTCATGCGAAACTGACGAAATCTGGATTCTGGGTGAATTTGTTGCATGAAAATACGTATTATGTATGAGAAATGTCTCAGAATTTGTTATTCTAACAGAAATTTTGAGAACTTCTTGTTAGAGTAAGAAAATTTATCAAATTTCCCCAATTTCATCAAATTTCCCCAAATTATTTTCCGGGGGGGGGGCTTTCCCCATTGCTCCCCCCCCCCCAGTAGCTACGCCACTGCTGCCCCTTTTCAATAACCAGAAGCTACTTTTACACTAATATCTTCCTGCAATGCGAGCTTTCTTTGATCATCTTCAATGTTTAGGAACTTCTTTTCCATTAATTAAAAATCATGTTCTGTGTTGGATCGTCGGGAGTCAAGGGAAACACTTTTGCTGATATAAAAAATACCTTAGACGAAAGACAGGCTTATCCTCGTTTCAAATAAAAGGCTTTCGTTTTATAAGTGCTAAGAAGCCCCGTGGGTTTTGGACAGACACCATATGCTTATCATTTAGCTTTCAAAGTAATTGATAGCATACGGCTTGATATCTTAAGATAGTCCTTCATCGATGCAATATCCATCTCGTTTGTATGTACATAGACACATAATAAAGCCAGTTCATTGTACTAAAAGAAGTTTGTTCTGTGCTTGAGTTTAAGTAACTATTAAATCAAAGAGCTTTTTCGGTGTTAATCACTACAGCTAAACTCATCCTTCCTTTTTGGGTCAGAATCTGAATTAGTGTTAGAAACTCTATCTTGAGGATGCGATCTGATCATAAGCGTGAAATGATGTAATCATTCTGAACGCAAAATGTTGTCCGGAAATTTCTCGTTTTATACTAGTTTTCTTCAATGGCAGTAAATATTTACTTGTTTAATTCCTCTTTGATTATGAGATTTGCTGAATATCCTGTAAAATATGCACATTTTATTTTGCCTAATGGGTTAAACCCATGAAATTCTAAAATGCCTTTGGTACTTTTTCGACTTCAAGATTCATAAACAAGGTGGTGGAACGTCTGTGATTGCATGTGCCTTGTTAAAATCATTTACTTACACGCTCCAATGTTCTCATAGAGTCTTCAAACACTGTACACGTCCATCGACCCATTGGCAATGAACTGAGATGCATGGTATAAAGGATACATACGAGGTGGAAAAGTGCTTTGTAGTTAAAAAAAAAAACGTGATTAATCTTCAGTGGTCCCCGGTAATCCTCCGCTTCCTCCCATCACCGGACTGGAAGATTGTTTGCTGCAACAAGCATAATATTTTTTCCTTATCTTTGCTTGTTCTTGGGTGGCTTCCAACTGCATTTGGTAACTGATACCATTATAGTGTCCACGTCCAAACGCCTGATTCGCCTAGTATGTGGTTAACCGAGTTGTAAAGCAACTGTCTTCGCAATGAAAATATTTCGAAAAGCGATTAGAATTACAGTGATTAAACGAAAATAAAACATTTAAGGCAATATTCCTTTAATACCGAAATGAGATACTTCGTTAGCTGATCAATTATACGAAGTGATTACCTTTTCTGCACTGGTAGTGAATGCCTCTTTTTATTACCAAAGATATCTCGCCTCATATCTCTCCATTTCGTATCGCCAGCTAGTCACAGTCGAAGGGGTATGCATGAAAGGATATCTCAAGAGTAAATAATCTGTATCTCTTTATTCACCATCAAAGTGTGCCAGTCACGAACAGATAGCACTCGTATTGGGAGGAACGCGTGAGGTTTTACGAACAGAGCTCTTTCGTCTATAAGACATTAGCATGTATCTGATAACGTTGACACTGACCGTATCGCAGGATGGGTTCTAGCTGCACTGACCGACCTAACGTCTTACTGTAAGTGTGTGGTGTATAGAAAAGGAGAAAAAAGAACCGTCGGCATATTTACCTTTCAATGAAATCAGATCTCAACCAAACCTTTGCACTTTAACACATTTACACGTGTGTAGGTGAATCCTAAGAGCCCGATTCATCAGACAATAGCCATACTACTTCCTTGTGTGGGTTATTGTCCGTTAGCACTTCAGCACCAGAGTCGTTTTCCTTCCAAAATGAATTGCCACTCCACCCCCCCCCCCCCCACGTTGTGTTCTACAGATTCTTACTTGCACCAGTTCATGTTTAACTTATGACTATTGCAGTTTCACTTGAAATTGTGTCTGATGTCTCAATTTAAGACGATTTTAAAGATGTTTTGCGTGGTATTTGTTTGTTAAAATCATAAAGGTCATAAGCCGTTAAGCGTTTACTGTTTTAAATTATCAGATGAGTAAAGGTGTCCGACAAGTGAACGAACTCACCTACACGATAAAACCGCCAACGCATTCTTTGCGAAACGAAGTAAGATTTTACACCCACTAGACAAAGAGTTTTTCGCATTCATTAGAATAATTGCATTGGTAAAGGTCAGTTACATCACCTTCGAGTCTAACGGAGGACACGTTCTTGCTGGAACTTTTAGTATATTGAAAGTCAAATTTCTTTTCCCATTTTAAGTGCGAGTTTAGAGATGCCAAATTTTAGGGAAGTCTCACCTCTAATTACGATAAACTAGTAATGGAAATGGTATTCTTGCGGCACACATGACCTCAGGCCTGAGTGGTAATATCGAGCTGTCAGCTGGTGTCCTACGTTCAAAGGGCTGATTTATTGGCATATAATTTCTACTAGACGTCGCCGAGATTTTTGAAAATAATTCTGGTGCAGCTCCTATAATCATAGTCAAGAGAAGTAAACAGACAATGAAAGCTAAATTCATAGTGATTCCTGTGCTCCTAAGTTCTCATTGTCTACAAATTTTCGTCTTTTTAAAAAATAAATTCTTTCTCTCTTCATTTTCAAGCTCTGATATGCCTTCAAAGTAACAAGTTTAAGAAACACATCATTGCTTTTTTGTTAAGCGATATCAAATTTTAAATTTCTTACTGATTAGAAAAAATTTGTTGTCTTCTAAACATTAATTACTATAAATCGAGTTATCTATTTGTGGGATAGTTATTTGACAAGTCGGACACAATTTCCTTCACATTAAAATCGAACACGATATTTTAAAGCGGCTCATTGGGTTGAAATCGGTAACTTAATGAGAACTTTAGCTACAACATGACAATGCTCAAAATAAGCATAGTCATAGTTTCGAGTTTCACATCCAATATTTACAGAAAAAGTTGAAATTTTGAATTTCGTGGTAACGGTTATGTGCATAATTTGAAAAAAATTCTGGTCACGAACTTTGGAAAATAGAACTAAATCCTTGAGCAATCACTCATAAGAAATTTATTTGTATTCAGGATATGGGGGATGTCTCAATTTGACCGTTTGTTACTGGCATTTTAAAGAAGTTTAACAGGTTAAAAAAATGTTGAATTTCATTAACCAACCCAGTGAGCGCTTTTAATTGTTAGAGCAGATCTCAGTAGGACAGTTGTGATCGAATGAGTGATTGAGATCAAATGAGTAATTATCCCAAGCTTTCAGTTGGTGTTTGGAAACAGTAGTATTCTAGGATTTATACTTCTTATCACAGTTGCACAAACGAGTATTCTTATCCTGCAATGGGACAGAAACTGTGTATAAACGCAAATGCGTGCTAAGGGATGGTCGTGCTAAGTTGAATTGCGGGACGGACGTGCTGGAGGAGAAAGAGAAAAGGAAATAATCACGACTTATGAAAAAGAGAAATAGACCAAAAAGAGACTTAAAGAAAAAAAAGAGGAAAGGTAGAGAAATGGAGTCATACTACGATGTTTCCAAAAACTGACTGTCGTCAGGATTGGCAATCAGTTAAGAATATCTGGAAACGAATTGTGAGATTTGTCGTTCCTCTGCCAGTTTGTTTACGGACTTCTCAAGGTTGCCTTAACTTTTTATCTGAGGCAGAAATTTTTTTCAAAATAATGCATTTCACAATAAATGTATCAAAAGAAAATCACAAACACATTGACAACTACATAACCTTTTTTTACTTTCAGGGCCTTCAGGGACAAGAACCTTCACATCATTACACTATTTAGGAGAGAAAATTAGTTAGCTTGAGTTTTTCGGCCCATTTTCCAACCAACTGGTTCAAATCGAGCCGGCCACGGCCTTTTCCAGTAGTGCAGTAGCATCACGCACAACGACTGTAGGCTCCAATTTTAGAGTTTTTGGTAAGACTCGACCTGGGAATCGAACCCGAACCTGGTCTATCGCTGGACCAAACACGCGGTAGGGGAGGCTCAAGGATTTACTGTAGGGGTGTCAAAGTCCACAATATCTTTTGAACAATAATAATGGTGCCACTGCCACCGTTGGAAGATCACTTGAAGACAATATAGGAATCTGGGTGTTCCCCTTTGAACACCGAGGGGAAGAGTTTCCCCGGATCACATCATCATGACCCTAAAAGCTGCCCACCTTGAAGATTTTACAAACCATGTATTACTGAACAAGAAATATGCCCTAAAATTTTCTACGTTGGCAAACTAAGACATTGCCTCTAAATGCAAGGCTTCTAAAGCTGGATAAAACGTCTTCAATTAACTTTCTGGCGTTTCCAGGATGTTTGCATTGGGGTTAAAAATTCAACGTTTCACTGCCTGGCTGTTGAGGGGTCTAATGGGGAGGGTGAGACATGATGCTTTCTGAGATGCAATTTTTTGTTTCATTTTCATCTGAAGTTACCTTTTGTTCCTCTACAAAATATTTTTTTCATAATTTTATTGTCTGTTGGCATAGTAACCTTCCCTCTCTCATGTCCCCTGCCCCTTTCGGCTACATCAATGGATTTAATTAAGCAGTACCCACCATGAAAGATCGTTTCGATTATACAATACAACCTAACCATCATTTCATTAGTTAAACATCCAGGAGGGAGTGAGACAAACGATAAGTGAGGCCCACGCTTCTGCAACATTTGTAAACGCTTACACGTTGGCGTCTGGTGAACCTGCATGCCTACTGTTCAGTATACAAAATTTTTATATTTCAACTTCTACCTGCCCTACTCTTCAAACCGGATGTTCTTTATAACAGTAAAGAAAACAACATCATACAGACTTAATCATATGTGGCACTGTATAGTTTGAAATAGCATGTAAAACCCCAGAGCACAGCTTTCATCGGTCGATCAATTCATTGTCATTACATGAAACCAAGAACAAAACATCTCCGGCTACTGCACAAAGTATTTTGTATAACACTTGGTAAGGGTGGTTTATTACCACTGAATCACTCTTTAACTTGGTTTTGTTTTCTGTTTTGAAGTTTGCTTCGCGAGATGAGCTATCGGAAAACTGAAAAGATCTATTTACCTTTCCCAGAACTGATGGCACTACGGACTTCTTGGTACGTGATAGACAGAGTGCAATAATGTTAAATTGAAAACCCGTTCAAGCGTTGGAAACTCAGCCTATTGAATTTTGCTCCCTTTCCCGTTGGGTCCTTTTTTCTTTTCTTAGAATTTTTGCATATCAGGTGATGCACAGGCTGTCCAATGAAATGCGTATCCAAGGTCGAATTGTCGCCACGAAGGTGAACATGGTTAAGAACATCAAAGACTGCAGTAGAAGCAGTTTTTCTTGTAACACACACGCTGTGTAATAACAGTTGTCTCTATGAAGAGGTGTTAAGATAATCATCGTCATTGAACTTGATGATGTCGAGTTTTGTATCCTAAACCAAGGTCACTCTGCAACGATTTTGGATCGGGCTCGGATCCAATTTCTGTGAGTCCTTATCAAAAACGTCTCCATCTCTGGTTGGAAAAAGCCAAAAACTTGAGCATGCCAACCTGTGTAAATATATGAGTTGTATCGCAGCACATTGAAAATTAAGTTTTCGCTAATTATTTTGTCGCGTAACATCGATGACAGATCTTATCAGATTACGCTGTCCGATAAAAGTATAAGCCGGCGTGAAGTCACAGGAAAACTCAGTTTGCATTTCCTCTTTTAGAAATTAGATAAAAACCATACATTTACACTGCACTGGATGACAAGGTTTTGGCTCTTTCCTACCAGAGATGGAGAAGATATTTACTAAAATCAGATGAGACTGATCGGAATCCGATCTGAATTTGTTGTAGAGTGATCCGTGGGTTAACGGTCTGACAGTCTGGTGACTTTTTCACATTACCTTTCCGTATATTTGATTTTTAAAAACAATCAAGAAATTACAAGAATCAAGAAGTCAAACAAACAGAAACTAAATTTTGGATAAGTTCGCTTTTCAACTTGTACCATGACTAAATATGTGCTGAATATGCAAATTTGTGACACAGAAAGATGGACTGACAGAGCATGACTCATTATTTAATCTTGTGTCCCATTTTTTAATTTCAGAAAATATGTGACATTGATAGAGGTATTGATTATGGACATTGTATTCTTATTACAAAAAATGATATCACTGACAATTCATTTTACACCACTTCCTCACTTTGACAAGGAATGCCTTGTTCCCCTTTGTTTTTTTGAACTTATTGTTGACATTTTCATTGCAAGGAATAGGACCTCCCTGCGAGGAATGAAAAGTTTGTAAAGATTTTATGCCCTACTTATGCAGCTACACTCTCATAACGTGGGATTTTTTAGGAAAAGTTGGTTTTAAAGGTTAAAGAAAAAACACTATCCATCATTGCAAGTAAATGCTGCCACATTTGCTTGTTTCAAGTTCATTTTTTTGTTTGAAATGTGATAACTTTACCTGCTCATGTCTTGAGAACCACACATCGGGAACAATTGCAATTTCAAAAAATGCTTAGAAAAAGTACCCCTGTAACATATCACAACTTTTGAGTCATAGCTGTCGGGCGTTCAGACCAATGGTAGAGCGTACGCCTCTTAAACGGAAGGCCCCACTTCAATTCCGGTACCGAGTCATACCAGTGACCGAAGTGGGGGGGGGGGGGGTGCTACAGTTGTTTGTGGTGGAGAAATAAAAACAATAGTGATGCACAACTTGGACGCCGATAGATTACAAGACGGTTAAAAGTTATACATTTAATTTAAACAAACCAAACCAAAACCAACCCATTTTCCCTGCCTGTGTCGGTGATGTAGATGTAGATTGCCCATGGCAAACTATTTGGCGTTATATTCGCAATTCCGATTAGGTGCCCAATAAGTTACATCTAGTTGGAATGTTTACGAATTGTACACTTTGCACAAATATTTGTAATCAACCATTTGCTACCCCTTAACTAATAATAAAAGCATCAAGGGTTTGTGTGTTCTTGAACTCAAGTAACAACCATTACAAATCTCCTCTCCTAACAGTCTCTCAAGTATCTCTAGACACTAGACGAAAAATAAGGTGTTCATTTCAGAGACTACACTTGATTTCAATTCTATCAGTTTCTACTAAAGTTTTAAGATAGACAAGAAAGGGACCCATATTGCCGTTACTTTGTGCTACCTCAAACATAGATAGAGTGCAATCTTCAAGGCCACAGTGAAAATGTACATATCCACTGAAGTAGCACCATGTAATCAAACATTGGTAGGTCTAATGTTAAAGTGAGAATGAAAAGTGTTAAAAGGTTTATAACATCAGAAAGTTTATAGCTTTTTTCTTTGTCAAGGTTTTCATTCTTATTCTTATTATTATTCACCACGGGCAGTGCTTTCCCGTTAACCCTTTACCGTTGTGCTCCGATCGGGGCATATTTGCGCGCCTCGGGAGTGGGCAGGTTATAAACTTATCTTACTCTGTGTTTAACCATGGATGGAGCTAAAAACAATATCGTACCGTTGTCTATAAAAAATAACCCTGCAAACCTGGAAAAACGTATGATGTTTACCTTATTTTTAAAGGACTGGTCAGGAAAATGAATTAATTTGATCTGTGAGGAAAATTAATCTAATTATTTACTCGGAATGGGGTGACAACGGGCACATGATGACATTGTCTTAATCCTATGTAGACAGCTTCTGAATCTTGTAGGCCATGCATTAACTTAGGTAACATTACATGACGTCATGATAATCTTGCCATTATCATAAATTTACGTATTTTGTATGTAACACATGCACCTTGACCTTGAAAATATACTGAAACTGAAAATATACTGAAACTGAAACTGAAAAGTTTTGGGGAAATTTTCGAGCCCCCCCCCCCCGGAAAATGTCCTACGCCACTGAGAATAGCGAAAGATGAAACAAGAACATAAGATAAATTATCAAAGATAAATCCCATAAAAGCCAAAAAGCTGTTCACCTATCACGATACCTACAACAACTTCATCAGGCTTACATATTCTAACTATGACTAAATTGATGTACCACTTTCCTCTAAATTATCAATTTGGTTTCAAATTGATAATTTGGATTCAAATATATTTTTTGTAGCCAATGATTTATTTCTTGTACAAAAAGAAGTAAAAAGTCAGTGTAATGCCCTTCATTTCATTGTTAGGAATTTTGGTAATTTTATTTACGTGGACATTGCCTTGTTAATGTTGACAGCCTTATGGTTGAGACTTAAACTGCTATTTCGTTCAACAAATCTGAGAATTTCAATAAAAGTAGGAAACCTAATATCTCCTTGTTGGAATAAATTCCATTTCAACTGCGGTTTTTTTTAGGCAGTACAAACTTTAAAGGAAAAAATCAATTTACAGTTAGAACATTGCAATATGGAAAGTCTGTGGTATGATAAAGGAATATCTATTGAATATGTGAAGTATATGTGTATAAACGTGAGACATGAATCCTGAGAGCAAGGCGCACAGACAGGGTAGAGTTGTTTCCTTTATTCTCTCAAACGTTTAGGCTAAATATAATATATATATATATATATATATATGTATATATATATATATATATATATATATATATATATATATATATATATATATATATATATATATATATATATATATATATATATGTATCTGAATGTAATTCAGCACTTGCCGAGTCTCAGATTTCAAAATCAAAATACTATCAACTTTAAAGAACAACAAATTAAGATTTTAGAAGCAATTTTGCAGGACTGGTGACCTTGAAACGGCCTTGAAGCATCTGGAAGTTTTAAGTGTTTGTTACAAGAATATTCTTGTGTTTTTAGCAAACGGGTTTATCTACATTAGTTAAAAAAAATTTAATGAATGTGGAACCTGGAGCAGGGATCTTCCTGCTTGGAGGAAGGAATTTGATAAAAGTGGTCTATTTTCATTGCGGATCATCTCAGTGAAATTATCAATTAAACTCTTTCAATTGTGATACCACGGTGTTCTACGTGATCTCATCACGTAATGGTATATGGTCATTTCTGTAAGCAGTTGTTTTTAATTTAGTTCATGCTTTGTTTAGTTGCAAAACCACGAACCTTATAAGTTGGTCACCATTACTTTTTTTATTCCAGTCCCAACATTACAGTCATTTTAATTCTGATTTTTCTCGTAATTTGTTTCTAACCATGCGATAGCTCAAACGTTTGACGTTTCATCACAACTGTAGTTTGCTCAATGAGTTCTCTGACAATAAATGATGGTTCGGTTTGGATTTTCAATTTTGTCGAGGTCTGTGAAGATCTCCTCAACGCGTGTAGTGAATATTCAATTGAATATTCCATTCTCCTCAGTCGCATTCGAATATTACCTTCACAAACTCTGCTCAATCACACATTGTAGAAGCAATTTATAAATTTCTATCTTGTAAAGAGACCTCACACAGCACACTTGATTCTGCAGTGCATTGACGGATTTGGACAATTAGACTCATTTCAGATATCTTCTACAATTTTGACTTCCCCGTCAAAAAATGGTACACGTCATCATTGATAAAAGCAGAAACAATTCAATCGAGTGCTGGGTAGCTTGTCACACATTTATTCAACGTAGTCATGTGAGCACGCAATCTTTCGAGCTGTGGTGTTCACATCACAACTACATCAGTCTCCATGAGGATTTCATAATTCTGTCGGTGTGTGTACTATGTGTATATTTTGGTTGCTGCTGGTGCGAACGAGTTGCACACTACAAAATTCTATATAATCTTGTGGATACAACATGGATACCAACGTATCTAAAGTAAGTCAAATCTCAGCTTTACATTGCATGCTTTTGCTTTGTTAATGAGCCAATCTCCGAGCTCCTGAGAGGAAACAAAGAAAAATGATTTATATTCAGTAAAAATGTAAATATCTGATGCTAATCTTTTGAGAGATACACTTTCCTCAACTGACTGTTTCGTCAGAAATCATTTCCTCAAAAGTGAATATACATATATCTTTTTTATTGTTAATCTAAATGTAAAGAATGTGTTTGGTCACGACATGACCTCTAAGTACACGTACTGCAGTATCACGCTCTGTAAATATCAGAAACTTTTTGAAGCTTTGGTCATTGAGTTAAAAACTACCTTTCTATGCAAAGCTGGGGGCTTGAGGTTTTCTTTATTTAACTCGATATAAGTTTCTCCTCCCAATTGAAAGACGACGAGTTTAGTCTAACGGTAAGAGCATCCGCCTTTCACGCGGGAGGCCCGGGTTCTATTTCTAGGTGGAGTCATAACAAAGACTCTAAAAGCAGAGCCTTTTGCCGTTATGCGTGCTGCTCCGCATAAGCAATGGAGTAGAAACTGGGCCGCAAAACTCTACTCTATTTAACAAACCAACTAACTCCTCCTAGTTGTATGAACATTATTGCTTCGAACAAACACCTACATTAAAACGGTAAGGTGTTCCCGATCGAGCCTGAGGGATTTGTGAGTCACTTAATCAAGATATGGCATGAAACATGTGATATTCTTGTTCAAATCACTCACTTTGGTGTATGATCTCAATGCTGATCATTCCAGGGTGTGAACCGAAACACCTGAAGACTTTATACAGGTTTATACCATTCTAATCAACAAATTTGATATTAATTGCACTCTTAACAAGCTATTTTACTCGTGAAACTTACGTATACTAAACACACAGACACCGCACACACACATACACACGTATATATATATATATATATATACGTATATATATATACATACATATATATATATATATATATATATATACGTATATATATATACATACATATATATATATATATATATTAGGTACTCTCGCTCCACACGGCCTTAACGTTAGAATTGACCTTTTGTAATATTCACCCCTTTTTTGAGCCAGTTTTTACTCCTTTAACACCTACCCATTCGTGTTCCTTTTTTTACTGTGTAGGCCTAATTATTATTTTTTTTTTGTACCGGACCTAGTTTTTGTCTACTTTTTTCCCTTTTTTCCGACCATGTTCGATTTGTACGTGCACTTTTTCATCCAGGACGTTTTTTTCCTTTTTTTGATTTGTGTTTCATCCTTCGCACTCATGTTTTCTGACAGTCACTTACATCCGGTTCTGTTTTTACAGTGATCGCTTCGGATTTGATGTTTGTCGTGTCCAATTGTTACTGTTGGTTGTTCAGCTTGGCTTTTGCCACCTGATGAAGGGTTTATATCCAAAACGTCGTGGAGTTTTCCGCAAAGTTTTAAGCCCCTTTTACTCCCTCTTTTCGACCTACACATTTCAAACAGTGCTCCGCAGCATTTCGACCTTTTATATATATATATATATAGATATATATATATATATATAGATATATATATATATAAATATATAAATATATATATATATATATATATATATATATATATATATATATATATATATATATATATATAAAGTGAAAAGAATAAATGAAATATTATATATCTCCATTTGCCACACTCACATGCATTTATGGCACATATCGCACCCCAAAACAATGTTGACTGTTACTTCAATAGGCCTACTCATTTACTGATTGTGTGCATTGCTCTTCAACTTATGTTTAGCCTGCTGAAAGATGTACAGGGATATGATTTTTTTTTCGAAAAATCGGTGACAATCATTGTCATGTCGCAGTTGGTGATAAAAGCAATATACGAGTTCTCTCAGAAGATAGCATTTCGGTTGCGAATCTGTTGTAAACATAAACCATTTTATTTGGTCGCCGAACGTGACACACTTGCTTGGCCTCATCGAAAGTTAATGTAATCTGTCGAAAATCGCCGAGACATTTATAAGCCCCCAACTTTAGATTAACCTCTGTTTACAGTGAGACTTAGCCTATGTAGTATAATTTCAGGATCAACCTCGTCTTTACCTGAATCATTTATTGACATAAAATGACATGCTTGAGGCCGTGTCCCTCCTTATAGAGGCACATGTTAAAAGGAAAAATTGATGAGAAACCAGCGGTGACATAATTATTGAATGTTATATTTTGCTCCAGAGAGTTGTGAACACTGAAATGCGAAAATTTAGATTTCTACTGAAATGAGACTTACACCATGTTAAATCTAAAACCGTGTTTAGGAAACATTTTGCCCCCTCTTTGTTAACATCTTTAAGTTATATGCATTTTTAGTAATAAAGCACTAAATGTTCAGCAATTTAACGCGTTTTCAAAAGAATTGTTTCGGAATAAGGTTCACGTGTGTAGAATTTGAACATGTTTGCAAAGTGGGGGCCAACAGCTGTTTAGAAAACGTTGAATTCCTAAACACGGCCTTTTTTAGAGTGTAGTATGCTTTCAGGTGATGTCGCCCAATGTTTTTTATCTTGTTGTGACTTCCACACTTTAAGTTAACATGTGTTCTTCCTGTAAGAATCCTTTAGTATGTTGCTTGTACTTTATTATTTGATTTCAATGAAGTGGTCTGACGTTAAGTCCATCAAGCTTTTGCAGTCCTTGTTTCCTTCGAAACTCTGTCACTTTTGTTCTTATGTTCTAAGGAACTATTTAAATTTAACATTGTTATAATCTATAAACAAAACTGTGTATGATTATCAATTATTCCCTTTTGTCTGTAACATATTAAACTATCCTATATATTATTACTGCATAGTATGATGCTGCTAATTACGTCCTTCTGCTTAAAACTGATGACCTTTCGTCTCATCACGACGGTGTTTTATAAATATCTTGACTTTCGTGAAGTCGAAAAAAAAGGCGACATGTGCGAAGTAACCGTTTGCTTATCAAAAATAATGTTCGACTTTCCTCCCTTGCTTCGACCATTTCTTTTTTCCTTCTTATTATTTCCATTCATTCACACACCAGCATCAGCAATTTTGACATTTCAGTTGTTGACTGTATACAACGACCATTTCTATCGCAACTTATCTATATTATTACTGAATACCATTTCAATTATTTGCTATGAATGCAAAAACAGATTTCATTAATGTATGAGTAATTCAAAACGGGAGTAAAACAGTGATAAGGGATAACACGTTGCGTAGGCCTTGCTTAATTCTTCGTGTGAGTAAAAGGTTTCATTTATAACTATCAAGAAACAGTCGGGTATAAAGCCGCTGTTATACTTTACAATGAATTCGGATCGAGTTTTTGTTTATCTTATGAAAATAAAATGAATCCTGTTGTTTTCTTGACGTCACACCCACCTACATTTTTGTCATGAAATAAATAGTATAAATTGGGGTGGATTTCCTTAGAAACTCACAAAAGTTGGATCAGACACTGATACGAATTCGTCGGAGTGTGACCACGGCTCAAGTTGTATTTTTATTTATGAAAGATCTGAAGCGGAGTCGAGTTGACGTAGCGTGAATAAATCTTTAATTTTTATAAACTACTCAAAGCTCAGTTACTGTCAGCCTCAAAGACTTGTCCTCGGACCTGCAAAGGTTTTCCATAACGCAAAAGTCTTGGTAAGCACTTTCTTCCCTACATTTCAACCCTGAACAACACCATTCATGCTAGCAGAGTCAATGCACCGACGTCGCTCCATCGAGCGTCTTTCTATTTTTCCATCCATATTAAGGTGTTGTCGTGCGTTCATGTGGGTAACGCGTGCACTGCGCATGATCTGTAGCATCCAGTTTGCCGAATCGAAACGAACTAACGTCACATTACTCTATAGGTACATAAAAGACATTCTGCATATGATGTCGGTCACAGTCTTAGAGTATTTATTGACTAGAGGCCAAGGTCGAATACATGCTCTGTAAAAAAGTTTTGACAATTTGAAAGCAAAATACAAAAGACAAGTCCATAGTTTAGTTTCCGATGGTCAGTCGTTGTGCTGTGCGCATCAAGTGTGCCACTTAATGCGCACTTTTAGTAACTGAAGAGGAGGCATTTTCTCTTTCACGTCTCTTGAAGACTAAACGAAACACTATACTTTTGACGCCGTATGAATGTGATTTTATCTTATTTCTGTAATGTTAGGTTTGGTGTTACAAAATGATTGCATGTCGTCTGATTCTAACATTTATTTTCTACTTTCAGAGTCGCAAAGTGACGGTAAGAGATAATCTGTTGCACAATTAACAGACTCGCATATATACGCATAGATTACTCAATCCTAGTTCTGCCTACCTTTAAAACATACTGAAACACATGCAGCGTTAAAGTAACCCGTTGGTAACAAAACATTGTAGTAACAACCGGATTCTTTCCAGTAACCTAAGCGACGATTAAGAATAAAGCTTCTGTGGTATTAAGTAGATAACATGGGCTCTTACTTTCAGCTTGTAACGGTCACCTTGAGCAACAAGCCCGAGGCTAACTGTATCCAAAATACTTAACGTACGAGCACGCATTAAAATTAAAGAGCACGCATTTTGGGGCATGATATGAGACGATCGAGATACCTCGCGATTTCCTCTGAATCTGTGTACATCATGCGCAGGCAAACCGGATACGCAGGCAAAACGGATTTGGGGCATGTATGTCACAGAAAATACACACAAGAAAGAAACGACTGGTTGCTTGCGACAATGCAAATTTGGACCTAACTTTTGCCTCCATACATGGATATTCCGCCACTTTGACCTTGGTCTCTGGTCAATAACTATTGTTACGTCACAATACCAAAATACGCCCTCATTTGGAGAAATTACAACCCAACACCAACAAAACTTTGCAAACAGCTGATCGTCCAAATTTCCGCCTCGCATAAGCTTGTATACACGTGGGCGAATTTTGCCTCATGCTGCCCACCAAATATACGGTACATTGCTCTACACAAAGATAGGTGTTGTAGCCACGTGCATATTGTTATATCTCCAAATGACGTCAGTAGTGACATCAGTTCAAAAGGTCTGTAAGGTCAAGGTGTAATTAAATTAGATCTTTAATGTACTAATTCTCACTACATCGGATTCTTCAAGTATCTCCAAATCAAATAATCTCTATGAATTCTAAACTTTATTCTCTTAAAAACACAGGCTTGTTGGAATTAATTTCGTTATAGTACTATAATTTATAAGTCCTGGCCTGTGCGTTCTTACCTTTGATTTATATCTATGTTCCAATGAAGAACAAGGTAAAGAAACTCTTAAAATTGATCGTGCTGTCTTCGAAAAATCAGAACATCGTATCGAATTAATTACGGTCTCAATCGATGGTTGGTGTGTTATTTCACTCTTTAGTAAAATATCATACCCTTAAGAGTTTCGAGTACTTCAAAAAATAAACAACTTTGAATGCAGTTTACCTTAGGAGCCACCTTATCTTGTATTACGATTGACTTTGTTCAGAAAGATATTGTAAAGATTGCAAACCGAAAAAAGACAAATTTCTCAATGGAATCTTCCTTAAGATACTTAACTGTGTTCTAAAAGGACAAGAACAATCACCCCAATTTTAATTAGGATAATATTTTTTTCTGTTTCATATGTGGTCGTTGAAAATTATGTGACTTTATTTTTCTGGCTGAACTGTGAAACTAATCAAGTAAGACATTGTCCTAAGGTAGATATGCAATACTTTAATTCCTGAAATGTTAAGAAGACACTAAGAAGTGAAGTAACAAAAATAAGTTAGAACAAACTGTTGTTTCAAAATAAATTACGGGAAACTGCTCTTTAAAATCGCCCATGACGTTGATAGCTCGTTAGACAACACTTTTCTACAAAGGAGCACCCACTCAATTTATGGGTGGTACACGGACAAGCGTTTTAAAGGAGGGAGAAAATGAAATTAACATTTTGACGGAAATTAAATTACCTCAATTTCCTAAGGACTCTACTATTTTTATTGATGATGATTTTATTACTTCTAAATAGAACTACCAAACTGGGTAAAAAAGTAACCCAGTTTAATAACAAAAGGTAACTTACGATGTATGAATTATTTCAGACTAACTCAGTTCTCTTCCTAGAGTTGTTTTCACTGCAGTGGATTATTGCTACTTTCTCCTCGACGCATAGATTGCAGAATCCTGGTTTACGTTTGATCGGTTGGTTAGTTAGATAGAGTTTCACGGCCCAGTTTCCAACCAATTGGTTCAAGTTGAGCCGGCAACGGCCTTTTTCCAGTTGTGGCTGACTGGTTTGTTTTGTATGACATATGGTGAATTATGACGTCACAAGTGAAATGAATAAGTTGAGGTAACAATGATTAATTTTGGGTGTAGACTTGTCAATGGAAGGGAATTTAAATCTTCCAACATGATTTAAAAGTTTCTTAAGGCTCTCTTTGATCAAATATCTGCTATTCTCCTAGTTGGTTAACTACAATAAAAATATTCTTGACAAAACTGGTATGTCATTTGTTTGGAATTTGCCGAGCAGTGTAAACTTTACCTTATCTTTTAACAATGCTACTATACCACTCCCGTTAAACACCATCTAACTAACTATACCTCTCCCTTGGCTGAGTAAAGCAATTAAGTTAAGACTAAGTGATATGTATATTTAAGTATTGTAAAGTATATAGAATGATTAAGACCAGTCTTGAATTCGAAAAGTATCTGCAGATCCTCGACTTTCCTCGACTTTCGAAATTATCTATGTAAGTTTCATTGTACAATTATCAATTTTCCCGTCGTCTCACACAGATGTTATAACATTGTATTTTATGAACTTTGGGGAGGAATTCCATTATATCTTAGAAAAAGAAAGAAATTTGTTTCTCAAACCCATTTTAGAACAAGACCTAGGTCCATAAAGATGCGTGTCCTTATTCAATCGAAATCTAAATCTGTAACTAAAAAATTTAAGTTTGTTTTGTAGCAAGATAATGAAAGCCTTTCCATATTTTCTCTTAATATCAACTTCATTCAGCACATCATTTGGTGCTGGTGCCACCTCTTATGTCATTTCAGTTATTAACAAACACAAATTCTAAATTCCTGTCTGTTATGTATCTGTAATTTGCAGGTCATCTACGTATCCATCGTATATTTTTAATTTTGTTAAGATTGTGTTATAGTCTCTTATACCTCTTATAGAGAATACATGGAGAATAAACTGAAACTGAAAAATCAAACATAATAGCAGCAGTAGGTTCCGTTATTAAAGTCTTCGCTGATGTTTGATTGGAGCTCCCCAAAAATGAGATCTATTCCATCAGATAGGACATGTACGCTAAGAAAATCGAACACGATCAAACGTCTATTCGGACTCTGCAATCTATGCGTCGAGGAGAAACTGGCAATAATCCGCTGCAGTAAAAACAACTTGAACAAAAGAACTTGGCTGGGAAGTAAATTCAACGGGCCGCACGAAATGAACACCCAGTGTTGCACCCTACAAAAACTTGACTGTAGTCATTTGTCTGAGATCACCGTGTAGTATAGGTACGTGTCTGAAAACTCAGAGTATCAAAGAAACTACAACAGTATCTCTACGACCAGATCCTACCTTTGCATGGAGTCGGTAACGTTATTTTTTCCATGTCACCTGCCCATGTCGATTTCTCAATTTAAATCATTAGTAATCATCTCATGTGAATGTTACCACGATCCGTGCAAATTTCGATTCGTTTATTTAGATCATCAATATTCATCTTAGGTGAATGAAAAAAAAATCGATCTTGTGGGAAAAGTTCTAAACGAGTAATTTTGGACTTCCTGTACCAATAAATTGACAGTGCTGATGCTTGTCTAAGTCTACATGGGATATGTGTCTGGTTCACATATCTTCACTGTTTTTGAAGGCCAAGTCTTCTCAGGCCAAAGAGTTCCAATTCTCCTGACCTACTAACCCAAGCCTCTCCCACAGCTGTATTATACTCACAATGCAATGAAACACAACCTCAGGTTATTGCTTCAGGATTAGTATACAAGATTAGTGTGTTATCAGATTACTTTCAGTAGAGTATATATGCTGTGTTATATGAACTATGGACTGAATTTGATGTCAATCAAAGAACTGTGCTAATTGAGAATTTCCGTAGACTACTCCAAAATTGTAGCTTTGGGGTGAGAATTGACTATGTAATTGATGAAATCGAAGACACCCAGATAGGGTTTAATCTATCAGACTAGGTACGATATCATAGAATCATTTGCCACTATTTTTAATATTATGTCAGGGCTGTGTATTTTTAACTAGTAAAAAATGTCTGTATACTGCTTTTTTATCCTTTTCTGGAAAACCACCCAAATTTCCTTCAAGGTCATGATTGAATACAGACAATAGGGGAACACTCCCACTTGTGAAGAAGTTCGCTGGAGAGGTATGAGAAATAACAACTATCTTGGAAATGACAGATGGCTGTGAAAATGCACTTCGTTCAGCTTGTGAGATATCTAGTTGATATGATAAGGAGGGTCTTGAGAGTATTTTAGCGTCAGCATGGAGCCAAACATCTTAAACTGACCAAAATAAATACTTTCAGAAACAAATTGGCAACCTGATAGGCAAACGAATTTGAGTATGTTACTTTCCATTCATAATTATAAGAATCGAAGACACGTACTTAAAAGTGCCTCTTTATATAAGCATACATGCAAGTTAAGCCCTTTCCACAGAACTGCGGCCATTTTCCTCGCGTTTTAATGAAAGCAACAAGATTAATATGTTTTCAGAAAGCAAATGCACATAAGTTGAAAGTACTTCTAAAAATCGTTTAAATTATCCGTTATTGACCTGTAAAATGAAGGTAAGTTGTGCTAAGTAAAACCATGTACGAAAATAGCGGCATCGCACTAAAAACGTCATGTTTAGATGATTACAAGGATTGTGGTCAACAATTTTTCATATACACCCTAATTAAATGACCAGAAAACGACAATGATATCAGATTATTCAATCAGTTTTTGTATGTAGATAATTAAACGGTTAAAAGGATCATGATTTCTGGTCATTGTTACCAGGATATGAATGGCATGAACATCTATCAAACAATTCTTGGTAGGAACGACCAGGCGTTTTTTGTTATTTCAACCAGGAAATCTATGGAAAATTAGGGACAGTAATCCTGGTCAAATTTGAGCAATACGTTTTCAGATAGAAGGAAGAAATACATATGCAATGATATTTAAAATTATAGTTGATAGGAAGATGACATTTCTGTTTATTTGACGTCTATGTGTAACATCAAGCACAAACAAACTACTATTATCATTGAAATGCATTAAATATTCGCCATTTTACAAAATTATTTAATCATTCTAAGGACACTCATGGTATTGATCGAACTTGTGGATTTTTTGCAAATTGAAACCACTCGTTTGGTAAGGTATCAATATCCCTCACTAGACTGTGAATAATCTGGTGAAGAATGAGGAAAATATAAAGTGGGAACAAAAGAAAATGGTAACGTAGTGATACGAATCATTATTTTTTGGTGGAAAGCCACCGACGCATTATGCACAAACCAAGTCTTATAAAGTAGTAATGTTGGAAAAAATTAAAGACTAATAATGCTCGTATTGGAAGTCATCTCCGACATACTGCTCTCTGGTAACCACATGGGTACCTTTGGGGTCGGCTCATTTTGTGAAACTTTCTTTCAAGGAATGTTTAATAGAAACAATGCTTATTTAGTTATTACTGGGATAGATTAAATACATGTAGTTAAAGTGACAAACAAGTTATGTAAACCACATTCTCATATTCACTATTTCATACAAACTCTTGGCCATATTTTGTAGGTAAATAAGTGGTGGGTTTCTTGGATGGTGGCAAGGGAGGGATTGTTTCCTCAGGATGTTTTCCTCGCACCCCCCCCCCCACTTCCCCCAAATAGGTGAAATTATGAGTTCGGTTGGCCGAAAAGGATAAAATAAATAATATACCTCTCCAGAGACTGAATATTTCATCCAGAGATATGCTAAGCCCTAAAGCTTCCACTGTCTTCGCCCGCTAGCCCCCACCCAAGAAACATGCACTTTGGGCTCTGGGTCGCTCTGCACCCGAAATTTATTGTGCCCCAACATTACTTTTTGCCCCGCAATTTTGACATTCTGGTGACGCCACTGAGGGTAACATGGAATTCTCGAAACTGTATGCTACTATACTGATGAAGCTTTTCCGTAAACCCATCAAGACTTTACGGACACAGTAATCGACTTGTGGAAAAAAAACATGTATAATGGTACACGAACTTTGTATTCCCATTTCTTATCATTTTATGATTGTTGACTACGGCAGCACATAAATTAACCACTGGTTTTATCTTTGCAAGGACGAACTATCCAAATCATACAAATGACCAGATTACGAACTATGTTTTAACTAATCTCTGAAATGGGGCGAAATACTTCCTTGCATATTTGATATTTACGTCACTACGAAGACCATCTTCGCATCAGTCGTTATATTTTCACGGAGATGGTATACGTCATTTCAAGAAAACAAAATTACTCTGTCATTGTTAAGTACATTCTTTAAAATCTAATTTCTGCAATCTCATTTCCTCCGCTAAATATTGCCATTTTAGTCTTTATAGCACTTATTAGAAGTTCATGAGATAAGAATTGGAGGGGTAATAACGCCATGGATCTTAGTAGAAGAAATATCGGCTTTCGTAACACCTGTCCTCTCATTAAGGACAAACGTGGTAATTAGCAATTTGCAAAGGCAAGATTTGAATGAGATGCCAGCAGAAACATTTTCATGTGTTTGGAAAGCTAATATGAAGTTAGTTCTCTTTTAAATCATTAACACCTGATTTGATCAAGTTGTTGTAACCCTTTAAATTCTGAAAGTACGTACTGAGGTCCTTAAAACGTGGTTGAACTGCGGGGTGTCTTTGGCTTTTAGAAGATAACTTAAATCATGAAAAAAGTAAGAAATTAACATCAAAAACTTCCACCCTCAAATTGAGGTTTCCCATCCTACATGAGAAAACGCATCTGTTTCACTCTTGCGTCGTGGTCTCAATACAATGAACTTGGATCGGATTCCGATCCGATTTGTGTGAAAAAGGCAACGTATCACTTTCATAGACATCAGGTGAAAATCGTACATAAACACTGGTTGGGTAAATTGTGGGTTCAATCCCCGAACAGATAAAGAGGAAACTTTAATAAAAACCTTAAAAACGGAAAGAAATTCGATCCGGATTCGTTGCAGTGTGACCGCGGCTTTATCGTCGTTTTGATCTAGTGGTGGATGGTGCGAGAAGTACACTATGCGTTTCCCCTTGTTTGAGCAGAAAGTGACCACCACAACAAATTCCAAATAATTTCTTAGGTTGATGTGTAAAATCTACAATTGTTACTGTCACATTTTTGTGTGTTTGTTCGTCTGCCGCAACTCTGGCCTGGCTCTATTGTCCATTTCCTACCTCGGATTTATCGTTTTCGACCTTTTTCAACAATTAGAGCATATGGACGATGAGTTAGTTAGTAAGTAAGATGGGGTTAAACGACACACCAACACAAATGTGTTATACAGTGTCACGATGAAAATTTTTTAAAACATGTTCTTTCCATACATGGAGTGCTTACATATTCCACATGAATTTGTTAGTTATTTAGCTTAACACGTCATCCTATATGCTTCTAGTTTGATCTAACGGCGTTCAAGGCTCCTTTCCAGTTTAAAAACACTGCATCGTTATCTCTACACCATTACTTATGCAAAGCGTCACACCCATCGGCAATAGGTTCCATTTTTAAGTCTTTGGTATGACTCGGTGTGTGTGTAGAATCCAAGACCTTCCTACTGGAGGCGGACGCTCTACAAAACTAGACCACCCCCTATATCTATATGTTATCCCACATGAAAACAGAAATGAGGTAAAATATTGATAGCCACAGTGGCGTTGTCAGGATTTATGGGCAAGGGGCAGTGGGGATCACGACCTTTCATGTGAGACACAATTGTGAATTCTCTACATTTCTACCGAACTAGTTTAAATTCCAAAAATTTTCCAAGGAGGCACAGGGGTCTGAGACACCACCGCTTCTGTGGACACAGGTGCATTGATTCGCTATTGTGACGAATGGTGTTTTATTTGCTTCTTAACATTTTAACTAACAAAAAGGCTATGTGTTGTTACTGGTTGCCAAGGCTGCATGGGGTTTGCTTTCGTGTCCGTCTTTCTCGATCGTCCAACTCCTTCATAAAGTATGTGTTATTTCGAGGTGGTTCAGTTAAGCCAAATTGGTAGTGTGTGGAAATGTTTTTAGAAAATGTAATTGTTTTATTTCAAGCTGGTTCATTACGTTTCCCTTTACTTTGGTTTACAATCGGTTCGACTGCCCCACCCCTCATTCTCGGCTAGTGATCTTTTGCCCATCGTCAGTAAGTATCCACATGCCATGCTTCATGCCAGTATTTGACTACATACCGGAAGGCTCAAAGTGTTCTTCAACAAAATCACCCCTCAATCTTTCTCCCGATCTTAACGTTTTCAATCAAATTAAATATACTGGAGAAGTCAGTCAGTCATTCAGTCATTCAGCCAGTCAATCAGTCAGTCATTTAGTCAATCAGTCAGTCAGTCAGTCAGTCAGTCAGCCATTCAGTCAAACAGTCATTCAGTCAGTCATTCATTCAGTCAGTCAACCAGCCATTCAGTCAGTCAGTCAGTCAGTCAGTCATTCAGTCAATCAGTCACTTAGTCATTCAGTCAGTCACTCAGTTATTCAGTTATTCAGTCAGTCAGCCATTCAGTCAGTCAGTCAATCAGTCATTCAATCAGTCATTCAGTCAATCAGTCATTTATTCATTCATTCAGTCAGTCAGTCAGTCAGTCATTCAGTCAGTCAGTCAGTCAGTCAGTCAGTCAGTCAGTCAGTCAGTCAGTCAGTCAGTCAGTCAGTCAGTCAGTAAGTCAGTGGGTCCTTGTTCCCTTTTCCAACTTACCCAAAGTTTTTTATGTTTCTTTTCGTAAAATCAATGCAGGATCTGACCATTTGAGTTTACGAGGACCGCGCTTAAGAATCAACGTTCTAACATATCGCTCTTATATAAACGTTATGTTCACACGGAATTGTAGCCTGCAGCAGTAACTTTTAATCTGCCAAAATTCCTGTCGGTAACCGTGATTTGTCTTTCCAGTTTTATTTTTTGTTAATTCATTAATTACACTTGAGTATTGAATGACTATCTGAATGATTTTTTAAACAAGACTTAATGAATGTTACGTGATCTGTAATGATTTATTAAAATGACAATGCAGTATTTGATTTCATGAGATATGTTGAGGTAACCGCTGGTAACTTGTGTTCCCATTTTACAAAAATTAGGCATGAAAGGCAAAAGAACGCGAATTTTTTTTTAGTTTGATAAAGCAAGGGCATATCAGGACAAAACGCTGTGAATAACCTTTTTTAACCTTTCCAATTTTGAGATCACAACAGGTTACCTTTGTTAAGTCACGCAGTGTTGCGGCCCGCATTTTAAAGTGTGATATCTTATTTTGCAAAGTAATCAAAGACGTTGGCACCATTCTTTAGCAATGTGACGAAAGGTATTAACAACACGAGCAAAAACCCAATCAATATAAAGGGGCAACAACTAGAAAACTAAAGTGTCTTACTCAATATTACTTTCGCTCTGTTCTTTTATCGGAGTTTCTCCTATGATGATGCTTGCAAGCTGCTTTCAGCACTAAGGCGTTTAATTTAGAAGGAAACAAATGTTCAATCCATATCTTAAAAAACAAGGAAAGTAAATTTCACTAATCTAGACCTCGTGGATCGTTTTGTTTTAATACGGATATTTGGTGTACTGGGGCTTTGCTCAACTTAGTAGGCAGGGAAAAAACAAAACGTTTAATAATGTATGGAATGAAAACTTGCCCTCCCATATTTAAAGATTTAGGACATACCGTGCATATTATAACCCAAGAAATGAAAGTATGGCTACCCACTTCAGAACCATCGGCCTGGATCAACTAATTGTTTGTGATTCATCAATGCAGAGAAAGATAATCTGTTGTACACGCATGTCATAATGAATTGTCATGAAAACATCATTTCTGGTGCATATTTCGTTCACCTCCCATTTGTTGTTTGCTCTGTTCAAGAACTTCGAGTTATCTTATATTGATTCTTTCTTTGTCTCTCTTATGCCTTCACTCGGTGAGGGATACGAGAAAACCCTTGTAGAATGTTTCAAGATGCTACCGTCTTCAGACTCCCCTAACTTTCTTTGCATGGCCGACTGGCACTACAAAGGAATTGACAAGGAACGTTTACACGACATGTTGTATAGTCGTGATACACGCTTTAAGTTATCCTAGGCTTGCTTGTCGCAAGCTCATTTTTTATTGAAACACATTTCCTAAAAAAAACACACTTAGAAATTTCTTGCTCCTGTTATCATGCTTAATTATTTAGTAAGTCTTTAACATGTTGGAATTTAACTTGTGTACCAACCATTCTTTAATTAGTATTGTTTGTGCCTTAAAACCGAACGCTTATAAAAGCAGTCAACAACTTTAGATAAAAAATTCTTATCCACGCCAAATCACACATCCCAAATTGTAAATTTCCTTTTGAGTGCTATTGTACAGTACTACTGTCATTATTTGAGTCTGACAAGTCTTCAGGCAAAGTTCCAATAGCTAATTTGCACTGTTCCATCAAAGTTGCGTCACTAAAATGAGAGTGAAAAGGTTTCTACAGACATCAGGAATGATTATGAAGGAATCAAAAACAAATTGGCCTTGACTTTCTTTCATTTTACTCGTCTTAGGGTACTAAAAGTTCTCATAGTTTTTCGCAGTATATGCATACCATCTTTTGACTAGAATCATAGTCAGGTTTAACTGCATAGTTGTTTGTTTGTACAGTGATTGTACTCCACCGTCATCCCAAAGATATGAGCATTAAGTTTCAACAATCACTTCTAATATTCAGACGTCCAGTGATGAGCTGAATGCAAGTTCTATCCGTCAATGTATAACATGTTGCAACATTATTGTAAGACAAGACAGGCATTAGAAATTCAATGGGACAGCCTAATCGATAATCCTAAAGAAAAGTGCCATTTACAGCTGCAAATGTTCCAAGGGACATCTACTTTTGCAAAATCATTATTGTGCTATCCCTCAAGAAAACAAAAACATATTTCAAACTTCGCCGTGTCATGTATTTTTGGTTATTGTGTTTAACATTCAATGTTACTATTGCGTTCATCATAAAATTTTGTCATTTAAGTCAAATATCTTATTCTTGTTATGAATGTCGGTGGTATGCAAAGTGCACAAAAGGGGAATGAACTATTAACTCTTAAATAAGCAACACACCCCAGTGGTAGGGATAAGTTTTGGACCAGTTAAGACAAAGGTTATAATTACCACTGATCCTTTCTACGAAGGTAAAATGATATGAACACGTTTCACCTACAAATGTCCTTGAATTTGAATATTCTTAAGACTAATTGACGTGTGTTGACTGATATCTCTTGTAAAGAATATGTGCTAAGACTGAAAAATAACACAATGTTTAGGATGTGTTTTATAGCGCCCTCTCTCTCCCCCATTATTTTTAGATACTTTGGTCCTTACCAAGAGATTTTGAATTTGGACGCTGCCTATAGACCACGGCCGGGGGGGGGGGGTCTAAAATTATCTTTAAATGTTCTAGACATACGTAAAATGGAAACATGTTTAGATAAAAAATATGAGTAAGACATGGAAGGCGTGGGTTACAAGTAGTCACCAAAGGGGCCATAACCTATTTCTTTTTACGAACTTTAGAGCTAGGATGACCACGTTCATTTACATTGTGTTCAAGAATCTCAAAGTTCTTTTTGAAGATCTTTTCCCGTGAACAAATTGAATTAATTCGTAAGGCCTGCCCATAGGCTATATTATCTAGAGTGTTCGTTTGATACTAACGTCAAGAAAAGTAATCTTTTAATAATCAAAATCAAACGTGAATTCCAGTTTATGGGATATAAATTGTTTAAAACCTGCATAAAAGAGATAAATGAATCTTTTCCATGAGGCCAAAGGCCCCAGATATGATCAATGGAACGGCACTATTCAGTTGGTTTCACAGTACATTTCTCCCACAAATTCTCCTCTACTGGACCCATGCCCAAACAATCCTAAGCTGGAGCCATTTTGGGCCCTATAGATGTACCATGGATTTGTGTAAAGAACTCTTTATTAAATTCGAAATGATTTTCTCCTAGACATATAATAATGCATTATATTAGATTATCAGTGGATGGAACTTCAGTGACTCTGGTATTCAATGCTCTCCTAGCACCCTCTATACCCAGGTGCTAAGGAATACTGGGAAACATGGCTTTCACATTAATAGTGAACATAGCCTCTTCGGAATCTAACGGGCCTTTTTTATTGATAAAATTGACCATTTAAAAAAAATACCTTAGTGTCGTTTATGAAAGAGTCTAATTTTTGCATTTCTAGGTTAATGAAAAAATCTACAAATTCAGAAAGTCTCTTTATGGATGAGTCATTACCCGATGTAACTGGTCTGATTTTAAGGCGTCCATTTTCATCAAGGGCTTTATGAGTCTTGGGTAGTCTGTAAAAGCGCGAGGTCTTTACGTTGTTGGTTACCAGGTACTCTGCTTTATTTTAATCAATATCTCCTTCTCGCAACATTTTAATCACAATATTATTGACTCTGTCTGCGGCTTCAGGCGTTTTTTCTATGGTATTCTCCGGTAAAAATTAACATTATTTAAGTCTGTTCTAGCTGTGTGTATTCAATCAGACTTGTTTTGGATAACAAAAGCTGGGCCCTTTTCCTACGGTTTGATTACGATATTATCATCTGTTCTAAGATTATTGAGAGCCGTCCTCTCTTCTGAAGTCAAGTTGTCTTTTTATGTATTTCGGGGGTTGGAAATCATCTACTTCCTTTTGTACTGCCTCAAGAAAACTATCCAGGAAAACGTCTCGATCAGCTGTCGAAGTCCACGTACTTTTATAACTGAAGCGCGGGACCACAAAATCAGTAATACCATTTTCGTTATTTTTATCTGTATTAAACTATTCAAACAGTCGAAGTCTCCTTTTAAACTCGTCTAGGTCCTTCTGTAAAGCCAGCTTGTCCAGTCGGATTGGTGTAGGACAGAATTTCAAACCTTTGCTAAGTAATTTAATATATATATATATATATATATATATATATATATATATATATATATATATATATATATATATATATATATATATATATATATATATATATGTATTCTACTTCAGGCTTCTGAGGAGTGAGGACCTACATTGTTGGCCCTTACGAAACAGTTCTGTAAAGCTATGTTGTAAGAACTTATTGCAACCTTTTCAATATGTATATATATATATATATAAATCAATATATATATATATATATATATATAACGCTAATTCCCACCTTAGGAGGAAATTGTTATATTTGCGCGTACATAGGGCGAAAAAATAACAATGAAATACATAACGAAAAGTATTCGCCCTAACGTCTAAAAATATAAACAACGTTATTTCAATGGCCAGCCATCCGTTCGCGTTAATAGCTAGGTGTCCGGAAATTTGATAACTTTGAAGTAATTGTATCTACTTTGTAAAACTAGGAGGGCGCCCTTGTCCGTTTACGTATTCCTATAGAAAAAGTGTGTAGAAATGTTACGACGAAACCTATTTTCCCCCCTTAAAAAATTTTCCCCTTAAGGTCGACTTTTCAACAACAACTTTCCCCCTAAGTGCCGAATTAGTGAAATATATATATATATATATATATATATATATATATATATATATATATATATATATATATATATATATATATATATATATATATATATATATATATATATATATATATATATATATATATATATATATATATAATGAAAAAAACATACACAAAATAAAATAATCCTCAAATACACTGGTTGAAATGGTAGAGCAGATAAGAGTTCAGTTGAATTTGGTTCAGTGTTAAGTTCGAACTATTCGTGCGTCATATACGCATAATTTAAATAAAAGTTCATTTAAGAACCGGGAATTCCATATAACCTGAATATTTTGTTATGTTGAATTATGGAATGATGGTAATCTTGACACGTTTTGCAGCAATTGGCTTCTGACG
The DNA here is from genome assembly GCA_037179385.1 of Holothuria scabra. Lineage (NCBI taxonomy): Eukaryota > Metazoa > Echinodermata > Holothuroidea > Aspidochirotida > Holothuriidae > Holothuria > Holothuria scabra. Next base: position 14,518,672 of record CM074198.1, read on the forward strand.
TAGATATGCTAGGTTAGGTCAGGTATCTTAGATGTAGTTTAACTGCCTAGTTTCTAACCAACTGTTTCAAGTAGAGCCAACCACGGTCTTTTTCCAGTTGTGCCTCACTGGCTTTTCCCTGCTCCATTCCTTATGCTTTGCACCAAGCACAATGACGTTGTAGGTATAAAGTAATCAACTGACTCTGAAACAATACCATAGTTGCATATTTATTCAAAAACAACTATAAAAATTCTAAATTGAAGTCTTTCATGTCGTTAAGATTCTAAGGCGAACGATATCTTTGTACATTTTGTATATATCTTTCCATATTTGTACGTTTAGTATACCTATTCAATTTGAATGTAATGATTGGGGAATGGAATGATCTTCATGGTATGATACCTTGTGCGGATTCAACCCCATGTTAGATAGCTATTTGAAGTTCCTGGATGATATTTAAGCCCAGTTCTGGTTACATCTGCTTAATACACTTTTCCAGGAAAAATGATTGCACGTACCCCACATATTATGTCGACCGACATAACTCTATATTCAGACATTTGGTATAATTAAATTAAATCTAGGACACATTTAATTCTGTTCCTGAATTTCAGAGGTCCTAATAGCCAAGGAGAATATCTCCAGGCTAGAATGGTAAAAGAACTCAAATTGCAAACAATCTTACAAGGTGCTTATTCTCACCTCCCCCGTAGCTTGAAAACTCTCCTGACTTATAAACTCGACATGAATAGTGTCAGCAGAGGTATCTCACTCATCGAGAGACTTTTAAAAAAGTAAAGCATACTTTGGAATCTTGTTTCCTAGACTAAGCATTCCCGATACCTCGCAGATGTCGCTGCAAGATTCAGGTACTTCGGCTATAAACATACCACTTGATGTACGAGGTTACCTTCAGCAGTGAATTTATTAAACAGTGTGTGAATGCTACAAAAATAAAGATCAAAGGTGCCTTGCGACTTTTCCTTCAGATTTTTCAGATTCAGATTTGAAAAAGTATTGCCTCATTTTCCATTTGGAAAATCACGCATGATTTCCCCCCACATCCCCCGACCGTAAGTTTTATCTGTGGTGTAGACTTGCCACAAGTCTCTCAGGTTTCCCACCTTCCATTTTATTTCTGTTCGTATTCTCTGATTCAATGTGATTTCATCGCATTGTGCAGGTTTTCAACCGTTCCAGATAACTTCCCACTGCCTCTTGCAGCTTGCATGGGATAGCGCTGTAACACTTGTTACCAACGGTTCTTGTAGACTTGCACTGTTCCCAACACACGTGCTTGCAGAGCGTCCAGTACAAACTTGTAGCTTGTCGTGAGATACTTGTATTTTTGCAAGTGATGACGTCATCATTTTAAACGTCTGTATTGTTTTATTCTTTCCAACATCTGGATGAATATATTTTAAGATATTCTATTGTATCTTCCAATCGGATTGGGAATTATGCGACTTTGAGTGGTAGTCACCGTGTAATGAACGTTGCGTGTTTCTGTCTGTTGACGAAATGAAAGCTTTCCATTGGCTACAGAAGCTTAGGAGTATATGAAACCGGGCGGCCCAAATACTACGTTACCAGTTGCAAAAGATACAAGTCTCTCGAGCAAGCCAGATCTCCGCTTGTTGATGTGTGTATGAAGAGGGATCTGCTATGCACGATCGTTGCAATGTATCGGTGTATGAACATTCAAAGGGGTGAGTGTGAGAACCTGAAGGCGTGTTGGTCTATTTGGGTTGGTTAGCACAGTGTGTTTGGGGGTTACAGGTAGTCGGTATGAAGTGCGAAGTTGGTTTGCCTTCAGCTGCGCATTGGGAGAGGCCTGAGGGGTGATATTAAGGGAAGGAATGGTGACAGAGGAGAATCTTACACTCAAAAAATATTTTAATATTTTTGTTTTAAAACTGGGATACGCGAATTCAAATAATTGAGTACTTCAACTCAATTTGTCCAATATTTTAAACAAATTTAGTTGAAGTACTAATTTATAAGGAGTAGGAATACTTTTTTTCGTGTGTATTCCCTTTTTCAAACAAAATTATTGAAATATTTTTTGAGCTTTTAGCTGAGAGAAAAAATCTCGACAGACGTAGGGCAAGTCTATTGGAGATATAGATTTCTCAACTGTAAAGAAAGGGCAACCAAACTGTGTTTGTTAACAGAAGTGTTCTGTTATTTTATGTTGAGTCACTCTACTTTCAACAGTTCGTGGTTCACAACACATGCCTATCACAAATATGTAATAAAAACGTTGTAACAGTCTTTTATCAAATCTGTTGTAGAGTTTTTTAACACTACGTCACAATTCGTAATCAGCGCACACTGCCGGGCAAAAATTTCAGTGTGACACATACGCTCTAAAGTGCCATTAACATACATGCTACGTAACATACTGCATCAAAATCTGTCGTCTACAGTATGAAGCATAATAGTTTGAGTCTTCGGATTGACCGAACTTTGCTGCAAGATTTATTCTACTCCAATAAACAGGCTTGTTCATTGTAACTTGAACATAAAAACGCTGAAACGAATTCGAACTCTGAATAGAAGCTATCTATTTGGGCAATAGGTTTTGACGTTCAAATTTTACTGCTCACATTACTTGCCTTTGTCTCCTTTCAAAATTAAAAAAAAATGTATGGGACCTGCAAAATCGTTCTATTGTTTTGTATGTCACGTTGAGACGGGGAGCTGTACGGATAGGGACTGAATACATCTACTCATTCTAGTTGATGAAGGCATTGAGGGGCAAAAAGCAAGATCACTTTCGAAAACGAACGTTGGCCTTAAAGAATCTACACACGTTGTGTCCCACTCTTAAAACCTCCTTTGTTAAAGAATGAGGACTTCGTGCATGGTCAAGTCATCTTACACCAGTAGGGGTGCAATCAGATTTTTGCACTAGATGCAGGGCTTTCAGGAAAACAAGGGAATATGTAGACTGCAACTGGAGCACATAAGGAAATCATTACAAATTATTGCGCAATCCCTCATTTTGAAATGTGAAAACAGATGAACACTTTCTATAACAGTTCGGATTTATGCCATGAAGATGGGGTTGGATCATGGTGATTTATGTTCAAAGCTTTACAACGTTTGTGATGGGAAGTGCAGACTTATGATAAACTTTTACCAAGCTTTCTGCAAATTGTCTTACCAACGGTATTAGTAATTTCTCAAAGTGAAGAATGCAGTCAAGAATTTTAGACGTAGGATTGTGTCATATAGGGGTTTTGAAGTGTAACATGGGGGAGGAGCCCAAAGTGATGGATTTCTTCATCCCATTCGGAGAAAACATTTTTTCTTGTTTAGGTCACCAGATGCGAAATAAGAAATAAATTATGCTATATTTGTTATTTGTGCCATTAATGTAATCAAGTTCGTACATGGTACGTAGTTTTCGTTATTATTTTATTTCTTAAGCTTGGGATATGGGGTTCAGCTCCCCGGAATCGACCCCCCCTTCGCAGACGCAAATGACAAGAGGGAAATTTTACAAACATTTTCCAATACATTATGGAAGTGAGTCTTGAGAAACACTTATTTATCACGAGAAAGAAACTCATATCCAGTATTGCCTTTCCAAAAGATGAATAATGCATCTTATTTCCTAAAACGTATATATTCTTGCAGGTGCTAAAATTAAAACTTCATTAGCGAGGACTACGGCAGGTATTTGTACTTATTATTAGATAGAAAAATGTTCCGACAAAAAATGAAGAGTCGCCTACTGGGAATGTGGCCTTTGGACTTCTTAGTGATTTTGATCTAGCGTTAAGTAATCCACTTTGTGCCAAGGTTTGTTAAATAGAAAAGACATTGTATTCTACCCAAAGCAAGTATGGAATTATCTTGAAACTAATCAGGTGGAAACAGGTGGGACTTAATTGAGGGTGATTTTGAAATCTTGCTAACGCAAAATTCCACTTAAAGAGATTGTTATGCTATTATGATACCTATTAAAAAGTTATGTTAAGCCAAGTTTTATTTTTAACATGCCGTAGGTGGTGACCTATGGTGATGAAAACTGTAATAAGTACAAAGAATTTACAATTGCAAATTAAATGGGCGAGAGAGAGACTGCTTAGTGCTTGCAAATTGTTTACAATTGCTCTTGAACTTTAGAAGTAGACTCCCTGCAGATTTTGTTTGTTAAGTAATCATTCCTGGACATGATGCCGATTATATTGTTTTGGGCTTTGGTGAATGGAAACTATTGAGAGTTCTGCAGGAAATTGCGGGTAACTTCTAGGGTTAACTACGGGGGGGGGTGTCACATTGCATAGTAACTGTTTACGCACAGTAGTTTTTCTACTGTTCTTAAGCCTAAACAAAAACAGAAACACATACCTGTATATATTTGCATTTTCATTGTGTCATTTCATCATTGCAATACGTTTGTAACATGTGTCCACATAAAAGGTGGGACGAGAAGAGAAAAAAAAATTGTTATGGCCATTAGAATAACCGTGGCTGTCAAACTCACACATATAAGAACGCCTTATAACAGTGACTTTTTATTGGCCTATGTGCAGTTTCAAGAAGTGACTGTAGAAAACAAAAAAACGTAGACGTGGTTAGACATTCGTGCCCCCATTTTGCACCTTTAGATATCTTGCTTTTTCAAATGAGTACCTTTATTCTTTTAACTCGCCCAACCTGATTTGGTCGGTTCTTAAACCTACGGGACATGCCCAATATTTTTAGCTTCTTGGAAATCGCCCCATTATGCATTGACGACACAGTGACGTCATCCTTTAGGACAAAACAATGGAACACGTGGCCAAACACGCAAGATTCCCCCCCCCCCTCATGCAGCAGACTATATGCGCGTATTCGACTGACGAATCAGTTGTCTGCATTTGTCGGTGTAGGTTTGTTTTTCCACCAAAGGATGACGTGTTTTTGCTCTGTGAAATCATTTAAATAGGATCTATTACAATTTGCCAGCTTTTCAGCCTTTTTGTAATTCTCACAACGGGCTGTGGAAGAACACGGCAAGTATAACCTGACGTAACCCGAACACAGAGGTAAAACCCTAACCATGATTTTGACAAAAAAAAAATAAAAATATAAATATGAAACTATGAAAAATACATCCGAAATTATTTTTTTTTTTAATAAAAAATCTAGCACGTTCCACGTCTGTCATTCAACTCTGTGAAACACTCTAGAAATAAGACCACCTTTAAGTTCATGGTTCATATACTGCTCACTTTTCTCCTTACTTGTGCACCTGAAAGAGGCTCATTCTGGAAAGTGTATACTGTTTAGCGAGGTACTCCTTCAGCTATTAACTGTCTCCAAATGACCGCATGCATATGACTGCACAGAGTGAGGACGGGTGATTTGTGTACCGAGACAAACGCCCTAAGTATACTAGCAATGGGAAAAAATCTACACCGTGCACCCAGAGTGCTTCATTGTGCGGCCCCAGTATCACGTGCTGTGACATAATTGTCTATGTATCATCGGGTCTTTCATTATTAAAAATCAGTATTTTATTAAGACGACATGTTAAGAACTTAGTAGATCCTTCTGGCTTTTCCTTTTACACTTAAAAAGATTCACATCAAGTTAAGTTTGGTTCGTGAAACGCAATATGTTTTATCTTATCTATAATTACAAAACCCGACGATTTTTTTCTCAACTTTCGTCCAAAGCAACTTCCCTTTTTTAGCTCTAAGTTGAAATATTTGCGTTCCACCATTCAAACACGACATCAAAATTCGGTTTTGGTGTGAACTCCTCGTCAAAGCACAAGTAGGTAGTGACCCTCCCTCATACATGTTACAGTAAAGTTTATACCATTATAATCGGATTAAGCGGCAGACGTAACGTCTCCCCTAAGGTGTAGCTACACTTTATCCCTAGTTGATCCTTTTTCTCTTCGATAGACGACAGCTCAGAAGATTGCTAACTTCATTTTTTTCCACAGACAAGCTTGGAGAAACGTTTGAATGTAACAAATCTTATCCTTTTCCAGTTTATGATGTAGTTAATGTAGTCATTTTTTTCTTTTTGAATATTGCCTTTTCGAGAAACTCAATCGAACATCTAGTTTATTTCCCAAAACTTTGGCGGACTAAATCATCTCTTTTTCTGATCAAAAGCAAATGTTAGTTATATTTTGTTTCTCGCCCACTCTAATCAGCCATAAGCGTTTGACGTAATTCTCCCCTTATTCATAACGTCAGACTAAGTGATTTAACTGAGATATGCTACCGTTTTGCTGTACTTCCCAATATTCTAATTCATGCAGCCGTGAAGGTAACAACTATGAACTGAAAAATCCCACGAGCTCTTTTGATGGATTGAAGGAATTTGGTCTCATTGCATATCATTAGATGTTTGAAAAATAATCAATGGAAATAGAAGATACAAAAGTATGATGTTGAGTGATGCGAGTTCCTTTATCCAGGGCCGTCACCACGGGGGGTGCGGAGGGTGCGAACGCACCCCCCCCAGACCTGCCCGCCCCCCCAAAAAATAAGGCAAAAAAAATTGGGGAAGGGGCGTCGCCGCCGGGTATGGAGATTTCTTTTAAATGCGGTCGGAATTGTGAATGGAACGACCAAACGGCAATCTTTCCTACGTTTTCAGTACTTCTAGACTATCACGTGGCGAAGCTTAGCTCGTCGTCGATCTCACAAGTATCTTCGAGAGATCTATCACTATTCGCGTCTGTAAATCCAGGACTGCATTTCCATCAGTCATTTCCGCTCAACCTTCCTCCCAGCCTAGGCTTCGAGTTCGAAGTATCGCAGGCCATAGCACAGTTTTAGTTCGCCTCAGTTATAGACAGTTCGCAGCAGTACGGGTTGGCGTTTTACGCTATCGAATCCTTCTAACCGCGTGCTTGGTCTAACGATGAGTATCCGTCTCTCACGCGGAAAGCCCGGGTTCGCTTCCCAGGTCGAGTCATCAGTGGCGTGGGCTAGCCCCCCCCCCCCCCCCCCCGATTTTCTTCAGGTCCCCTAGATTTTTGTGCCTCCTGATAAAGTAATTCAGAAAAAATAAAGTGTTTCAACGGAAAACACTTAGAAGTATTTCCTTCCAAAAAAGTATATAAATAAAATGTGTAACAATTAATAAAACATGCATGAATGTGTGTAAAACACATTATGTGTGCACGTATGAAATCAAGTAATAACTTCAAAATGATTACTTTCGCTAAATTAGATACCGTATATAATCTGCACTGTCGTTTATTGCATTACACTTAGAAGATAAAACGAACGTTTCGGTGGCAAACTCTACTGAATTTGACTTTGTTACGTTAAGACCCTTTCTGCCTTTCTATGGCTGGTTGATTTACTGAAAACAAGGCAATCATACACTGGAGACTATGCTTACATTACCATTCCTATACTTTATCCTACACAAAATATGTCTTCAAGGCCCTGTCCTTTCACCCCAGACAGTACCAATTCTCCTAACCTTCTTACTTAACCTCCTCCCACAATTGCCTGAAATTCATCCTCATCCAGAGATAATAACAGTTGATTGCTTCGAGTCGAGTATAGAAAAGCTCAATGTTCATAAACCAAACACTCTCAGTACAGTTCATGCTGTGTAATAAAAGCTTTGGTACTCTGCATTGTTTGAATTAGCTGTCAATCAAGGAGCTGAGCCAATGGAGAATTTCAGTACGCCCTACCAAAATTGTGGTTTGAAGTGAGAGGATTGGCCCTCTAAGGGTAAGGGTGCCTTCGAATAATTCTTCCCATCCATCCCTAACAAGTAGGCCTATGTCGTGCCTCACTCCTTCCCATGAAAAGTGCCACTGTAGAACGATTTCTTCAAGAAGTCCTCTTTTTACTGGTTGGCACTGGCGTCCGGGCGAATTTGTAAAATGTCCATAAGGTCCGCATTTCATGTGTTTCCGGCATGATCCATACTTCGGATTCGCGGTTTAAATTTTTTGAGAGATTTTAATTTTGAGATATTTAAATTATGACTAGGTAATGTACCGATGACTGAACAAATACTGCACCATTTTCCATTTCAAAACCACTGAAAACCGGAAAACATTGTTTCTTTGGTAGTATGTTTGTCACGTGTAAAATCTCTACAAAGAATAGAAAGGAGTATTTTGAAAATTTTCATGTTCCCCAAACAGGACATTCAAAAACGATGGCCATAATCAGTTCAAAGTTTTGCGAAACATAGCACCATTTTGCATGGAGCAAATATAACGCAAAAAAAGTTTCTCAGAGGGGACACAACTAATTTTGGTTTCCCGTTTGGAGCTGAAATCTGTTCAAATATTGCCGCATTTGCGATCTACGTTCTCCTGAATTTCAAAATTTTTCCCAAGGGAAAGGGAGATACCGGTTCCCTTCAGTCTCGTCCTCCAGGCCATGACACAGATAAGAAATGCCCAGATTTTGGGTCCCCAAAAAGTGTATGTATTATCATTTTTCATAGATTGATTTTTCATTCACACTATTTGAGAAGTGGCAGACATGAGATTCGTATTTCAAGGCTGGGCGCAACCGGCTTAAAACACGTAAGAAGTGCCCTTTCCAGTCATCTGGAGGGTTTGTAAAACCCAAAATTTTCTTGCACGCTCTGCGCCAACTGCTGGTGGCGCTCCGCGTAGATAGTCTTGCCGTGCCTGACCCTTGGAGGTACCAACCCCCCACTTATCACCTAACCCCCCGGAAATTCCATCTTGGGCTACGCCACTGCGAGTCATACCAAAGACTCTAAAAAGGAACCTACTGCCGTTGTACGTGATGCTCAGCATAAGCAATGGAGTAGGGGAAACAATCCATGGAGTCACAGCTGGAAAAAGGCCGTGGCCGGCTCGACTTGAACCAAAAGGTTGGAACTGGGCCGTTAAACTCTATTTAACTAACTAACAAGCTACCGAATCCTTCGCAAATTTAGCAGTACAACATTGTGGCCTAGTAATAGTCTAGCCCAGGTACCAGTGTTTCTTTTTACAGGAATCAGTCATTTCATCCCAGTTGGTGTTAGTGTAAAACAGTTTATAGTTTATAGTGTTTCATACTTAATACAGTTGCAATTGTGTTAGGGGTCAAATTTATTTGTGAGTTAATCATTCATATGTGTTTTCAAGGAGAATATAATGATTACAATTATCAATCACCCTCCCAGAAACAGTTGATCAAACGCCTGAATTTCCTCTCTTGGTATGCACCAGATTGTGCCATTTTAAGTTGAAAAATTGCAAAGCTCCCAACCATATGGGAGGGGGCCCCCTCCCATGCCCACCCCCTTCTGCTACTTCGTGGCCTCGTCCACAACAATTTCCTCACCCACATGCTCGAGTTTCAAAAAGTACCCCCTTTGAAAAAAGCTGGTGACGGCCCTGCTTTATCTGTTATTTGAACAAGGGCTAAACCAACTTGGCTTTTAAGCTCAGTGGTTGGAGCGTCCGCACTAGAAAGCGGGAGGTCCCGAGTTCGAAAGTTCGAATCCTGGTGGAGTCAACATCTTTTTTCACCTCAGCTAGATATTCCAGCTTTACCCAAGTGTGATTAATATATATATATATATATATATATATATATATATATATATATATATATATATATATATATATATATATATATATATATATATATATATATATATATATATATATATATATATATATATATATATATATATATATATATATATTGCATTAATTCGGCACTTAGGGGGAAAGTTGTTGTTGAAACGTCGACCTTAAGGGGAAAAATTTTGGGGGGCGAAATATAGGTTTCTCCGTAAGGTTTCTACACACTTTTTCTACAGGAATACGTAAACGAACAAAGGCGCCCTTCTAGATTTACAAAGAAGATATAATTACTTCAAAGTTGTCAAATTTACGGACAGCTAGCTGTTAACACGAAAAGATGGCTGGCCTTTGAAATAACGTTGTTTATATTTTTAGACGTTAGGGCGAATACTTTTTCTTATGTATTTCATTATTTTTTCGCCCTATGTATGCGTGTATATATATATATAAATATATATATATATATATATATATACATATATATATATATATATATATGTTGAATGAAATGTACTGGAACCAACAAAATTTCTCGCTTAGCAAGTAGGATCCACACAGGATTCACAGACACCACTGAAATATTGCATATTTTGAGTGAGAAAAGTTAAGTGGCGGTCAACTACACGCTAAAGATGACAAGAAGCCCACCGTGCCTGGTAGTTTTCGGTTATTTATTCAACCTCCAACAGCCAAGTAAAATGAAACAAGCTAAAAGACGTTATAAATACCCCTGTGCATCAGAATTAAAAGGTAAAAGGTCAAAAGTAAAAAGCACCACTCAATAGACTACACAAGTCTCTAAAACGAAACCAAGAAATAGCCGTCTACTACCAATCTCCGGAGAAAAACCATTAAAGCGTAAAAAAAAAAAAAAAATAAAAGAGAGGAACAAAAGCAAAACGAATTCCAAAGGGGAAAGTAAAAGATTAAGTGTAAAGTGTGTAAAGTGTACTGATAACTCACACCTCGATTTATTATTAACGAGGTCCGATTTGTGGTTTTTCGCTTCTCCTCTAAAGGGTTTTATCTTTTACTTTCCCCTTTGGAATTCGTTTTGCTTTTGTTCCTCTCTTTTAAAAGTTTGTGGAAAACCCCACGACGTTTCGGGCTTAAACTCTATATCAGGTGGCAAAAACCAAACTGAACAACCAACAGTAACAACTGGATACGACAAACATCAAATCCGGAGCGGTCAGTGTAAAAACAGAACCGGACAAAATTGATTGTCAGAAAACATGAGTGCGACGGATGAAACACAAAACAAAAAAGAAAAAGAGGTTCCTGGATGAAAAAGTAGAAGTTAAAATCGCAAACGATCAGAAAAAAAGAAAACAAAAACCAGGCCCATGCAGAAAAAGGAAAATAGTAAAAAACGAGCACGAACGGGTAGGTTCAAAAGGAGTTAAAAGTGGCTCAAAGAGGGTGATATTACAAAAGGTCAATTCTAACGTTAAGGAAGTGTGGAGCGAGAGTACCTAGCCTCATGATAAGTCGGTTTTCAGCACTAAGGCGGGCACGATCGGAGCCTCGGCATATTACAGCTTCCGTAACAGTTAAGTGCTGCATTGAACAAGGTGAAGGGGGATTGAAATGTGAAGCCACCAGGTATCTATGGAGATTCTGTCTGATGGACCTTAGGTGCTCAGTGACTCGGTCGGCGAGGCGGCGCTTGGTCTCTCCCACATACAACGAATTACAACTCCCACAAGATAAAACATAAACTACATTAGAGGAAGTGAAGGATAATCTTTGTTTGACAATGAAGCTATTGCCGTTGGGGCCTGAAATGTTGACGAGGTCGTGTTTGCCAACAACTGGGCATGAATCGGACCTCGAACGGTTGCAGGGAAAGGTACCAGGGGTGTCGTTGAAAGAAGTTTGTGGGTAAATAGAAAGAGATGCTCACGGTGATCAGCTATTAAACCTAAATGTTAAGTAATTGAACAATTTTAAAAACGAAGTCATTAGGAATCAACTACATGTGTTTAGCATGTAGACGTGTGTACAAGTGGAGCAAAATAGTGTTTAGAAAAATGTTTAATTCCCAAGCAGTTTTTACCATAGTATATATGTTATATGTTTATTATTTGGCATCATCTATTCGCACATAACATTTTCTACTTGGATGTAATGCAAATTCATTCTAAACCACGATATATCAGGAGAATAAATTTAGTCGTTGCTTCCAAAGTTCTGCAATCGGCTAGTTCCATTGCAGGAACGGAAAAAAATAAATGAAGTAATTGTTATATTTTTTATTCCTTGCTGAATTGATGTCTTGACATTCCCGTCGCTGAATATTATAACACTTAAACTCATAACCTGTTAGATATGGATTTTTAAGCAGCTCAGGACTATTTTCTTTTATTTTAATGGTGTCAGAGGAAACATGATAAAGCGGGACAACATTTTTCTGAGTAAACTTATCTTTCCCTTTAAAAAAAAACTACGGCCTTTCCATTTGTTCTTTTTATTTATTCTTCAAATATCAACTACCTCTCATTTTTCGGAACGGGAGAATTTTGCTGTCAGATTACACATATTTTGAGACGAAGCTCATTTGTAATATTCCTCTCTTATCGTTTCATTAAATTTGCGTGGTAATGTCCTCTTTCCATATTGCAACAATTTCATTTATAAGAGAGTCAGGTATAGACATTGTGACAGATAATATCAGCAAGACAAATGGTTTGTTGTGTCATTTACCTTCAAGGAATGCTTTTTATTCAAAAAAGGGGAAAAAAACAGCCGTCGAATGTTGTAAGGAAGAGTTGATACAAACAAGAGGAAAGAAATCCAGAAGAATTTCCGAAAAAGCTAGGCTGCTTTCGAACGTCGAAGTAACATTAATAGACCAGTTTTTTGTGACAAGAACTTGGTCATGCATGTTCCAATATACCTTCCTTCCAGGGATTAAAATAAGAAAGAAAGTTTGCATTGTTTTGTTCAGTAAATCTTCGGAAGAGACACAAAACATTGTCAGTTTGTAGCAACACAGCTTTCTTACGAAAGGGATCGCGGTAGAGGGGTTGATTTGGGAGGGGGGCAGGTGGTACATGACCCCATGCACTTTTTTGAGTGGTTTGGACCATAACGTAAAAGCCCCTCCCCCACTTCTTGTGACGTGAATTATAAAAAAAAATACAACCAAAAAGACTATATGGAGGCTATGAAAGGTGTCCTCTACCTATTACGATCGCCTAGGTTTCTTGTAGTCTCACAGCGCTTGTAGTCTCATTGATGTTCTTTTTTCACTTGCATATCAAACATACATGATTAATAGGTTTATATAATTGTGTCGATTGTTCGTGTGAATAGGGCAGCAGGTGTGGTTATGAAGGAGCACAATATTTAGGAATATGAAGGAGTTGAATCGTCCCCTACTATGTTCAAATGAAATTTGTGGTCTTAAGAGAATGACCAGTCTGGCAGGCTGAAATTGGCAAACACATTTTTAGGAAACTGAAAATGTCTTGGTGAACAGTCTGCATGCAACTTTTCAAGAAAAATGTATGATTTCTAATGCAAAATTTCGACACGCTCACATCAATCCTTTGTATGGTCATTTGACCATTTCGTATTTAGACCATTATCAGATAAGTAAAATCGCACTGACGTTTGCTAGATAAGAGACTTCAGTCATGAAAAAGAGGTGCCCTCCATCACGTCTGCAGAAAGTGTATGATGAGGTGTCGTCCGAAAAAAAACATATTTTAATGTTCTTTTGTATCAACAGTCTTATGACTTACAAGGTACATCCCTCACATCTAATTCTGATATTTTAAATCATGTTCGTGATTTTTATTCTAAGCTTTACTCCTCTCATTACGCTAACCCGCATATTTGTATTTCTCTGCTCCCTGAATTTCAGAATACTGTCGATTACAATGTATGTGAGGGACTTTTAGATCTTGACGAATGCCGTTCTGCACTTTTTAGTATGCCAAATGGCAAATCACCTGGAAGCGATGGCTTTTCTACGGACTTCTATAAAAAATTCTGGCCTCGTATTGGTATATTTGTTTTGAAATCGTTAAATTATGCATTTGAGCAGCAAACCCTTTCCTGTGAACAAAGAAGGGGTATAATCACTTTAATTCCAAAACCTGTGAAGGACCCTCATGATGTGACAAACTACAGACCTATTGCACTTTTAAATACAGGGGTTTTGTATCAACAGTCTAACACCGGTAGACCAATTCAGCGGTGTCTCAGTAGCGCCGTACCAGTGGGTACCATTCTCCCACCCATCAATCTGTGATTTTCCCGTAGCAGATTGGAGTGTGCCTTTAATCAAGTAATGGATTTATTTTACCTTCTTTCTATTGCAAATGGTTCCTTACTATTAGAACTTTTGCACAAATCTTTCGCAGACTTAGAGAATTTCATTGTGATTCTAATTACTTCTGGAGTACACCCGGTATTTAAATTGACGGTATAATCCGTTGAAGTAATTACCCACATTTTCAAGTTCATGTTTTGAAAACTTTAAAGTAACTCAAAATATTGGAACATTTAACACCGTTTTGCATCTGGGCCCCTTCTCTTAGACACCCGGAAGCGTAGCGGCAGGGGCATAGGCTCTGAAAAATGAAGAGTTCGAAAATTTGCTATCTGTGAAACCAGTCTAGTGTGTGGTTTAGACAACTCATGAAATTCCAAAATCTCCCCATTAAAAGCTTCACATTTGTCATTATTTGTCTCGAAGAAGCAAACGATTCCTGAGCAAAAGTGCTCGCTCACACCTTCAGTAAAATATCCGAGCTCTGAAATTTGTAAGTGAAAAAAAAAAACGGAAATTTGCTATATGTGACACCGGATCATCAAGTGACATCAGTAACTATAGTGTATTTTAATGAATTCAATTTCATAAAATTCAAAATTTTCTCCAAGAAAGGCTCTTGACTAAAAACATTTCGTCAGAGAGCCTAATTTCGTAGAGGTTGGATAACATTATGTAGCAACAACCATATTTGTTCGCCGTTCAATCTCAGATTTACCAATAGGAAATGCGAATTCTTCAGTAATTCCCCAACTTTTTAATTTTTTCACAGGAAACCCAGAATCCAAACTTTTCTGCAATACAAGCGCTGTATTTTTAAATATTTGCAAAATGGCAAAAATTTCAGCGCGCTCCGCGCGCCTCAAATCAAGGGCCCTAGTAGACTGGTGTCCACACTCTATAAAACCGTAAAATTTGGATGCTTGCCCTCCCCTCCATTGCGGAAAAAATGTCTAGCTACGCCGCTTAACACACCTTACCAGGACAGGAGAAAAAAGACCAGATGTAACCCCCCACCTTGAAAAAGAAATTGAGGCTTATATAGGTTAATGTAACCTCACTGAGTGAAATCAGTGGGAGCCAACCATATTTCAGGGAATTACTTATTACACCTCCCTGCAAAGTTCAAACAGTTTGAGTAAATACTTCTTTCCAGTTTTCTGACTGAGTCTCTAAGAGGATCACCACACCTTTTCTTGGGAAAAGGTTTGTAGATATTTGGTTGCTTCCGTGAAAACTTAAACTGTTGTATGGTGAAGAACAACATTTGACCTTTCAAATAAATGTTCTCATTTTTAGTGGAGTTATTGTTTTAAATGTTTTTTTTAAAGGAAACTGTGGGGTATTGTGTGAACGATTTACTTGATAAGTTTGTCTGATGTACATCAAAGAATTTTAGTTATGTACGGTCGTCTTGGTACATAATGATGTAACGTCGGTAAAAAAAATAGGTCTTAGTAGGTGATCGGAAATACAAAGAAGATAAGTAATACTCATTTTCGGCTGGAACACAACAACCCTTTGAAACTCTTACCTCCCGTTATTTCAATGTAAACCTTCCAGCAGTTGGAGATAACCTTTCATGTTGCCGTGGGTAAAATATTAGCGTTAAAATTACTCTCTATATTAGCCATACAAAGACTTTGTGTTGTACTTTTCTTTTAAATGAAGGTAGCTTGTAAATTAAGCAAATGCCTTGCAAATCGGAGAGGCATCCATCTATTAGATCCCAATCTCTCCATATAGACATAGCAAATACAAATTTGCAGATGGTTCCATATTTGCAAGAATAATTTGTGCCATCAAGGCTTTGCGGTATTTTAATGTCTGCCGTGCACATGCTCTAAGTGCTTTTATGGACGTGGAATCTGAAATTGGATGTGCTGTTTTCAAAATTTAATGAGAAATTTTTCAAGGAGAAGCTACGCTAAAAGATTGAACTCAATAATCCTCTAGATGTCAGAGATCACATTCTTTGAAAAATCATGCTATCATTGACACAGGTAAACGTCTTTATGCAATCTACTTACGACGAGCTTTACCAATAGCTCATTGAACTTGTAGAATTCACATACTTTGCTTTTAAATACTCTTATTCAATAAGGTAAATATTACTGATTCAATTCATCCTGTCACGTTTTAGCACACGATAAGTAATTTTATAAAATTCATTTCATCAGATTTGATCTTCTTTAGGGGCAACATTCTTTCTCTGAAGGTAGGTTGGTGTTAAAAATAAAAATAACGTTGTAAACGTTAACTACGGGGTGCTTTTCCACTATTTCTATCCTCTGTATGTAAGATTAAGTCAGAAGTCTATGTCGCCTATCTGGTGAGAGCATTTTGTCATGCTCAATGGCGATACATTGTTGTCTTTGAGCTGTCCTCTTTTCCTTATCCGAAGCTTCTCATCAAATATTCGGCATCGATCTATCTCATCGGTAACAATTTATCCTCTTTTCGAATTCTGATTGGAAATACAAATAGCGAATAACGATTTCGTTCTGTAATCTTGACCAAAGTTCATTTCATTTTCTGTCGGTAAAGAGAACGTTCAATGTTCTTAGATTTAATAACAATGTCGCTTACGCTTTGGGGAGATTCACTGCCCGTGATTTAATTATTCTTCCACTACCTCGGAGAAAACGAACGATCAAGGAAGAGCAATAGCTCTTCAGCTGAGGTAAATAAAAATGAATAGAAGGCGTAAGAACCTTGTTCGAATCGTAAATTTTGTGACCGACTGAGCTGTCAAGGTAGTCTGTTGGACAGAGTAACCTAGTATCCTCCCTTGCGTGAACTTATTGATCATTTTAATGTTTGTGTTTCTCATAACTAAATCACTCTGATTTGATGCAAGCTGTCTTGTCAAGGTTTCATCCAAGGTTTCTGTTCTGTCTTTTACCGTTATTACAGTGCGGACAGACTTTATGCACATCAAGAGAACAGAACCCTATATATGATACCAAGTACTGCTAATCAAAGCGCACAGTTTACTAACAATAGCTACATTAAAATTGCGTAGTAGATCGAATGTAGCCATTTATTAATTAATGTATTAATTAATTAATTTATTTATTTACTTATTTATTTATTTATTTACTTATTTATTTATTTGTTTGTTTGTTTGGTTGTTTGTTTGTTTGTTAATTTATTTATTTATTTATTCATTTATTTATTTATTCATTTATTTATTTATTTATTTATTCGTTTATTTATTTATTTATTTATTTATTTATTTATTTATTTATTTATTTTGCTAAGTTATAAAGTTGATATGATCACAATGACAGGGTCAACTTGTGCTCTATATCTGAGCAACCCAAGCATTACCAAGGGAGTAAAATATTCCTCTCATGTAAAGTGTCTGTCAAATGCAAAGGACGTAAAAGAGCACATCACAGATAATAGGAGCACGAAATACCCTTCAATACCCCTTTGAACGTATCACGTTTTGAAACGTTCTTTAGAAAGCCTACACCAACAAGCCCATGTGATTTGCGGTTAGTTTTACTTTCTCCAATACACCAGGCACTCTTCATGCAAACACATCTAACACTAGGTCCAAAATTTTGTCCTAAAAATAGGAGTACCGTGAACAAGCTACACCAGCAAACATTGAAGAGAGGATATTGCATTTAGTTTAATAATTAATATCCGTATCTGGACTCATAAGCGTCGATCCTGGGAAGGGGTAACAGGGGCTTTGCCTTCAATGGAAATACTGGTGCGGCAAACAAATCGTTTTGCCCCAATAATTCAAGCAAATTAAAAAAAAAACATTCAAAATAAATTAAAAATAATACCCCATTGTGGTATTCAGATGACTTTACGACTTTAAGAATTGTTCAATGGAGACTATAGAAAAGTAATTATAGTTCACTTATAACGAGCCATATATCTTTAGTTTGTGTTTTGCGTATAAATGCGAATGCGTGCATGCTTGTCTCTGCGCGAATACGAGTGCGCTTCGGTTCGCGTGGGTGTATTGCTAATAGAAATATCCGGTCCGTGACATGATCTGGGGTTCCGGCTATTAGAGGAATTTTTTCCTTCCCCAATTCACTGAAAAACCAAATCGACGTCCTTGAAACTTGTCTGGTCTCATAAAAGGGTTTGTCGGATAGGTTGTTGGTTTTGTGTATTGTGTTAATTGTGGCCAAACGCTTCGTGAAATATACTTGAAGTGACAAAACTCCATAACATTTGTTGACCCTCAATATATTTTTTCTGCATGCGTTAAGCATTGTCGTAACGACAGTACCATTTTGGAGATTATAAAAGAAATAAGGGACCTACCGCGATCTTCGTCGCCACCCTGATCGAGTAGGCTCCTTGATTTATCAGATTGGTTGATAAATCAGATTTGCTCTTGCTGGTGTAATTTGTAATGATACACGTAATCCTCAAAAGGAGGAAGTGCGTTTTTCTATGTGACGTCATATGTGTTAAGTTTATTCCAAAGCGGTGGTACACCCACGCTAACCTTACCCTGCTTAAACTCTGCTCAAAAGTTACTGACATCTAACTTCTTTCACAAAATTATCTTGAAATCCAGCTCTTGTACAGTCTGCATCATTACAAACAAGTATAAAGACATTGACCGGCTCCTAGAATATTTGACCGAGATTTCCAAATAGAATCAATGCAAAACTGCAAAAAATGAAAAACTTAATGGCGAATCTTATGAATTCTTTATCATGTGTCTTGAAAGCAAACAGCATCGAAACGTTACCAAAGTTCAAAATATAATACTGCACTTTCGAAACGTAAAGATCAAAAGATAGAATCAAAATGTAAAAACTTTACAATAAGGAAGTAAAATGTACGCTGCGTAAGTTCGACCTCGATACGTAGAAGGACAAACTCTTGTTCTATTTTTAAATGAATTACATAATTTCAGGTAGAGAAATAACAAAAGGTAAAGTTGTCAAAGGAACGAAAAACGCATTTGTCATTCTAACACTTACAATAACCTTTTTGAATAATGTCACAATTTTGCTGTTTGCCTTCAGCTGTACTGAAGTTGAGAAATTTTGATGGAAAAACGGCAGATAACCTTCCATATTCAAGGCACTATTGCATTCAGATGAAATTTGCATGGTTTTTCACGTCTGGACTACGCTTAAGAATTTCCATTTTAATAGTTTTACACAGTTTCCACACCCCAATATTCTTGTCCTTTTCCTTTTATCATCCGCAACAAATTTTGGGTTGGGCCCATGCTTGTTCCCAGTCCTTCCGCACCACTTGTAACTGTGTGTTGCGGTTCAGTTACATCATTACCACCCATCGTAGGTTTATCCCCGAAACGTCGTGGAATTTTCTGCAGCACTAAAACACTGTGGAATTTTCTTTATCAAATTACATGAAATTTCCTTCAAATTTCCAATTTATAAATACAGACATAGACAGATATATTGATAGACAGACAAACGAACGGACAGATAGACTGATAGACACATCATGATCAATACTCTTCAAAACGACCATGGGCGTTGTCAATATCCAATGCGTCAAGTTTAACTGTTTAACATGTTCAGGGGAAGCCATTTTACTTTAAGACTTGCAAGATTTTCCTATTACCGCTGTATGGCAAAATTTGCACCTGTAAAAAGAGGTGATTGGTGCCTCTTTTTTGAAAGCCTTTCTCAATTCGAAACGACGTAGAATTCAAACTTCAATTTGCACAGGAGTTTAACGCCAATAATGACTTAACAGCCTTGAATGAAAATCTAATGTGGACTTGTCACAATCTATAATGCACTCATGAGACCACATACATGTCTGTGGAGGATAAATAAATTCTCATAAGTACTAATTTATGCCTGTCTTTGAGTTGATGAAATGTCCTTGGATAAGAAAAAGCTAAAAAATTGTTTTCTATTAATCTGTTTTCAGAGCTTCTCAAACAATCGCTGGGAGCTCGTTAATATTTAGTAACGTTATTGCTAGTCCACCCACGTCCGCACTTGTTTTGAATAATGCCTCATTAAAATCACGAAACCTCATCCAGAAGTCGCTCTAAAAAGTCACCGCGTTTATGATTTAGATTCTAAATAATTTGTAAAAAAGTATAAAATGCAAGGAGTAGATTTAACACAACGACACAGGAAACACAGATGTTTAGTATTAATAGTTTAAAATGTCACAATGTAACGCATTACACTGAAGAAGAGAGTGATTGAATGTAGAGGAACTAAGGAACGTAACTCACAGGTTGACAAGTATGTTGTAACCATATAAGTAATATTACATTTAGAAAACGTTGAAAAAATAAATTCATGATTATCCAATTCTGACGGATCTCTTAAACATAGACAATATCATTCATACTAACAACGATATTCAAATATTTTAAGTTTTTATGCCTAACTAGTCGACGAAAGTAAAGCAAAAAAAAAAAAAACAAGCACAAAAAACGAACGTTCTTAAATTCAAGAGGACTGAGGAGCCGATTGGTGCTGAATGGCAACCACTCAATCATAATATTAGTATGCAAGATGACAGATGTGTTGAAAGGAATTGAAATAAAATTTACTGTCAGATTTAAGTTAATTCTTGAAAATCTCCTTATGCTTTTGAAGAGGAAAAACATACTGGGCAAATTGTCATATAGCTTCTAAACGCGTCCAGGGTCCAATTTAAGGGACAATGACAGTTAGCAGAAGCTTGAATAAGTGTAGTAGGCTACCCCGTTTCCTGAATGGCTCTTGATAATCTGTGACAATATTTTTCATCCTCAACTCCCAGATTTACTCGTAACTGTTTGGTCTATCTTGATAGGATATGCCTTGTTTAAATCCTAAAATATAATGAAATATACTTGGAAAAGAAATATGATTTCCTGCAAACAGTTCAAAACTACAAAATCAGAAACGGTTTTATACAAAAATTCAGATTATTCCTCTATGTGCTTTATAATTAAAAAAAAAAATAGTAACTAGAAAATTGGCGATGTATTTTTTTATGAAGTTTTTCAGACGTAATCCAATTTGTACACTCTCATACAAATACACACCCTATATCATATTCACTGGACACTAGATAACTAGACTGCGTCTTTGGTTTTGCTCTGGAACGTCCGCTCTTTACTCAGGAGGCCTAGGTTCAATTCCCGGAGTTATACCAAAGAGGTTTGAAAATAGAACCTGCTACCGTTGTACGTGATTCTTCGCATAAACAATAAAGTATAGGGAGAAGAATCCAGTGCACTACACCGGGAAAGAAAGTTTTTGTCCCCAGTTCAAACCAGAAGCTTTTGAATAAAGGCGTTAACTCCTAACTGGTCGACTGACTGACTGCCTGACAGACCTGACTGATTGATTGACTAACTGACCGAGTGACTCGCTGGCTAACAAGGCCCTGAACTGGTATCTAAAGGCGTTTCAAGTGATAGTGTTATAAAAGAGATAAAATAACAAAGATTCACTCGTGCTACTGTATCGTTATCAGGTCTGCATTCCTAACGCGATTAAGAGATTTCCTTGTGAGGGTTATTCTTTTAGATATCTCCAGTTTACCTCAAAGTTTCAAAGAATGCTGCCAAGTATATATATTCCCTCAGAATCCTTTTGCTATCAGTTCAAGGTTGTCCTGGAAATTTGATACGTTTAAAATGTTTGAACATCTGTCTATGTAAAAATGGAATAATGGAAAGCAATAACATATAGTCTACCATTAAAAAATTTGTAAAATACCTTACAGAGATTCGAATATAATGAAGAAATACCTTGATCAATATGAAGTGATCACAAATCAGATTAATTCACCTACCTGCGCCATTTCTCCGAAGAAAATCCATTTTTCAAAAAAGTATCTTTCATAGTAATATGAGGATTGTACCTGCTAAAATAGAAGAAAATATTAATTGTTTTAAAGATTGCATTAAGTCCCTTGTAATCCAGGAAAAGTCAATTTTATTGGAGGCAAGATCAAACTTGTTTTTAATGAAATTAAAATTCGATAGACCAGCATTTGTCAAATATATTAATACAATGAAAAGCAAAATTTTCATCAAATAACCAAGTAAACAATTTCTCATCTGGACTTTATTGGACCACGTTCTACCTTCGTCTCATGTGTTTGGGTACGTTAAACTTTACTACAGCTTGCAGTAACTAATCACGACGTAGTTCAAATATAAGACACCTTCAAGAAAGTCAATTAGAAAATGAAGCAACGGACATATAGGATCGTTGAAGTATGTGTTGGCAAATAGCGCAGACAATCTTCCATTTCCGTTATCAAAATTTGCCTTTCCTTCGAAAAGACCGTCCCTTGAGAACTAGCACTACATTTATCCACAACGTTTGTAATCAAGGACATGGTCAGGATTTTGTCTCACAGGGACGGAGGGAATAATTACTAATCGCATCCTGGGAGAGGGTCTAAGCATAAGACATTTTGACCGACGAAGGGTGGGATAGAAGCAAAACGGTGTAACGTTTCCACTTTCCCGTCTCATTTCTTCCTTTTTCTCTCGTTTCTGTCTTTCTTTTGTTTTTTCTTCCCTTTCGCTTCATTATATTTCATTGGAAAGAGCCTCCTCATTACCTCAGGCTGGTCTCGTTTCTTGTGACATTTATCTCTGTTATGCTCTCGTTACTACATTCTGGTACTAATATTTGTTAAAAGCAGTAGATAAAAATCCTGGAGTTAAATTTTTCTGATAAAAAAAAGTGTTCGTATCATTCGACGAAACTTACATTCAAACTAATTATCAGAGTTTTGAAATGCTCTTTGGCTCTAACAGATACGTTTTGTTAGTAGAGACATCGACGTACAGATACTACGCTAGGGAACAATCTGTAGTATATGATCCCCAGATGTCTTTTATCGCTATTCGATAACGGCGCTAAAAATATTCATCGTCATGCATTGCTTAGTTTTGATGACAGTATCACGCACTAGGCTATTCATAAACATATCATGACATCCGTCCATTTTTCTTGAAGCACATCATGACTTGAGACTTTTCTGTATTACAAAAGGTATCTCTCAATGCTGTGTACTTTATCACCCGTGATTAATCTAGCCATCTTGATTACATTCTGTACAGTTAAACAAATATTTGTACTATCTCTGATAAAACTTCCAACATACTGAACCTAATTCATCTATCGCAATTCTGCCATTGTTGATATAAGTATCGCACGTCTTTCTAAAAGTTTTGCTTAATATTCAAGACATGATTTCTTAAAAGAAAAAATAGTCGACACTATAGCTAGGATGCTTGTTCTTGAGCTGCGGGATCAGATTTCCTTCATTTATTTTCATCTGATGAAGGGTCTTTGCCAAGTCTCGGTTACTGAATGATTTATCTCTCTTGTCTCTTGATATTGCTATATCCCTAAACCCGTCAGTTTGTCAGTGTTTTGTGACGGTAGGTCCATTGTCAAACGTGCCGGGTTTCCTAAAAGAACCAGAGAGTATTATGGCATACAGGATTAATATGATAGTAAATTACTTCCTACTCGGAGTAATTGCATCATCAATCTACCAGGGCGACATTTTATTATCTTTAGATGAGGCGGTGCACCAGCAAAGGCGACTGTAAGGGAAGAATATGACAGAACCTATCTTGATAAGATAACACTATGGATAATGACGCGTTGTAATTATGTTGTTGCAAGTCGGTTCCTCGATGTTTGTAAAAACATTAAAATGCTGAGGCGATATCCGTTTCATTGAAAAGGTGTATCACATTGGCGGGAACTTATGGATTTTGGTCAGAAGGGACGAAAATGGTCTGTAGTATCGCCTAAAAGCTGTTTGTTAAAAACCTAAAAAGGGAAAAGGCAGGAAATTTGGTTCGTCTGGAGGCAGTTGCCCCCCCCCCCCCTCGCAATGCGTATACTCACCCAGTACCATATCACAAAGAGTAGGAATACTCTTTGAAGTTACACACTTCTTTGTCCATAAATGTCTTGTGTTGTATTTAGGTTTGATCTTACAGCAGGGTCGTCCCCTCCTCGCATAATTTTAAGGAAAATGAGGAAAAGTAAGAATTAAAGAGCGGAAACTTATGAAAAGCTAGAGGAAAAAATAGGAGAAATAAATACCGGAACAAGAAACAAGAGGAGAAAACGAAGCGTGTTAAGTATTTGTTTGGTGTTTTAGAGAACAAAATTTAAAAAATCTATTTTTTGTTTTGATTCACATTTTACTATTAACTTTTACAAGGAAATTACGTTGAATACAAACTTTCAGCCTGTCTTGCAGAATGGATCTATGGACTTACATCACGCCTCTTATTGAACGGATTATTTTACTCATAATATAGTTAAATAATTAGAATAGTTCAATAATAAGAAATTCCATTTCTCATGAAGACCATCTGAACTTAAGAAAAATTTCTCCAAGGAAGAATGTGAGCAAACTATATAGCTTAGCTGTATCCTCAAGCTCTTCACTACTCTCGCAAATTTCAACGAAAACATGTCGTAGCTTCCCCTACAAATGTAACCCATACGAGAGATTGCAAAAGAAAAAACTCAAAATAGCAAACAGTTACATTCTTTGTGCACGCCAGGGAAATGCTACTTCCGACTGTCTCACGTAGTCTTATCTTTCACAATTGTCTTTGCGCTTTACGCCATCTATGTCTATGTTTGTATGGTCACTAGCCTTGATAAATTGTATTGGACTAGTGTCCATCCAGGCCTCTGGTCCATCATATGTACTTTGTTTTTAGTTTTTGTTAAATGATACCTCTGTTGACGATTGTTGTACATATGAGAAATAAATTGAACTGAATTGAACTTATGATGGCGCTTCGCCTATATAGTCTTTCAGACAGAATTCTTCAATGGATACAGATCAGATAGAGCAACCTAACGACCTTTTTTTCAAAATTCTGCTTACTGACCTAACGGGGTCGCAACTTTTCAAAACATCTTTTAAATCACAAGCAAAGTGATGGCGGCGCTCCGTTTAGAAGATTACATTATACAATGCATACCCAGTCCCTGAGAAAATTCCTGACACTGACTTCGTCACTGAATGTAACGAAAATAATTGAACATGTCGAACATACATTGCAACAGCAGAAATTTGTATATACACCCATAAAATTTTACATATATTAGTCCTTTACAACATTTTTCTCCTAATGTTTTACCTACCTTTGGATTAGAGTTTGCTATATCCCGGCTTGTTATTCAAATGCAGCAAAGTGTGTACTTTTTTTGTTATGGGTGTTATCAGCTTGTCAGCGGGTTTCAACTTATATCTTCTGCATTCCATTTTTACCTTTGATATATTTAAAGGGTTTTGCTTGCTTCATTCCACGGGCCCATGTTGAAAAAGTTTAAAACCGAAATCTTTGGCAGAAAAAGCTTACGCTTCTCCGTAACAGCTCCCTGGCTCCATCTTCTGCTAAGTAGCATTGAATAACACTCTAAAAACTAAAAGAGTGAAAGAGTGAGTGAAGGTTATAAAGTTCACTCCAAAAGAGCGGAAATTCACTCCAAGAAGAGTGAAATTCACTCCATATGAGTGAGCATACAGTGACCACTCTCAAAAGAAGAGTGTTGCCTGGGGCACTATAGTTGAAGAGTGAATTTTCAACCTTCATGGAGTGAATGTCACTCTTCTATGGGTAAATTGCCACTGTAATGGAGTGAATTAGCACTTTTCACTGTATTAGATATACACTTAGTTTACTCTTTTATTTTTAGAGGTAGTAAATTAGATTAGATTTAGCGACACATAACACGAATGTTTTATGTAGTGCCAGTCAACGCGGTAAAAAGTTCAAAGTTAAAATATATTGTCCAGTATGGTTCAAGTTTAAATTTGGTTTTCCTTTAGCCGCCTCTTACGACAGGTGGGAAATACCGTGGGCATAATCTTCAACCCCCAACCCACAAGGGCCTGTTTTTTTAGTGTTAGTTTAGAGACATTTATTTGTTCCTAGTGCATACAAGGCAAAGCCAGACTGTTTAATTAGTCTCTGTTTAATAAATCACTTTAACAACTTAATAGTCACATAACAGAACCCTTTCCTTGAAAATAAAAATACATTTGAACTTTTGTCGTTACTCTTTGCCTTCAGAGTTTTGAATTTATGGTAAAACTACTCATGATATATTGCTCTAGTTTCCTCTCCAGGCAATAGGCACATTTCCAAAAAAAAAAAAAAAAAATCCAGACAAGGTTTTATTAAGAATTGTTCAGGTGCTTTCTCCTTCTTCTTTTCATAGCTTCCAACAATTAAGTATAAAAGTAATCGTATCCAAAATAATACAAAAGACATCTAGACACGCAAATTGCATGCCGGTGGTCAAGCTCGATTGTAGTACTGATGCCTGGAAGATCAACTGAAGCTACGTGGTTAAGAAATTAAAGCATGAAATGCAAGGAACCGGTCGACACTAAACTTTACTATAGTTGTCACTTAACCCGAAAAAAGTAAGCTCTCACATCGTTCTTAAACGAGACTCTCTAGCTAGATAAATAAAGCTTGCAACCAACTTAGGAAATACTGCTGATTAAAGAGAATGCCGGTCTGAAATTTTCCATGAGCAACATCGTCATGCAAATGTTAGGAACATTTGATGGAAGGGGAAACAGGCAGCCAAGAGTTTGAGTACTTTCATAAAACATGTGATTGGTTGTAAATGACTTATTCAAGTATAAGCACTACCCTCGGAGGGGACAAGTGTCTCCACAATCACACCAAATAACTAATTCCGTTCGGCGTGGGACGTACTTCTTCACAGCCTCATATATAATTCAACGTTTAATCTGTGAAAGTGAATAGAGCTCTGAAATTTATCTATTCGCTAATCAGGATGGTTAAGGGCGTTACTGGAAATAGGTTTTCTTGACTGTGAAGCAGTTGTTGTGAGATCTTATCGAAATGACTGAAAAATCGTAGATCTCGATACGCGGGTCTACTCACACGACTAACAAAAATGGCAATATATCGTGGTGTCCCTTTGTTATGAAAATTAAGTCAGAGATCGGAATAAGTTAACATAACCTTTTTCATTTCACAGTGAAGGTGAATTTCCTTTTTGGTACTCCCTTTTAGAATTTTCCAATTTAAATCAATTAAGCCAAACGAAGCTGTAAGAAAAGACATTTAAGCAGGGATTTGTTAGAAAACTCGTTGGTCAAACAGAAAGGGTTTTAATAAGTACATGAACTTGGCATACGACTTCATGTTAAGATAACATTCTGGTCTGCGTGTTTATTAAGGTTCTTGCACTGTTCATTTTCTTTCTGTTAAATACAATCCAGCTTGTCCTTCTCTTGAATTCATGTCACGAGTCCATGTTCAAAATGTAAAATCACAGGTGATCATCAGTACACAACTACACCTTCTATTACGACCCAAGTGAGTTTTTAAAAAAAAAAAGCAGAGCGCGATTCGTATAACAACTGTCCAACTTTGAGACAAAGTCGTTATATTATAATGTAAGTTTATATTCTCTGTAAACCTCGACTTCTTATTTCTGCAATCCTAGACCAGAACTCTCTTTTGACAAAGGTGTTATATGACACTGTATGGTCTTTTTAAACCCAACTTGTAATCGGCAAGGCTGCACTGTAAAAACAAAAGCGTAAACTATCTAATAGATTGAAAATGGGAATTTACTCCAAGAATAGTGAACAAGAATGAAACAGTCACTTCAAAAACGGTGAAAATTCACTCTCGCAGGGATCTCTGTTGTTTATCAAAGTGGTCCATGTAGGCATTCCATCATGAGTAAAATCTCTCTCTCTCTGTTTTGAGTAAATTTGACTCCTCTTGAAGCGAATTTCCGCTCTTATGTCGTTAACGTCAAAACTTCCACTCATCTTACGGGTGAAATTTCCCCCACGCACTGTTCAACAAGGTGTTTCTTGATTGGTTGTTGCCATTATATTACGGTGTCGATTGTATTTTTTGTACGGGTAAGGGATTCGCGTTATCTTTAGCCAGGTGGAAAATTTCTAGTGAAGCAGTGCGAATCGCCCCGAAATTCCCCTCTTTTCTATTTATAGAGTGCAGGGCAGTTTTTGAGATTTGCTGAGTGAAATAGAATGTATGTGCAGTGAGCTCCTTTTTGCTCTGTTTTGGTACAGTAGAGCTTTGAATGTGGCTTCGTAAAGTTAAATTACATTAACAGTCAGACAGAAAATAAATATGTGATTTGGCTGCAATGGGGAGCATAATTTAAGCAAAGGCAAGCCGTAAAATAAAACCATCGTGGCAGATGTAAATAGTTCTATCTCAATTTAGTTCCGTTGCACTTCGGAGCGTGAGGGCTTAAATACCTTCCTGCTATCACAACGTTTGAGTAGTTAGTTCAAATTCGTAATGTGGATCTAGGTGAAACGATGGCTATTTTTTGATACCTTAGAACATCAATACACTCAATAAATGAGAAAAGCACCACATCTTGTGTGTTTCGTATGACTCGAAATTATGATACTTGCTTGCCTAAGTAGCAGATTGTACGGCGTATTTCTCAAGTTGTTCAGGTGATTTTAGAAGTCTAGAAGCTAAGTAAACAGTCCGTTCTGCGGGCAAGGTATGTGTACAGCTTGAGTTAACTTGCATAGATTAGTCTAGACACACTCAATGGATTCCCTCGTATCTCTTGTTTTGTCTTATTGATTTAAAGGGAAATATTGCATTTTAAAAGGCTCCAACATTGCACGAAAAGTAAATAGCTCTAGTCATTTTCAAATCATTAGGTCTCAACAATAAACCCCGGTAATAGCTTTATCTCTTCAAATATTATGCACAAGAAAAGTAATGGCAGTTGCCGCATCTTTTGAAATGATGAAATTTTGGGTGAAATATTATTCTTGAGCAACAAACAACTGAATTTCTATCTGAGGGTAACATATTTCTTGAAAAGAAGGCTACCCTTTTGCCTTATTTGTAAGTATTTTTCATGTTTGCCAATTGGTTTAAAAAGGATGTAATTTCATTTTAAAATGAATGTTACATTTCCCTTAATTTGCGCTCCTTAAACACTGTTTGTGTAAACATTCATTCTGATAATACCGGCGGTGCTCATTTTTTAACTGATCCTATTCCATAACTGGAAGCACAATAAGTTCATGCTTTCTAACTGAGACAGCAAGATCAGTATGAAAGCATATAATATTGTCGGATGTTGAGTCATTTCTCGACAGGCTAGTCAGAATGGAATACCATCTCACGTACTGTACATAAAAAACCTCATTTCTTTTTGAGTCAGGCGAATGAAATTATTTGTCTTGTCAAGGGTCAGTTAAGCAGAGGAAATTCACATGTATTTTCAGTCTTTTAACACATGGGCTAGATCCCACCTAGACGGCTTGAAAGAAGGGTTTAAGGTCGTAACAGATTTCGATATGTTGGAGAAGTACTTATTCTAAGTATTTTGGTGAAATTTGCATTAAAATCTGATGTGATGATCTCAAGATATGAGCAAGTAAAGCTGTCAAATTTTCAACAACAAGTGAACTTGAAGCAAGCATATATGACATCATATTCCCACATTAGTATTCAGCCTTCAGTTTTGTTTTTCTTTAAAATTTACAGCCCATTTTCACCTCAACAACCCTTTATTTTAAAAATGTTATTGTGTAATTAGCATGAGAACGTCACAAACTTTGCATTCCCCACAGGGAGGTCGTATTTCTATCAACTCCCAGGTCAACACAATAGTCTGAAAAACAAACGGAAACAAAGCATTCCTTTTCAATGTGAGGAAGTGATATAACCTCGGCTGCCCTTAAGCTCAATTAAGAAAATAAATCTAGTAACTTCATTTATCAGTATCTCAAGAAATGTATGTCCGATTTGAATGGAAATTTCACCACAGTGTGCAGATTTGGTTCCTCTTTCACATATGAAAATTGAATTTTTGCGTGAACTTCCCCTTTAAGAACCACTCCCCTTGGCAACTGGCCAGGTTTGTGAAAATGTAGTTCGTCGTCCTGGGAATTTCACTCACAAATGGCGAGCTGCTTTATGGTGGCCAGTGTTGAGGAGATCTGTCTTATTTTGGGGGTAACTTTCTAAAAGTCTTCATGTTCCTCATACTGCAGTCGTCTTTAGGGTTTATAAAGCAAAACTTGTGGATTTTTTTCCCCTCTGAAAGTATTGTTACCACACCATACACAATAAGTACGTTTTTACACTCGACGTTGTTCGACCGTCTCCTTTCTTCATTCTGTAAAACCTAGAACACAGAGGTTCAAGACGGCAGAAGGTATTGCATAACAAACTTTCTTCTATACAACAATTTAGTTCAATTAGGGTTTTGCTGACTCTTTGCATTCATTCCTTAGGGCTGTGCGTGAACCTTCAATGACCTATCGTTGTAAAAAGACTTTGGCGTAAGAAGACTCATGAGTCTGCAGACACAAGGAACGATATCTGGTATATTAACGTTTGCGTAAAATTCGTCGAATCAAAGCACTGGTAATCATGTGCTCGTATAATAGTTGAAGCTTATTCATGCAATTAGAGTTTGAAGTACGTGATCGAACATCAATAACGAAGTAGTTACGATTCGAACTGCCATTCTAAATTCAATCATGTCTGACAGTGTTTACTTTACTACCCAATCATGCAGGTTGCTGAAGAAACCTTTGAAAGTGTTAATTATATTAGAAGCAGACAGGGAGACAAAATTGCTCTTCGGAAGTAGTTTTTTTTATCTGAGAAAGACTTGAAGTCATCACCACGCGGCGATAGAGATTAAATTGTGATTGTCTGATCAGGTTTCTTGATGGTACTTATTACACTTTATTGATCGTTTGGTTGAGGATTTTCATAATGCATGCAGAACCGACTTTTAAAACCTAATCGGATTATTGAAGTATGTGAACACTTACGAAGGATTTTACCGTTGTCACGACTTTGCGAATTTCTCCGGTCATTAGACTTATTACAGCATGGAGGTCGTCGTATTGTATCCATGCAGAGTGGCCCTGATATGCTAACGAAACGATGATACAACTTTAGCGACGGTCTTGACCGAGCCAGACGTTAATTAAGGACCACATCAGTGTGAGTTTCGCTGACGTGGGGAGGGTGATTGAGGGTTGTCCCTCTTTTTCAGACATTTCATGTGCAACATGGTGAGGTGTATTCAACTTTGACAGAATTTTTCTTGAAAGTTAAAATGCGATTGTTTAGTGGGGTAATACTTTGTTATCGTTAACTTCAAGGTCTTTTGGGTATAGGCATACGAGGCGGGGGGGGGGAGGGCAGGAGGCAGACTTCCCCCCCCCAAAAAAAAAAATTTTTTTTTTTTTTCTCAAGACCTAAAATTCGGGCAGGGATCTGGAAAAATTCGGGCAGTTTCTACTTACACAGAAAACTCCTAGGCGCGCCCGAATTCCTTCAAACACTTGGCCGAAAAAATAATAAAAAATCATCATAGTCACGGTACAATTTTCATGAAAACTCTAAAAGATACCAAAATTTGCCACAAATTCGGGCAACTTGTGAAAAAACAATTTATCGTCAGCCTCACTTCATATTCTTGCGGAAACCTTTGCCCGAAATGACACAATATTCGGGCAAAAGTTGCAAAAAAGTTCTGGGTAAATAGTTTGTTCTAAAGTAAGGCATGATTGTCATTGTCTGCGGCGGGCACTAAAGCCAGCGAATACAGAGTATAATATGTTTTTACCTTTTTAGCATACGTTTTCGCCACAGCACAATTTTTGTTCACAAAACATTCCAATTTGTATTTGTTCATAGGCATAGGTCCAGGGGGGATGGGGGATATATCCCCCAGTATTTTACTAGGGGGATGGTCAATGTAATAATCCCCCCAATGTTCAGTTTACAGATATGTGTTTTATTACTGACAAATAAGCTACATTTATTCTCCCCTCATGATTAACATGACTCACGTTGTTCACCTACGTGTGTAATATAATGCTGTCTATGTAGGCTACGTTACATCAGAAGGTTTCCAAACATTTAAACATCATTTTCAAAATGAGCCATGAAAGTCACATACTTTAAGTTTCTGTCATTTAAGCTGGGTAGTCACTAGTCTCCCATCTTCGCTGAAATATTCCAGATCGGTCCCATACAATTCGTTTAACCTTGGCGGGCCTCTACCGGAGACGTGCCTGCCCGACGGAGAAGAATAACACTGTGCAGGCTAGTTGTTTTAAGCTGCAATCGTCACACCTGCGCCCAAGGTTACCAAGAGACGCGACCGTTTGGCTGTACCGCTTTGCTGTACCAAATGATAGCTTCATCAATTTTGAGATTACTTACACACATGTAATGGTCTTCGAACTCAAATTTTTGTTACCGGGGATAACTGCCTTTAAAAACTTAACGGTACATCGTTGCTCTAGAATTGTTCAATTTCAGTCCTCCAGTGCAACTTGATAAAGAGTTTTGTGCTCAAAAGAGCTTTCCTAAGCGTACAAACATGTCAATACCCTACAAGATTACCTCTGTATTTTACCCCTTAAAGCAGTCTTCCCCGGGCAGCCGGGAGGCGTTAAAACCCAGGAGCTTCCGGGGGCTTCACCGACCCCCACCGACGGCTTTGATTTTGCTTGTAAGCCTGGGAAAGGCCATTTCCGGCTGTCTGAGGGGTTGCGATTTTTCAAAATTTTCTGTACGCTCCGCGCCAACTGATGGTGGCGCTCCGCTTAGATAGTTTTTAGGCAGAATTACATTTTTCGGGCAGAGAATCCTCTGCCCCCCTAACTGAAATGCTCCCGTACGCCTATGCTTTTTGGGGAAAATGTTCTTGGGCGCACTTGCCCAGGCCTTCCAATCCGACTGGCGTCGCATATGAAAAAGCCTTCCCTTGGAATCTATGCCATTATATTTGAAGAACTGAAGTTCTAAAGTGATAACCTTCCATTAAAAATACGTTTTTGAGTTATACCTTGTCCGTTTTGTAAAGTTTAGATTGAGTTGTACGTATTAATGACACCTGGATATAAGAAGAACGATCGATGCTTGCCACTCCTTCGTCTAAATTAAAAGAAAAAAATTAAAGCAGGTAAATGGTCCAGTGTTTACTTAGGGTACGAGAGTAGTTCCCTGCTTGAAAATTTCACAAAATTCTGTTAATGACGCACAGTGTAGTCTAGAAATGTTTTTTTAAGCCATATTGACTCTAACGAATGACGAATTGTAGTAAAATCTTCTTGTATTTATATTTTTTACGACACATGTATCAAGATTCTCCCCAGTCATACTGACATTATGGGACAAAGAACGGTACATTAACAAAAAGTTAATAGCTTTCTGATTAATCTTCACAAAAAGTTAATCTTAAGATTTCAAGAAAATAATCCTTAAACAATATTGATGATAGTGAGCAAAGTGTTTCTTAACATGGCATAAAAATTGGTTATTGTCAGTTCTGACAATTAGTGTACCAGTAGACTATTCAATTTTCCTATTTAGTAGGCCATTCGAGTTTTCAATGAGGACAGCTTCCGCTACATGATGGCGCATGGGAGCCCCAGGGTAATCTTAACATCAAAGTTTTAGTTATGCTCACCTTGAATGTTAATTTTATGCTCATAGTGAACGGTGAGTTGATATTGTCCAAATTTTTTATAATGTTCAATTACCTTTTCGCCAAAGCTCCTAGAAGTTTCTGCTACAGAGCGCTTTCACGTGACGTCACAGTTGGTAAGCCACGCACAAAATCAACAATGTTTCAGTGCAACAATCGCACTTGGGTTGTCAGTTGCTTCCAAGACCATAAACACTATCCACCGTATACTACACCATTAAAGGGGGGGGTCTATGACGTCATTGGAAGCACTCTACACACGTAAGTCGTCCTTTGCAATGACCACGTTCTATGACTACTTCTCTCTCCTTGCAAATACCTGGAAAAATTACAAAAAACACACACTCGTCCAGGCATAACCCAGTGGTATTCAGAGAGTATGACTTGAAAAAAATCCGTGAAGTCAGATCTATCAATCACTGTTACTTTTAAAACCTTTCTCAAGTTTATACCTATCTTCTTTTGTAACTCAATGTTGGGTGGTAATTTCAACAATCATCATCATCATCGTTATCGTCATCGTCATCGTCATCGTCATCGTCATCGTCACCATTATCAGCTATTTTTCTTAATCTTTTCTCTGATTGTTTGAAATTGTTACCAGATTTGTTAACCTATCGAAATACCCTAACCATTTAGTTTCTTTTTAATGACATCATTGAGGAACAACCCTCAACCAAGTTTTTCTTTGGATGTGCGACGCTGTATCGTTCTCACATTTTTGAAATTAACCAAAATTCGGTACTCGACCCGTTTGTCCTTTTACATACTACGGTTTGTGGCAATGCATCATATTAAAACTTCACTCGAAGCAGCTTACTTTGCTAACAAAACTTTAATTTGCTGCGAAATGAAGAACAGACCTTGATCAAGTGTGCTTGTCCAGAAATGTGATCATTTTTTCCTTTCAGCTTTTCATTTACGAAGGATATCGCTAAGTTCACCAACCCTTACACACAGATCAGTGTACATGCCCTGAATATATACTGTATAGTTCTCTCTCAGCCGTGTCGCTTCTTCTCTCACCCTCTTCCCTCGAGGTAGATGCATCATCATATTAGGATGCATAAGCTCCCTGAGGTAGACAAGACCATATTTCATCTTTCTTGTGTTTCTGAACAGCTGAAAGGAGTCTCGTGATTCAAATTGTCTTCGAACAAATTAGACTTCCTCAAAATTGTCATGGTTTTTTATTTTCCCTTAAGTAACATTCAAAGTCGATAACACACAACAAGGGAGTTGCACTCTAGGAATCATTCCCTGGATTTATATAACTCTGCAGTTGCAAAATTAACCCCATGGTGTACTTTGATTGCAATCATGATGTTGTCGCTTGCACTGTCACCACGAAGAATCTCAAACTTTACAGTCCGTCAGGTGTAGGACTTGAACCTAAACACAAGCATCATCGATCGTCAGTTTCTTAGCAAATTATTGGCACACCCAGCTAGATGTGAGCAGGCAAAGCATATTAGCAAATTATTGGCACATCAAGCTAGATACTTTGGTATATCAACTTCGCAACTATGGATAGGTGGGAGCGGGGGTGTTTGCCTCTATTGCTCTGCCGAGAAAATGAAAACAAAATAGGAAATTTGCCGTATGTGAACTGTTCGGGAGATAACAGCTTTCTGGGGGAAAATAAGGTTTTCTCAAATTGGGTGAAAATTTGTCTGTCTCAACATTATCAATATTTATTGAAACTCAGTGTGTACCTCTTAACAGTCGTTGATTTGTTTAATCAATGTTTTTGCTGTCTAATGGGAGAAACTAATTAAGGAACAAAGGTCGAAGCAGAAAGGGACCTTCAACGACGTATTTACAAACATACATGCTGGCACGATCTTCTTGCACATCTTTATACGAAAATGTTGCTTAAAACTTGTGCATGTGTCGAGTCTATGAATTACGTCTAGATCAAAGAAAATAACGAAATTTTTCGATATTTCAAAAACGGCGCCGTGAACTACCAAAGGTGACGAAGGTTTGTTATTCCGATTTAACAAAGATTATAAAATTCCCGAATTTCTCTTTCCTAAAAGTTAAAATTGCAAGGTTGTTTTGAACGATATCTCCTTTGAGTTTGAGCTGTAGGATTGCAATGGACCAAGGGAGATATTTGAGAATGGCGCCACGAAAGGCAAAATTTTCCACCGATCATGTGTAAAATTGATTTCTCCCCGAAAGTGGTCATCTCTTAACCAAGTAAAACCAGACCATCGAGTAATACTGGTCAACTAAAGTGAGGTTTTTCCAAATTTTATAAGATATGCAGTCCTGATTTTCAAAACTTTGATAAAAATGGCAACAACACTCTAAAAGCAAAAGACTGAACTTCGTAAATCAGTACTAAATTCACTCCCGCCATTGCAGTATTAATCCACTCTAAGATTAGTGACATTCCTTTCAAGAAGAGTGAAATCAACTCCAAAAGAGCGACATTTTAATTTTAATGAAGAGCATGTAGGGATATTCTTAAAAAGGGTGATCATAGCCTGATCGCAAAAAATCGTTAAAGAGCTATTTTTCACTCTTCCTTGAGTAAATTAGCACTCTAATAAAGTGAATATTTCAGAGAAAACTCTTTCGGTTTATAGAGTGAAAATTTCCAAAACGTTTCAAATTCTGTTGGAGAGCCTCAATTCGAAGGCCTAAGATAATATCATGCAACAACAGCGACCTTCAACCGCCGTGTAATTTTGCAATATTGGGTGAGTAAGGCTGCGTTCACATAGAAGTATACGGTATACGCTATACGGGCACGGTCGGTCACATTGGGTAGCACATGTTACCTACTTTAATATTCTTTCTTGCGCTGTTTTCGGAAATTAAATCTATTTCCACATTATTTAACTTATTATAAGAATCATTAATTAAGTAATGAGTTATATACGGCTTGACTATTCACAACAACATGGAACTGCGGGTTAGTTGAGCCATTTTGACCTTGTGTCTTCGAGCATTTCAAGATCAAAAAAGGAAGAAAAACATGCCGAGCCAACTCATAGAATGTGCATATTGTTCTTTCAATTAAAAGGGGGGGGGGCATTTGACATTGGATAACTGAAATACGGTATGTGCTATGAAATTCCAATAAAATGAGTAATTTACCTCATTTTTGCCAAAGTACAACTTCAAAAACTGCCATGGGTCATAGTAAACACGAGGACAAGTTTGGGAGAAGGTTGGTATACGCTTCACGAAAATCGAACAAACACGATTCCAACTGTACTATACTATACGCGGCTATACGGCATTTGGAATAGTGCCATCTTATGTGACCCGGTGTGAGGAAATCCTATTGTTCTATTCAAGCTATTCGCGTGCCCTCGAAAACGTGCACCGTGCACCCAAATAGTATACCCCTATGTCAGTGAACGCAGCCTAAAGGCCACATCCTTCTTCCCCAAACTTTTCAAATTTCCGTCCATGGAATTCAAATTTTCTTCAATTTATTGAAAGGAATCCATAATTTTCTGCAAGACAAGTGCCATATTTTCCAGTATTCTTTAAAACAAAAGTGCAAATTGTGTCCTCTGCATCAGTAGTATGACAATTACAGTATTCACATTTTTCAAAAAATGAAAATTAAGGTGTTCCCAGCCTCCCTAGAACAGATGTCTAGCCTACGTCTCTATCAAGTAGGGAAGGTTTTGAACTTCAAAAACATCTTGTAGTCGGTTGGCCTGGCACGATAATACGTCACGTTAAACAAAGGTTACATGAAAGATTTGTTTCGTATTGTCGTGTGTGAAATCATACAATAATCCAGTGCCTCTGTGGTCTGCAGGTTACCGAATATGCCGACGGAATCCCCCGCCTGTCGTAGACATCTTATGCACTTCAAACGCGTCCATATTCGTTCATTTTTGACATGATATTCCCGATGAATGTAGGTCGTTTGTGTCAAGAACTATCTTTCAGTTGCTTTTAGGTTACATATTCTTTAAAACTGCATGTATAGACGAATTCTGACATCGGCTGATGGTCTGATTTTAGACGGCCATAACTGGGGCCTACCATCTTTTAATCTTTCGATTTCTTTGCTTACCTGTACCAAGGATGGTTGAACTGTAACACTAAATTTTCTTCAATCCCTTCAATTTCACTGAAAACGAGAGTTTGAAATTCATGTAGACAATAAATGAAGACAATTTAATGCTGATGGACCCCACTTATAGCTGTCTACAGTCACTAAGAACAAGCACTGATTGGATTCTCCAATAGGAAGATGAAAAAAGGTGGAAAAACCCCTAAAAATAGATTGTGATGTGGAGAATACATGGTAAGATAATTCAAAGGTATCAAAACTTAAGGATGAAACCCGGTTACGAAAAAAGGGATATCGCGGCCTAATTTACGTAACATTCCGTGCCGTTGAAGAGAACTGAGGCATCTCGTGGCAATTTAACCAATGTTCTGACAAGCATCTTAATCATTAAGGTAAGAAAAAAACTGAGACATGGGTCATTCGGGTCACACAAAAAAGGAATACTTCACTGTTTTAGATGAGAAAATTGTAAAATGCTTCTTCTAAATAAGTTTGCTTTCATCCTATTTAACCGTATCCTAAACATTTACAGCCTTAAAATTTTGGTTCATAGGTTATCGTGGAGATCATTCGTCGTAAATTCGTTATGGTGTTTGGAGACACGTTCATTGGGGGAAGAGATATTTCAGATCAAATTGAATGGTGATATGTGTGATAACCAGCTCACAGTGTTATTTAGCAGACTTTTTTATCCTTTAAGATATAAATGAAAGAATGTGTCATTCATTGCCCTCCTCTCTTGAATTACGAGAAATTCTGCAAACTGCAGTTTATAAACTTCTAGCCTTTCCGCATAAAATACAAGCATTTTAGTCGAAGGATAATCTCTTATTGCACATTCCTTAAAGCCATGACGTTTCTTTCACGAATCTGAAGCTTTTGTCCGGTGATATTCTTTTCACTTCTCATCCTCTCATTCCTTATTTGCAATTGCATCTAAATGTAGTTAGTTTGTAAAAGCAAGGAGCCTTACAGCTCTCTTTCTCTTACTTCTACAAAGGCAGCTGTAGGAAATCGTCATTTGAAAATAGAGGGCGTAAGTCCGTAATACGATCAAGATTTTGAAATGGCCCAAAAAATATCCCAGTGGAATGAAACTTGAGTTCGATTAGATGATGATCACAGAGAAAGACTGGATTGAGGTGCTAGTTTGCCAGGGCGTAAAAGAACGATGGAAAAGAGTGGTGAAGGCATTTTAAATGCATTTTAGCAATTTTTTATCCTAAATTCAAGGTGATTAGGCTTTTTCAGAGGGTTATAATTAGTTGATATCAATAACCACTGAGGGTGTTGCAATAGAGATTAGATTATATTAGTTGAAATAGAGTTTTACAGTCCAGTTTCCAACCAATTGGTTTAATTCGAGCCTGTCACGACCATTTTTCTAGTTGTGACTCACTGGCTTGTTTTCCCTATCTACATTGCTTATATTGAGCACCAATCACAACGGCAACAGAACCCGTTTATAAATTTTCGGTATAGCCCACTCAGCCAGGACCAGAACTCCCGACCTCTAGACTGTAAGCCTGATGTTCTAACCACTTGACCATGCAGGTGGATGTGGAGGATACTACAACACCACAATATTTATTATTAGCATAGTTACTAAAGTTCCACATCCAATAAGAGCGCAAACTAGACCAAGTTTTGACTTTTTTCTATTCTGGGCTATAACTGGTTCGTGCCTAATTTGAAAAAAGGTGGTCACGACTATTCAGAAACGTAAAAACGAATTGAATCGTTACCTATAGTCGTTCACGAAATATTTATCTGTGCTTATGGTATGGGATTGTCCAACTTTAACCAATTGTAATTAGAGCAGGGAGTAGGTAGAGGGAGTTAGCAATTCCCTCTTCCTGATTAGAATACAAAAAACCTTAGGCATACAAGTTTAAAAAATGTTGAATTTTAATCCAATACAATATGACTCTTTAAGGTGTTCTTGAATTTTGATAACTACCAAGCAGCAATTAGTTTTTATATTTACCAGCTCAACTCAGCCTTGTCATCGGAATATTATAGTCCTCATTTTGTGCAATATTTATTCATTAGGTTATTTTTGACCGTGGCCCAGAGGAGGAACAGCATGCATACTTTGTTATCTGTTCAACTCTGTTTCCGGACAACCGCCATCTTTCAGGAAAAATCTCAGCGTGACTTGACGACAAAATGCAAATTTCAAAATGAAGCAGAATTTATGGTGCTGTATGGTGCAGTTGACTTTTAAACGCGTATTCCCTGTCTATAGATCTTTTAAAGTAACCATGACATCCTTATTGAAGAAGTCGTTATGATTTCTTGAGGAACTGTGCGAAATAGTTAGAAACAGTTATGTACTAAAGAGGAATACCTCAGGTAGTAATTATGATAAGTTTTTAACTGGGCTTAATAACTTTAACTGGCAGCAACTTTATTCAAAAAACGATGTAAACGAAGCATGTAACTTGTTTACTGATGTTATCGATGATATTTACGACAAGAATTGTCCTACCATTCGTAGTGTAATCAAGAAATTCCGCAAACGTAAGCCATGGATTACCTCTGGTATTTTGAAATCCATTTCTACTAAGAAAAAGCTTTACAGGGTATATCTTCAGAACAGAACTCCTCATAATGACTGAATAAGTTCAAGCACGCCAACTACAATACAAAAATGTTCTTTTTAGTACACTCTAAAATCAAAAGAGTGAACTTAGTCACTCTTTGATCGAGTGAAAAGTGTAAATTCGCTCCATTAGAGTGATAATTCACTCCAATAGGAGTGAAGTTCACTCCAAAAAGAGTGAAGTTCGCTCTAAAAAGAGTGAAATTCACTAGAGGAAGAGGGAAAATTCACTCTTCCACGAGTGCCTGCAATGATCGCTCTTTTTGTAAGAGCGATCATCGTGGGCACTCCATCAAGAGTGAAACTTCGCTCGTTTTAAGGGAATTTAACTCTTTTTGGAGTGAACTTCACTCTTTTTGGAGGGAACTTCACTCCTCTTGTAGTGAATTATCACTCTTATGGAGTGAATTTACATTTTTTCACTCGATCAAAGAGTGAATAAGTTCACTCTTTTGATTTTAGAGTGTACCATTACACTTTCCAGAAAATCTTACTATAGCAATCTGTTTAATGAAAACAAAAATAACCAAAAGTGAAACTTGGAAAACCATTAATGAAATTTTAGGTACGGGCAATCTGCCAGGCAACTCAAAATTTCGGATAGAGCATAAATGGTGAAATAATTGATACAGACATGAAGTTTGGTGAATGTTTTAATAATTACTTTTCATGTGTTGGTCAGAGTCTAACTAATGGCATACAAAGAAGTACTGTCGATTTCACAAGTTTCCTAACAAAGTCTATGTCTACATGCATATTTACCAACCAATTGTAACGAAATTTCCTCTATTATTAGTAACTTGAAAAGGGGCTCCCTCGCCGGGGTGGATGGTTTCTCAACTGATATGCTTCGATCTTGTCCCAATAGACCTATTCTTACCCCTTACGCATATCTGTAATCTTTCCCTCTCCAGTGGAATTTTCCCAAGCCGTATGAAAAGAGTTACTCCCATTTTTAAAGCTAGTGACCCCGCTGTGCTTTCCAACTACAGACCAATCTACATCCTTCCTACCATCTCAAAAGTTCTTGAAAAGTTAATGTTCAGTGGACTTATCGACTTCTTAAACATAAATGATATTATCTCACTTTCTCAGTTTCTTGAAAATTTATCTACCTATATCACGGCACCCGAAATCGTGAGTTACATTCCTAAGGGATTTGACTATAATGAAATATCCATTATTATTTAAAGATCTCCCCAAAGCCTTTGACACTGTTAACCATGATGTTTTGCTTAAGAAACTTACTCATTATGGAATTCGAGGAATTGTCAACAATTGGTTTAGAAGCTATTTATCCGATAGAACTCAAGTTGTATGCGTAAATAAGACATTTTCCAAGTACAATTCTATAACCTTAAATGTCCTACAAGGATCTATACTTGGACCATTACTCTTTCTCATTTACATTAATGACCTATGTAAGTGTTCTACCTTGCTTAATTTTACCCTATTTGCTGATGATATCAGCATTATGTTCAAGCATAGTGACATTCATCATGTTTCCCGTATTATTAATGCTGAGTTAAGTTGCGTTTCTACATGGTTTAGAGCTAACAAGTTATCATTAAATACAAGTAAAACAAATTTCATGGTATTACGTCCCATTCAACGTTAAGTTGATACGATTCACATCTATATCGATAACAATGAAATTAATTTAGTTGACAAAACTAAGTTTCTCGGTATTTACTTAGATTCCCAACTATCATGGAAAAATCACATTGACTATGTTTGCTCTAACATCTCTACCGTTATTGGTATCTTCCAAAATTTCGCTATTTTGTGCCATGCCACACTCTGAAAACCTTGTATGATTCCCTCATACACTCTAAACTGTCTTATTGCAATATTATCCGGGGAAATGCTTTTCCCTCTTATTTAAGCCGTCTACACGTTCTCCAAAAGAAAGTTGCTCGTATTATAACGAAATCTAATTATTGTGCCCACAGTAACATCCTTTTTTCAAACCTAAAAATCCTAACGCTTTTTGATACTTTCAAACTCCAAATCGGTGTTTTTATGTATAATATGTTAACAGATTGTCACCCCGCAGTTTTGATGAATACTTTATGTTTAACAGTGTTGTTCATGGCCATAACACACGTTTCTCTCAACATCTTCGTACAAATTTGTCCTACACAGAAATATCACGTCCCCTTTTCATATATACCGGGGTCAGTATATGGAACTCACTACACAGAGCCTTAAAAGATGCTAAATCTGTATTTTATTTCAACACTAAATTCAAATTCCATTTTCTTAGCGATTATTATTCTTAGGTGGTTTTTGGCTTTCTTTGTTTCTTTTGTTGTCATATTTTGTCATGATTTGTTTTTTGCTTTTTGTAAAGGGGGCCTGCTCGCACAAACTTTGCTTTCTCAGTCCTCCTCCACCACCTTGTTTACAAGTTGTATCATTGTGTATTAAAACTATGGAAAAAACTCAAACTCAAACAACTCAACTCAAAATGGACTAAACAAGTCGAAGTACTAATTTAGGGTGTCGACACAGGGCATTTCTTCTGCGAGGGTGGGTGGGTGGGGGACAGTTGATACTGCTTTTGAGATTTTCAAATGGTGAATATACC
Source organism: Holothuria scabra (assembly GCA_037179385.1). NCBI lineage: Eukaryota > Metazoa > Echinodermata > Holothuroidea > Aspidochirotida > Holothuriidae > Holothuria > Holothuria scabra. Next base: position 14,561,234 of record CM074198.1, read on the forward strand.
TCGTATCAAATGATCATGGTGGCACCTTACGTAGAAAGTGTCAAAGATATTAAAAACGTAGATACCAATCTCCTATCCCTACACTGTTAGACGCGCTGACTCCTCACGGAGACTCAATCAGAGGGGCGGAAGTGTTGTTTTGACACGCGCACAGTTCTATTCGGTTATCTGCATTAACAATAACGCATGTGTAACAGAAAATTCCATTGTGACGAGATGTGAGCGTGCATTTTTAAAGAGAGGTTTGTATGCACACAATACATTTCTCCGTGTAAAGTCCGGAATATTTAACGCATTCTTGCCCGTGCTTGGGAAAAGAACTCAGTAGTTAATTCTGTGTTGTAAGAGCATAGGAGTGTAAACGCGTGGATAGATGTGCGCTTGTGAAGATACCATAGAAACTGAACAATCAGTAGGCTAATGAACTTCAAACCAGGCGTTGTGCGTTAATGTTCAAATGTTCTTCTTAAGTAAACAGCCTCGAAGAAGCCTTAAACTGTTTCATGTAAGTGAAATTTATTGAAGAACTGTGTTTGCAAGAATTGCAATATTTTAAAATCACACGTATTTATACTACCGGAAGATATCAATTAACTATTAGCTCTCAAAACGACTGATCAGTGATCAGCACTTCCGCACCTGCGATTCGGCCTCCGTGAGGAGTCACCGCGCCATTATAAGTTTGGTATATGTTTGTAATATCTTTGGAAAGTGTTTGAAATGCCCCTCCCCTAGGAAGTTAGCCCATGCACATGCAAATAGGACCCTGCAACATGAAAAGATAATTTAGCATTTAAAGAACTACTCAACCAATCAGCGATTGTCAAAGATGTACATATTCAACCAAACTTTTCTAAAAGGAAATAGTTTGGAGCTCAACTAGGTATTTTCTTACCACGCAGTTTAGGTGGTGACATATTGGGATTCATACGTGGGTTAAACTTGAATCGGCTGTATTTAGAGTGCAAAAGGGTGCATGGTTATGTAGGACTATCCGGGACTCTCTTGGCCTCTGTCTTGTCCCAGATTTTCAAATAAACATTTTTGGGAATTCTGGAATTTTCTCACCTGCCGAGGATCACTTTCACACCTACATTACTGGGTCGCTTGTACTATACCTTACTTAACTTGCTTACCTGGTCCCGTTCTACAGCATCTCAACCCTTGTTCTGCCCTTTTTCCAATGTCCAATGTCGCATATCCTGGAAAGTGCCTTTAGTCAGTATCCCGTCTGAACGGTCACGATATTTTCAGGTGATACCCTTTCCTTAAATCTCACTCATAATCCTGACTTCTAACTCTATCACTAACCCTTAATCCTTAATCTAACCCTTAATCCCATACCGTAATTCGTTGTCCCAATTCGAAAGGGTTGAGAGTGAGGCAATGAGATGGGGAACTACTGAGACAGGGGACCAATGAGACGGAATAATTGTAAGGGGAACTATAATGAGACTGAAGCTATTAAGACCTATAGATGACGAATAGGATGTATGGTAGAAACACGTAACATGTGTAAAGGGAATCGTTAATGGGAGAGTCGGGGAATTTCCCTCCCCTCTCGTATCTGAGACATCGTCCATTGACATTGATTTTTTGCAAAGTATATTTGTGAAAATGCCCCACCTTCCAATAGTGATAAAAACTGTATCTCTCCTTGGTCCTGTAACAATGAGATAACAGTTGATAACTAGCTGACACTATGAAAACGCTTATTCATAAGATAACAAGTACCCATCCAGACGACAAAAAATCCCCATACTAAGCTAAAATACCAGTTCCTCCAATTAAAACAAGAAAATCCGCCTATGGCAAGCCGATTTGCTATCATTGAAAAATCTAAGATTTTCTGAAATGTTCTTAGTTTTTCTTTTTTGAACGTTTGGCCGGTGAGACCTGTTTACACACTTCCGTGGCAAGACTTCAGTAGCCGTTACTAAGTGAATACTGCTCGAGGTCAGTATAAGAGTAAATCTATTGTGTGAATTTATGTCAATTAAAGTGCCCACCGCTTCGATTTAGTAACAGTATGCCTACAATATTTTAGGTGTATTAGTACGAACGTGAATCCACGTAAAAGATATTCATTTGCAGAGAGTGACCTTGTGAAATAAAAATGCATTCACCTTATGGCGATTTTCCAAAGATAAGCACTACCGCCTACACAATCGCTTATCCCTTAAGTCTCACTGTTTCACGTTTCCGGATACACATTAAGTAATAGTAAATCTACTCTCCTCAATAAAAAACTAAAGCTTTTAAAATGTTTGAAGATCTTTATCGATTTTATTGTTTTGTCATTTATATTTTGAAGCTGGCATGGGCTTTTAAATGAACACAAAAAGTCATAGTCTTCAAGAGTACCGTAATTTCTGGTGTTTCAGTAAACGTCGGGTAATACATGTAAAAGGTGGCGTCTTGCAAGTACAAAGTCCTTCAAGGGAAAATACAGTCACCCCATTTCGAAATAATAGCCTATGCTCAATCTCTTCAAGAACTGTTCTCAATAGCAATAATATGCCTAGTTGAGTAACTGAAAATGGCCATGAAAGGTTGACATTTGATTGCAGTTTATCTAAGAATAAACTGAAAATGGATGTAACTCTTCAGTGCACTATGGGTAATTTGATCCCATTTTTGCCATGATCACTCATTTCAGAATTTGTTGTAAGTCGTTTTTTGAAGTCTAAAGTTGTTGGGCTTCTATTGTACTAGAATGGTAATCAAATCTGTTGCTCATTGAAGCAGCTAATAGGAGTAATGAACCAGAGGTCGGGTATTATATTTAGCAACCGCAGTTCTTCCCTAAAACTGCTTTAGCCATGACAGAGCTCCTTAAAGGCTATTATGCTGTAATGCAAACATGAAGAAGCGTAGGAGACTATACAAGTCTTGTTTCATGCATTGTTCTTGCGAATCACGTGATAATGCTTTACCAACTCATCTGTGAAATTGACTAGTGGCGGCTGCTTACACTATCTTGAATATGCAATATTTAAGTCCTGAAATATGATGATACTTGGAGAAAAACAGGAAGAAAATAAGCCGAATCGGTGATTCCTTTTGGTGGCTATACACATGTGCCCTTCCTCCAAATGTCGGGATTAACAGACAAACCCCGAATACGTGTTCCAAAATCCTTCCTAATCCATCCTAAACTTTAGGAGAGATATTAAGTGTTGATTATTGCAGTGGACTGTGTTTAAATTGTCTTTTTTCGTGTAAAAATTTCCATTTTATTCTGCCCCAAAGTGGCTATACACTTATTGTGTTGTATGCACGTACTGACGAAAACAAGGGAACGGTGTACGCTACGTGTTGAACACGGTTTGAAATAGTTTATTCTATTACTGTGAGATTTAGATGTTTTATAAATAACTTCGAAAGGTTCTTGATATTTATATCAAATAACAGCAAATATTAATCACGAAGACGAGAACTGTGGGTTGTTGCAACGTATGGCGTATGGATACGAATACGTGGATGAGGTGCGCTAACATTTTAGTCACAATGAAATGTACATAATAATTGCTCTACAGAATCTACGAAAGCCGAGAACGGCACGGTAGAAGAAAACGCAAATCGATTTCACTGTACCATCATTCCAACAAATACAAGAGGACGTACGTCAAGAACGTTTTGTTACAGCATGTTCAGTACTCATCCTCAATATAAATGGATGAGTCTCAATGCTAATAATAAAACCAGCCGTTTGGACACGAATAGTGCCTTCCTACCTGTTTTTGTCTGCGACAACATGTAAATAAAGGAATAAGTGTTTTGGTGCGGGAACAAAAAGCGAGGACACCAAGACCCAAAGGCTCAAAAAATTATACCAATTAATGATAACATGCGAAATATCACGCAAAACATCTTTTTCGAGGGTTATCTGCTAACAATAACTGTATGGTATACTGATAAATTCTGTGTACGCGTCATTGTAAGTCCTTTGTTTTTGAAATGTGTATTCTTGCAACTTGTCTCAGACAAGTTTCTGATGAAAGACGGTAAGAACTACAATAGAGTACTTTATGCTTCAACTAGTGTGTGCATTCATAGTTTAATTAATAAAACAGGTAGGCGGTAGCATTTTCTGATTCGACGTATGCAGTCCCTTATTTCGAATTTTGAATCTTTATCCGTTCTTCTCTATTCTATCTTGTAATCAGAAAGGAAGCATCTTTATGCTGTGGGGGAGGATTCCCGCAAATACTTTAAAATACTACCCTGTTAGGTTTCTTAAATCAAAAAACTAAAAGGCGGGTATCCAGGAGGGAACTGGTGGGAGGGGTGGGAAATAAGAGTGAGAGAAAAGGAATGAGAAGAGAAAAGTAAGGAAGGATGGAGGAAGGAAGGAAGGGGAAGGAAGAAAAATAAGAAGAGGCGATGAGCAAAGCAAAAGAAGGAAAGGAGGAAGGGAAAAAAGGAAAATATAAGGATAAAGCCGCGGTCACACTACCACGGGTCGGATAACGATCCGATTTTTTGCTTTTAGTAAAAAAGCTTCTCAATCTCTGAAGAACTTAAATTTGCCAACTTGGGTTATATGATTTGTGTCAGAGGACTACGAAAATTAAATGTTAAATTTATGACGTCACACTGACAGAACGCTTTTATTCATAAGAGAGAGGTCCACATGGAGAAGTTAACACCATGATTCATCGATTTTTCTGCGCCAGTGAGAGCCAAAGCGCAGATCTAATCGGGTGTTTTACTCCCCCAGCTATCTAGAGTGCTGCGCAAGCTGCACAACGAAAGAGAGCACAATAGTCTTCATTCCCTTAGATTTATTTTACATGATACTTTAATATAGCCTACACTGAATGAATGAAAATTCTGCAGTGAGTGTACACTGTGCTGTGCCAGTACATAGCTTGTGTAAAATATATTCCTGTTGGGAGGAAAAAACTAAGCAGCCTTTGTTGATGTGCTGTACTCGCGTCAGATTACGATACACGTGAGACGACGATAAAGCAAATTCGAATTTGGAACCGTCTCTGCATGTAGACACTCGTACTCTGATAAAAACTGTCTGTTCACAGATTAACCAACCTTTCTGTGGTTAAAATAACCAGGAAATACTGGTCAAAGTCGACATAACATTGGCTAATATTAATGAATTATTTTGTATTGTGATAACTTTTAACCAGTCCTCCTCGGTTATTTTAACCAGGAAATGGTTGGTTACATGCTTTTTTCCCTTTGTTTCCCTTCTCGTTTTTCTTTTTCAAACTTTCTTCGATGGGGGGGGGGGGGGGGGCTTGGACTTATACGCCACGGACACACGCTTGTTAAGGTATTGAATTACTTGTCAGCCATAATAACCGCAAAGTGTTACCTGACGCTTTATTCCTTTATACGTGTCCCATTTTTTTGCAAACTCATTTCAGATAAATTACAACTTGATCTCTAAACGAATATGGAATCCTTTTTAAACTGAAATATGCTCCTATTAGGTCAAATGTAAATAAGAATACTGGGTCACATTAATAGCAAATTAAAGCTCTTATGATTGAGATATATGATTTTTCTTTTATGAAAAAGTTTCTCTTTTTCTCCTCTTCTTTAATTTAATCCTTTCTTTTCTTTTCTTTTCCGCAACCAGGAGATCGCCTGCCCCAATAATCTCCATTTAAATCCCTAAAATAATCAATTTGAACTATGGACAGAAAACTGTCAGGCCTAGGTTATAATTATTGTCTTGTTTATAAGGTTTAACAGATAACCCCACTTGGGGTTTTCTTAACTAACTAAACTTTACCTCCTCTTGCAAGGACTAGACTGTCATAAGTATGATGGCTCTCGAAAAATGACTACCGCACTCGAGCAAAAAGGCTAGCTTTATCCTTTCGAATGCATTTCTCGTTTTCGTTACCTGAAATATTTTATTGTACCTTCGAGTCCCGTAGTCTTCGCACTAATCACTTACATTAAACCTTTTCCCCCGTATTTTTCGTGATTTTCTTGTTTGTTCTATCTGTCTATAAACGGTAGAATAAACGGAACCAATAACATTATTCTTGTCTAAAAGTATTGAGACTCGCCCATTTATTTTGAGGATACTCGATACTTTAAATGCTATAACAAAACGTTTTTGAAGTACGCCCTCTTACATTTTGTTGGAATGATGGTACAGAGCGGTCGATTTGCGTTTTCGCCCTACCGCACCGTTCTCGGCCTCCGTAACTATCCGTGCAATTACGAGATCGCTACATGCGTAAAACATAATATGCACACATATGTTCTTGCGCACACTCTATGCCAACCAGTGACGTAGCTGTGATTGAGACTGTATATATTTCAAACCTGTGTAAAAAAATTAGTACATTTACTGGCAAAAACGTTGTCCCTATCGCCGTCAAGTAGATATTTGTGCATGCTGAGCTCTTGCAGCTCTTAGATCCATGGTACTTATTAATTTTTGTAATTATGTTAAAAAAACTGTTCACCTTGATTGCAGAATGCAGTACCAGGAAGGTGTTACTTTTTCATAACAGCGCATCCCTTCAGTCCAAAAAATTCTCTACTTGAGGACAACGCTCAAAAGTACTCCCTAATGGAAGCAACCTAATGTTAGAAAATACAACATACCTTGAGCCTAATTTTAATAAAAACGGAGGACCGCCAGAAAATTCATTCTTTTTGCAAAAACGGCGTGGTGAAAGCAACGATCAGAACCTGGATACTCGATTGCCAGAACAAAGACCTAAGGAGTGTATGTTGAGTTCCCTCAATAAAACACCGTTACATTGTCAATTGAAAACGTACCCTTAAATAAAAGAAATGACCGGTAACATACAGAAGATAGTTGATCAAGTTTTCTAAATTCGTGAACAAGTTTTTAGTTTTACCAGAATGTAAATTTCTGTAAACGGGATATGGAACATGTGACATTCATTCTCATTCAAGATTCAGATGCAGGTCTTGAAGAATCAGTGACATCACGATGGGTCAGTGTTTTGTTTTTTTTTTTTTAAATAGAAAAGTCATGTGCGTTAAAATTAGGATTTATCGTTTCTTCCAAAACCCTTAAATTCTAAAGTTCAAAATGCTCTTCCAAGTGAAATGTAATGAAAATGAAAAGGTGACGTTTTCTCTATTGTTATTCTCTGTTAGCAAATGAATGACAAGTTAAGTATCAATGTTATGTCTGGCGAATAATCAGAAAAAGGTGCAGTCAAAGGATCAATGCTAAAGATGCAAGAATGGAAACGTGTGAATCTTTTTTTAAAATGCATTGACTGCATGTTCCAAAAAAAAAAAAAAAAAACAGCTGCTAGTATTTTTGATGTGCGCCATCACTTTTGCCATGTGCCAATTAAGCCTTACAGATAATAGTTCAGCGCCATCACACACTTTTGCAGATGCTAAAAAGGCAAAGAACTTTACGGCTCTCATAGCGAATGAATGGCTCGCTATATATTAATATGCCTTCAGTTGAAACACGCATACAAACATACATATCACTCCACGCAAACAAACATACACATTATTGGGAATTACAGAGAACGGCATAAATCATTTCTGTAATAATTATCCAACTTCTAATGGCGTCGGGCATCTATTGTGTGTTACAAGATTTTTCTGTTGTATATAGGCCTGCAGTTAGTTATTTGGATGCAATTTTACGGCCAAATATATAGACTTTCATATGATATGCTTGTAAGATGACTTCTCATGTTTAAGAATAAACTGAATTGATTTTTAATCATGGTCGGACCCATGGTTTTCACCAAGAAGAACAGGTGGCCAAATCTACGAGGGCTTATTTCGAGTCGTACTTAAAAATTTCGTACAGAAAAATTGGTCAACGTAAAAGATACACTGTCGGGTTACTAATCCAGTGAATATTTGAAAACGGGGCATCTTAACGACATTCCCTAGCATTTTCCGATCCTAGCTAAAGATACATGTTAAAGCTGCTCCATGACCGTTTTCAAAGCAGCACAACGGAGGTAGACTGAAAGAGGGCACGGGTATAAGGGGAGGGGCGGTTCGGTACGTTAGGTTTGGTTGCATGGAGATTTACGGCCCAGTTTCTAACCGACTGGTTTAAGTCGGGCCAGTCAGTGCCTCTTATGAAGTTGTGACTCACTGGCTTGACTCCATTGACTCCATTACTTAGGCTGAGCACCAAGCACAATGGCAGTGGGTCCTATTCGAAAGTCTTAGTTCGGTATGACCCGATCAGGGGTCGAACTCTAGACATTCCGGCTTCAAGTTAGATGCTGTAACCATTTGACCATGCAGTCCGCCGGGTCCGGAGTAGAAACATTCCCATCCCCTCATCGCCCCGTGTATTAACTTCTTTCATTTAATATTCTGGTTTCTTCGCCCTCTGGCTTCGTCAGCGTGACACAAACTGTCACCTATTCCAACATAAGTGAACCACATCCTTCTTTGCTTCACATTTATTTGTGCCCTGCCAAGATTTCAAGGCGTCTCAATCAACTTGCTATTTTCTGTGAAGGGTTGAAATCAATAGAAACAGCGCATGCACTCAAAACACGTACCGGTGATGAATTTCAGGACAGGCTAGTGAGAATATTTATGTGATGTGTTAAGAGTAGTGGGAAGACAAACACTTCTAACAAATTCTATGCGTCTACTCTAGGACTCTGAAGACATAAACAACAGTCAAGTATCTTAGGCATTAGGCTTGGCTATTTATTTAGTTTTTACGGGCAGGCACGCAAACCTACACCACCAAGTTTAGATTTGTTGTGTTCACTGGCGCAACCAGACCTGACTGTCCGGGGGGGCAATAGCATACACGTTTCCCGATTTTGTATTAGTTGAGCTGTGTTAGTTTTTGGGTGTCTTAGGACCTAAAAGTAAGTTTTTTTTTTTTTGGGGGGGGGGGGGGGATTTTGGACCATGAAACTCACCGTATCCCATTGACCAAAAGGTTTTTTTGCTTTTTCTACGAGCAAGAACATCTATTTTTTTTTTAAATAAATCTGATTTTTTTTGTTAAGTGTGAACACTACTGTATAATGTACGTACCTTGGGTCCTTTTACACATTTGTAAGTATTGAGCTTGAAATGCAGAAAATAGATTAGATTCAAGGTTTCCAGGTTATAAGGAAATTTGCATAATTGGAGGACTAACGAAGAATTTGCGTTTCCTATTAGCATATATCTGAGGTACAATGTCGACTGAAGTTCGTGTTATCTTAGGCGTGCGGATAAAGGCTTCAAATAAATAAAATACTCTCTAAACTTTGCCTTTTTTAGACAAAAATGAAAGCCTATATTGAAGGAAATTTTAGGGGAACGGCACTGTAGCGGCTATGACAAATTATCCACTGACTGCTTTATGAGCGATCACTTACAGCTTTGAGGCAATTTAAGGCGAGCGAAGCGCGCCGAAAATTTTGTCTCTTTAAAACTAATAATTCAAATATAAAACTTTTATTAGTTTAGGAAGAATTCGGAATTTTATGAAGGAAACTTGGGAAAATCGCACTGTGTTTGACTTTTTCGAGCAAGGGCGCAATCGCCCCTGCCTCCTGTAGCTAAGCCACTGCTCTGCAACATTGAACATTGATAAAAATTTTGACACTTCATTAACTAAAGAATCCATCTACAAAGACTACACAACTGACAGGTTTGAAAGGTATCTGATGACAGGTGTGCATGAGAGCATTTGAGTACGGTAGGCCAATGGTTCCCCTGCCTAGAATATGAAATCTTGCTGGTAGGACTATTTTTAGTTCGCGCGGAGCGTACAGAAAAATTTTGAAAAATCGCGACCCCTCAGAAAGCCGGAAATGGCATGTCTCGGGCTTGTCAGTAGTAGCAAAGTTTTTCAATTTTTCGTGCAAGTGTGAACACCACTGTGTCAGGGGTGAATTTATACCCTTTTGAAACAATAATTTGTTGACATGGAGCTTATATTGCAGAAAGCTTACGGTTCCGGGTTTCATGTGAGGAAGTTTAGAGAGCTGGGGATTACTGAAGAATCTGCACTTCCTTCAAATATTGGTGGCAAATCTGAGAATGATTGTTTTTCTTAAATCCTCCCGGTTGTCTGGCGAAGAGCAAGAAAGGAAAGTCTTGCCTCCGATAAATGGACCTTATTTTGTTAACTTTAGGCGACTAAATGAATGTTCATACATTGACCAAAACAGTGTTCCATGAACGCAGATCAACCTTGTTTTTGATGTTATAGTTGGTCCACTTTCTTTTCTTTTCTAATTTATCTCTTTTTCCTTCCCGCTTCTTTTCCGTTATTTCCTGCCTTTCTTTCCTTTCCTACTCCTCCTTTTCTCTTTTTCATTGTCTCTTCTTCTCTCTCTTTTCCTCTTCTTCTTTTCTTTCCTTTCTTTCCTTCCCTTCCTTCCCTTCCCGTTGTTTCTTCCCTTCCCATTTTTTGTGTGTTGGGGGGGGGGTCAGTTTGCCCCCCGTCCCCCGCTGGTTACGCCACTGGTTGTGTTTGTAGCATTCCTCCTTTTGCGGAAAAGTACCTTAAAATCTAAATCTGTAATCCACTTGTCTTTTGATCAATTAAAATTTGATTCCGGGTATTTTGTTCAGTGTGGAGCATTCGAGAGGGCCGGGACTGATTGCCACACCTTGTCATGCCAGGCGATGACTCCTACAAGCCTCCTGCTTGATGCTCTGCATGGGGAATGCGTTAAAATCGGGAAAAACAATCGAAGTTCAAACCTATACATGTGGTCTAAACAATCTAGATTTGTTATATGTTCGACAATGTTTCCTCATTTGCCCTCCAACACATGACGTTGGATCCTTCAATTCCTTTCAGTTCATTTCTTTTTTCCAAGTCTTACATAATAGTTAGTTTAACCGAATTTCCACCATACCATAGATATGAAATAGCATAGCATCGCAGATGATATAAAACCATAGGGATTTTTTTTTAAGAAACATTGGCTTGGGTCAATGTTATGTGCGTAACATCCATTTGCAAACACCTGCCTTCATGTTGAAACAAACAATATAACGCAAAACTAGAACGACAAACAAGTCAGCGTACCAGATTATAGGCCTACAATCAAATTCTACGCGTGTTTTATGTTCATCAAGTGTATATTGATTTTCACTGCGGAGAGATCCTTCCATTTCTTTGTGAATTTCAAACTTCGATTTTTCCTTAACTTTCGATTTTTGTTTTTGGAAAAAAGTTGAATATAAAACGTTTAGAATATGTCAAGGCAGCACTCGGCACGCATTGAAAATATTATTCTAGGGAAACAAGGAACCTCGTATTTTTTTAACTATCAGAAATCGATGGTTCCATCTTTGCCCAGGAACGTTCTTATAACCTGATAGTGTGGCTCATTACAAATATTTTCGAGCTGAAGTTAACATGTCATTACAGCGGGGGAGTAATCAAGGCAGATGAATATCCGGGGACTAGGAATGACGTAAATGCTGCAGGATATCTCATTTGAAGTAAGTAAATTGTAACCGATTAGAAACAGATGACCGTTTGATAAAACAGAACAAGGAAATATTCCTGAGAAAACCCTGATTTAGAAGTCTACCCCACGGATAGGAATGTTGGTCGAAGATTTTTCGTATGGACTGAAATGAATTTTACTCTGTACGGAATCTACAAATTTAACATTTTAAGGACGAATCCTGTGCTTCCCTGAACCACATAATTAGCATTGCATACCCTGATGACATTTAGAATAAAAGAATTGTTGAAGTCATTCACCCCCTTTTTGCAAAGAATGTGTTTGTAACCGACCGCCACATAACTCGGGAATAGTATGGGGTCAACGACCACTGATCTTCGTGTCACCAGTGTGTCACTGATGTTTGCTGGGTACTTTGTTAACTATGCACTTTTTTATTCACGTAGTTACGTCAAGCGTTTGCCACTAAGGAGTTGGTGAAAGAATTGATGAAGACAGAAGTACTATAGAACCCTATTCTTCTCATTTTCCTTCTCGTACTTCTCAAAGATTTTACAAAAATCAAACGAAATCTCAATTGCCTTTTGGCGACGTCAGTAGCTATTTGACACAAAAGTTTTTAACAGTTCAGGATGCTATGTGGTGTCTTACAATGCATTTTGTATTTGCTTAATGGTAATAAATGAGAGACTACACATACGAAAATGAATTAAAAATAAAAGCATTAAGATAATAAAAATTAAAGGTTGTACCAAAATAACTCTTACAAAAGGATTATCAATTTGTTTATTAGAGAGGGCCATTCATTAGACTTCATGTTCACTATATCATTAGGTGAGAAACAAAAAAGACTTTACAAGCAGCCCGCTCTAACTTCAGCTTTTGGTGTGATGACACCTGGAGACGGAATAATATATTGCATTTTATTTTCAAAAAATGTTCATTATGATGACGGCAACGTATTAACGCACTAGACACGTGATATGCTGCCCTTGATGTTCAATAATTTCCTTCTGGCTGAGGTGCATGCACTTCTATCGATGTGAGTCTAAACCAAAGCCCGGATCCGATTTATAAATGATCACTTCAAATTTGTAGATAAGTAACATGCAATACAGTGTAGTATAGAGCGTTAACAGACCATACTGCGGGAGCGTTAAAATCACACACCTTAGGTGAGTGTATATACTCTTCAGAATATATTGTTAGAAGATTATAACAGTATCTTATCGCAAAGGTCTATCTGGCAAGTTCATTTAATGTTTTTAAGTGAAAAAAGGAGAATAGGAAATAGTTGAAAGACATTTGCCAGAATGGGTGCGATTCTTTAAGGTTCCTGCAATGTCTTCTCTCTGGGTGTTCCAATGTTTACAGAGCAGAACGTCTTTGTGATAAAAATTTCTTTCTTACTTTTTTTCACACATCGTTCTCCTCTGCCTGATTGCAACCGTATCATCTCATGGAGAAAATGTTTTTGTACCACAAAGTTGAGATGAAAGCCATGGACACATGGATTAATGCTCCTTAATCCTGAAAATATTGAAGTGATCGAAATTGTGCCCTTTAGTGGTTCTTACGTAAGTGGATTTTGTTGTTGTCACATTTAAAAGTGATATACCAAAATTATTTCAATTTTAATTTAAATGTTTTCATAGGAATTAAACCCGTTTAAACACTTTGTTGCCCCGATTGCAAATGTGAACATGTTAAGATGCTAAGCCGCGTGTCGATGTCCTAACCATATCGTCTTACATCCCGTTTAATACCTAATAGCTTAACTGCCTATTAAGAATTCAAACGTGCTGACAATATGGAGACAACATAAGTGTCTACTTCCTGTATCCTTTTTTTTTTCAAAAGGTCCTATACCAACTGCATGATTGTACTCATTAGTATTCATGGTAACACTTCAACTAATGATTGGAAATAGTACGCCCAAGACAAGCCCAAACATCGTGACATACAAAAAAATCACAAACTTCCAAAAATGTCATTTTTAAATTTTGAACAGAAATGAAGAAAATACCCTGTACTTTAAACACCCCGTGTTTGGTCTAAAGGTAAGGGCATCTGCCTCTCACGTGGAAGACCCGGGTTCAATTCCCAGGTCGAGTCACTCCAAAGACTTAAAATGGAACCAATATTGCCGTCTGGCCGTTGTGCGTGATGTTCCGCATAAGCAATTGAATAGGAAAACAAACCAGTAAGCCACAACTGGAAAAAAGGCGGTGGCCGGCTCAACTTGAACCGATAGGGGGGACTGGGCAGTAAAACTCTATCTAACCAAATTACTAGTATCTTAATAAGATTTCAAAGAAACACTATTTGATGCGATATACTAAAAGTCAGTTAGGCACAAAAATATCTCTCAAGAAGATAACATTGGAAATCTCAATAAAGTGAACATAGGCTATAGGCCGTTTTCGACGAGTAATTCTAGAATGTTCCGGAACATACTGAGAACATGGGAATCCTCTCTGTAGTGTCGAAGACATTCAGGGATAGTTACCATGGGTATGCGTCACTCTTTGCATGTCGGCATAACGTGCCGCCGAACGGCCTTGCTTTCACCATTTACTTCGTTTAATTTTCATAATAAGTCCTAAAGACTGATACACTAGTGATTTATTCCTCTCGGCTAGATGTCCTGCTCAATATCAGTGACTGTGCTGCTGATAATTCCTTAAATTCCTTTCATGAGAAGCTATCTCCGCCATCTTGTTTACTGTTAGTTCTTGCTGCACCACCGGCGAGGTGGTATGAGATTTGGACGCAAGAACATGCTTGTGTTCTTTCATGTTCGACTAGTATAGGAATTGTGTTCTCAGTCCCCGAACAGGGAGTAGAATATGGACATAACGGCAGAAATGATATCAACCGAAATTTGGGTTTGCTTATCCTCATGGCCTTATACAAATGCTTATTCATAAAAGGCTCGGCTTCAGTCTAATGATTTTGTTATTTTAAATTGCTCACCATGATTCATTAGAAGACGTATTTCCTTAATTTGTTTCTACCATTTGTTACCTGTATTTTAAGACATTATTCGATTACCGGGTATATGTGGTCTGCTACAACGCATCCCTCACTACACCTCGAGGACAAAAATTCCTTACACGTTCATGTTTTCCAGCTTTTCAATAATTCGTTCACAATTTAAAAAAAAAAATGCAATTGAAGAACAACAAAATTGCACCATTCCTCAAGTTACATATACTAGAGGCCTCAAATATTTCAAACATCTGCAAAACGGTGAACCTCCTACCATCCGTATGTGCTAAAACAACCTCCTACACGTCCTTTTTTAGAAGAACACTTCTCGGTCTGTAGGGTAAATGCGAGCGATTCAGATGGGAGATTTTCCGCATGCATTGTTTGAAAGGGGAGATACAACAGCAAAAAAAGCTGTGGCATGAACTTTAAACTGATCTGCTAAAAGGTAACTGGGACGCCAAGTACTTTGTTTGTTGAATAACCAGTTTCGGCACAATGACTTACCTGCACGTAATAATCAATAGCCGGGCACATAAATCGTTTTCAGAGAAAAATTCCTTAAGACAATTTTCATATGAGTTAGCAGTCCAACCAAATATCTACAAACATCTTCCCCTAATGGGGGACTGAAATAACCCCACTGGTGACACAATCTTGAAAAGCAATGGCCAAAATGTGTTCACAGTTCATTTTTATAACGTTTGAAGTACAGATATTGTATAAATACACATCAACAGACATAAAAATGCAATTTTCTTCCTTAGATACCTTACATATCTAACGCCTCTTGCCGTGATGAAATTCTCAGGCTGGCTGTCCCAATCACCTGGTCATATGGAACCTGACTGCGAAGAAGAATTAGGGTGAACATAACAACTTGAGTAACACCTGAGTGCGACAAACAAATAATAGAATGAGAGCCTATGTTGCTTTTCATCTGGCTTGGCAAGGTGTTCGGTCAATAATTCAGACGGTTTAATTTGTCACTTCGGGGTGAAAATGCAAACGTTGCCAACCGGTAGCTTGATTTAGTTTGTAGGGTTTCTGCGAATTTTTGCCATCATATTTGGAGGGTGACTGATTAGACCATCTGTCACACCTGTTGGAAACTATCGGCAGCGTTTCTTCTCCAGTACACATCGGTTAACCTAAATCCATAGAGTTCTCTCCTACAAGAACACATGAATGCGTTATTTTGTAGGATACTTTGCACTTTTCTTCACTCCCGTGGTAAAAATGCAAATTATTACACTCCTCTTGAATCCTAAAATCCATTTCCTCTGTCACTCCCAAATGACATGTGTGAAATGTGTTTTTCGGTTGAGATTTGTGTGTCGGTATACCTTGGTCACATACTGGACACTTAGAAACACCCCAGCACAATGCACGGAGCCATTTGAAAACCACTTTTCAGGGGTCGGTTACAGGTGGACGCTCTCACGTATGGACTTCCTTGCAGAATCTGATGGACCACAGTGTTGAAAAAGTATCCTATAAGTAGTGGGTCTCGAAGCAAAGTTCGGTGCAAAGGTTAATGTTGCTCCTCTTCAAGACTGGTTTTATGTGATTTACCATCGTAAGGCGAAAACAAGTTTGAACAAAATTTCTTTACAGTCGTTGGGGTGAACGTTGGGGTGAAGTGCACATCTGCCGAAAATAAGAAAAATTAGGACAGGAAACCAATTTTTTCGAGCACGACTGAGTGCCTTCCCCCACTTTGCCTTTGTTCAACGGTATGGAATATGAAGTGATTTGTCACTGCATTCTCGTACCTCGAACGCCAACTGATAACGGGCTCCTCTTTAGCTGTTTAATCGTCTGGTAAAGCCACTGTGGCCTCTGGCCCAGCATAAATTTACATATTCCTGAACATCTTCTTGAACAAATTTAACAATATACATTTCTCTTTCGTAATGCCAGATGACAAAAGAGATAAAGAACTGTGAATTGACCAAGTCCAATACCCCGTGGCTCAATGATCCCTTGGGAACCGATTTCGTGCCACTCCGAAGTCACTCAAATCGAATTATCATAAATGAATAGATATCTATCTAGTATTATCTGCCGGTACATATGAGACAGACTACAAAAATTACTGTTCGAAAAAATAGTGGCGATATGAAACTCCCTGGAAGAGTCTAAGAAAAAGGTCTTGGAAGTTATGGGGTGCTCGTAAAGTTCTGAACATCGGCATGAATAGTTCAGGTATTCAACTAACCTATTATTTAGTTCGAAATTGGATCAATAAATGGATCCCAAAAATAGTACCTACACATGCACAATAAGCCAACTAGATGATTGATATATAGATTTTTCACCGTTCCGTGTTTTTTTGTTTACCAGGCCTTTTCCAGCCATATATGTCAGGGGTTACAAGTGGTTCTTGCTCCGAGTAACAGCATGGGCCTAAGGTACTGCAATAAAAACTTGACCGAAGAACACGTAACATCTCCTACATATGCCAGTTATCTCGACTCGGCCTGTATAGCCCCTTTCCAATCTCGGGTCGAAACGACTACTACTTCAAGTCCTTGTTAGTTTGCTACAGCAAAATTTGGATTGCAAACCTTCTTCTCGCAAAACATCCCAGGTGAATATGGGAAGTTAGTTAACTTGTCTTCAACAATTAAACAGTTGAGAAGCCAACCTCGGGGTCACCGAAATATGTTAAGCTCTGATGACGTCACACAATTTTGAATTTTAGCCGATTATGGAAATGTACACTTGGAAAAACAATTGTTTTTTATTCTGCATACTTTAAATTACGATAAAGAAAAGTACTTAACTTCCCAGAATAACTTTGCAAGTTACCATATAACCAATTTCAGGCGATATTGTCGGCCAAAAGGCCCAAGAACCAGCGGTAGATTTTAGGTCACCCTGTCTGAACGTTGGACGAATGTTCAGAAATTTGTCCCTAAATCCCTCCCCCGAAGCTGCCCAACAATTACCAAATGGCCAAATTTTATCACAAATTATACTTTCAATTATAGAATTGTTAAGAAAGTATTCCAGTTTTCGTAATGAAGGCCAGTCCCGCTTTGTTTACTATGCTACGAATCTGTTTGCAGTACACCTGTAGTCAGTCAGCTATCTTGAAACGCATTGCATGATGGTAGCTAGCATGCAGCTTTGCGATACGAAACCCAACACGATGCCATACACTGGGGGGGGGGGGGGCAAATACGTAAGTGATGCGAAAGTATGTACATAAAATGCATAGATAAGCAGAACAAAGTCAGTGTGCTGTGCATGGCATTTTTTACTGAAGATAGATAACAAGAAAGGCACCACCATATTGTGGGAAATATTATTTGAGCTCTCACTCCTTCGGTTTCCTCGAAAAAATTATGACGAAATCCAGATAACCGTTACCTACTAAAACGATTTTCTTTTGAATATTTAACTTTTTATTTTTCTTCAATTTCCAAAAATACTCAATTACGTAAGATGTATAAGAATTATTGACATTTCAACGAGTGTCCATTTTCGCTCTGCGTAGGCTAATTTGAGTTCGGTCTCGCAGAATGCTTTTCACCGCGCATAGTTAAGGCAGTCATATAACTTTTACTCTTCTACACTTTTTCATAGGCCTTTTCACCTTTTTACGAAACAAGAAACTGAAAATTGCTATGATATCGTTAGATAACCAGGGCCATTTCCAGTGATCTCGGGTGTATCTTTGGCCGAAATTTTCTTTGTAAGCGCTCTCCGCCAACTAATGATGGCGTTCCGCTTAGATAGTGACGTCGACTATAACCCCCCCCCCCATTAAAGACGAATTGCTCCCGATTATTCCCCATGACGACCGTTATCACTCATCCCTGGACTGGCGGGTTGTTGACGCCGCATAACCACCATATCCCTCGATGGTTGAACATCTGTCCTTGGTATTTCCCGCCAGTCGTAAATGGGGCTAAATGGGTGGACTTGAACCGTTTTATCTAGGTGATACTATAAAACACATTCGTGTTGGTGTGTTGTTAAATTTCATTTAACTCATGGTGAGGTGTATATAATTTGGAACGTAGAAACAGGGAGGTGTTATTAGTAACACCTTTCTGGTCGATGGCAGTTCAGGATTTCTCTTTTAGCTGAGAATGCGGAAAGTTCTCGTTAATGACAAGATTTTGTTGGACCCTTAAACCAAAATATATAGGCCTGCAAAATTTGCAACCAACATATTCCCTCGAATAATGAGTGAATCTTGTCTTGAGTAAGTTCTGCGCTTACTTTCTACTACTCATTGAGTACTGTTGCATGGTGGAGTATCATTAACTGCATCATCAAGTCCGTTACATCACAGTAACACAATGGTTGCTACATTGCTCATACAAGTACGACTAACGTATTGTTAGCAGACAATTTTACTCTTCGAATCGGCCAAATAAAAATATAATCACTCCGTGTGATCCTCTTAACCTTCTTAAGTGGTAGCAAATAAACTTATTTCATTGCCGGTAATTTTCCAGACAGGGCGAATTTTATGATAAATGAATTCCCTTTAGAGAAATTAAACCACACGTTAATGATCATATTTCCAATGAAACCACGCTTGCGCAACGTTATCTCAGTCAGTAGTGTCTCATTTATTACTGGTTTGTCACACCCTAATGCATACAATTTATGTAACTCATCGTCTTATTCGACGTCCTGTCGCGGATGAATGACGATTCAGCAAGAAGATATTCATAACAAACCACTGACCTATAGAGAAACATCTTATGGAGGAAGAGGGAAAGGGGACCTTTATAAAAACCTTCATCTGACGGAAGCATCGAAATTGGGTTAATTTCTTAATAACTTAGCGTGTCATGAGAGAAAGAAATTAAGAGAGAAGTCTATTTTTAGAGAAATTCACGTTAGGATTCCATTAATATAAGCTTTCTGTCTTAAGCTTACCCTCGCATCGTTTGTGTTTCCATGTTGGAACATGTCAGTATGATTTAAAAAGACATTGCAAAGAGGCCTATCACTAATTATTTGAATATTGGCTTTTCTGAAATTCGCGTCTGGGTCACATCAACTCGTCGGTAAATGACACAGACCTAAGTAAACCTACATTGTGTAGTAGCTGTCTCATAATAACTAATAGTCTTCTGTTGAACGTCGCTGACACATACCTATTAACTACCTCATTCTGTAGGGAAAATATCATTTCGGATATCTGTTTTACTTTCATTGTCAAATGCCTAGATTTAAGCTAAGGTGTGCTATTGGAAATGACTTGTAGTAGAACTGTTATTTAGAAGCTGTGGGAAAGATTTCCTCCAATTTAAGGGTAAAGAAAATGACGCTGGGTTTTGGTGCTCCTCAAAGTCCTCCCAAATCTCTGTCGAGACTTTTTCATTAAAATAATTTACCAATTTACAATTTATGGCGGTTATGAAGGAACCGGCACTCGCATTTGGTATGTGAACTAAAACTCTAAGTGTCCCGTCAACTAAATCTTTCTGCACAAGCAATTATCTTGTCACTTCTTAAAGTGGCTCATTGAGTTGGTTCATGAAATTCAACATATTTTTCCAAAGCTGTAAAGTTTTCTTCACATATCAATGACAAATGGTCAAACTTAGACAATCCCCATACCCTACATACAAATAACTGTGTTATGAGCAAGTAATGAACGGTTCAAGTCCGTTTTCAAATATTCGTGACCAGACACTTTTTCAAATTATGTACAAAACCGTTACAAGTCAGGATACTAAAAAATTCAAATTTTAACGTTTTCTGTGATTTTTGGACTTGAAGCTTGACTTGTTGTGCTAACTTTAAGCATTGTTATGTGGCAGTGACCCTTTGAGACTCTCATAAAGTTATCATTATCAACTCAATGAGCCGCTTTAACAAAATCAAACCCCTACCAAACCAATAACCAGGCAAGGTTTTGCAAAGGGAGACAGAAAAAGGCTTCCACCAGCGACTTTCTCATGGGAAGCCCAATAACCAAAAAATGAAATTTCAAGTCATCGTAGGGGATTTCCAAGAGAGAAAAGTCAACCTCCTTCCTTGTCTACCAGCTCGCGTGCATGCGACAGCCTCAGTGGAACTTTTGTTTTACAATCATTTCGATCACTCAGGAGGGTAAAAATTTCAATGTCCACATTAATGATGCTCATCTTAGTCGCGTTATTATCAACAATCATAACAAATCATGGAAAATGCCTACCACGGCTATGAGGGAATTTACCTGTGTCTTTAGAAATGATTCCCATTTGTTGTTTGACGTCTTATAGACCTCCCATAATCTTCTCTCATTGTTTATAATAAAAAATTTATCTACTCAGACTGAACGTTCCTTTTCGATACAGAACTTTTGTTCAATTTGAAAGGAATACTATCAATTCCACAATTCCAGTAAACAATCTTGGAATAACTAGTAATAGATCTCAAATCGGTAACGGTTTATGAATCACTACCTGACTAATTACATAGGCTACAACCATTTGTCGACTAGATTCTTGGTTTCTTCGAAAGAGAATCGTCATCGATACTAATGAAATAATAGGTGCTATCACATCCCTCCCAAAACAATCGAAGCATTATAATTTGATACTTTTCATAATATCTTACAATCGTCTGTGACGTCATTGGCTGGTTATCGTAAATAGTGTGGGTGAAAACATCTACGGAGATGGTGAAATTAAATAAACGAATAACTTCAAACCTTTAATGAGCTGGAGTAGTTGAAGGTGTAAAATTGACATTTTTTGCAGCGCGGTAAACATTAATATAGAACGCAACCCATTTTAAAAATGGAACGGACGACTGGGAAACGTCTAAGACGGTTTTGAAGGCCTAATCGTCTTATTCTCAAACATTTCCATTTCTCCTTCTTACTTTTTTAAGTCCCTATCATGAATGTCTTAAAGTCATCGTCGTCCACCCGTCCACACACACTGGGTCCTCGGTGGTACATACAATAGATTCCTCAAGTCTTCGGTTGTCTAGTAAAAGACAATATTTTGTAAAGGTTAGTGCTAAGGAAGCAGACACAGCGACATAGAAAGAAAAAGAAGGAAAGGAGCACTCAGCTCATGCTTTATCCACGTATCAAAATATCCTCGCGTCACCCCTGGTATGCGGTATGTTTGTGTGTGCTGCTAAAGGAACAAAATGTAGTATAATGAGTCAAAGGTTTTTTTTTTCCTTTCCAGTTGGCATTTATCAAATTCACTCTGTTATAGCAAGCCAACTCTACGTTAATAAACTATGTAAATCCTTATTGTACATTACGTCCCTTTTAAAGTACAGCCGAAGTTGTAAGTGCTATAAAATAGAGTGATTCATTTTACAGTTTCTCTCACCAAGTGCACGATTCGGATTATTACCATTCTTTAATTGAATTATTTAGTCAGCCCGCCTTTCATGTAAACACCGTGAATCACATTTCGCTAGCAGATCATCTGTGAAAACTGGAAAGTTGGGCTCTAACATCGTTTTTAATACGAATATGGGGGAAAATGGGTAGTTTCATCCTAGAAAAATTTCCTGAAAGGTCGTCAGAGCAACCTCGTCATCTTCGTCTTGTTACGACTTTGATGGTGGTAGTGCGATAATAAAACGAAGACTCACTGTCTTTTAGTGTCGATATACATCTTAAATGTACGACCTGGTACATGCATATCACCAGGAATCAACAATAATGGGTCATTATGTGATAATCATATATAGAAACGTGATAATGATAATGACCAGTGTTAAATTCTGGAAGGATAAAAATAATGATGAAAGAGTTGTGTTACTGTTTTAAGAAACGAAGAGATGCCGCTGTGGAAGTTATGTCATGAAATTTACAATCGGATCTCGATTAAACTCATTCATTAGCAAACTACAGTTTCAGCGATAAGCTGGAAAAGGGTACAAAACATAAGATGAGGAGAACTGGCGAGCGTGGATGAGAAAAGACGGGAAAAACTATACAAATTGTCTTGCAAAATAGTCAATAGTGTAATGAATTCTAAAGAGATATTTTCAGCAATTTCTAATGTTTTAATGTTTTGTAAATCAAAAAGGCAGCAATGGTGTTTATAAATCACAGATTATGAATAGCTTATCTATTGGTGATAGACATTTACAGTAACAAGTTGAGCAGTATACATGTCTTTGCAGTCTCATTTCGAGGTGTCTGGTCTAGCGTCTGAAAGCTTTTAGTGCTGTGGTTTGGTTCAGTTAAGGGGTCATGAGTGGGGAGGAGAAATGCCACTCTGAATGATGTTATAAAAGTGTCGTTGAGGTCACGAACAATTTCCCTCCCAAGCAAGGTCCCCAGAACAATCTCCCGAGTCCCTTATTGCATTTCCATAATGCAAATGTTTTAGAAATTAGGCCATACATGCAGGTTAAAATAGAAAGCAATGAGTTAAAAGCGGAATGTCTCATTATAAGCCAAGTCCGATCAGATGTGCAGTTGACAAAATTATGGAACCATTCAACTGCTGCAGCTTTATTGGTGAATGTACAATTACATGACTCTATACATGGTGCCAACTTGTAGTTGTATTTTTGGAAATAATCAAAGTCAAAGTATCTGTTAACTTTTTTATTTATTTTTTTTTTTTGATTTATCTCCCATTTAAATACTTCTCTTTGTCTCAGAAAACTACTGTTTTGCAATTTTGCTACTTACACTTGCTTACTCTTCTGAAAGCCTTCAAACTACTGAATGGAAGATTCGAATTCTTTGGAGAAATATGAGACAAGCAAAGAGATGAGTGATCGATAGTTGTTCGTGCATGTGATAAGGAAGCTCTTTGTCTAAAAAAGCTCACGATTGTAATTGAATAGCATTCCAAAATTTGAGTAAACATTGGGAGGAAACTTGAAATCAACTGAACATCCTTCTATCAAGAGTAAGTTGGAGGTGTGCAACAATATATTGACTGATTAAATGCGACAGGGGCAACTAGTTGCTAATTCCTCGAAAATGTTTTCCTTTGGATGACCTTGCAGGGTAGAAATCTTCTTTGTCTGCATACTTTCAAACGTCTGAATGTTTTTCTCCTTGTACTTAACTCTTTTAGTAAAATATCTCACCTAATTCTGCTGATTAATAAAAATCAAATCTTTATTACAAAATCCATTAATGAAACAAATATTTGTAAAAGAGTCAACTAAAAACTAATTTTCAACCTGATAGAACAGTTTTAAGGTAGATAAGGTTGTTGAACCAGGGGATTGCAACTTCCTGGTTCAACATTGCAGGCGCTGACGAATTGTCGTTCTAACAGGTTGCAGGATGGAAGGTACTCCTTCATCAAATGGCTATTATTACTTGAATTACAATACGGTTACTGACGACAGTGAAAAACAAAGTCTAGATGACACTATTAGTAATACCTGCTATCTCTGTCGCAGAAAATTGGCATTAATCGATTTGCATCCAATAACGATCAAAAATGGTCAAACGGGCTGAGTAATTGCTTACAGCCCGATAAAACACGTTCATTCGTATTTCATGCAGTGGTTGCACCAAAATGTCTACAATTCCGCAATTTGACAAGAAAGGCAATTCCTGTCAGGTGGCCAGGTTATAAATTTAAGACAAAAATCATATGCTCTGTTGTATCTTTACGTCTACTCGAAAAAAATTTATGTTTTGCTTGAACAATGTGAGATGTCAAAGCACAATGATTCGGAGTCTTGAGCAATGAAATCGTTCCATAAATAGTTTTCTTTTCACTCTTCATAAGTTAATACGAAAAAAATAATCAGCTGTAACCAGTTTGAACCAATTCCAGTTTATTTCAATAATTTACAGATACGGAAAGTATGCTCTAACATTTGATTGCATGAATTCATGAACATATGTCAAAGCCTGTTGTGTACTAATAAAAAGATATTAAAATATTGATTTGAGTAGGAGAAATTCAATTTATGAGGTTTATTTCTACTCAATTGCCTTAGCAACTTGTGAAATTTCCAACTCTCGTTATCGATGTATCGATCTGGCAGGCGAAAGAGACAGACAAACACTAGTGACTTGTCTTCTATGAAAAATAGACGTCTTCATCTCGATGGTCTAGCAGAGCAGGAAGAGGCCGTTATGGGTATTAAGCACTTCAAAACGCGTTTTACCTTTAACGTCCCCTGAACTTCGCCATTCTTGCCAAATATCATTTATCTTTCTGATGAGGTCATTTTGGGAGCCTTGGGCTTTATAAAAAGAAATTATTACCGGAGAGTTTTCATTTCAAGATTACACCTGCCTTTCCACACTAGAGAAGGTAACGGGAAAATGACTTACCATAAAAACAGTAATCAACCTGGGATCTGAAACGTTTATAATATTCTGTATAAAACAATGATTCCCATAGTTATCATGTTTTACGACGAGAATTATTAAATCAGTGTTTGAATGATAGAGAAGAAGAAACACATGAATTAGAAACAGTGTTCAAAATGTCTATATACTCAGGGACATTATTACAGTACGTTTGTGTTTAATGACAAGACTTTAGAGTGCACAATACTTTGCAGTTTATTAGCATCAATTCTTGATCGGAATGTGGAAGTTTAGTTTAGTTTTATAAATTACACTCACACTCAAAGGAAACTAGGGTAGAGGACATTCATCTCTCAAGTATTTCTTGGGGAATTCAACAAATGAATTTATTTAAAATTCGATGTTGAGAGTAGAGGTGAAAGAACCGTTCATGGGATAACCGCTTTCGGAAAACCAATTTGCAATCGATCGTGGGAATATTTCGACATGGGTGTCGCCATTTTCAAATATCTCCCATGATACATTGCGATTCTACCTTGCAAGCTCATTTTAGATAATGTTCAAATAGATGACCCTTCATATTTTATCGATTAAAGGAAAGAGAAATTCGGGCAATTTTTAAATCTTTGTTAATAGGGGAATAAAACAGCTTCGCCATGTTTGGTTGTGTTGAGTTATCGAGCAATTTTGCCATGTTCTTTGTCCTAAGCTTAATTTATAGACTTGCCACAGCCGCAAAATTTGCGCATTATTTTCCGCACAAAGGTCTAAAAGAAGATCTTGCCAGCATTTGTGTTTGTAAAATACGGACTTTGTGTCTTAACTATGATCTGACATTTGAATACGCACATATTAATTAATCAATTCGACGACTGTAAAGCAGTAAACACTTATTGCTCATAAAATTCAAACCGTTGAGTCAGGCAAATTTGCTCCCGATGTGAGGAAGCCTCATTTTCCACAAAAAAGCGGTTTTTCTCCAGAACTGAAGAAGGCGACACAAAGGGTAGCAAACTAAATAATTTTTTTCAAAAAATAAAAGTCTGATTTGAAAAGGGTTTTCCAACAAGAAATGTGCACTTCAGAAATTTAAAATTGAGCGGTCCGAATACGTGCTTCTTGACCTTGAATGTTGCCCACGTCGTTTAA
This sequence comes from Holothuria scabra, assembly GCA_037179385.1. Taxonomy (NCBI): domain Eukaryota; kingdom Metazoa; phylum Echinodermata; class Holothuroidea; order Aspidochirotida; family Holothuriidae; genus Holothuria; species Holothuria scabra. The sequence goes on from CM074198.1 coordinate 14,586,992, forward strand.
CGTTTTCGAATATTAAACACTAGGAAAACGTAATTGCTAAACTGATATCCCTTTGTGGGTGTAAATTCAAATCAGCACCTGTACAGCCCAATTTCAAACTTAAAGTTTGAGTAGCACTGTAAATGACGCAAATTACTGAATATATTGTTTTAACACCTGTAAAGTTCTGATTCTGAAATAATAACAGATATTAATATATTCTGAAATAAAGTAATGGCCTCCTCCAGTTTAACAGGTGGAGCCAACATATCAGTCAATCTACTTTTTACAAAAGTTAATAATGATAAAACAATGTAAGGTTTGCTTGAATGGTTAAGAACGGGTACGTACAACTCTCAGAATCAGAACAGCCAGGTCGGTTCAACTGTTTTAAAAAATAAATTCTCACGGATGGAAATTCAGTTTGCTGCTCAAGAAACATTTGTTCAGTTAAGCTTTTAAATCTTCAATTCAGTTGCGTAACCAGACCTGACTCTCCGGAAAGGGGGGGGGGGGGCAATAGCAGAGTGGTTTCCCGATTTTGTACTATTTGAGATGTGTTAGTTTGTGGGTGTCTAAGTGGCCTTAAGGGAACTGTTGAGGAGTGAGGGACAATTTTGGACCATGCAACTCACTCTACCCCATTGACCAAAAGGTACATTTTTATGTTTTTTTTTTTTTTTTTTTTTTGCTCTTAAAAAGAGCAAGAACAACTTAATTAACAACAAATTTACCTGATTTTTTCTTAGGTGTGAATACTACTGTATAAGCATGGAAGTACTACCTTGGAAATTTGGGTCCTGTTACATATTTGTAAATATTGAGCTTGTTTTGCAGAACATAGATTAGATTCCTGTAAAGGAATTTGCATATTTGGGGGAGTATCATAGAATCTGCGTTTCCTATCAGCATATATCTGACTGTCTGAGATAGCATGTCGACTGAAGATCGTGGTATCAAAGGAGTGCGGATAAAGGCTTCTCGGCGACATTAAAAGACTCTCGAAACTTTGTTGCCTTTTTAGACAAAAATGAATGCCTATATTGAAGAAAATTTGACGGATACGGCACAGTAGTGGCTAGGACAAAATTATCCACTGACTGCTTTATGAGCGATCACTTACAGCTGTAAGGCTTACAATTTTAGGTGCGCGAAGCGCGCAGAAAATTTTGCCTTGTAATTACAAGTATGGAACTTTTATTAAGAAGAATTAGGAATTTTATGATAGGAAAACTTAGGAAAACCACACTTTTTTTGGACTGGTGTCCCAAATGGCAAATTTTCGATTTTTTCGTGCAAAGGCGCAACCACCACTGCCTCCTGTAGTTACGCCACTACTTTGCAACATTCAACATTGATAAAAGTTTGACACTACAATTACTAAAGAATCCATAGAAAGACTTAACAACTGACAGGGCTGTAAGGTATCTGATGACAGGTGTGTGTGAGAGCATTTGAGTTCAAAAAGTCAATGGTTCCCCTGCCTAGAATATGATCGTTCTAGAAAGACTATCTTCAGTTAGCGCAGAGCGTACAGAAAATTTTGAAAAATCGCGACCCCTTAGACAGCCGGAAATGGCATGTCTCGGGCTGGTAACCAGTAGCCAAGTTTTCCGTTTTTTACTTGCAAATGTGAACAACAATGTATAAGAGATGTATTGCGGTGTGGGAAGCGCGCCGAAATGTCTGCCCTTTGAAACAATAATCTGTTCATATGGAGCTTAGATTGCAGAAAACTTGCCCCTTTGAAACAATAATTTGATGACATGAAGCCTGTGAGGAAGTTAAAAGAGTTGGGGGATAACTGAAGAATCTGCACTTCCTCCAAATATTGATGGCAAATCTGAGACAGATTGCTTTTCTAAAGTCCTCCGGACTGTGTGGCAAAGCGCAAGAGAGGAAAGTCTTTTCTCCGATAAAGTAAACCTTAGATATTATTTTCTAAACTTTATGCGACTAAATGAATATTCATATATTTTTCCACATGAATGTGTATATATTGACCAAAATAGTGTTCCATGCAGATCAAACTTTCTTTTGATTTTATACTTGATCCACTTTCTTTCTTTTCTCATTTTCTCTTTTTTCCTGTCCCCTTTCTTTCCTTTCCCCTTCTTTTCCGTTTTCCTTTTTTCTTCTGCCTTTCTTTCCTTTCCTTCCCCCTTTTTTCTTTTTTCCTTTCCTTCTTTTCCCTCTCTTTCCCTCTTTTTCCTTTCTTTCCTCCCCTTTCTTCCCTTCCCGTTTTTTCTTCCCTTCCCACTTTTTTGTGTGAGGGGGCAGTTTTCCCCCCTGCTCCCGCAGGTTACGCCACTCCTTTAATTTATGTAACTCTCTAATAGTTTCTAATGTATGATATTTATGAAGATATGAACCATATATCTTGACTTATTATTTTTTAAATTGAACGGTCTGAAAATGTGCACAGCTTGATTGTTTGTATGTCATGTTTGTGCATTTGAGGCGCAATTTTCCCTTCAAGTGATCAAGAAATAACCATTAAAAATACGTTTGATCGTTGAAAACTTAACAAACTTCAGTTAAAGGCTATGATTGACTAAATAAAATATTGATTGGTGAATATTCGATTTGCTACCAATACTTTATAACATGACAGAGGTCAAAATTGTTGGTCAAAGATGTTAAGTGCCGTCATAGTTTATTGTGTTATTATTCATCTGCTTCCCTCGCAATAACCGGCCATAAAATTCGTTGCTGACCATTTCAAACAAACAGTCTTCCCATTAAATCACCTCGATTCAGGAAGCTGTAATGGAAAGACTGACTGACTGACTATTTCAAGGAATCACAAGTTACATACTTGACGAAACTTTCCAGGCGGCGTTTTATGTACAAACATCCGTTTTACGGCCTTGGGTTTTTCCCATGAGGGACATTTGAAGGGAATGAGAAGCTGACGCAATGGACTTTGTTTTGTTTGAATGCTAATCCATTAGACCCTTTGTTCTTCAATTGTGTAAAAATAGACAGCATCTTCTTCTGCCTATGTATGATCAATTCAAAGTCAGAGTCTTGAGTATATTTGAAACTCCGGCCTCGAGAGCTGGACTAATTTATTGCCTCAGTTGAACTCAAAACAGCCTTATCAGATAGATATACAACAACTGGAAAATGATTGCCAAAACTAAGTGAGAGAAACATGAGGACGCCTGGACTCTTGAGTGAGCGTTAAAAAGGTTACAATAGCTACTTCTCAACTCTAAGGTGACTTGACAGAAGTACCAAAACAGTCCTTTTAAGAGTTAAAATTGCCACAAGTGGCACGTATTGTAGCAAAGTGGTAGTCATCTCTAAGGGAAAAAGGGGGTAACTTGGGACGATTTTTTTAGAAAAAAATATTCGATGGAAAATCCGTACTTCTACAGTCACTTTGACTAATAAATCAATAATGTGGACGAAGGATATTCGTCGATTTATGTCTGAGGCGAATCATTACGTTGAATTACTGCAATTCAATAACTTCTCCGTTCGTTCACACTGCGCTCCAATATATTTTTCTTCGATCCAGCAGTGAAACACGTTTCGACAGCATTATGCTGTTTTCGTGTAGGTTCGGAAATGTCTCTTGAATAACATATATGGAGCTTGCAGGTCATTGCATCTTTGTCGCTTTGCATTCACGATTTCAAATAGTACCAGGTTACATTTAGCCGTGCAAAGAGCGCTAACTGATTGTTTATAGTACTTGAAAAAAATGTCTGTTTATAGTGTTGGCAAAAGGAGTCTTGTGTCAGATTATTCTTGACCGTAGTTCTGTTGACGGTACTTTTGATCATGATTTGGAAAAACAGTACCCGTTTTTTTTTTTCTGAAAAACAACCACTACATTTCAAGTCTATTTAATTTTTGTTTGTTTTTTATTACCAAAACGGCATAAAACATGTGAAAATCATATCGAAGAAAAACTGTTACTTTAGAGTTCATAGAAAATGCCTGTCGAATATTTAAGTGTTCACAAAGGACAAATTTTATCATTTTGCATATCTTGATTCATACGAAAACTGCTTTTGATCCAACGTATCTTGAGAAGATGTCTATTTCGGGAAATGACAAACTAATATGAAACCTGTAACACGATCAAAAGTCATACTTAACTGAACAGGGGCACAGTAATTTTAATATAGATAAAAGGGTACTTTTTGAGCTGGAGCTTGTAATGGTTTGCATTTTGTTATAAGGTTTTGAAAAGTCACCGGTTTCTTTATTAAAATGTTCAAATACCAATTGTGTATTGCTCTGACGGTTTCTAATTAATTTATATTTAATTTTCAACAAATTTTTCTAAAAATGGCATCAAGATCTTATATAGGACATAGTACACACGCCATCACTGACATGCCTAGAATCGGATTATTGTTTCGGTGTGGCCAGTTACCTGGTAGAGCCTGTGTAGAAGGGTCCTCTTTCTTCCCACGTTTGACAAATTTTGGAATATCTAAAGTTGTGGGATTTTTGAATATCAAAGTATCCTCGGAGGCAATATCTAATTCCCACGGGGGAAATCTGGTGAAACATTTTATATCATTTGGAGTCAATTTTTGGTTCCACGTACTCTTGTTTATGGTGATTAGAAACCGTCAGAGCGATACCAATGTCGAACAGGAGATGTTGTCAACTTTTCGAAAGACGACTTAAAACGCGTGAGTAAGTTCAACCTGTCTGCGTTAATGTGCCGTTAAAGCTTGCTACATCTATTCTCGCATGGTTTCTCTGTAATTGCAAAAAATTTTCACTTTTTTTTAAAACCGTCATCTGCAGTAATAACGTCAGATCCCAAAAGCGGGTATAAAAATATTTAGCTCATTTATAGGTCATACTTCTTAGTCTGAGATTATGTGTAAAAAACAATTGTAAAAAAGAAATGTCCTCGGCGTAAGACTCTTTCTGTTTGATAAAGTCAAGTGCCAAATACGTCAATACCTACTACCCGTGATAAATACCAACAAAACTAGGTCAATAGTGATTACGATAAATCTTCTAAAAGATCCCTTTTGATGAAAACACAGAGTTATTGGCCTAAGGCCTGGCGGTGACAATAAATAGCTACTTCATTACATTTGAGATCTATAGAATAACACTTTTCGAAAGTAGATGTTCAGACCTTTCTTGACAAATCTCAGGTTCATCGTTTCTAATACAATGCTAAGATTTGCCTGCAGTTGTTTCTGTTCTGTTATTTTCAAACTGATTTCTTAATTCGGTAACTAGCTGTGTTCTTCCGAAATAGTACTTGCCCTCCAATGGGGTTTTTTTTTTCGTTTTGACTCTATATGACCTAAGCTTACTTCTTCTTGACTCTTCATGGTGTTATAGGTAATTGTTTGATTAATCGGAATTTGACACTTATTCGACCATTGGATAAGCGTGAAGTCGCCATGGAGATTAACAAGGTCGATCTATTCGTACTTGTGATAAGTGTTATGTAGAAAACACCTCACTAGTCGGAGGAGAAATATACTTTACTGTACTATAAATTTTGTTGTTTACTCGTATTCATTTCTGCTACCCACAGATAAACATACATACATAATACATTGAAAATTGCCAACAGGAAACGGATGGCATTAAAGGGAAGAACCTTATAGTACATACTGAAAAAAAGTTATGAGAACCTGCGGTGATGAACTAAATGGGTGGAATAAATGTAACTTTGAATTTGTTCAATACTCTGTGTGAATACGCTTTCATCTGTTGCTCTACTAAAAAGACAAAAATGTTCCCATCCATGTTTAAATCTCCACTACAGACTGCATGAATAATGACATTTATGAAAATGAATTTATGCCAAAACCATTTTCAAGATAAATCCTGTATATTGGAGAAACGAACTCGACAGTGACGTAACTACCACATGGGAAGGGGCGGACTTCCCAGACTAAAATGACATGCCTTCACCCTCTTTAGCATGCCCCTTCAGGACTTTCTAGTTATCTGACCACAATAACTAGCTCCGTAACTGGAACTTGACACTAGCTTTTGAAATATTTTTCTTTTTAAACCTTCATGTAAGATTTGAGAATACGATCGTCTTACCAACTGCACGCCCTCATGCCTGGTAAGGTAATCTGTGTCTCCCTGGTGCTTGCATATAAGACACTGGATAACATTTTTGGAGTAATGTTTAAATTCGTGCCATCCAAATAGGGTTAATCTTACTTTAACGAAGTTCATGAAGCCGATTTATTTTTTCAATATCTAGTCAAAATCAGATAAGGATTAGCCTAGAGCTTTCCATTAATCACGAATCCGAATTAACCCGACGCTTAAACCCCCATAAAATATCCGTACAGATACCTTGCTTGGCAGAAATCGGTTGTGTCATTACATTTACGAGAGCAAAGGACGGAAACGACCCCCACATGCATTGAGAGTTTTCCATCGACGAACAGAATTTATGTAGAAGAACTTTAACTGTTGGATAATTATTTAAATATAATTAAATGACATCACGACCGAAACTGATGGAAAGGGAAAACAATGTTTTGCTTTGTTAGTGTGTATGTATGTGTGTGTGTATGTGTGGAGGGGTTGATCTAACTTGTTCCCTAGTTTCCTAATCAATCCCATGTAAAACAACTGGTTTCTGTGAAGAACTTTTATCGATTAAAGAATAGCATCACTAAAACGCGTTCACACTATCTTTAATCTATTTTTAATACAGCTTTTCAGGTTCAAGTTTCTATGCTGCAACTTAATATCAACCAATATTTGTTGCATTATAATTGCTCTTGTCAAAATTATGCATATCTGTCGTAGGTTCTCTAGAATATAACGATATTTTTTATTACTTTTTCTTTTAATTACAGAACTCCTACAAGGGTTCTCCAACGCCCGTTCGTCAAAGGCCTCTCCCTCGCTTCCGTTCTCAGTCAGAATACAGAGCCGAAGCCATCAGTACCGGTGACGTTATACATCGATCAACGCCTCCTAGCAACCGTCGACGAATCAAATCAGATCCCGGTTCGAGCCTTCGAGAAGGCAGTCTGTCTACAAGACCAAAACGCACTTCATCATTTACAGAATACCGGGAGCGCAGGTTTGATAGAAATAAAAACTGGCGATCGAAATCGGTCAGTTCTTCTCAAGCTTCTGGTCCAGCAAGAAGTACCGATCCAATAAGAACTGTTTCAAGAAATGTTGACTGTTATTTAAATTATCCAGATAGTGAATCCACAAAGAGTGTTGTAGACAGGTGGAAATCTTACAAGAGGATTCTTTTCAAACAAATTTCAGACAGCGCTATATTATCTCGTCGAAGACCGAGGATGACTCAAGAGGCATTACAAATGGAGAAAATGTCGCCAGAAAAAAGGCAAGCTGGAGAGAAAAAGCCCCAGAATGAAGCAGAAAATTCTCCTTCGAAGGTAACTACAAAAGCAAAAGCTTTAAAACATTTACAGCATCCACGAAAGAAATTCATTCGGACCCAAAGTGAATCGGCAATTGATGTGAGTAACATTCGTAACCGAAAAACGAGTCAACCATGTGGTCCTGATTTAAAGGGGATCGTTTGCTCTAATGACGATCTCAAGAAAATCCTCATGGACGCTAAGAGAATTGGTTTTTCTCGTCAGAGGAACAACACTATAACATCAGCAAAATTTGACGTTTTACCAGAATTGAGAGAGTCCACATTCGATAGACGGTTAAGTGGACGTAGACGCAGCCCTCCACCCGATCTCAATGTTTCATGGGCAAAGAGCCCACGCAAGGTTAGTAACGTTGATTTTTTAAACTCTCCTGTGAAGTCTGTGGCAAAGCCAAGGAAGACCAGCCCAAAGGCCTCTCCTGTGGCTACTCAGAAAGACATAGAGACATGTCCGCATGTAACATCAGTTCACTCCTCTCATGTGATCAATTGTGAAAGCTGTCGAGATGAACGCACAAAAATGTTACATGAGGATGAAAATTGTAACGTTTCTAGCGGTCTGAATGATCTCCCTCCACCAGATGAGAAGGAAGAAACCGTAGAGGAACCCGATCCGTTTGCAGCACTAGCAGCTTCCATAGGAGGTCTAGACCCACAACTTCTTGGTGAAGCTATAGAAAGACGCCTCGCATTGTCTGAAAAACAACCCACCCCGAAAAAGTCACCGAGCAAGGGATCAGAAGGAAATAAGTCCCCGCAATCTTTTCGAGCGCTCTGGGGGCAAAATAATGCACAACTCTCTAACAGAATTGGGAACCTTGTCTCGAAATTTCCGTTTAAGAAAGAAGTTTCTCAGGCTGGGAGTTCAGGAATCAGTGTATAAACTGGAAAACATTTTAAACCTGACAATGGTTTCACTATGCACTACTTCAGCTGAAAGTTAGCAAATTTTATCCTCTGTCGGAAGAATTCTATTGAAGGAAATGTTCTAGAGTAACTGGTTTTCTGTACTTACATCTGTCAACCTACAAATGTACACAGGCTTGGATACCTTTTAGGGACTGACTCTAATCTGAACGTTCAACTCGTAATTTTTAAATGGCTCGTTACAAAAGACGACTGTCAATAACTCTAAATTCTAGCCACGGCCGTTTGCTGTTGCCTTACATTACTTCAAAGCCATTATACGCCAGACGTTGATGTTGACACTGTTGTCAAATTTGTGATGGGCATTGACATAATAAAAATTTTCACTGTTCCAATATGTGGTCAACATCTAATTTATATCCTGGACGGACATAATTGCGAAAGCCTACAGCAAGAATTCCTTTTCAACAGTCTAGCGACTTTAATTATATGACTGAAAACCAACTTCATGCTCTAAGAGCCGAACGTTTGTATATGGCGTACGTAGACTTGTTGAATTCATTATCTTGTATCCGAGATGTGTATACTGTAATTGTCAGCAGACAAAGTATGCTGGTCATTCATGCTTTGTATGTTACTCTTTTTTTCTGCTAAGAGGGTTAATTCTGGATTAGTATTTTTGTACAGAAGTTTTAATTCGCTTTCCGTACCATTTTCATTTTCTTTAAAAACGATGACAGTAAAACAAAATTTGGTTAACTGTTTTGCTGAGAGAAATTTTAAAACCAATTATTTCTTGGTTGATACCAGTTGTTGTTCGTTGAACATTAATGAATCCCAGAATTTATTACTTATATTTATTACAGCGAGACACTGTATAAGTTCTCATCATTATACGTTCCACAAAATATGCGATTTTCCGTAAGTCAGTTTATGTATTTGAGACGTGTGTCTCTCTAAGAATGATATACCAGCTCCTCTTTCAAGGTCAGATGAGAATGTCATTGAGAGATTGTCTCACAGTGTCATTACAAATCCACAAATTCGAAATGCAGTTGTAACACTGCTGCGGTGGGCTGATACGTTAACAAACACATTTAAGTGTGATGGAAGGTACTGGAAATTGCTCTATATATATGGAGGTAGAATCAGTATTTCAAAAATGTTAAAGAATTGTAATAATATATGAAATAATAATTAACAATGTCTCCAACATCTAACAAAGTATGGCGTGCACTTTGATGCACAACTAACGTTATTTTTTGTGAAGATCTCAACTGTAGACTGGACTTTTACTGTAAGGATGACATGAGTAGACATGAGTTGGTATTTATAATTGAAATGTTTACAAATACCCTATATGCAATGCCTGAAAATGTATCCTCTGTTACATACTTGGGTTTTCGAAAGGTAACACGTGAATATTGTATTCTGTGTTATAATGGAAAAAGAGGGTACGTCAAATCGAACACAAAAAAGAACGGGAAAAACACAAGTCGCCTTTGCTTATGTAGATTATGATTTTTATGTCTAATTCCGAGCCATATTTAAACGACTTACGTTTTGAAAATGCAATATGCTGTTAAGGAGCTGGAATCATTAACAGCAACAGTCCCAGGGTTTGTGTTCAAAGCATGTCTGAAAATATTCCAACTGAACAACTATCCAGTGCACTTTCTATGGAAAGGCTTACTAGACGAGTTGAACGTGTTGAGATTGGGCTGTAGACTAAAATTTTGCGTTTTAAGATTTTTTCTTTTGTTAACATCTGGAGTAAAACATAATATTCATCAGTCGAATTCTATTTGAAATTAGTCTACCGTTTAGCAATTTATTCATCTTCAAATTGAACCACATGTGGGTACTGTAGCAACGGTACATTCATTGAGGAAAAAATGAGACATAGAGATCCAAGGGATACTAAGACAAACCTTAAAGCCTACAAAGTAAGGTCATGTTTTCGCACAGAGTGGGGGAATCAAGAAAATGTTTAATTTTGTTATGACATTCCAAGACGTTACTAAGGCTATTAGTATTGCACAAAAGAATTAAAAATTGTTATTTATCATTTGTAACTAGATTGTTAGTTCAGTTTCAACAATTTTTAATCATTGATTTGTTTTCTCTGCCCCATTGTCTATGTTGAGCATTAAGCACAATGATAGTAAGTTCCATATTAGCGCCTTTGGTATAATCCAGCCAAGGGTCAAACTTCCGACCATCCGGTTGAAAGTCGACTGCTCTAACCACCTGACCATATAGATCGGTCGGTTATATAAGGAAGAACCGGTAGTTTCAATTGAAAGATATATGCTAACTGCGGACGGAATCTGCTTATTTCTTTCAAGCAAAAGGGAAATGTCAATATTTCTGTAAAGTCCATTTCTTGTTAAATATCATTTATTATAAATTTATTGAGGGACGGGTTGGGTAATCATATTTCATCTGTTTAATTTCAAACGCAACAAATCTTGGCGTTCAAGTTATATAGTCGATAATGTTACATTTATATTTCATTTGCAAGAAATATTTATAACACAAATTACACAGTAAAATTTATAATATGAAGTTTTCATGTGCTGTTCATAAACGTCACTTGTAATTTTTTAAACACAAATCCCCCCTCGACTGCAGCTATAGTTACTTCGATTAAAGGCTGAGGCATCCATTCTATAGCAGAAAGACGGTTCCAGTCCCCAGTCTACAGGACAGCGGAAGTTTGGAGATGGGCGTTAACATGTGCGAAAGAACAATAGTGCATGTTCCTTAGTACCTTAAATTGGGAGAAGATTGGTCGGGGGCGGGGCAAATGTTACAAGTTGCAGGCTAGATCCAACTTTCAAAATCGACCCCTATTCAGAAATTATTCATACCTTAACTATTAAAGCTTTGCATTTACGTCACAGCTCCGCCATGCTGGAGAATAATCATGTCGAACATAAGTGATTTAGTGCTGAATACACTGCACAGTGTGCTCTGTGGTATGCGCGTTGTGTTGAAATTCATAGAGCAAGTGAATGTGATCCATGAATGTGGTGTACTAGGTACTTGCATGCACCCCACCTTGACGGCCGGGAGTATGATGACGTCATATGATTATCCCCTATAATCAGGACAGGAAGAGGAGGACTTAACGAAATTGGATGCAAACCATTGTCTGCCAGCAAGGTAAGTCCTGATCAAGGGATCTCTTAATCGTCACTGATTCAGCAAACCGCCATCTTGGCAAAACGAAAGTTCCCATCAACTTGTAGCTCATTTCTTTATTTTCATCAGCATCACGTGAAATACATACTTTATTTCATGAATGAAACTACGACTTGACGAGATGTTTCAGACAAAGATAATGTTGACTTATTTAAGTTTTTTTGGAGAGTCAGATCTAAAGTTAAAAGTTTCTTGTTTTAGTTATCAGACCCCTTTAAATCGTTCGATTAACGGTAGAGGTGAGGCCAAGAAGGCAGGCTATTGAGAACCAGCAAAGATACTTTGCAAACCAGGAAGGCATATGAGCATGACCAATTTTCAAAAGAAAAAACAATGGACAGAAAGAGCATTAAAGTGAAATGCTATATTAAGATAAATAGAAATAAATATAACACAAAAAACTGCCTTTGATTCCAGTATAATATTGAACAAAACTACAAAGCAGGCCAAGATTTACACCCCTTGTCCATTTGTTTAAGAGATGAAGCATTTCATATTCAAATCTTGGTTCAATCATTTTGCTTCATAAATAAACAACAATTTACAACAAATTTGTCTGGTCGATAACACTCTAAAAGCAAAAGAATGAATTCATACTCTCTTTAACGGAATGAAAGGTGTGAATTCATTCCATTAAAGTGCTAATTCTCTCCTAGAAGTGTGAAATCACTCTCCCACGAGTTCTTGAATTATCACTTTTTAAGTGTGACCACTGCAGGCACTTCAGCAAAGTGAAACGTTGCTCTTTTGGAGGGAATTTTATTCTCAGGGAGTGAATTAACACTCTAATGGAGTGAGTTAGCACTTTCATTCTATCAGAAAGTGACTCAGTTCCCTTATGATTTCAAAATGTATGCGCTTATTTAAGTTTAATTTGGCCTAAAAAGTATTAACAACCCTGTGAGTTTAATTTCTTTATTATGAAAAGAATGGCAAATTGTCTTCATTTGATGCTATGAGACAAAACTGAATTCCTAGCCGTGAACTGGTGTAGAATAACAGAACATGTGATGACACGAGACGACTTTCGGCTTTATTGACTGCTTTTGATATTTGTGATGTTAATTTTCGTCCCGCGGGCGACTTTTATAATTAGCAACTGAGGAACGTGTCCCAGTGTCCTTTGAACTGGCATGACTTGTTATTGTTATGAATTCCCAAGTTTTGTAGTGTTTTGCGAGAAAAAAATAGGTGGAAAAGTGGTGAGTGTTTCAGTTCATGTTCTTATGGCTTTCAGACATGAAGCGTTAGTAGATGAATGAGACAATTTTTTCACTCTTGATTAAAAGCATCTATGGAGATAATTCAAAAAATTACTTTCATTAATCGGTATTACACTTTTAAAGGAAATATTTAACACAATAATAGAGCGACTTTGGCTGGATTAAATAAACAAAGTGGCACTTCATGACTCCAATTTAAATACCAGGTCCACCCATTAGGTAATCTGATTTTCCAAAGTTACTTCTCCCTGGTATTACGTTTCAAGTCATAGCGGTCTTTTAAGACCTCTATGTCTTGAAACGTAATGTCGAGTTCTTCACAAAGGGAAGTGAATGGGTCAGTCCCCACGATGTTTAACAAAACTCCAGATCATTATTTATGTATGACACCACAAAGGGCGCCTCCACATCTTAGCTTCGGATAAAAAACATTGACGGGATACATAAAATAACAAAAGTCTTCTGGTAATTCTTGAGGTAAATTTGCAAAGAACTTTTTAAAAAAATTCATGAAATAAATCGAAAACGACACCTTCTGCCATCAGATCGGTTGCTGCTAGCCCTTCCTTCGCTAGCTATACGTACTAAACTAGACGTTGCCCGTCCAAAGGGGCGTTACTAGTGACGTCAGCCATTACACTTTTTAAAAATGCAATAAAAGAATGACATAATAAACACCATCTTAAGCCCTACAAAGTGGCTCAGGGATATTACCAGATATGAAAAACTACATAATACTTACAGTAGCATAATTTTTAAAATTTTATTTCCCCCAGTTGTAAATAGCTCTTGTAATAAGTAAAATTGTACAACTTCATAGTATGATCATTATGTCAGTTAACTCAGTACGATTTATTCCCGTCAGTCTATCGAACATTCATAACCTAACCCACTAAGGCATATATATGTAGCTGATCCATTGATTCCAGTTACTGTTTCTAACAGCATATTTGTATTCATTTAGAAATGCATTGAACGACAATATAGTCAAACAGTTTCAATCTTATTTAGTTTGATCGTATACCATTTTCATATCATCATTACTATCCTTTTCGTTGACATTACATCGATAAATTTTCCAAGAAATATATAGGAAACTATTATCATGAATAGAGATTGTGCACGTGACGTCAGCGCGTTTCACTGGATGAAAATGATCAAAGGCATCCATATGGTGTTACCGAAACAATTGTTGTAAAATGGACGCCTGAATGGAAAAACAGAGATGAACAACGTAGTGTCATAGGTGCTTCAGCCAAGTAGCTGTAATGATGAAGGCAACAAATTAACGAAAAACACCCGGAAAGAGGGTTATCAAGTTGCTCAAGTATGTACCAATTCAGAAACCTACACCAGGTATAGCATAAATTTCGATTTCAGGTATACACGAATCCGGACAGATTGTGATGGTCTCATTTTAGTCGGCTATTACTGGGGTCCATCACCTTTAATCTTTAAATTTCCTTCCTTACCTGTTCCGGCCATGGATGGTTGTACACTAAAGTGTATCTTAATTTTCTCAACTTCACTGAATATGACAATTTGAAATTCATGTAGACAATAAATGAAGACGATTAAAGGCTGGCGAACCCCACTAATGGCTGCGCACAGTCACTAAAAAGAAGCCCTAATCGGATTCGTCTATTGCGTCTACATACACGTTTACGTGGTCGTCAGGTCGTATGTAAATGTCGCTACAGCATTTAGCATCAAAATTTTAAACAATAATGTAAACCAAGAAAGGAGGATTTGACTAGACCTACTCCCGGGAGTATAATCCAGTCACCCATTACAGTCAATGACCTGTTCTCTTTCAGAGAATGCTTTAACCGGCACTTATTATGCAAGATATCTCATTGGTTCATTTTCAGACTTAAACACATAATAGTGCTAACCAACCATGAACTTGTTGGCTTCTGGTAAGGAGGTCGCTTCGTATGTCGATGTTCTCTACAAGCAATGCGATATACTTAGAAACGTAATACTCCCCCATCACTAAAATAGATTTGAATTTAAGAAGACAAAATCTATCCTCGGCAACTAGATAAAGCTGCATCATGTTTTAACGTCGAGTTATTTTTGTCTGTAAATCCTTCGAGGAACAAGTAATTTCTTATGCAATAGTACCTATCCACGTGCTTTCTTTCCACGTGATGACATTTCGAACGCCAGTGTTGTTTTTCCGATATGATATTTACGTCAAGTCTGTCACAAATCGACCGTCCCTTGGCGTAAACGACACCACGTGACAACAAGCACAAAACAGTATGATCGTGTCACTATTGGCTACCGTGTTTTGCAGCACTTCTTCCCAACATTTGTACGACAAGAATTTGATAGTTTTAGTCTAAGAGGCCCATATCATACAAGCTGTTTTTTGTCATAGACGCTGCATTAAACGTATAGAACAAGGCGTAACTGAAAATTTTGTCAATACTTTAGGAAATATGAAGTAAGATTATGCAAATCAAAGTCCTTGCACTTAAATGGGAAGGCATTTCTTTAACACCATAAGCAGATAAGTGCAACCAAGCCTAATAGTATAGATAATTATGGGAAGTAAAATTTATGACTATCAACGCTTGTAGCAAGGTAAAAGTTTATATACGTTTGGTTGTACCCTCCTTGCAAGGCATAATTTTTACACAGAGGTAAAATCCTGCTGGTAATTGTTGTTTTTGTTAGCCTTTTAGAAGAATCCGATCTGCGCTTGTGGTTATTATGACTGTAGGAAACATTAGTTAGGTCCATCAGCCTCAATTGTCTTCATTTGTCTTCTACATGAATTGCAAAGCCTCATAATTCAGTGAAATTGAGGGAACAACAATGTAATTCAGTAAACAACCATCCATAACACAGATAAGCAAGGAAACTGAAAGAAATTTGAAGACTGAAGATAATGGACTCCAGTAATGTACGACTAAAATTATGACCATCACTTGGTTTAAAGGATTCGTCTATAAGTAGAAAAAGAAGGTTCTTGATGATCCTGTTTGTTTGAGATGAAATGAAGGGCCAAGGGCATTAATTTTAAGGTGGACATGGCTGATAACAACCGCTCTTTCTTGAGAGCATGCTAGAGTAATAGTAGAATAATATACTAACAGTTCCCAAGAACCCGAGTGGTGGAAATTTGCATATCTAACATGGCGTCCAAAATGGGTAGCCATTTCCCATTTTCATCAAAACTTTGCCTCCAGGTTATTATTAAAAAGAAATCCGATATGTAACCGAATATTGGTATTTACGGGATCCAAAGACAATGATACCAGTACCTAGGTAATTAAAAACTTTAAAATAGCCTAAGCCAAAGTGGCGCCCAAATAGTTCATCAAAATAGACGCCATTTCCAAACAAAGTTGTCTTCAGCGACTCAAGGATTTTTTGTAAAGAGTTCATATGTATGTTTTATGCTACCAATAAAAAATCTAGAAAATGTAATACCTTAAAACTTTAAATATGATTTATATAGAGCGCAATGTATATTTTATATCAGTCCAGCACTAATACATACCGGCACTTATTGAGCACTATTTACATGCATATTGTGTACTTTTACGTACTTAAAATGAAAAAGGAATAACAACGGCCATTTTGGACTCCATTTTTGGTATGCAAATTTGCACAACTCGATTCTTCGGGACTTTTAGTGTATTGTTTTACAAATTTTCCTGCGCCTTTTACCCAACAATCAGCCAAATCCACCTTTAAGGCTATATGACTTATTGTTCTTTCCTTACGAAATACAAATGAAGACACCTTACAGTGCAATATCATTTTCCTTCCGGAATAAAATGCATTTGTCTTACTATTGCTGATGAATAAACCGTCCAGGCTCCAAATTTGGAGTAATAACGGACTCGGCTTCTTTAAAATTTGAAGTTGAGACGGGTTATTCACCAACAATAATCCGTCAAATGCGGTTTATTTCTTTTCTACCACCCAAAAAATTCTTTTGGGGGTTGACTTTCTAGTTCCTTTCTAGTTGCTTCTGCAAACCATTATAATGGCCAGTGTGTTGGAAAATAATCTGTCAGTGTTTAACCAATCACATTGCAGGATTCTAAAGAATCATTCAGTAGAGGTGGAAGAAACAGCTACTAAATTCCTAAACTAGAGTGCTGTGGCGTGCCATTTATCGAATAGAATGGCACCTTCAAATACATCATTAAAATGTGTAACACAAATCCCCCCTAACACTCTCTTCGTATTAAGAACCATCATAAGAATGTCAAATTCCTCTCAATAGTCCGTTTTCTAAATTTTCACAGTTTCGCATACAAAGGGGAAGTTTAAGCCAAAATTTAATTTTCATTTGTGACAGAGGGACGAAATTTACATAGTTTGGTAAAACTTACATTCAAATCGGACCTGCATTTCTTCAGATAGGCCTAGTAGTAAGTGAAGTCCCTAGATTTGTGTTCCAAAATGAACTTTGAGGGCAGGTGAGGTTATATCACTTCCTAACATTGACCAGTTATGCTTTGTTCCCCTTTGTTTTCTGACTGTTATACTAAACGACTTTATTGGGATAGGACCTCCCTGTGGGGAATGCTTTGTTGAGTTCTCATGCCACTTATGCAATCACATTCTGAAAATATCGGATTGCTGATGATATGATCGTGAAGTTTAAAGAAAACAAGACACTGTGCATTAATCTGAGGATATGAGGTCGTATGTGCTTGCTCCAAGTTCACGTATTACTGAAAATGTGACAACCTTTCCTTCTGATATCTTGAAAACCGCATATCAGATTCCAATGCACATTTTACCGAATTGTTTATAACAAGTACCCCCAACATATCACAGCTTGATGTGACCTTAAACCCGTCCTTCAAATGAAGTGAAATTGTATTGTACCGAGCTTTTCACGGCCTCATTCCAGTTGTGGCACACTGGCTTGTTTTTTTCCTACTATATTGCATATGCTGATCACCAACTCAACGGCAGTAGGTTCAGTTGCCTATTTCTTGTGTCGTATTCTACGTACGATATGCACTGTTCATGCATAAATGGGGACGATTTAATGGCAGCTGGCTTTGCATGGTCAATGTCAAGTTAGTTTTGTGGACCTTACTAGTACTAGATGGATGTGTCCATTCAACTAGCTTGATCAATGAACCTCCTTGGGTTCAGGTGCACTGCTTTCCCCCAATGCACCTCACATCATTGTAGGCTCTGCTATCTTAGACCAGGGAAATGTTATTGCAGCTCCCTGTTTAGACAATCCTGGCACGATGACTGGATAGCCTTTTGCACGTTTAACAGACTAGTAAGTTTTGGTCAGAAAATCAGACCACAATTTTCCAGCTAGGGTACCCAAGAGGCCCAGCCCGGGAAAACTGTATTACCGTATTAGATCCTTTCCCCAAGAAGAAGCCATTCCGGGCCAATTAGGGGTCCAGGAAAAACAGAACTTGAGTCCGGAATCGACTCTGGCGTTAGAGCCCTCCATCCTCGTAACACACTTCGAAAACCCATTCCATTTCACAATCCTGGATAGGTGCCTGCCTGGATGAACACAACTCCACTTAAATCCTAGCGTGAAAACTTAGCAAAGAAGTTATCAATGCTGAAATCTTATGGAAACAATCTATACCGCGTGTCAAGTTTTCCTTTCATATTGATGATCTTTATATCATGAATAAGGATAACTGCAAAGATACTTCATACATCCATTTCATTTCTGCCGGAACCCTTCGTTACCAGCTGAATAAACCCTTTTTCTCGAAACTTTCCATCATCACAACGAAAGCTGTGTTAAATCGCCCAAATGAGGGACATGTGTTTTTACATTTAGTGTGTTAACTCATAAATGTGCGATATCCATACAATGAATAAAGAACAGCTAAAGATCGTTTTTTTTTTTATTTTTCATTTAATGTTTGTATGACTCTTGATAACTTATAACTTTAAAACACCTAAAGTTTTTTCTACCTTGTTTAAATTTTGGAAACACTGTTGTGTTTTCTGTACGTCCGTAAGTACACATTTTTTTTATTAAAATTAACTCATGCAATTTCCAATGAGTACATGGATCATAACATACGAGTAGAAACAACCCCCAATCCCCCCCCCCCCTCCGATATCATTACCATTTTTTGTATTGTTACATCTAATGTGATAAGTAAGCTCGAATCATCTTTCAGCGATACTACGACTTATTGCACGGCTGAAAAGAGGTTAAGGTCTTAAAATTCAAATCGATAGTACTATTCATTTTTCCGTTATCGCGGAAGCTATCAAATCTTCTTTCTCTAAAATTTCAGGAAATGCATAGATACCGTCAAGATGTCTAATGTACAACTCGTCTGTTGAAAGCCCTCGAGTATTAAGAATATTTTCAGTGCGTTTCCACTCTTTAATTCTTTGATTTAAGTAGACTGCCCAGTCTTTCTTCTACCTCTGAATCTTATCTCATTTGTAATTGTATTAATTTTTCGTGACTAAAACTACATTAACGTCACTCCGCGTCAGAGCAATTGATCCTTACCACTCAAGTACATGAGATGGCATGTAACGTGACCCTCACCCCTTGGAACAAGTGTCAGTTATCCATTCCTTCAGCGGTTAGAAGCTAATCTCATCTACATTTTGCACTAAACAGGATACAAACAAAGTGGCTATAAGACTTTTTTTTTTTTTTTTTTTTGAAGCTTTTGTAACTCTAAAAGGTTAAAGTACTAGATTCCTAAGATATTACATTCCTATGTTCCAGGACTAAAAAAAATATGTCGCCTTTGTAAATGGTGCATTGCAGATCACAGAAAATGAAACTCTTGATTATGTTCTAGGAGAGCAGGACAAATGAAAAATGGATTGGAATTTAAGCTGTTTGTCATATTATATCCCTAGATGTCAGGATAACATCACATTGGAGTACAAACCATTAGTTTGTAAAATGATCATAATATTTCCTTAAGGGCACTGCAAAAAGGAGGCAAAGCCACGGCAATTTTGGTCATGTACAAGCTCAGAAACCATATCGTTCAAATAATTTCAAAAAACACAGACTATAAAATTTAACTATTCTTAGTGAAAGTCATATTTTTTCTTCAGAAAGTTATTCTTCAGTTATGCTTCAGCTTAAGTTATTCTAATGAATGAATGATACATGTCTCATGCAACAATACAAAATTACTGAAAAATCCATTATGTAAATTATTCACCAACTGTCTGAATGTAAGGCCTTGAGAAGGGATGTGTAACTCCTATCAATACCTTTTAAAGACGAAAATAGTATCAATCAATACAATCTTAATTGGTTTGGTTTCTCCAAACCCAGGGATTAAATTCTTTGAGGTTAATTCTCATTCAGCCCATTATTGGAGGGATAGCCTCTGTTGAGGAGCAGGGGTAATATTTCAACCAACGTTTTGGCGTCAACCAAAACTTCAAATGAAATAATCTTGGTTTGTGTTTCTAGTAAAAGGCGAAATATGATAAACACATTGGTACTTTAAATGGCGAGGCTACAATGGAAATTGCTGTTTCTGTTATCCTGCCTACAGAAGAGTAAAGAGAAGGACTAGAATCGATTCTTACTTCACATTTTGTTACAAGTTTGGTCTCAAACAAGCAGGAAACTAGATCTCTCCCCAAAATGCATACACTCTCAACGTCAGTAGGATGGTTCGGTCGCTAAAATAGCATCCTCATCACATATTCCGTTGTCGTTTATACGCAAATGCGTGCTAACATTACTTCCGCTTAATGAACGCTGCAGTTCCCTTCAATGAAACAGCCTCTCTTGTGTGGGATGACATTTTGAACTTGAAGTGAAAAAACAACCCAGTAAAATATTCAGGAAATGAACTTAATCCCAGGCTTACAACAAGTCATATTCACGACTAAGGCATACGTAGGCACTAGCAGCATGCACTCCTGCGACCTATCAGTTGTTTTTGACTTATTTGCATTTCATTTGTAGGCGATATAAGGCTCTTCATGTACAAATAAGGAAGATTTAAATATGATAAGATTCAGACAATTTTAATAGGTATGCCTATTTTATATGATAATATTTAGAACCTAAAGGGAAAACACTTTTACAAAATTTTTAGAAATAAACTAAGTCCCATGCAGATACACGATTAAAGCGTAGGTAGTTACTAGCAGCCTGCACTCCTGCGACCGATCTGTTGTTTTTGACTTACTTGAATTTCATTTGTAGGAAGAATAGGCGGTATATGCATGGGCGTCGATTTGGGGGGGGGGGGGGGGCAAGGGGAAATGTCCCCTCACTTTTTTGACCTTAAAAATGTAAATGTTAGGCACTTCCAAAAAGGACCATACATGAAGGTTATGATCGACTTTGTGTATCAATTAATCTATGTTACAGTGGAGTTTTTGGGGGGCACTGTGACTTTGCTTTGTGCAGCTACTCCATTTTTTGTGTAACCATCTTATCGTTCTTTACATGCATACCGTAACGATTTCATGCAATGCTTCATAGGATTAAAGTGAAATGGTCAACGAGTGTGACTTATTGTTAAACAAGAATCTATTGTGTAAAAGTGCTTTGAGATATGTGAACGACAAGCCCGTGCCGGTAGACTGAGCTGTTTAACGTGGGTAAGAGTAAAAGGGTAAAGGCGTCTGTGAAGAAGGAACTGGTCCATTGCTGAAAAACAGTTGTGGAAATTTAGCCACAAAAAGAGGTATAATGGCCGGTCGCCGAAGTGCTTGAAGTGGCTGGTTACAACACAAAAACATGATAGGGTCATATTAGCCATAGTTTGCGAAAAATGTTCTGTTGCCAATGAAGATTTGTTCGTGTTGATGATTATGTAGCAAACCGCAAGTCAAAGTTTTGTTATAATATATCTAGTAGGCGATAAAAGAAGTTGTTACTAATCAGCTAATAGCGAGTTTTCAGATTTAATGTTGTATGTTAATTCAATTCACTGGTTTAAAAAAGTGGAAAAAGTAGATACTTTATTCAAGGAAGGTAGTTAATTATTTCAGGTCAATGATCCTAAGCGTTCTTCTTTTTGGTCTTTTTTATGTATACCTGATTAGATGGCTGTGAGGATTGAGGAAGCTTCGGGGTTAAAATAGTGAAAGAAAGGAATGAAGAAAAACTAAGAATATACTTTAGTTTCACGAGACATGGAGAAGAGAAGAATAAACTTTTAAGAAGTTTTAGTTTGGAAACGGAACTTGGAAGCAAAATTTAAGAAAACGGAAGTGATGCAAAGAAGATGAAACAAGTTACATCCTGTACATAGCAGAAAATAAATGCATTTTTTTCGTTGTTAATTCAAACAAGAACAATTTGTTTTATTCGTTATTTTGGAAATTTCTCTGAAATCCTTGACTGTCCACGTGTTTGCTTTGCAAACCCCCAAATTTTTCGCGCGCTTCGCAGTCTCATTGTTGATCTTTTTATAGTTGCATATCAAACGTACTTACATTATTCATCGGCCAGCAGTGGTGGATATGGAAGAGCACAACAATTAGAAATTTGAAGAAGAGAAATAGAGAGGAAAAGTCCCCTACTGTGTTTTGATAAAATTTGTAATCTTTAGTGAATAGCCAGCCTGGTAGGCTGAAATTGGCAAACACTTTAAAGAGCCCATGAATTGACTCCATGACAACGGTTTGGAGTCATTCTCTGACACTATCTATCACTAAAAAAGCATTTATTTTAAAAAAAATCTGCCCCACAACAGAGAAATGCTCAAGTGAAATGGTACCCCTTTCAGCACAACAGCTGAAAAATGTAAAAGATGTAAAAGTGCATTGAACCAAAAATGACATCATCACCATACCTCCCAAGTGACCCGCATTTCGCGGGTTGGAACCGCATTTGGACACCCAAACCCGCTGACCCGCCAAGCCCTCTGAGAAACCCGCATTTCAAATCCTCGAAGTATTTTTAGTTAGAGAATCAGACAAATTAGCAAATCATTGAGCTTACCAATAACAAATTTAGTAAATCATATCTCACAGCACTTTAAACTGCTCGCGATGCTATACAATGCATAGGCCTAGGTACGTACGGAACTGAGTTTGCTGTCGCAACATTGTTATCGGCTAACCTTCGCAGCAGGTATGGAATATATTCCTGTCACTGAGAAAATAGTTTAATAACGTCGTGCAACGCCGCATTCAATAGGGAAAATAATTGCCTACTTTGCGGGTCACATCCGGGACTTGTCCCAGAGTTGTCCGAACGTTCTGGACCGTCTTCACAGTTCTTGACGTTCTTGGCTTATGTTTTCATGGCTAGAATGCCATGCGAGATGTACGGAAATATTGGAAATCACCGGCAGCACGTACGGTACGGCCGCCGGTAACACACAGAGTTGACGTTTGCAAACTGTGTCGGTATCGCACTAAAATTTACCTCAAAAATAACGATTGAATATTGTGACTAGGAGAGGTTTTAGTCATTGGGCATTTGTGAGTATCTGCATAATATTATTTTGGCAAATCTCTCAAAACAATATTTTTCTAGGTTACCGCGAAAAATTCAGTACTGTACTGAACTTTTTTGGCGGTAACCTAGCGACTTTGTGTTGACTGATTTGCCAAAAAAGTGCCACCATTTTGCGTGTAGACACTTCTGAAATTCAAAAATTTTCGAAAAGGGGAGGGGGACACACCCTCCCCCAGGCCGGCGATCCACCAATGGACAGATCAGATGGACCCGCATCTAGCCTCTCGGAACTTGGGAGCTATGCATCACAGAAAACCAACTTCACAGTGTGTGTATTATAATGCTAACATTTTGCTCACAGATTGCGTAGCATGAGACCGGTACTGGTCAAATAATTTCTGAATTAGCCTATATCTGAAGAATGTCCCAGTATGAAGCCAAAAATATATCAATCAAAATTTGAAATTCTCACTCCCAATTCCTCAAAAGAGGAATTTTATCATTATTCACTAAAGCTGTCCCATTCATCATGTTAGGCCTATCAGTTTGAATTTTGGGTTCCAGCAATCTAGTCGATCTATTACTAGACAGCAATTCTTCCAACCAGAAAAAGAAAATATTTCAACTCACATTCATTCAGATTGTTGAATAAGAAGACTGAATCTCACCCGGATTCCTTTGAAAGACATACCTTCCAAATGAAATTTGTCACAAACATTATTGTAGAAATCAACCAATGGATCTTGTACTAGCATAGACTTCAAAACGCATGAAGTTGAAATAGTAACTTCATGCCAACTTTTGATAAAAAATATGGAATATTCCTTAAATAACCAAAATATCAGCTAGTCTCCTTTAACACTATATTTACTGTTCCATTTATTTGAACCAAGTCAAATTGCAGCATTAGCACATGCATCCAAAACAACACAGAACCTGTTGGTAGTATTTAAGCCACTGTGCAGAATGGTATACAGTATTGCATATGGGCCTGTGTAATGAGAGAATCACTGCTTCCTCCCCAATAAAAATAATAGTTACATAACACTTTGTGGGGTTGGATTTTTTAAAATAAATGGTATTTTGTGGATAGATAGTGTCAGAGATGACCCCAAATCATTGTAACTAAGTCATTTCATGGGCTCTTTAAGGAAACTGAAAATGTGTCGGTGCACAATCTGCATGCAACTTTTTCAGAAAAAACAAATGATTTCTAATAAAAAATTATGAAACTCGCCAATTACACATTCGTATAACGTTTCGACCATTTCGTATTTAGACCATCATCAGAAAAGTAAAATCACACTAACGTTTGCTAAATAAGAGACTTCAATCTGGAATTAGTGGTACACATCCATCATCCGTCAGCAGATAGCGTATGATGAGGTAGGACATATTTTTCCGACCTCTGGAAGAGAAAAAAATCGGAAATTTGCTACATGTGATACCAGATCATCAAGAGACACCGGTATCTACAGTGCGGGCTATTTTCCTCCACAAAATTCCAATTTTTTTCCTCTGAACTCAAGAAATTTCGTCGCATAAAGGCTCATTTCGAAGGCGTTGGAAAACATTATGTTGCAACAACGATCTTTGGTAGCCGTTCAATCTCAGATTTGCCAATAGGAAATGACGAAATGCAAATTCCTCAGTAATCCTTCAACTTTTCGAATTTCTACCGGAAACCCAGAATTCAAAGTTTTCTGCAATACAAGCTCCATATTTTCAAATATTTGATAAGGGCAAAAATTTCAGCCCCCTTTGCCCGCCGGAAATGACAGTGGTGTTCACATTTAAAAAAGATCTGAAATTTGGAGGCTTGCCAACCCCCACCCCCGCAAAAATGTGCAACTACGCCACTATAGACACCTTACTAGGACAGGAGAAAAAACGTAGGCCAGATGTTTCTACCCCACCCCACCCCCAAAAAAAAAAAAAAAAAAAACACACGCACTTTAATACCCTTGGGTATATGAACAATGAGTAATGGCTTAGCCTATATAAGGTAAGACAATTTCAATAGGTATGTCTTTTGTATACGATCACAGTTAGAACTTAAAATGAAAACACTTCACCAAAATGTTACGAAAAGTACTTAATTAGCCAACAGGCTTGTGACAAATTAGATATTTAAGAGTAAGAAGTAGTAGCATAATACTTCCGCAAATGATCTTTTGTTTTTATTTTAAAATAAAATAAGATTCAGACAATTTGAATGGGTTTGTAAACAATGTCAAGATGACGTTAAGTAGTTGTTTACAGTGCTGTAGCTGAAACTTAATAAATTAATTAAGACATTGCGACATCTCACATAAAAGTTATTTGTCTCCATGGCTCCTTTGACCCTGGTATTTAATTTTCAGTTTTCATTAGCTAATCCCCATCGACTAACATTTAAAATAAAAAGCAATGGAGAAAGTAAAACAATCCAGTGCTTCGCAACTGGGCAAAACGCCGTGAGAGCCTCTGGATTTAACCAGGAGGGTAGAGTATGAAGCGTAAGGAACTACCGTATCTAACTTATTAAAATGACGCTCATCTAGAGTACCAATCTATTCTGTAATGTGTTTCATGAAATATAAATGGTGAGTAAAAATGGAAAATGAACAATCTTGATTTACCTCGGCATATTCTCCAGTACTGTAGTAATCTTGAAAATTCGAAATAATGACTTAATTACTTCAACGGATATGAAATTCGCCATTTATATCCAAATATGTTAGGAAGGCACGTTAAAATTATGGACTTCAAATTTGATTGATTTTATTTTAATATATTTGGTAATTCAAATGTTATCTTCTTAAAGTCTATGAGGAAAGTCTTCGCCGGAGGGAATGAAATCAATGAAAATTGTGACTTGTTAATCACGTCACAGTGATTTATATGCACGGTTGGTTAAATTTTCATTTGATATTTTAAAAAATGGCATTAGTTGGGGAAATTCAATTTTTTCGAAAGAATCTTAATTTGCGTATATTACCAAAACTTCGGTTCTTTGTTAGGCTGGTTATATCAGGAGTCGAGAAGACGTTGTTACTCCTTTACAAAATTTATCGGTCTACCTTTTGTTGTGAAACGAAATATATGTTGGGTAGAGGTAACGTCATAGCTGTTGAAACGTCACGTAACGTCGTTTACAATTTGAGCCAAATTTGCCCGTCTTATCTTCGTTAGGTTAGCAAGCCTATACAAAGAGCTGCATAAATGTTTCCATTCGTTATTGTTTGGGGTTTTCACAAAAACACAGGAGGAACCTTCCTTGAATTTACGTATTAGCACCAATTTACTTCTTCCTATTGGTGAATAATATAACTGTTACATATTTGGAATTTGCCCGAACGTATGTATTCATCTCTTCCGTTGCCAATTTCGTCCGTACTAGTTGCTATGTCATATATCTCGTTTTGAATAGTAAATAGTGATACACGATCTATAGAAGAAAATAGCATTGCTGCAGTAAAAAAAGGATGATAACAGCGTCTTCTCACTGACAGGCAAAATCCCTTGCGTAATACAGCATCGAACCTCACACGCACTCAACCAACATATATTTAAAACCAACTGAGGACAGTATCGTGTCTTGCTACGGGGAGGAAAATAACTTCCTACTCAGACACTTCTTGTGCAAATACCCAAGACACTTTATGATAAGTAATGTACCAACGACTCGCTGAATCTAACATGCGCGTGTGCATCTCTTTACTATCAAAATATCACAGACTCTATCGCATATCACTGTTATCAAACGATCATATTGCCGCTATTCTATGCTCGAAGAAGAACTAAGAAGTGTAACGTTTTCAGACGAACATGATCCAATTCACATCGCTAGACAAACTTGAATAAATCCAGTTGAGTTATACTTAAATTTTGTATAAAGCAAAAAGAAACATACAGACATTTTACATTCAACAATGGTCGTTTAAACAGGAAACTATTTACATCAAACATACCAGAAACATTATATTGCTTTTTAATTATGAGACCTGCCAGACTTTTAAGTACCCAGTCTGGAAAGAAGGTAACTTATTCCTTATAATGTTTAATTTGTGTGCAAATCTAGGTGGAGGGCTTACGATATCAAAAAACAGTCCAAACTCTAAATCTTAAATCCCCCTCTTCAAAAAGTGCTCTTAGTTGTAATTTTCTCTAAAATATTATTATTTCCGGTTCCAAAGTGAATCAATTCTAGTCATTTCTGAAACTAATGTATTGAAATATTTGATTCTGATTGTCTGTTCAGTGTCCCTCTCCTCTACAACTAGAAGGGGCATTTTTAAAGTACATACTCTGTAAATGGCGTATAGGCGTACTCTTTTACAAAACTAACATGTTTAGCATGCACAAGTGATCATCTGGACTCACCTCAGTTTGAGAAAAAAAGAAAAGATTTTTGTCATTTAAATTAAAAGGATACCAAACCAAAGTCAATGGCCATTTTTACAAAGAAAATTGTGTCATTGTATGATGTCTCGTTGCGTAACCAGGTAACAGAAAGATGTACTCCATTCATTCATGCTTTATCTCCTGAAAGAATGTCATCTACATCGGTCCGTTTCGATCAGTTAACCGTGCTTTATCCCGTATTAAACTCAGGGTGATGGATAAACGCGCTCATATTGGGCTATAGTATTGTACGCCGGGTTATGCCATTGTAAAGTAGTTACTCACAAAAGAAATTGTTTTTCTTTTGTAGTCTGTTAAATTGAATGATGTTGCTTACGAATAAACCAGCTTAAGGAACTGTGGACTTGTGCATTCGACTAGGATAATGTGCCCTTGGGGGTCACTGATCACGCTATATACGCCCTGACTGCTCCCTTAGCCCCTGCATCGACTGCTCCTTAGCTCTTGCATCAATTGCACTAACCTCCGATTGTGGATGATCCTGTAATAATGGGTGGATGCAAACTGGTTAACATTTTTTTTTTTTTGATTGGCTGTTGCC